>CM066035.1:842485245-843685245 GCA_033557465.1 Ichthyophis bannanicus
CACCTAAGGCAATGAAGGGTTAATGACTTGCTCAGGATCAGAAGGAGCAGTGGTGGAATCTGAACCTGGCTTCCCTGGGTCTCGGCTCATTGCTCCATTAGGCTACTCCTCCGCTCTGCAGCAGCACTATAAAACTGGTAAGTATAAAACTTTGGCTATAATTATTGACTCAGAGGGTCCTTATTCCTTATATTTGGAGTAACGGACCATTTTGATTACAAAAATACCAATTTATGCTGCCGTCTGAATAATTTTCTCTTGCACTAAAGCATCTCAGTTGGGCTTTAGGAGAAGTGTTCCAATATGTCCTTCAGAATAGGACCTGAGAGCTGGTACTTTAGGATCTTATATGTTCTGTTTCAGAAGATGTTCTGCTCTCTCCCAAGCCTTCCTAGTCTTTTGTTTCTCATTCTCTCTGCTCATGGCCTCTCTTTCCTTCCCCAGATCCTGCGCTTCACCAAATTTGTGAACCTTTTGGAACCAAAATGTCTTTACTTATGAAACAAAAGTAGTTTCTGATATTTACGGATCAGCTGTTGCACACGCAACTTTCTTGGATCTGAATAACTCAGGGAAAACAAAGAATCTCTCTTTCTGTACAAGGCTAACTTCCCACCCCAAGACAGGCAAGTCTCTCTAGTACAGTGGTTTGCAGAATTTCACAATGAAAATGCATGAGAGAGATCTTCATACAAGGGAGGCCGTGCTTGCAAATCTGGTTCATGCATATTCGTTGTGGATAGTTTGAAAACTCAACTGGGTGGGTGTGTCCCGGAGACTGGGTTGAGACTCTAGAGTAGTGTCGAAGTTTGCAGTCAAGGAAAGTAGGGGAAGAAATTCCATTAATTCTAGGTGAGGAACATCCCTCCAGGAGAGGCTGAGATGAACAGAATGCTTATTACTTATTCCAATACACAACTTTAGGCTATTTCCTTCTTCTCGCTAGGGGTGTGCAGACCAAAAATGTTCATTTTGTTTAGTTTCTCTTGTCATGGGGATTTTCATTTTGTTTGTATTTTTTTTTTTTTTTTAAATTTCAGGGGGCAATGTCATCAGTAGTGCGCCCTATCGCTCAGTCATACGTTGATATTTCCCATGCTGTTTCAAAGAAACACACATCCTTACTTCTCACTGTCATGAGGAAAACTGAAAAGGAACAGAAGTGGAGGAAGAGTTCTCTCAGGGCATGAGCTGGAAGATGCTTTCATGGTCATGTCTGCTGTGCTGGAATGTGGGGACAGAGATGTGGGTGAAGCTGGAGTCAGGGGACCTTGTTCTTATCAGCATCCCCTTTCCTGTTGTGATCTTGGGTAGGCAAGAATGAGATGCAGTAATTATCAAGCATGCAGCTACCACAAAGACAGCAATATGGACACAGACACAGTGACAGAAAGACATTATGGTTATGTGATACCACAGTCTCTGATTCTAGTGCCCACATTGGGTTCATGAGACTAATGAAAGTGGAAAATGAGTTAGTGATTCAAGGAGCTTGTGAACACAAACAGAATTTCATACCCGTTACAGGGACATGAGAAGTTCCTAGAAAGTAAAAAAGCAGATTTAATAACCCGAGTCACACAGAAATGAGATCCAAGTCATGGCTTCAATGTGTCACACATACTGACAAGGCTAAAGAATACAGACGCGGGACCATAAAGGGCACCGAGCGATACTCCAAAATAGCTCTCGAAGGGATCTCAGGAACTGACTCGGGACTCCAAGATATCACCCAGTCAGTGCCTCTTCAGACACACTGCGGTACTGCCAGCTATGGGCACCACTGAAACTGGAAATCTGGGTCTCAACACTGCTCATATTGCATCAACACAATCCTGAGGATGCCAGGGATGGAAGTACTGGCACACCAAGGATGCAAACGGGAAATCCATGCGCTTCCTGGTTACCTTAATATCATTGCAACACCAGAGAGAGAGCTATTGACCGTACACATCTCCCCTTACCTTCATCTTCAGAAACATCCAAGATCTCATCCATGGTTTCAGGGAAACTCATACGGTGCTTTTCGCTGACAGACTGTGGGAGAAGAGGGTAATCAAAAGACATCCTCGTAAACATCGCTTCAAGCTTCTCGCTATACACAGATACACTCTCTCAGGAGATATATCTCCCAGGACAGGGAGAATGAGATATCAGGAGAGGGAGCACGAGGTATGTTAGAAGAGAAGTGAGGAGGGAATGAGTTAGAAGAGACCTCTCCTGGAATAGGGAGCAACAGATGTCTCCAGAAAGACATTGCTGGAGTGGATCTAGAAGCAGGTACTAGGTATATGAAAAGACTTACTGTGATGCTGGTCTCCTCTGTGACTAGTTTCAGCACATCTGTTACTGATATATAGCCGAGACGTTGTGCAATAGCCAGTGGTGTGCTCCCGTTCTGAAAGAAGATGACAGAGACATTTTCAAGGAACATTGTCTGTGGATGAAGGCATGTCAAACACAATATAAACTCTTGATATGAATGCTGCATCTGGGCAAGGCTTTCCTACCATCAACTGATACCCAACACAGTCTATGAAAGCGAAATTTCATGGTCACGAATACAGAGGTCTTAGCCCAAGGGGGATGCGCAGGGATTGATATAATAAGCCATGAAATTCTTTAGCACAGAGATTCACTTTGGATTTTCTGCTGCTAATCTTCACTCTTGATGGAGGTGTACAAAGAAGATGCCATTTGATGTCTCCCCCAGATAAGTATGTTAGTCCATATGGGGGGTGGAGGTGGGGAGGGGGGGGGGACAACACAGCTCAGAGGATCTCTTGTCAAGCAAGGTCTTCCCTGTGCCAGGTGCCCAGGTCAGGGGTGCCCTGGTCCAGATAGTATCTTAAAATGGGAAAGGTCTTTTTTATATCTCCTCCTGTCAGTGCCTGAGCCAATCTCCATTTGGTGCAGAGTAGGGATTGGTTCACACACTGCCAAGAAAGGAGAAGGAAAATAAGATTTCTGCCCGATGCAGAAAATGCCGCATGCTACTGCAGTGGTGTGCACTGTTTCTTTCTGTCAGCACCCATCTTTCAGGGCCATGGTAATTTGCATGCCGTTAGTTTACTGCATCGGGAGTAAAAGTATTTTTCAGCGCATACATTAGAACCCTGGGTGCTGAAGCTCGATGCCCCGTTCTATTGCACGACTTATTACATCGGCCCCGTCGATCTCAAGGGGAGGAGACGGCAATGCTTTAACGGAGCGTTCAGGGCAGCAAGGGCCCCAGCATTGAGCTCATTAGAGAGTGGACAGGGTGCCAAGGTGGGATCACATTCTATGACTGCAGACCCAAAGCACAAGAATTCAGTCAGAACCTATCCATGAGGAGCCCTTCCCTTACTTTGCTAGATTAGGAAGCAGTAAAGGTAATGAGCATGAAGCCACAGCGCCTAGCACGTTAAAAAGAGAAAGGCGCAGAAGAGAAGGTGTCAAAGCTGATGAGCGACACCGTCACTATTCATGGTATGAGATCCCACGTCCATAAGAAAAGATCCAAAATTCAATGGCATGCACTGTCAAAATCTCCGACTCACCGTACAGGTTTTGTTGGGGCAAGCGCCATGCTTCAGTAGCAGTGTTACAATGTCCGTGTGTCCCTGCTGAGCTGCCTGGTGCAAAGGAGTGTATCCCAGCTGCAGTGAAAGAAACAGTCAGACAGACTTCCTCCAGAATCCATTCATTTTACTATCAAAGAGCCTGTCTCCAGAACCCAGTCAGTTCCTTGGGCTCCCTGAGGCAGAGGATCATCTCCAGAACCTACACTGTCAGGAGCACATAACCCCTCTCCGCAAGTCATTACGTTGCTTACTCATCCTTTTCCACACACAGTTCAAACTTCTATTGCTCACCTAGAAATACACTCACTCTGCAGCTCTTCATAATTTCTCTTCTCTCTCCCGACACCCTTCCTCGTGAACTCTCTTGATTTGGCAAGTCATTCTTATCTGTGCCCTTCTGCTGTACTGCTAACTCCACGTCTTCAAATTTGTTGCAACCGATTTCTTGAGTCCATTTATTAAGCTCTTTCTCTGGACATATTCAGATCCTGACTAAAAATCCACCTTTTGAGGCTGCTTGAACATCTTGACTACATTCTCTTCTTGGTCATGTATATTTGTTGTCTAAGACCGAAAGCTCTATGAATCAAGGACTCTCTTTTATGTGTCTGCACAGCTCTGTGTATGTCTGGTAATGTTTTAGATATGATAATTAGCCGTAAAAGTGATAATAGCATCCTGGTGGGTCATGCTTCTTGGGCAGAGAGTAGGTCTGGAACTCAGTGAGTTATTCCCCCCTAGGCAGCGAGTAATCCAGAATGCAGTTGGCCATTCCCCTCTAGGCAGAAGGTACGTCTGGAACCTGGTCAGTCATTCCCCTCTTAGCAGAGAGGAAGTCCGGAACACACTAAAATCTACTCTATTTCAGCATGTATCTCCTCAGATAGTTGCAGATTCTATTTTGAAAGTTATTAGAATAGTTTACCACTATTCCTCAGTCCCCAAAAAGGATTAAACTGTCTCATTCAGATGATATCAATGACTGACTGACAAGAAGCAGCAGCAGAGAACTATGGAATTTCCTGCTTTATTACTGTGTGAGTCCTGCCCTCAGCGGTTCCTAGTACAAGGGATTTTTAACAATTCTTTTAGATTAGACGGGCCTCTGCTCATCAGATGTTTTGTTGGATTAAAAAAGCACAGAAGTCACTCGGCTTTCCTGTTTCAGTCTTTTCTCTTTTACCGTCATATCTGAAGTATGATTCATCGTATTAAACTCAATGGAGGATCAGTTTCTCAAAAGCTGCATTACTGTACACATATTTTCAACAAAAGTGCTTCAGAGCTAAAAGGTCTGATATTCAATTACATCTTAGAATGGTAAATATTGTTCAGAGGAAGACAACTGTAATTAGAGGCTTATATGGACTGTTTGAACTGCTTCTAGGGCAGTACAGCTGCTTTGGTGACGTTTGAGAAGTGCAGTTGGTATTCACCATGCATGGCTGGATCCTTTCACTAGAGACATCTCTCAAGGCAGGGAGCAGTGGGTATGTCAGAAGAGACATCACCTGGAAACAGGAGATAGTCTCGCAAGACTAGGAGCAGGGGGGTGTTATCAGGACAGACCTCTTCCAGTACAGGGAGCAGGGGTGTGTCAGGAGAGATATCTTAAGATAGAGAGCAAGGGGTGTGGAAGGAGAAACACCTCTCAGGATAGACAACAGAGACTGTGGCAGGGACAGAGAGCAGTGGTTGTCTCTGGAAACATGTCTCCTGAGATGGGGAGTAGGAAGTCTGCCAAGAGAGAGAGAGACATCCCAGGAAAGGCAGCAGTACATCAGCCATATAAAGGATAATATGGTTAGAGGTCCTAGAGATACAGGTATACAGAGCTGTGTGAGACGTGTGTAGACAACCAGCACAGTTGTATAGGAAAAGAGATATAAGTACTGGTGACTGGAGATAAGACTTGAAGAAAATGTTTGCTCTCAGAAACAAGAGGCTATAAATAACGTTCTTCAGTTTGTTTCTTACCTTGGTCTTGGCATTTATGTTGGCTTGGTGCTGCTGAAGGAACTTCGCCATTTTGATATTCCCATAGTGACTGGCCACATGCAGTGGAGTGTAACCCATCTAATTGAAAATATATGGAATTAATGAATAAAAGTCATTTTTAAGAAGTCTCTCCTAAATCCTGTTCCTGTCTGCACTGTCCTTGTGCTGGAGGTATTCATAAAGGCTTCTACCTCCAGCACGGTCAGTCTTTCCTCTCTCGCTATCCCTGCTCCTGCCTGCAGGGGGGTATACAGAGGAGCTTCAGCCCCTCCCATGTCTCCGCCCAGCTCTTACCTGTATATATACAGGGCCAGAGCAAGGCTACTAGGGTAGCCTTGCACCCCTCATCCAATTAACTTTCAGGCCTGTAGAAGACCCCCCCCCCCCTTGCAAACTTTGATGATTAAACTGAACAAATGTGTTTTATTATATAAAGAGAGAATGGCAGTTATAAATAGAGAGCAGAGCAAATGGGATGCCCCACCTTCCATGAGGTTTTTTGAGTTTATGTGACTGTCGGGACCTATTTTACTATGACTTCAGTTGTCTTTGGCACCCCGTGGAAGGTGCTGCACTCAGGACCGGTGCAAGGGGATTTGGTGCTCTAGGCAAAATGTCAACCTTGCGCCCCCTTGCAATAAGCTTTTAGACCCTTAGCCAGCCCCCAGTCCCCCAAGATTTTGTTTTTTAAACTCAATTGTAATCATCTCAACACCATCCCTCCCAGATCAATCCTATAAAAATGCATATTTGGGCATCACATTTTTCAATATTAAACTTTGCTTTGTAAATACATTCAGAATGAGGGAGATTTTAAAAAGCCACACAGGAGGGGAAATGGGCTATCTGCATATTGCCATTCTTCCTGCAGGTAAAAATACACTCTGATGCTTTTGAGTATGTGTGACTTCCAGAACCATTGCTTTGCTTCGACTGTAGCTGCTCCTTGCTGCCCCCGTCCCCTTGGCGATTGCCTAGCTTGCCTAGTGGTTGGGCCACCCTGGCTGCCATGGTCCACCTACTGGTTAAGCTGGCCCTGTATACAGAGAAGCTTCGGTCTCCAGCACAATCGCACCCCTCCCCCTAGCCCTGCATAGAGAGAAGTTTCAGTCTCCAGCACAGTCAGTCCTTTCCTGTTTGTCCTTCTTCTTCATTGGGTGTTTACAGAAAGGTCGAGTCTCCATTGCTGTCCCTCATCAGCAGCCCTGCTCTTGATCTTGAGGGGTTTAAGCCCCCAGTACTGTCAGGTCGTCTTCACTTCTGACCCTGCTCCATGCTGCCCTGTTCCTGGACTGGGGGTACATAAAGGGGTTTCAGTCTGTCCCTCCCTTGTCCCCAGCCCTATTCTTGCCTGACCTGCTTCTATTTGGGGAAATATATATACACGCATATATATCTCTCACTCTGCAATTATACACATATTCAGGGCTGCTGCAAGAATACCAGGTGCCCTAGACAAACTTTCAGCCTTACGTCCCTCTCCCTGAGATTTTGATAATTAAACTCAACAATCAGGATCTTCCCTACACCATCCCTCCCACAACAATACTGTAAAAATGCGTAATTTGACAAGATACTTTGAAATATTAAACTTTGCTTTGGACGTATGCATGTGCCTGCTCTCCCTGCAGATAAAAGACTGTGCTGATGGCTTTTTGTGGGGCTCTCAGGATCTGAGGTTTTGCTGTCACTGCGGCTGTCCCTCAGAAGCTGTCGCCCTAGGAGACGGCCTAGCTTGCCTCATGGTTGAGCCTGCCCTGCATATATCTGCTGGGCTTTTAAAACTTTTCTGAACAAACTAGACCTAGCCCAACAAGTACAGCATTATGTAGCAGTAGCAGAATATAGTAGCAGATAACGTTGCTCTGTGCATTTGTCCTCTAATACAGAGACTGATGTTCAGGAAGCTGTCTGCCAATTTCACCCCCTCAATCTGGTTCAATGTATGTGCGGTCTTCTGTAGTGCACATATTTTAGCTTGGCTATGAGGCAGCATTCCCAGAAGTGCATTAAGATTGGGCAAAGAAAATAAGACATGCAAATTAGACTTTCATAACTAAGGGGCCCTTTTCCTAAAATGCACTAAGTAGTTAAGGTGCATTTTCACACATGGTAACCGTGCACAAGGGCCCGCAGTAACTCTTACCATGCGCTGATCTGCACACTGCCAATCACACATTGGGGGTGGTGAATGGAGGATTAGGGGTAGAGAGTGGGTGTGGACAGCACATTGCAGTTAGTGGGGGGGGGGGGGGCATATCGTGCTCTGTCAATGTTGCAATTTGTACAGGTGCGACTAACGCCACCTCAATGGGTGGAGTTAGGTGCCCTGCAGGAATTACACCATGCATCAGGGTATGCGCCTGCACAATAGCTGCTGGGAACCTGCAGAAGCTTTGCACTAAATGCACATTAGTTTTACAGCTAAATGTGCATTCCGTGCAAAGACTTAACGCATTTAGTTAAAGGGTCTAAGTGTGTTAGCATCCTCACCAAAACAGGGGTGCAAAGTCTTTCGTATCTCTGGTCAATTCTGAAAGGGAAAGCACCACGGTAAAGAGTCTGCAAACTACCCCCATAGAATTGTCTGTAGGAACGTTCCAGAGTGTGGCTGTGGCTACTTTACCCGTGTGGCTGCATCCACATTAGCTCCATGATTCACCAGAACGTCTGCCGTAGGCACATGTCCCTCCTGAGCTGCCAGGTGAAGGGGGGTAAGGCCGCTCTGGAAAAAGGAAAGTTTCAGAATTATTAGGGAGAAAAGAAGATAGCACAGATAGAATATACTACAGGCATGGACAGCCCATCACAGGCAATCCTCTGTGATTTAGGATTCATTTCGCAAGTATCGTTTTCTGAGGTAACCCAACTGGCAAAAGAATTTAGTAAAGGATTTTGTGGCTTAGATCCATATCCAGCATTCCTGTTTAAGCAACTTCCAAATTCTGGTTATATCCGCTTTGTGAATCTAGCCCTGAATGAGGTTAGTTTTCCTGAAAATATGGGACACAGTGTGCTAACTGCTGCCTTGAAGTCATCCATGTTAATAGATTCACAGTGTGCAAATTGTTGCCCTGCGGCACGTATCCCTTTTTTGGCTAAGCTACGGGAAGTTGTAGTAGCTAAGCAACTTCAGGATTATTTATGGCAATTTGAGTTGCTAGCTCCCATGCAATCTGGCTTTAGAAGCTGTTGTAGCACAGAGATTTTCTTAATAGCTTTAGTGACACATCGTAGGACGATAATCGATGCCAGTAAAGATTCCATATTGATGCAGCTGGACCTTTCAGCAGCTTTTGACACAATTGATCATGAGCTGCTTCTTTTAATTTAATTTGGACTTTCTAGATTGGTTCTAAGGTGGTGTAGTACTTTTCTGAAATCACATAATTATAAAGTGAAAACGAAGGGGACTTGGATTCCAAAACGTGGCTTATCGCAGGGCTCACTCCTGTCTCCCATATTATTGTTTAAGAGTTTTTGGTCGGCTCTGGGAAAGTTGCTGTAGGAGCTGAGGTTACTATATTTTTTATATGCGAACTGCATTCATAAAGTGTATGAATTCCATTTACAATATCTTTAGAAAAGACCTATGAATCAGTCATTGGAGGTTTTGAATCATTGCCTAAAGTTAAATGGACGTAAAACTGTCTTGTTATAGTTAAGCAGGAAACAAAACTCTAGTCCTACCATTGGTCCATAGACAGAAGGTTCAAATAGAAGTTTACAATCTACGAGATTGTTCAAAATTTAGGGGCTACATTGGACTCTTCCCTTATATTTCAGCAGCAGATTGGAAAAGTCATTCATAATTCCTTTTATGTTTAAATCTCTTTATTGATATTACAATAACACCCAGTAATGCAATCACTAGCCTTGGTAACAAACTCAGTGTAAACTTTTAACGTGGGATAAATACACAATAGAGGAGGTACAACAACATCCTTCATATAGCATATGGTCAGACCCGTCTCCTTTGTCTAGGGACTACTATTGAGCCAAACATGTGGCCAGTGATCCACATTTTCAACCAAAAGAAGAATAAAACTTTTCCCTTTTTTTTATCCCTCCATAGCCCCTGACACTTCTACCCTTCCCTCCCCTCCCAATTATGAGAGATTATGAGATATTACCAGAACAACCGTGGGGGTTGTTTCTTCACCCCACTAGAGCTCACCAGTATTGCACATTTCCCTTCCCTCCCTTTCTTTCCCTCCTTCTTCTCCCCTAACACCTTTCCCCAGCTCTCCTTTCCCATACCACCTCCTAGGGTCCATGGAGACCACTATCAACAACCACCCTCCTCTAAACCTCAAACCAAGCAATCATATACAGTGGTTCAACACTCTACTACAAGCGCACGGTGCCAAAGACTGAAGGTGTGGGCCCAATCCCTTGAGAAAGGCTTTTCATTGGCGGGCATGCCCACACGCTCTCTCCCTCTCCAGTAACAGTAGGTCATGCAGGCCAATATGTCACTGACCATAGGTAGGACCCCCTGGCAACAGCCAGTTGTGTAAAATGACCTTTCGGGCCACCAACAAAACTAAGCGCAACCACCCCCGAGATATTTGCCCCAGGTCTTCCAGACTCTCCTGCATCCATATATCTAGAACCAAAGTGACAGATGGGAGTCGGAGTTCCCTTCCCATGCACCTTGCGAGGTATTGATGCACCCTGATCCAGTAATTCTGCACATACTTACAGTGCCAGAACATGTTTCCTAATATCACTGTGCTTGCTCCACATCTGAGACATTGGTCTGTAGGTGCAATACACGCTCTCCATGCTCATCTCGGGGCAAAATACAAGGGTTGGAGTATCTTATATTCAGGTCACGATAGTCCACGGAAACACTTAGTGATGGTATCTGTGCGAAAGCCATCATAACATCTGCCATGTCAACCTGCGGTCCTAAATCTGCATCCAAGCCCTGGTGAGCTCCTTATCTTGTATGCTGGGACCCGCTTTCACCAGAACTCTGTGCAAGTGGGTGACCCTAATCTGACTCTCCCTACCCAGGAGGAGTTCCTCCAATTTGTAGCATGCACTTCCCAACAGGGATTCACGAGGCAAGCTGCTGACATAGCTCCGGACCTGCAAGTATCGATCCGGTCAGTCCATATTGTTCACACATTAGTGCGAACATCATCGGGACCCTGGACTCAGAGACCACGTGCTCCAGGTTTATGATCCCTGCTCGCTCCCATTGCACAAAACCTGCCCCCGCAAGTCTAGGGGGGAACCGGCTATTTCCTCTCAATGGGAGGAATGGGGAGCTGAGCGCATTACAACTCAATAGCTTACATAGATAGCACCATGCTCGACGGATCAGAGCGAAGAGGATAATCTGGACCGTAGGTAGTTTTTCACACAGCGATTCCGCGTGGAGGATGTATCACAAATGCAGAGGCCCCATCAAGGCTTTTTCCCACCACACTGGTGTATAGTCCTCCATGTCCCATAGCCAGTCCTGAACATAGCAGACATGCCATATTGTACCTACCAAACATCTGGGAAACCCATTCCGTCCTGGTCGCAGGGATGCTGGAGAATCATGAGCCGTACACAAGGTCGGCACCCTCTCCATAGAAGGATGTTTTTCAAAAAGATGAATATCTCGCTGCTTAAGCACCAGTGGCAGCATCTGCAGGAGGTACAGCCATTTCGGAAAGAGGACTATTTTAAACAATGCTATCCTCCCACCCATTCCTAAGGGGAGATCCCGCCATTGTTGCACCTGCCATCCAAAATCCACCAGAAGGCTGGATATATTTAAACTTTATAAGTCGGATAGGCATGCTGGAAGCTGGATCCCCAAATATTTCAATTTTCCGACTGCTCACTGCAACGGAAAGACACCCCGCCAAGTACAGGGGATAGTCGGGTCAAGCAGAAGGGCCTCTGATTTGTCTAGGTTTAATTTCAACCCAGACAGTTTTCTATATTCCTCAAAGATGCGTCGGAGCACTGGTAACACCTGGATAGGTTCATCCAGGTGTAATAAAAGGTGTCTCCATACGATCGGTCAAATCAAGAAATTTCTTACATTGGATCAACTGCAAAGTGTGGTTCAGGTTTTAATCCTTACTTTCATAGATTATTGCAATGTGCTATATTTGGGGCTGCCACAGTGATCTCTATTTCGTCCTCAAATTTTACAAAATGTGGCTGCAAAACTTAGAATGAATGCTGATAAAACAGATAAGGTGACTCCATTCAGGAGAGAACAGAATTTAAATTTTTGGGTTTAGCTTTTGAATGCATCCATAGGAGTGCAACATCTTATCTATCCTCTTGGATAGCTGTAACAAGATTTCGTCTTTAGGGTAGACAGATCCATATAAACAAACTGAATATTCCATCTGTTTCAGAATTTAGAAGATTTCTACTCAGAATAAAGTGTTCCTTGGGAAAGTTCCTGGTAAATGGAATGAGTTATCACTTGAGCTTCAAACTGAACGCAATTATATGAAGTTCTGTAAAAATGTAAAAACATGGCTGTTCACTAAATTTTTGGCATAGAGTTTGCATGTTGTAAGCATTAATAGTTTTTTATTAACTACACTTTTGATTATTTTAAGTTTCTTGTTTTTGAATTGTATTTTAATTTATGTTCTTCTATTCCACTCAGTCCAGAACGGATTACATCAGACAAAATACAATATCATTGAGATTCTATACAAAGTCATAGTAAGATTAAAACAATTTAATTTAAGTAGCCTGTATATGAACTGTAATTTCACCTCGCTCTCCCTATATATAAATTTTAATTTCCTCTCTCTTTTTTTCTTTTACCTTTTTCCTCTTTTTCTTGCTGTACTGTTAACCTCTTTTTTTATTGTTTTGTAAACCTCTGTGATAGCCTTGCCTCTCAAGAGGTTTATTAAGTACTCTAAATAAATAAATTAATTAATTAATTTAAAAGTTTTAAGAAATTTACAGAAAGAAATATTGTTCTTTGATGTTCTAATATATTCCGGTAAATGATTCCATTCAAAAGCAGCTTGATTACTAAATAATTTGTCATAAGTTCACTTAAAGCATATATCCTTAGGCTAAGGGTAATCATATAAAAATCACTTGTCAGATCTATATGATTTTGTCTGCTTGCAAAAATTTATAATATGACATAAAAGTCTGGGTGCGGAACCAGACACACTTTTAAGCACCAAACACATTAATTCATACCTTAGCCTATTTTTAACAGTCAGTTTAAGAAAAAGGGGGGAAGACACTAGCACATTTTGAACACCTAAAAATTAACTGCACCGCAGTAGTTTGTAGAAACTCTAAACTAGTTAGCTGCTTAACTGTAATCCTCATATATAAAACATTATAGCAATCTATATGGGTGAGAGTAAGAGCTTGTAAAAGTAACCTAGGGCCCGATATTCAGCACCAGCTAGCCAATCTAATGTGGTTAGCTGCCGCCTCTGAACTCTAAATCCGGATATTCAATACTGGGGTCAACCAGACAGCAGGGATATCGAGCCACTGCCTGTTTAGCTTCTACAACAAAATGTATTCCTGTGCAGGAGCATTGAGTAAAAGCAGTCAAAGCATACGGGAAGAGGCAAAACCAACAGCTAATGGCCTGAATCGATAACCAGGAATACTGGAGGAGATGCAACAACATCAGGTTTACCAGAGGAATTAAAAGATCAGGAATTATATAAACTTCTTAGCCATGGTTTCCAGAGGCCTTGGGCCTAAGCAAGAGCCCCTGATACTGAGAGTGGAACATGCTCACAGGGTGGACCTGAAGGTTGACGGAGTGCGTTGACCAAGACCAGTGATTGCTCACATTCTCAAATATGTGAAGAAGGCTTACATTTCAAAGCATACAACTCTAATAGTGGTCACTTACAGAGTGTACGATAAATACTCTACCTAAAAGAAAATGTAACACTCTACTAGACTCACCGCTTTTTACAGCAGCTTATAGAAAAAGAGGGGAAAAACTCAGGAGAAAAACGGGTCTCAGAACTTATGGTTTTTTTTCATGTGAATAGCAAACTTTCACTGATGATGCCTCTCAGGACGTTCATGCTATCACACTACCCTTCACATCAATGACCCGAAAAGACTCCTCATGGTCACTTCCTCTATTAAACACTCATAAATCAAAAAACAAACAACACAATTAGAGAAAAGTAGCCACTACTTATCTGAGCTCCAATTGTGGCTCACTTTCCTCTATTCCAAACCAATTCTTGTCCGTCGCTGGAATAGGCCCTATATGTTTGGGTTGGGGGTCACTCCTCCAGCCCGCCCTCACTCCTCCCTCGACCCGCCCCCTCCCGCCCTCCTACAGAGCTCCCCGAACATCTCTGCTGTACTTGCGGGGAGCTCTTTGGCAGAAATACGACCCAGGCATTTAGCGGAGACTAAACATCCAACTGGGACGTATATCCCCGCTAAACATGGGTCAGAATATACCCCCCAGTGTCCAGCATATTCCCACAATCCATCTCCCTTTCTAACTTCTCCATGTCCAACATCTCTCCTCTGTCTCCCTACTAACCTATATTCAGCATCTCCATTGTTTTTAGTACTCCCCCTGTGTTAACCGTCTCCCTGCCACCCTATTCACCCCTACCATATCTGCATCTCCCCTATCACCCTATTCCCCCACATCCCCTTTCACCCTACTCTCCTTCCTATGCCCACCACCCCAAGCCACCATATCCTCTTTCTTTCCCCTCTCTCCTGATCCAGCATCTCTTGATTCTCCTCTCTCCCCAGTCACTATATCCTTTTTCTTCCCCCTTCCCCATTCAGCATAGCCCCTCAGTCCGTTATCCTTCCCCTCTGCATACTCTTTCTTTCTTTCTCTTCCCCTCGACTCCCAACCTTTGCCGCCGCCACCGCCACCGCTGCCTTCCAGGGATCTACGGCAGCAGCCTGAAAAAAAGCATACAAGACAGGCAAGAGGCTACTCCATCCAAGAGCACCACATACGGCTGTACCGGACCCCCTCCCCCTCAGCAACAGGAAGTCTACATCAGAGGGGGCGGGACCATCGCAGCCATCAGCAACATACTTTTTTTTAGGCTGCTCACGGGTCTTGGAAACTGCAGGTTGCAGCACAATAAAAATGCTAAGGGGGAAGAGGAGGAAAGGAAGATTATTGTGCTGGACTTGGGGGCGAGGGCACCTTTTTGCCCCAACTGTGAGTAAAACTGGCAGGAGGGTAATATCAGAGCTGCTTGCCAGTTCTTATTCGGGGCGCCTGTGCTAACGGCTCTGATACATTCAGACCAAGTAGGCTTTGTTAAGGAGAGACGGGCTTTGATGAACTTGCTGAACATTGTGCGGTCCTCTATGCTAGCAAGGATCTGGCTGAACTGGTGGTGACAGCTAGTCTGGGACACTGAAAAGGCTTTCGATAACACAGCATGGGACTATCTTTCCGAGTGTTAGAGCGGTATGGGATAGACTGAGATTTTACGCCGTGGATTAAGATACTGTACTGTGTGCTGCACCACATGTCCAGCTAAAGCTTAATGGCTAGTTGATGGAGGCATTAGAGCTCTATCAAGGAACCCGACAAGGGTGTCCCTTGACCCTGCTACTCTTTGCGGTGGTGCTGGAGCCCTTGGCTAGTAAGATCTATGAGTTGGAGGGGTTTAAATGCTCGCTGGTGGGGAAGCAAGAGTTCCATATTAATCTCTTTGCAGGTGATATGTTAATGTTTATAAGGGTTGCCCATAAGAACATGGCAAGGAACATGCCAAAAGTAACAGCCGTTAGTGATTCATTTGAACGTTTTTCAAGCTTGAAAATAAGGGGCATGTTTACTAAACCACATTAGAATTTTGCAACTAACGTGGCATTTTTCTACAAATAGCACCGCGTTAGCTGCAAAAGCCTTGCGCTATCTCCTGAGGGTATGCACAGCATTTCCCCAGCACGTAGCACATCAAAAATGCAGCGAGGACCAGCTGGTAGCACCATGGATGTGCATCATACTACCTGTTGAGGTGGTGGAATCCACACCTGTGCTTTATGCAGCTGTGACGGTTACTGCACGCTATTGACACCCATGGTAACCGCGTGCTGCAGCTACACCCACTCTCCGCCCATATCCCACCCACTCTGGCAGTTACTGTAACGTGGCGTCTGTAGACAGCGCAGGAAATCACTGCGCTATTCGTCTTTTGTCTGTGCTATCTGTTAACATGACCCAATAGTGCATGCTATCTCCCACATCAACAGGTAGCGCTGCTTAGTAAACATGCCTCTACATTATGATAAATCTGAAGCCCTAGTATCCGGCGAAAGGAATAAGAGGGATCGGCAGAGAGAAATTCTTTTGAAGTGGGCCAAAGGATGTATGAAATATCTAGATATTATTATAAGCCAAACTTTTATAACATAAATCGCAAGGCATATATTACAAGGTAAAGGGGGATGAAATTAAATGCACGGGAAGATGATGAATGTTTAAAGGGCAAAGGACAGAAGGGCATTTCTTTATTTTTAGCGTGTGAAAAGCTAGCTTTGTTGCGGTGAGAAGCATTGGAAATCATACGAGAGGCTACTCATCTGGCTTTGGATTGGAACTATAGCGTTTTGCTCTTGGGAGATGAAAGGACAATGTTGGAGCAAAAAAACAAGTTTATCCATATTGCATGTTTGTTGTTTAAGAAAGTAATTTTAAAGTTACGGCTGAGTGAGAGGGCACCTCCGATTCTACACTGGAAGAATCTGATGAGTGAGAGGACCACTTTTGAACCGAGGACATGTGAAACTAAGCATAAGTCGGAATGGCTAGTGCATTAGCAGATGTAGAGGCAATGTATAGAGACAAATCCTACTAGGGATGGAAGAGAAAGTACACAATAAACAGGAGAATCTAAAGAATGTAGGAGGAGGAGGAGTTTGTATCTTATTAAATATCCTAGGACTGAAAGACTTTCATCAATTAAGATGTTAAGGGAAATATTTTGTTGAAATATTGAAAGTGCCTACTGAATCACTACCTCCAGTTTCCAGGGCTTTTTATCTGCCTCCACGGATGCATGATAATGATAAGAGCAGTGATCTAAGGGACATTTCTTCTGTTAGTTTAAATTGTTCAGCCTTCTTGGAAAGCTCTGGAGTGGGACCCAGGACTCCAGCAACTATGATAGCTAATTTTGTCCTTGAGCTATACAGAAACTGGTGTTAGTATAACCCTACCCACAATTCAATTCAGTTGGCCTAAGTTAACCTGAGAAGGCCTCTGGGTTGTATTGTACAATCAGAGTCCCTGGTTTCTGGTATCAGGATAGTCAGACTTCATGTGTCCAGGAATTTGCTGGCCATTAAGACATCAAAAGAGCATTATTTAGTATTCTAACTGTATGAACATGAAGGATCCTGGTCCCAACACCAAAGATATTCACACCTGCATGCCAATGGACCACAGGAAGCATCTCTTCAGAACAAGGAAGCAGAGGCTGAGAACAAAGGGCCAAATGCTGAACTAATTTACAACTTTTGGAATGCATATAAGCACTAATGTGGGAGGGGTCTGGAGGAGAGGCATATCCACCTGCACCCAGTACTAGCTCTATGGTAACATTCTACCAAATGCTGTATCAAGCTCATTTCTTAGATAAAGCATTTATTCTACAAACACCTGCCTCTGTGTATCATTTTGCTACACCCATTGTCTCTGAGAAGTGGACCAGCTTAGGGTCATCTGAGTATCCTCTTCTTTGTAGACATGGAGCCCGATTCATGAAGGGGCACGTCTGGGCTGTCTGGATGGCCCCGATCAAGACTGGCCTGTTAGGACCTGATTCTGGATCGCAGGAACAAAACATTCCCGCGATACACAGAATTGGGCCCGAGGATGGCCCGGCGTGCCCCTACCTGGCTGTGGGGATAGCCTTCCTGCAGGCGTCCCTGGCTCACGCAGCTAGGACCCCCTCTTCCCCGCTGCCTGAGCCACGGCAGGCAAGCCAGGTTCTGGATCGGGTGACGGGAACCCCCTTGCACCCGGCCCCAGCCTCAGCCCTGGGGGGGATACCCGGGCCTGATCGCCCTGCCAGTGCTGATTATTCCACTTTCAAGGTGGAATAATCAGCACGTCCTCTCTGACCCAGCAGGATGTACAGGGCCATGACCTGAATTCTCCCTGTACATTGTGCCGGCTCAGCCCGCCCCCACTCTGCCCAGATCCTGCACCCTCCTGCCTACCGCCGGCTCTCCCCATCCTGCGGCTCTAGCCGTGCGGGGAGAGCTGGAAGGGAAATAGGGTCTGTATGGCTTGCGGGGCTGCACATCCTGCTGGAACATGCAGCCCCGCAATCTGCTACTGAATCAAGCCCCTAATCAACAAACCTGAGCCAAAAAGAGGACTCAGATCCAGTGTACCCTATTCCTGACATTTTGCGCTGACAACTGGATCCTGTAGATTTTATAGACCTAGGAAGGATGTGTTTTATATCTTAAATATAAGAATTTTTCCTGTTGTAGCAAGAGCTACACAAAAATGGGTGTTTATTCCTTTAACTGCGCCTCGGAGTTTTATAATTGGGTGCTATGATTTTCTTAAAATACCCTTGTAAATGTCTGATAAAATACTGTAATGATAAATGTCCTTTTTGATCCTCTTCAAATGACCTCTTTTATTAGTGGTAAGCTAACCCAGGGATCCTTGAGGGTGTCCATGTCAGAGACACATCCTGCCCTTAAGGTTTAGGCACACCTGGTCAAACAGTAAGTTTCATTGAATCCCTCCGTGAACAGAACCTGGAGCCATCTGGTAACCTTAAGCAGGAGGAAAGTGGGGGAGTTAAGAGCTAGGTGTTGGGGAAAGGAGAAAATGGAATGGATGAAGGCAGGAATCAGGTGCTAGGAAAGAGAGGCGATAGGGGCCAGATGCTAAGGAAGGAAGGAAAGGAGGTTAATAGAGGATGGAATGCATAGCTAGAAAATGAGCAAGAGACAGAAGAGGGGGATGTGAGAGAGCTGGGAGGGGAAAAAGAGTAGAAAGTAGAAAACTGGCAGATGAGCAGTGAAACGAGAGAGACTGAGAACTAGAACATGAGCGAGGTGGAGAAAGACAGGTGACAAGAATAGAAGAGAAGATAGAAATAGAGAAAAGATGAAAGGGCAAGATCAATGTAAGATATAGCCCAGGAGTAGGGAGACAAAGGGAAAAAAGATCCTAGAAAAAGACTTAAAAAAAGACCAAAAGGAACAGGAAAAGAGAGAAGCAATCAGAAAAGAAAATGTTCAGACTAAAAAGGTAGAAAAATGCATTTTATTTTCAATTTTTAATTTCTGGAATATATCAGCTTTGTAAAATGTGTATCTCTCTCTGGGTTTTGTACAGTACAGGAGTTAATGCAGTTCTGTTTCTAGTTCTCTGTGGTGTTGCTCTGCATGCGCGGTCTGACTTTCATTCTGCATTAGGTGTATATTAATTACAGCGCAGAGCTGAAAGATTCCAAATTACCCCTACCAACTGATAACCAGATTAATATGAATAAAATACAAGCTCTAAAATGCCTGTATGCAAATACAAGAAGTCTAAAAGATGAGAGGAGAGTTAGAATATATAGCACTAAATGAGAGGTTAGATATGATGGGCATCTAAGAGACATGGTGGAAGGAGGACAACCAGTGGGACACTATGATACCTGGGTACAAACTATATCGCAATGACAGGGGAGATCAAATTGGTGGAGGGGTTGCGCTCTATGTTAGAGAGGGCATTGAGTCACAAAGGAATAACGTTTTGCAGGAAACAAAATACACTGTAGAATCTCTATGGATAGAAATTAGATGTAAAAAGGGGAGGGAGATGGCAGTGGGGGTGTACTATAGCCCGCCTGGACAGAATGAACAAATCGATGATGAAATGCTAAAAGAAATCAGGAAAGCTAACAAAAATTACAACACAGAAAGAATGGGTGATTTCAATTACCCTGGTGTCGACTCATTCAATGTCACAGCAGGACATGCTAGGGAGCAGGGCCGTACTAAGACATAATTGCGCCCTGTGCTATTTACCCATCTGGCGTGCCTTTGCTGGTTGCCTGCCCCCCCCCACCCCCCCACGATGCCCTGTTGCTGCCGCCGCCACTTTTTTGTTTTCTTGGAGGCGGAGGCGGTGGTGGCAGCTGCAGTGAGACAGACCCACATTTGTAGGCAGGTCGGGTCCCTCCTTCCCTTCTCTGATGTAGGTCGCATCAGAGGAGGGAGGGACCAGGCCAACCATGCAAAAGTCATGGGATAAGATACAGTGTACTATTGTGGATTAGGAACTGGTTAAAAGACAGAAAGCAGAGTAGGGCTAAATGACCAATTTTCTCAAAGGAGAAAGGTGAATAGTGGACTACCCCAGGGATCTGTGCTGGGCCCACTGCTTTTTAACATCTTCATAAAAGACCTGCAAATAGGAATAATGAGTGAGGTGATCAAATTTGCAGATGACATAAAATTATTCAAAGGTATTAAAACACAAGTGGATTATGAAAAATTGCAGGAGGACCTTGATAAACTGGAAGACTGGACGTCTAAATGGCAGATGAAATTTAATGTGGACAGGTGCAAAGCTATGCACCTAGGAAAGAACAACCCAAGCTATGGTTACACGACGAAAGGTTCCATATTAGGAACCACCAACCAGGAAAAGGATTTAAGTGTCATCGTGGATAATACGTTGAAACCCTCAGCCCAGTGTTCAGCAGCGGCCAAGAAAGCAAATAGAATGCTAGGAATCATAAGGGATGGAATGGAGAATAAAACAAAGGATATTATGATGCCTCTGTATTGTTCCATGCTGCGACTGCACCTTCAATATTGTGTTCAATTCTGGTAGCCATATCTTAAAAATGATACAGCAGAATTAGAAAAGGTACAGAAAAGAGCCACCAAAATGGTAAAGGGGATGGAAGGATACCCCTGTGAGGAAAGGCTTAAAAGGTTCGGGCTCTTCAACTTCGAAAAGAGACGGTTGAAGGGAGATATGATAGAGGTCTATAAATTAATGAATGGGGTGGAACAGGTAATTGTAGATCGGTTGTTTAGTCCTTCAAAAAGTAGAAAGACGAGGGGACACTCAATGAAGCTACAATGTAGTCCATTTAGGACTAATAAGAGAAATTACTTTTTCACTCAACGCATAATCAAACTCTGGAATTTGTTACCGGAGGATGTAGTAAAAGCTGTTAGTGTAGCTGGGATTAAAAAAGGTTTGGATCAGTTCCTGGAGGAAAAGTCCATAAACCATTATTAAAGAGAACCAGGGAAATCCACGGCTTACCCCAGGAAAAGCATTGTGGGATCTGTGTACCTTTTTAGGAACCTGGCAGGTACTTGTGGCTTGGATTGGCCGCTATAGGAAACAGGATTCTGGCTTGATGGACCTTCGTCTGACCCAGTATGGCATTTTTGATGTTCTTATGGTGTGTGATAGGAGCGTGGTGTTTCAGTGAGTAGTCTCAAGAAGGTGCATTGGTGTTCTAATCTAGGGCTTCCACCAAGGTAGTGTCTCCAAATGGGTTTTTTTTGCACATAGCGTGACAGAAATAAACCTCACACTTAAGCCAGGTTCTAGGTCCTGTAGTATTAGTGGCAGTGCTGTATTCCCATAGAGGAAACTGCTGTTATTTGAGTCCTAGGAGTTAGTGCTGTTTCGGTATGGGATAGGTTATGATGATAAATACTGGGCTTGATATTCAGCGGGGGCGGGGGATTACGGTGCCTAGCTGTCACCACTGAACAGTTAACCCCGGTATTCAGTGCTGGGGTCATATCCGGCCACCAGCATTGAATCTCCAGGTCAGCTGTGGAAGCTGGAAGCTAACCAGGTAGTTGTGATATTCAGCCGCCGCCCAGTTAGGTTGAGCAGCAAACGTTAGGACAGCATTTGCTGTGCCGGACGTTCGCTGCTGAGGGATAGCCACTGAGGGCACTGCCCCTAGAATACGCTGATGCTAACCATGTGGCATCGGCGTGTATAGTGGCGGTATCTGGGGCGGTATCCGGCGTGGCGGTATCCGGCGTGGTAGTACCACTGAATATTCCTCTTCGAGGCAGTTACACGGTTTACAGGTGTGTAAACTGGGTAACTGCCTTTAAATATCGGGCCCGATGTTTCTGAGCCAATTGTTTTGCAATTACTGTATAGTTTAATCTATATATCAGATTGATTTCTTCATTAATACCACTGCAAATTCAAGGGGCATGTTTACTAAGCTCCACACCGATAACATGGGTTTGGGCTGTGTTATTTGCATGGGGCTTCATGCTAACTGCAGGGGAGTGGGTACAACTGTCCCCCTGCGTTTATCATGGGTCGCTGCAGTAAATCCGCCAAGGGAGATTCTAATACCACCCACTGAGGTGACGTTAGTTGCGTCTGCTCGACCTGCATCTCCAAACTAACAACACTGCAGCGGAAATGCCCCTGTCCTGCCCATTTGTCATCCAGGCATGTGCTACCTGATGGGAACTGATCATTCATGCTATTGTATGGCAGCTGCCGGCACAAGAAGTATTACGTGGGCGGAAGGAAGGATGGATTCAGCACATGCTATGTCCCACAGCAGAGTGAAGAAACGGAATCTGCAAAGAGGTTGGATATCTCAGCAAGACGATATAAAACATACTTCAAAATCAACCATGAAGTACAGGAAAGAAAGATGAAGAAGGTTTTACAATGACTTTCACAGTCCCCACACTTGAATGTTTTTGAAAGTCTGTGGGGAGATCTTAAAACCTGCAGTGCACGCAAGCAGGCCTAAGGATATTTCTGCGTTAGAAGAGCTGTGCAGGGAAGAGTGGGAAACATGTCACCAGCTAGAACAGAAAGATCCAGCCCGCTGCAGGAAGCATCTGGGAGTTCTTACAGCTGCCAGAGGAGGTATTACATGCTAGTGAATGGAGGGGTGCTCAAACGCTTGCACCTCCATAATCACTATTTATCGCTTTCAATCTATTAAAATCAGCAAATACGTAGTAATTATGAATTAAAATTTTCTGCAAAATGTCGTGTTTTAAGTTTTTACCATGTAGTGACTGGGATCAATATTCATCCACTCTGTCAATGTATAAACTGAAACTATCTAATTTAAAAGGTTTCAAATCATACATATATTCAACACCACTATCCATTTAGGCTGCGCTGCTATTTAGGCAGGATGCATAGACGTCTTAAATGTTTATGTTTATTTATTTGATATACCGCAATTCAATAAAAAGCAAAGCGGTGTACAATATGCAAACTTACAAAGGGAGCCAGTGGCCAAGAAAATGAAAGGAAGTTACGATAAATGACAGGACAGAGGATAGCACAACCAAGCACACTAGACAGAAGGAGGAAACAATGATTGAGGTATTGGGAAAGACAGGATCACATGAAGGGGGAAGGGAGGTCAAACGCAGAGGAACATAGGTGGGTTTTCAAGTGCTTCTTAAAGGTACCGTAGTGTTGTTCCAATCTGAGGGAGGTGGGTAGGGAGTTCCAGACTGCAGGTCCGACAAAGAAAAAGGCAGAGGTGCGAGTTGATTGCAGATGGGCGCGGGAGGGAGAGGGGAGGTGGAGGCGATTTATGTGCAGTGACCAGAGAGAACGACTGGGGGTGTGAAACTGGATGAGATCTGCCAAGTACTGTGGGGTGTGAGTGTAAAGGACCTGGTGAACCAAAGTGAGGGTTTTGAAGCAAATACGGAAATCTATGGGGAGCCAGTGAAGGTGAATGAGAAGAGGGGTTATGTGCTCATGACGTGTAGAGTGGGAGATGATGCGTGCAGCTGTGTTTTGAATACGTTGTAATCTGTGTAACTGTGATTGGGGGAGACCGACGAGAACAGAGTTGCAAAAATCAATACGTGACATAACAAGGGGCCAGCATAAGAGTGGTGAGGGCTTGTGGAGTAAGAAAGGGTCGGACAGCGCGGATCTGACGAAGAAAGAAAAAGGAGGTCTTAGTGATATGGGAAATGTGGTCCCGAAAAGAAAGATTGGAGTCAAAAAGGACACAAAGATAGCGGAAACAGGAAACCAAAGGGATGGGTGAAGCAGAGAAGGATGGGGCTGCCGGAGGAGGAGGACTACCATGAGTGAAGCAGATAGCAAGTGTCTTAGTTAAGTTTAAGTGCAGCCAATTAGTGGTTAGCCATTCAGCAACAGTGAGAAGACAAGAATTAAGGGGGGAAAATCCGGGTGAATAGGGGAAGTGCGGTGTAGAAGAACAAGGTCAGCAGCTTAATAAAAAGCGGCGATCCCAAACTGTTGTACCAGAAGAGCGAGGGGTGCCAAGAAAATATTGAAAAGGAGAAGTGCCAATACGGAGCCTTGAGGCACCCCACAGAGCAGAGGAAAAGGATCAGAAGAAACCGTTGGGGTGGAATGAGAAAGAACAGCGCAAGACCGGGAGGAAAGATAGGAGTGAAACCAATGGTAGACCGTGCTATGGAGACCAGCCTCACGCAAGCGGGAAAGAAGAAGGGCGTGGTCAACCAGATCGAAAGCTGCAGATAGATCTAGAGATACCGCCACTGAAAAGCAACCACGGTCGTGAGCAACGTGGAGTTCACTGAGTAAGCAAGGAGAACAGTTTCAATACTGTGGCCTGATCGAAAGCCTGATTGTCAGGGATGAAGGAAGTGAGTGGAGTCCAAGTGATGGGATAGCTGTGTAAAAACTGCTTTTTCAAGTATTTTGGAAAGAAAAGGGAGATTGGAAACAGGACGATAGTGAGCAGGAACAAGGGGATCAAGTGAGGGTTTTTTTTAAGTAAAGGGGGGATGAGGGCATGCTCCCAGGGGAGAGGAAAAATACCTGTGGAAAGACTAGTATTAATCATGGTAAGGATTGAAGGGATGAGAGCAAGAGAGGGTGTGAGAAACCATGAGGAGGGTATGGGATCAAGTGAACAGTAGGTCTTATTGGAAGAAGAGATGAGTTTAATAAGTTCAGAGGTTGTAAGCGGGTGGAATGAGGCCCAGACATGTGAAAGCTGGGAGACAGGTGGGGGGAGGGGAGGAAGGAAGAGGGGAGGTAATAGGTGGGGTACAGTGAGGTAGCACCTGAACATTGGCACGTAGACACATGTGGGTCATATTTAAATCCCACAATGTTTAAATACTTTAGGTATGTTCAGCACCACTATCCACACAACCAGTGGTGATGAATATACATCAAAGGCAGGCAACCACCCGGGGCTGGCACAAGAAGATGAGGGGCCCTAGGCAAACCTCATCTCTTGCACCCCACCCTCCTTGCGGCACCCATTGCCACCCCTCACTGGGATATGCAGAGGCAGCAGCAATGGCTGCAAACAGCCCTTAAACTTCAGTGCCGCGGGACCGTTTGCTTCTGCCCCCTCTGACGCCCGATGCTGACTTCCTGTTTGCAAACATATAACTAAGTGGTTGGATTTAGACACCCACACTCCAACCCAGCACCATCTGGGTAGTGCCAGGGTGGTATGTAAAACTTTTCAGTGGCACTATCTATTTAGTGCACTGAAAATTCACGGATAAGGGCTTTATATGTTTAGTGGCGCCCACGAAATGTATAAACCCCTTTGAATATTGGGCTGATCGGTTACATGATTAAGTATCAGCACTCCCAGAACATTCCAAAGCTTGCCACTTTTTGGCCGGATAGTTTTGACAATATCACTAATTCATATAGCCACAAATATCCATTCAAGTAGCCTGGATTTTTTTGAGAAAGCACGTCTGTGTTTGGCCCCACCACAGATAGCATAAGTGCTTCTGAATATTGGCCATATATTGGCTTCTTGTCAACTGGGGATTTTGTGAAACATATAATCCCATCAGGGGTGCTTAAAGTCTTGCACACGACGCTGTATCTTTCTATTTGTAAACCTGTTGCCTAGATCTAACGTGTTTGTCCTTATAATTTACTTGCTGTGACATGTTTCCCTACTTTTTGGTAGGCTTTGCTCCCATTGTGATGGACCTTTAAATGGACTAATTGAATTTTCTAAAATAAAAAATAAAACATCAGAAAATGTGACATGCTGACATTTCTAGCACATTGGCATTTGGAATCCAGAGTATTTACCATAGCACCTTAAATGACACATGATGAGTAGTAGGCTTGGTACCTTGTTTCCCAAGTTAGCGTTGGCTTGCTTGGAGATGAGGAGAGCGGCCATGTCAGTAAGTCCTTCCTGTGCAGCGAGGTGTAGTGGTGTCACGCCCTGCAGGGATTCAGCATTGGCAGATGCTCCATACTGTAGCAGGCTGCTGGCTACCTCCAACTGGTTCTGTTTGGAAGCAATGTGCAGTGGGGTATAGCCATTCTATGGAGAGAGTGAATCAACAACGGTGCTATCACCAAACTACTCTGTTAAACATACCAAAGCTCAGCCATTTCAGACAGCTTCCAACATCTTGCCCACACCTTCAGATAAAAACCTGGGATTTCTGTGCTTATATTGTAAAGTGCTAATGCAGCATTTCTGGTATATTTAACAAAAGAGTGTACAAAATCTAAAACAAAAACTGCAATGCATAAAAAATACAAAACAAGAAATAAAACAAACATGAAATAAAACAAACATTACAATAATTCATTGTAGGGTGGTGAGCTCCACTCCTATGGTGATGTCATCAATTGGTGACTGCCTACCTTGAAAATGGCAAGTCTCAGTGATTAATTTGCCTATATGTTTTCTATTTTCAGTCACTTTGGAAAGGGAAAGCTACTATAATCAACTTTTTGTTCATCTCATAGTGCACTTTCATTCACCATGTGGTGATGAACTCCATTCCTACAATGATGTCATAAATTGGAGACTTGCCTACATTGAATATGCTACAGGTATTGTGATTCCCCCATAGGCACACTCATGAAGGGGCAAAATTAAGTGGTTGGGAGGAGTGGCCTAGTTGCTACCCTCCTTTGCCGCAGGTACCAAAACTTAGATTGTGAGCCCTTCAGGGACAAGGGAAAAATATATATACAGTACCTGAATGTACACCATTTTGACTGGTATGTAAGCCTAGCTTAATAAATAAATAAAACAAAGGGTTAATTTGTTCTTTACCTTTTTTAGATCCTACTCATAGAGTGCAGGAAATTTCTCTTAATAAGATTTCTCTAGACATTTGTAATTACAATTATCTCTTATTACTAGCAGGGTGGTTAAGAATAAGACCCCCACTGATGTATGACTTAGTGACTTCAGAAACTTTGGACATCCTTGGTGTTTCTGAAATCTGGCTTACCTCTTGTAATGCTGCTTATCTTAACGAACTATGCCCTCCTGGTTATGCAGTTTACCATACAATGTGGTCTGAAGGGCAAACTCATTTTCTAGGTTTTCAGAGTTCATGTTATTAGACAATGGGATGTGAGGAATATGGTTAGGCTGTATTCATCCTCATCAGAATTATGTACATATTAATCTGATGAATGACTTTTAATACTTGGTGTTGACCTCTCAAACTTGATAATCATGGGAGAATGCAATGTCCTTGTAGATGAAGTATCTCTCCCGTCTCTGATTAATGACTCTATGCAAGTGAGTCTTGTTTTAGGTTTTATGTAAGTAATCAATTTTTCCTAAACATTTAAAAGGATACAGGACAGATTTATTTTATGTCCCATTAATCAAGTACTTAGCTATTTTTTTTATTTTTCTTGGAATACTCAGCCTAGACCCTGAACTGATTGTTTTGCAGGTAAAGCACAGTTACTTACCTGTAACAGGTGATCTCTGGGAACAGCAGGAATAAGTCTTCACATATGGGTACGTCGGTACCGACGGAGCCTGCATGAGAACGCTCCCCAGTGTCCAAAAAGAAAGCCTTTGGGAGCATCCCACACGCATGCGCGCTGCCTTCCCGCCTAAACACTTTCCTCTCATCAGTTGGGTTTGTAGCTGAGACCGAAGGAGGGAAGTAGACAAATCAGAAAGAGAGAGAGAGAAAAAGAGAGCAACTCCTAGGGAGGTGGGTGGGTTGTGAAGACTTATTCTTGCTGTTCCCAGAGATCACCTGTTACAGGTAAGTAACTGCGCTATCTCCAGGAACAAGCAGGAATGAGTCTTCACATATGGGGACTCCCAAGCTAAGATGCCTGGAGGAGGCCCCAGCATGTTGCAAATCCGATGGATGGGCAATGCTTATCCTGTAGAACCCCAGGCATCTAAGGGATGGAGAGTAGGAGTTGAATTAGAAAAGAAAAAAGGGTGCTGTGGAACAGCTTGACTAAACAAGGTATCCAGAGGGGGGCCCTTGTGTAGATCATAACTGTTAGAAAAATTGAATCCCAATTTTCTAATGTGGATCTTACTCAAAATATTGCAAAAGCATTTGTTGAGGCCAATATGGGTCTGTAATTGAGAGCCAGTATATTGACCTCAAAGAAATTCTCTCACTGTGAAGTAGAGGAAAAATAAATTTTGCAATACAGGAAGAGATAAGAATTCTTGATGGCTAGAACTAACCCCAGAGTAAGAAGTGGGGAAGTTTAATGGGGTTGGACTTTAGAGAAATCTTCTGTAAAGTCCAAGTTTGAACTCTTTGTCCTTGGAGCAGAATAAGGCCCTAGGCAAGAGTGGAGATAAATCTGACTGGTTTGGATGAAAAGGTAGAAATACCCCTTACAGAAAAAGGGGTAGGTCTTTAAGACTCCTTTTATCCAAAAGAAAAACAGTTATTTGTATTAGGCGTTGGGCCTCCAACTTCTTGAAGATCAGTAAAAATCTTTCATAAGTGATGTCACTTATGATAATGACTTTACATGAAGAGCTTCAGATGTGACGTAACCGAAAAGGTTACGGTAAGAAGGTATTTCCCAATTTACCAGAGAAATTGGTTGTCCATTAAGTTTTATGATATGCTGGGACAGCATTAATATAGATAGTAACAAATCTTTCAAAGTCAGATATTGTATAGAGATTAACTCAACAACAAGAAGGATTAAGACCTACTTGAGAATATTGATGGAGAATCTCTGCTTGGTTAAAAATGGAAGAACTATAGGGAAAGTTTCGTCGAAACTGGTATTATGTTCTTCACTTACAAGGAGAGGACTAGATTTCTTTAAAAGATCTAGGTCCTGAATACCCAGATCTGGAGACCTACGTGAAGGAGTGCAGAGGAGATCCTTAGTCTTAAAACAGCAAATCTGGATCCTTCTATAACTTCAGGTAGTAGCTGGAGAAAAAAACGCAATATAAGGAGATACCATGTTTGCCCCTCCATGAGGGCAATATGAGTATCATGCATCTTTTTTATTCATTATAAGCTACAATAAAGTATAGGGAATTAGAAGGAAAGTAGTAATTAAGGACCGACTGCAGTGAAAAGAATGCATCCCTGTTGTAGGAGTTCCAGTGAAATGTGGAACAACCCAGGGAATTGTGTAATTTTTTTACGCCTTCGCGTGGTCTAAGCCCTGGTTAGTTTTCCTTAAAAGAAAATTTTTAAGGAAGATGGTAAGAGTAGGAACAAACCAATCATGTAGAAGCATGACTGGGCAGAGTCTACCAGCTGAAGCCCTTTTAACCATCTGGAAGCTACCTGCTAGGAGTAGCTCTTAGGTTCTCTGGCAAGGCCCATAGTTGCAGAGCTTCCTTATATAATGGCCGAGAGCATGTTGTAGGTTGGTTAGATCTGGCTGTTTAATTGCCAGTGTGCAACCTAACCTATTCTGTTGGAGCCAAAAAGAGATGAAGATGGCTAAGAATAGTAGACAGGCTTGATGCCTGCAACAATAAAGTGTGAACTCTCTTGGAGTTATCTGTTATTAAAGCAGCAGAAAAAGTAGGTCCTATAGGTTGGAGAGGACCGACAGACATAATTTGGAGAGGTAATACTCAATTTCTGTCTGATAAGCTGCCTTAAAGAATTATCTGAGATACATAGAGAAGAAGATGAACCACAAAGGGGAAGAAAACTCTGTATGGAAACTACCCACTGGAGTAGGTATTGAAGAAAGATTCCTATGGGCTTAGAGAAATAAGACCTCCAGTTGATTAGTAGTACTCTTGGAGACTGAAAGTCTGGACTAAGAGGGATAGAAAGTAATACAGAGTTGAGAGGACTTACAATTTGGTAAGTCTTTGAAGAGGTAGGGTCCCCTTGCGGTTAAAAGTATAAGATATCCTCGTACAGAAAAAACTGTCAAGGTGAAGGGTATAGCTCACCTTGTTGTTAGTTGTTAGTTCTCCATTTCTTTTAAAAGGGGAAACCTGTTATCTCTAGGGTATGATGGTCCTTAATAGCTCTTGGAGCTAAAAAGATGGATTTCCCTTGTAGTAAGAGATTCATGCCCAGAGTCGAGGATTGAGTCAATGTATGATTGGTATCTCAGCATGGATGAGATGAACCTTAGATGCTTCTGTTAAAAAGAAGTAGGCTCAGAGGTTCTAAACCTCACACAGAAAAACAGAGAATAGAAATATCAGAAACCCTGCAACTGCTGGGCTTGCTGAGGCTGTTGAGGTCTTGATTTTCTTAGCCTGGTTTGATGTTGCCTGTCTTTGGAAACATCTGCATGATGGGTAGGACATGGATACAACTTTTTTCCCCTAGGGGGATAAAACCTTTTAGGAGAGTTTTTATTGGCTGGGATAGAGGAAAGTTTTGACAATCCTCTGACAGTAAGAGCATCAGTGTTTAACTGAGTAGCTTGAAATAAAGCATCCTTGTTAAAGAGATTTTCACCAGTACAAGGAGTATTTCCCAGCCTTTCTTGTATCCATCTGTCCAAGTCTGAAGCTTGTAGCCAGGCCAGGCGTTGTGCTCCTATGGCTATAGCAGACGTTCTGCTAATAGACTCAAAACAGTCTAGGGAAGCACGATTAAGGAACCTAGAGATATTTTGAGCATGATTGACTAGTAAGAAATAGTCTGCTCTCTTATGCTCTTGAATGAAAGGGTTCAAAAGCTTTAAGCTCTTTGTGACCTCTTCAAGAAACAATCCCATATAGAAAATATATGAGATAATTCTTGCTAAAAACATGGATGCCTGGAAGCATCGACGTCCAAAGGCATCTAAAGTCCTAGACTCACGACATGGCGGATAAGAAGAGTGCTTCTGATTCTACAACAATAGAATGATGAGGAAGTTGAGTCTTTTGAAAACCTGGAGAAGGTGGCACTTTGTACCTAGTTTCAAGTGTCTCAGAATGTGGTGATACCGTTAAAGGAGTTTCCCACATCTTTAAAAGTAGATCTTGTAAGATTTTATGCAAAGGAAGCATGATTAGCTCCTTTGGCAACCAGGGGGATTGCAGGGTCTCTGAATCCCCTGGTAAGGATTCTTCACCAGGTATAGAAATGGCAAGCAACCTCGCCATATCAAGCAGAAAAGCTTGAAAAGAAATCTCCCCTGAGGAGGACCCTCTAAAATGAGGGGTAAAGGCTAGACTTGTTGAAGATTCAGCCTTGGTACCGATGGGCTCATCCCAGTCATTGGTATCGGAAGACATGAACGGATGAAGCATCGGATTTTCCCTAAATCGATGTCTTCGGTTCCACCCGAAGTCGGTACCGAGACGAGTCGGTACCGAATCATCCATGCTAGGGATCGATTCCAGGCTTGGCATTGAAGGAATCGAGTCTGTCGAAGCAAGCATGGACGGTACCGACACCGATGCCAATGTCGATACCGGTACCGGTACCAGTACCGAAGGCGATACCGATACTGGAGGAACGGTCTGCAGCCACTCTAACGGTACGGAAGTATCCGAGAGCGCTAGACTACGTTCATTGGTGAGGAGTGTTTCATCCATCACCGTAGCCAATGCCGGGGTGTCGGTAGCACTCGAAGCGGCCACAACCACTGAGCATGGCACAGATATATTCACCGAGGTGAGAACCCCGGGAACGACCTGAAGCCCCGTTAATGCTTTGGAGCCCGAAGACTCCCGCTGGGACTTTATTGCCAAAATGTCCTCGCGGGCAAAGCCGGAGTAATCTCGATACTGGAAAGGAGATCTACTACTCGAGGACTGGCTAGTCTTTACAGACTTTTGTTTGGTTACCTGATTCTGTGGAGATATTCTAGGTGGTGACATCGAGTGCGATGTGAACCGGGTATTGAGCTGTGCTCGATTCTGAAGATTTCTTCTGTTTGAACTCCAACAGGAAAGACACTCCAGTGAGCAATGGTCAGGACCCAAACATTTTAGACACCAAGTAGGGGTGTCTAAAAGAATATTTGTACCGCCACACTTAGGGCATTTCTTAAGGGTAGTGGCTGGCTTTTCCAAAGCGGAAAAATGGAGGCCTAGTAGCCTAGAAACTGTCAGACACTAACAGGAAAAGATTTCTGTCGAAAAGAAGAAATTATTTAGAAAAAAACAAAAGAAAAGCACCGGCGGTACCGGTGGTGTCGAGGAAAGGCAGACGCGACCACAAAAAAGTAAGATTAAAAAGAAGAATTTTCTGCGGTGACAGGAATACGTCCTGCCGGCTCCGCAGAAAACGGAAAACTGATGAGAGGGAAGTGTTTAGGCGGGAAGGCAGCACGCATGCGTGTGGGATGCTCCCAAAGGCTTTCTTTTTGGACGCTGGGGAGCGTTCCCGCGCAGGCTCCGTCGGTACCGATGTACCCATATGTGAAGACTCATTCCTGCTTGTTCCTGGAGATGGGCCTATCCTTCCATTCTGGTTCAGTGTTAGATACTGTTTTTGATAAGGCTTTGTAAGGAAGCTGATCTTTGTGATTTAAACAGCATTAGTGTACAATTGGAGGAGTCTAGCGGTTAGAGCAGTAGCCTGGTGACCAGGGTATGATTCCCGCTAGCACTCCTTGTGACATTGGGTAAGTCACTTTACCCTCCATTGCCTTGAAAGAAAGGCCTGGTCTTCTACTTCTGGTCATAGAAAATCCTTTGATGTACAATTCTGGTCCAGTGTTTGGGAGTGTTAGAAGATGCTGTCATGTACCTTGTTTTTCAGAAGAATTAAAGATTTAAAAAAGCAATTTGCTGAGAGAAAATGGCATAACAAGTGATGCAACTTAAATAAAACACCATATTTGGAGAAATTAAAAACTACACGAAGGCTTTAGATAATGTTAAAAAAAAGGTAGCACCAAAATTCATCAGTCGTTATCTCATCTTGCAAAACTGTTCTCAGTGGTACGGCAGTTGTTTCCTGCTCTTCAACCCTCTGACAAGGTTGATATTCCTTTAGTGCAGATCTTTGTGGATTATTTTGTCAATAAAACTGATCTATTTTAGGCTCTTGCTCGGTTGCAACTCGTGAGGAAAGAATGAAGGTCCATGAGCATCAGATTATTTTCTGGGAGCATTTTACTCCAGTAAAGTCAGACTGTATTGTGAAGCTGTTGCAAAGTTTGAGAGCAGCAAGATCTTGAAAGCTTTGTTTAAATTGTTGTGAGTATTTCCTGTATGATTTGGTCTGCTCCTCACATAGAGGAGGTCTGGTTCACCTATCTCTAAAATAAGGTAGTATTAAGCCAATTAAAAAAAAAAACCCTCTTGCTCTTTGGTGGATTGTGCTAATTACAGACCAATTTCCAACTTTCTACTGCTTGGAAAATTAAAAGAGCGGGATGCACATTTGCAGTTACAGGACTTTGTTAATAGATGTGAAGGCCAATATTAGATGGGTCGTGGAAAAGGGAATTAAGATGTCCAGGTTTGAGACGTGGAAAATTCTCCCTGTATTTTACAAAGGCTCTTCCACATAAAGAGCCCCTTGTAAAATACGCACCAGGACTTGCAGGAGTGCACTTTGATGTTTCACCACATCCAGCACGAGTAGTGATTTTAAAAAGGGAGGTAAAAGTGCCCAGCTTTCCCCCATATGTGTGTGGGAGCAGCTTTTTAAAATAATTGCTTTCAAGAGCATCCATCTCCCTGACACCCCTCCCCCCAATACCCATTCACACACCCTGAACCCCACAACTGGCATCACCTGCCATACATAATCCCTCCTAACATCCCCTCCCTGACATCAGCACCCCCTATCCCACTGTTCAACCCTCTTACAGCAAAGATCTCCCAAATGCCTACCCAAGACAAGCCCTCCAACCCTCTGATTCCATACCCAGGTCTTACCAATCTTCCCTTGTTTCTAGCAGATAGCATGAGCAACCCACAAACTCAGAGTCCGAGATTCAAAATGGCACCCCTGACCCCTAGTGACAGGCTCATGGTACTACTAGGGTCATGCTGCCAAGCAAGGGCAAAATGCTCCTGCTCCCCACTAGACACCAGGGACCCCCAGTAAGAACCAGGGATAGATCAGAAGGTTGGGAAGCTTGCTGTGGGAACTGTTGGGGTGTGTTGGGGGTGGGGGGAGGATCAGGGGAGGCCAATGTAGGGGGGTGTCAGGAGGGATACTGATGGTGGGGGGAGGGGACCAGAGGGTGCTGGCCTCTGCTTTTGTAAATGTCCTGCACCCACCCTTTCAAGCAGGTACTTATGCTACAATGGGATAGGTGTAAACGCTGACATACACATTTTTCATATCCACCTGTATTCACCTTCTAAAAGCATCAATATTTCAGGCCCACCCAAACCACATCTCCCCACTCTCTAACCATTCTCTCCATGGAGTGGATTGCCACATGTAGATAACAGCTTTCTAAAATTTCTGTTTGAACGTGTAGGTGAGCTATACATTTAAATACTGCTGGGCTACTTCTAAAATAACCCCCATCATCTTTTCAATTCACATTAACATGGTTTTTGTCCGGGACATAGTCCTGAGACACTGCAAACCTCTGTGAATAACGGAATACGGCAAGGTTTGGAAAGCAAAAATATAACCTGATGTTCTGCTGTTTGACACAGTAGTTCATTCAGGGGCATGTTTACAAAAAAGGGCTCCGATAGCGCATGGTCAGGCTGCGATACCAGCATGGAGGAAAATGCTAACATCAAGGACGTATGCACCCACCCCCTCGCCATTGGCATGTTGCTAATATGTGTCATCACAGTAATCTGGCATATAGGTGAATCTAACACCACCCACTGAGGTGGCATCAAGCGCACCCATGTTAACATCAACAATTGCAGTTTGTGCTATCTATGACACGCTATCAAAGCCCATATAATGCCCCCAACCCACAATGTCTCCACCCATTCCTGTGCTAACTGTTTGGCTGGGCTTTTTTGTGTGGTTCCTCATGCTAAATTTTAGCGCGGTACACTCACCATACACTGAAGCCCCTGCCAGCAGCTAGCGCAGTTTAGTAAACCCACCCCTCGATGTTCACATCCATACTAGCAGAGCTGATAGTTTTGAAATGGTTCATTTTGTTTTTGACCGACCACCTAAAAAACACAATTACTGAAAATTTATAATTCAGAGGCCCTCAAACTAAGGCCCATGGGCTAAAAGTGGCCCACGCGGTGCTCACCACGCCACATGATTCTTGGCCCATGCTGCTGCCATCTGCACATTGAGTACATTGCCGTACCTAAGCAGCGTTATACATGGAGGCAGGAGAAGAGGTTTAGAGCCACTTCCATAGCACAGTGACTGTAGTGTCTTACCCGAGCAAAGCTATGTGGGCTCCCTCCTTTGGACAGCAAGAGCTTCACAATGTCCAGGTTGTTGTGATGGACGGCGACATGTAGTGGCGTCAGACCATTCTACGGAAAAGCAACAAGGTCAGCTTTGTTTGACTGTCAGAGTCTTTTATATCCAAATTTCCCATCAAACCTCCTGCCTGCTTCTTGATTTTCTAAAATTATTGCCAAATTATGTGAAGGTCCATTTTAGATAGGTCATGCAGAGAGGAACTGAGATATCCAAGTCGGGACATCACAATTTCTGTGGTACTTTACAAAGGTTCTGCAAAACATGGAGCCTCTCGTAAAACACATTTAAGGACATGCAGGACTGTGCGCACATTTCAGACCAGGACATGAGGAAAAGGGTACCCTGCTCTTTCCTAATATACATAGGGAGCAGCTTTTTAAAATTCCTGCTCCCAACAGCATCCATCCCTCTCCCATCCCTCACCCCCCTCAATGGCATGTCTTCCTCCCCCCCAACGCTACCCTTACGTACTATCAAAATTCCCTCCCAATCACCCCCAACAAGTATATTCTTCTCTGATCACCCACCCAACAGTCAATAAATAAATGAATTCCTCTCCCAGCTTGCCCCCTCATCTGGACAACCCCTCTACCCCCCTCAATCCCACCACTGACTCTTACTGGGGTTAAGAACATAAGATATACCATACTGGGTCAGACCAAGGGTCCATCAAGCCCAGTATTCTGTTTCCAATAGTGGCCAATCCAGGTCACAAGTATCTATCAGATTCCTAATGTGGAACTTTGGATCATGTAACTGTAGTTTGGGTTGTTCTTCCCTAAGTACATAACTTTGTACTTTTCTACATTAAATGCCATTTGTCATTTGGACGCTCAGTCTCCCAATTTATCAAGGTCCTCTTGCAATTTTTTACAATTCTCTTGTGTTTTAATGACTTTGAATAATTTGGGGTCAAGTCTGCAAATTTGATCACCACACTCATTATTCCCATTTCCAGGTCATTTATAAATATGTTAAAAAGCAGTGGGCCCAGCACAGATCCCTGGGGTACTCCACTATTCACCTTTCTCCACTGAGAAAACTGGCCATTTAATCCTCCTTCTGTTTTCTATCTTTCAACCAGTTCGTAATCCCCAGTAGTACATTGCCTGCTATCCCAAGGCTTTTTCATTTCCCCAAGAGTATCTCATGAGGGACTTCATCAAAGGCTTTCTGAAAATTGAGATACACTATATCAACTAGCTCACTTTTATCTACCTATTCATTCACACGTTCAAAAAAATATAATAGATTAGTAAGACAAGAACTTCCTTGGCTAAATCCAGGTTGGCTTTCTGACACTAAAACACGACTATCTACATGTTCTGTAATTTTGTTCTTTATAACGGTTTTTACTGTTTTGTCTGGTACTGATGTTAGGCTAACTGGTCTGTAGTTTCCCAGATCACCCCTAGAACCCTTTCTTAAAAATTGGCTTTACATTGGCCAATCTCTAATCTTCGGGTACTACAGATGATTTTAATGATAGATCACAGATTAGTAGTTCTACAATCTCATATTTCAGTTCTTTCAGCGCCCTGGGATGTATGCCATCTGGTCCAGGTGATTTGCTGCTCTTTAGTTTATCAATTAGCTGTATTACAACTTCCCAATTTATCGAGATTTCTGGCATGGGTAAGTTTTCTACATCTTCTTCAGTAAAGACTGAAGCAAAAAATTCATTCATTCTCTCCATTATGACCTTGTCCTCTCTCAGTGCACCTTTTACCCCTCCATCATCTAATGGTCCAACTAACTCTCTCACAGGTGTTTTACTATGAATATACTTGAAAACATTTTTATTATGTGCTTTTGCTTCCACCCCAAACTTCTTTTCAAATTTTCTCCTTGCCTGCCTTATAAATGCCTTGCATTTATCTTGCCAGTATTTGTGTTGTTTTCTGTTTTTGTCATTTGTCTCTTTTTTCCATTTTCTGAAAGATTTTCTCTTAGCTATAACAGCCTCTCTGACCTCACCTTTAAGCCATGCTGCCTGTCATTTGGCCTTCCTTCCACCTTTTTTTTTTTATTTTCTATTTATAAATTTTTTACAATAAATCCAAGCAATAAAACTTGAATGGCAATAAGGGTACAGAAAGCAAACAGGTTAGAACTTACATCCAGCCTAACATTTAGGAAAAACAAAACAGGAAATATAACATTCTGTTCCTTCTACAGCCCACAAATAAAAGGGGGAGATCCAACTAATATACAAATAAAACGATAATTGAAGGAAATCAAGCTGGAGGGAAACAGTCAGGAAAATAAACTATGCAGTAGAACCTATACTGCATCAGAGGGGCGGCGGGCATTTATGAAAGCAAGCAACTGAGATGGATCATAAAAAACATATGTTACAGAATTCAATTTGACCATACATTTAGAAGGAAATTTAAGAAAAAACTGACCCCCTAATAACAAGGAGTGGAGGAGTAGCCTAGTGGTTAGAACACTGGCTTGGTAACCAAGCAACCAGGGTTCGATTCCCACTAGCACTCCTTGTGGCCTTGGGCAAGTCACTTAACCCTCCATTGCCTCGGAAGAAAGGCCTGGCAATCTACTTCCGGTGACACTGCCAAGAAAACCCAGGAGCTTCTGGGTCGCTAGGAGTCAGGACTGACTCGAAGGCACACATTGCATTGCAATAACAATATGCCTGGACGTAGAAGCAAAAACTCTCACCTACGTTTCTGGGTTTCCCTAGAAAAATCAGGAAAAACCCGAACAATTAAACCAAGAAATACAACATCCCGTTTACGAAAAACATTTTAAGAAACCAATCCCTGTCAGAATTCAATGCAAAAGTTACAATTAACGTAGCAGGAGTAACTGTGTCAATTAGAGAAGCTTCTAACATAGCAGATACATTCAAAGAATCGGCCACGTCTACTCCAGATATAGTACCACCACCATTCTTATGAGCTTTCTGATTTTGCAGTCTCCAGAGCTTTGTTCCAGTCCCTAACTCCTTTATGGAAGCCCAAGGGTGACCGGGGAGTGTACTAGTTTCCTGCAAATTATCCAGGGCCATTGTTGATTTCAAGCTTCTTTGCCAAACAAAAATGCAAACAAAGCAACCTCAGGTATTCAAATATTTCTGCTGCAAAATATAATTTTAGTTCATTCCCTTTGCCGCCTTCTCACCTTTCCTGTGGCATTGGGGTGGGCATCATGCATCAGCAGCAGCTCCGCCATATTCAGTTTCCCGTATTTGGCAGCGACATGCAGAGGGGTGAATCCTTTCTGTGGATAAACACAACAAACAGGATCTCAGGCGGAGGAGGTGTGGGGACTAAGACTAGAAGGGAGAGGGAGTCATGGGAGGTTAGGTATAATGCTAGAGAGAATAGGGGGGCAGAGGGAAGTAAGGTCTAACACCAAACACGAAGGGAGGTACATCAGTACCTATGGGACATTCTGGCACAATTAGAGTTTTGGCTGTTGTGCTATGCGTAGTTCAAGTTTAGTAAACCCAAACTGAGAGAGATCAGATTTTTAATTTTGCTCCAGGATGAAGGTTCTTCTGCACCATATAAATATCCAGTGCATCCATTCCTACCTACAGTCCTTTGTTTTTGCAATTTTAGGCCTTGCTCTGGAACTAGACTATAGCAAACCAAGAGAGCAGCGGAGGCAATGACCACGGCCTACCAAAGTATTAGATGAATATCTTTATTGAGGACCCCGAGCACGTTCGAAACCCTTTTGGACACACTCTCTCGGGTAGCCTCGAGTACGAAACCGCGCTGCCATGTGAAAAGATTTCTCTTTGAAATCATCGTTATTGGAACATAAACGCCGCAGACGTAAAAATTGTGATAAGGGTAAGTTTTTCTTAAGATGGTTGTTGTGAAAGCTTTCGAAGCGAAGAAGCTTGTTACGGTCGGTGGGTTTACGGTAAATGGTGGTAGTGAAACCATACTGCGATTTTCCAATGAGAATATCAAGGAAAGGGAGTTCTATAGTGCTAGATTGCATTTTGAATTTAAGATTGACATCCAAACTATTGAGCCAATTGTGGAATTGATGTAATTGAGAATCGGTACCTTTCCATAATACCAGAATATCATCAATATACCTCTTCCAGGAGATGACAAGGGGTGCAAAGGGGCAGTGTTGTAAATGGGTGTCTTCAAATTGTGCCACGTATAGATTAGCTATATCAGGTGCCATGGCGGCACCCATAGCTGTGCCTTTTATTTGTTGAAAGAAACAATCATTGAACAGGAAATAGTTTTGTGTTAATGCTATGTGAGCCAAATCTACCAAAAAATGAGTGGGGATGCGGACAGGTAGAGTACGTCGATTTAAATATTCAGTGATTACAGCAATAGCACCATCTTGTGGGATATTGGTGTAAAGAGACTCGATGTCAAGAGTCACCAAGGTAATATCTGAAGGATTTCCACTGAAAGTGTTTAAAAAATTGATGATATCAGCTGAGTCTCTAACGTATGTAGCAATGAGTGGTACAAAGGGACGTAAAAAAATGTCAATGAATTGAGACAAGGGCTCAAGGACTGACCCAATGCTTGAGACTATAGGCCTGCCGGGTGGAGACTGAAGAGACTTATGGATTTTTGGAATGGTATAAATTGTGGGAATTACAGGGTGTGAAACTTGTAAAAATGAAAATTCACGTGAAGTCAAAAAACCGGCATTGAGGCCATACAGTAGCAGGGAATCAATATCGCGTTTGATGGTCGAAGTAGGGTCATGTGGCAGGACCTGGTAAAAGTTCTTATCATTAAGTTGATTTGTAAGCTCTTCTATGTAATAAGACCGATCCATTATAACAATACCTCCACCTTTGTCCGCGGGTTTAATAATAATATCTTGTCGTTTAGTAAGTGTATGTAAAGCTGACCACTCTCCATGGGAAAGATTATTATATCGACATCTGGACTTCTGTTCCAAAGATTTGACATCACGGAGGACACAATCCATGAAAGATTGTATGGCACAGTCTACAGGTCCGGGCAGATACCATCGTGACTTGTTACGTATAACTGATGGATCACTAGAGGTAGAAGGTTTATCAGAGAAAAACTTCTTAATCTGTAATTTACGGAAAAACTTGTGAAGGTCGATTCTGGTCTGGAAGGCATCATATTTGGCAGTAGGAACGAAAGAGAGGCCTTTCTGTAAAAGATCTATTTCTGACGTAGTGAAATCTACCGAAGACAAATTAAAAAACAGGAAGATCATGAGAGGAACTTGACTCATTACTATAGGATTCGTGAACTAATACTGATCGTGTGAACGGTTGTATGGAAGTCGGAAGGATTTGCCTCTGCCTCTTCCCCTCCCTCTGAACTCTAGGTGTGAGAGCGAGGTTTTTTTGGGGGGGCGCCGTGCTGATTCTTTTTCCCAGAGATCTTCGAATAAAAAATCTTGTGATATATTGGGAGAGAGAGGAAGAGGAGTGGAAACAGGAGAGGCAAAGAGTTCCTCAGATTCACTTCTAATCTGTTTTTTACTCCTTTCGTGTGTGTCATTGGTTCTACGTGCCGGTGAAGGCTTTTTTTTATGTGTATCTCCATTTTTTCGTGAAGGGGATTGGTACCCATATGATGTAGAAGGATCTTCCTGTCTGTATTTTGTTTGATCATGTTGTCTAAAATTATCATGATTGTAGTTATCACGATTTTTTTCTTTAAAACTAACCTGGCGTGAGCTGTTGGAGGAAGCAGAGGATTTTAACCACAAATACACATTGCCATTTTTATAGTCCAATTCATCTCGTCTGTGTTTGTCTAACTTGCCTTTCTTGACTTCTTTCCAATACTCTTCTAGTTTCTTATTGTATTTTGAGGCTTTTGAAAGTAAAATACTGCCATATAGTAATTAATGTCCCAGGTGTAAGTTCAGTAATGTGCTACCAATATCTTATCATAGAGTTCTGGCCAACAGTTCCACTCAAGGAGATGCTCTCTCTCTTCTCTTAAAATACTTCAGCGAATTTCTCCTGGGAGCCCCGGCAACCACACTATTGCATGTGCATTAATCATTATCCCTTGCAGGCAACTTGTTTTCTCCCTCTACACACACTAAATCTTTATCTAAAGGGCAACCAGCATGGATTGACTTTGTCTAGTCCCTCTGACGTTCACCTTGGTCATGCATGTCTGGGAGGCATTCTTCTCCAGCAGAGCCAGGCCTGTTTCCACGTGGCCTTCTCGTGTGGCAATGTGCAATGGAGTGTGACCTGCGGTGGTGGCCAGGCTTGGATCTGCGTCATGTTCAAGGAGCAGTTTTACCATGCTGGTATGACCAGTACGGGCTGCACAGTGAAGTGGGGTCTGGTCATCCTGAAAAGAGGAAATCCATCAGAAATATGAACAACATCCTTCAGCTGCCTGACTTTTCTCTCCCCCCCATCCCTGCTATCAGGGCAGAAGCCGACAGTATGATCACATCTTCAATCCAGCATATTGAAAACTGTGGGTTGCAACCCTAAAGAGGATCACAAAATCTGCATTTGAGGTCGTGACCCATGCCTCCCACTGAACCTGCACTACAACTAGGCCTATGTGGGCTTCAAGGGAGATGGATAATTAGGTAGCACGACAACCGAGACTACATGAGAGCTGGGCAGCAAAGTAGGGATTGGAGTCGTGAATTTGTCTTTCCCCACTGCTATACAGTAGAGGCAAGGTCACACAAAGTTTGGAAAACACTGCTTTAATCCATCACATTTAAGGCAGGACTAGGTAAGCCAACAGCTCCTTATTGCTTTCATCTACTACTTTTCCATGATTGTTATCTTAAATGTATAGCAGCAACCTTGGACATGTGGAGGGGAAAATTTGAAGGTGCCATACAAGCAGGGCCGGCCCAAGGGTTTCTGCCGCCTTAGGCAGAAACCCTGGCCTCGCCACCCCCTCCCCTGATGATTCCGCCCCCTCCCAGCTGATGCCGCTCCCCCTTCCAGCTAATGACACCCTCCACCAATTGCCACCATCGCCACCACCGCTGCCTCCCACCCCTCCCCCGCCAGCTGCTGCCGATTCCATCTAGGGAGGGGAAAGCGAGCAGCAGCACCAGCAGGTATTTCCAAACGCAGTGGCTTTTGCCGCCACTTTTGGAAATACTGCCGCTGCCTGCCTCTCCCCCAAACGGAATCAGCGGCAGCTAGGAGGGGCAGTGGCAGCCGCCCATGTGTGCCACTGCTGCCACCCACCCAGGTCAGCCGCCCTAGGCAGCCGCCTAGCTTGCTTAGTGGATGGGCTGGCCCTGCATACAACCTTTTACTCACAAAAAGGGAAAAGACCCTTTGTAACGTAGCTTGCGTATAAAGGCTAATTTTCAAAGTATCCAGGCCCTTAGGGGCCAATATTCAGTCTGTATTGGTCAGCATTTTTTTAAAACACTGGCCACTGTGGGTAACAAAATCACAATCTTCAGCACTGGTTCTGAGCACTGGCTGGGCCTGAATTTCTGGATTTAGCCGTCAGTGCCGGCATTATCTGAATAAGCAATCTGCGTGGCTCTATTCTGTGAGCTTTTTCGCTGTCCTAAGTTATGCGGATTGCTGTCCGGATAACAGCGCTGAAAATTGCCTCTGTCTGGAAACGGGCCGGCTCCTGCCTATGGACCGTGTCAGCTCTATCCGGATAGTGCCGAGGTGATTAGAGGAAATGTCCAGCAGCACTATCAAGGTAACACTACTGAATATCCCTCTCAGTAGGACTTATCCAGCTAACAGGGCTAGAGCAAGGACTGGGGCACCCTAGGTGAGCTCTCTATCCTACTTCCCCCCTCCGTCACCCTCCTGCTCCCATTGCTGCCATTTCTTTCCCTTACTATGTGGTGCTTCTGCCTTCCTCTGACGCAGCTTCTAAAATTGGGTGAGGATGTCCAAATTCTTGGGAATGCCCTGGCTACGCCTACACCTCCTCTCCCCCCCCCCCCCCCCACCCATTTCGACTTGGATGGCCTTGTGCTGAGATGCCACAGACCTGGCTTCTAAAAAGGTCTCTGTGCTTTTGGATGTCTCTATGCTCAGTTTCAGATATTCAAAGCATGACTAGAGCTTCTAAGATAACCCCCGGAGTGTGTGCACACATTTACACTTGTCTTGTACCAATTCATACCTGCTCCGAGGCAGGCACAAATATGTGTGCATCCACATATACTCTATAAAGTGCACCTACACATTGCAGCACTGTCCCTGCTTTCCCCAACATATGCCCCTGGGAACGTCTACACATAGATCGATTAACAGTACACGTATTCTTGTGAGCACACATACATGTAGTACATGCATGGAAAATGATCTCGTAGTCCATGGAAGGACCAGGACATAAAGCTATCCATAAGAATTATACAGAATGTAACACCTATTCGAAAGGCAGGAGCTACATAAAATAAAATAAAATAAAAAAAACTAGGGGCCCGATTTTCAAAGGTCTTTACACGGATAACTAGGGACGTTACTCATGTCAAGGCCTTATCTGGGTTTTCGAAGGCCACTTACACAGGTAGCGCCCTTTGAAAATCCCGGATAAGTCCCTAATGTACCCAGATACTATATGGGTGGCATCAGGCCATGTTAGGGGTGTTCCGGGGCAGAGGAAAGGGCTACATAGATAGCAACAATTTTCGATGCTACTCACGTAGCCTCCTGCGCCTTAATGATAGGTGAGGTTTTCCCTTGCCTATCTTTATGGCGCAGAGGGTAGCATCGGAAATGACTGCTACTCGTGTAGCCTCTGCGGCTGCCAGCATGTATAGCATAACCTCGATTTTAACTTCCGCGGTCGGCGGGCAGGCTATGCGCCGCTGTGGTGCATAGTCTGCCTAACTCAAAATCGGGCCCTACATATCTTTATGCCTATTTTCAGACAACTTATCCATATAAGTCAGACTGCTGACTATATGGTCCTCAAATGTATAAAGTTAGACCTACTACTGTACATTTATCTGGAAAATGACTGAATGTTGCCACTCTCTGGATAGATTTAGACTTTATCCCCAGAGCATCCCAGGTGCTCCTCAAGTTAAACAGACACATTTTGGCCACAGTTCAAAGTTTTTTGTTCTATGTCCTGAAAATGTCACAGAAAAGCATTTATACAGTTAGGATCTGATGCAGCAATCTGATTTTCTAGGCAATTGTGACATCACACAGAATCTTTTTTCAGTCTTATTCCGCTTTTTCTCTAGGGTTGCCAACTTTTTGAAAGAGCATTCACAGAAGTGCTGAGGCAGCCGGGAGAGCCGGTGACTGCACAGTTGCTCCTGCCCCTTTAATGTGTTCATCCGTCTGTGCAGCAAACTTAGTAACCGTTTTTTTGTTGTTTTTTTAGGCAAACTCTCCCAAGCCCTGTGTGCAGTCACCGGCTCTCCCGGCTGCCTCAGCGCTTCTACCCGCGGAGTTTGGGATCCTCAGAGGCAGACACCAGATAGGAGGATCGGCAATCAGCAGAAAACTAGCCCTGCACTTACTGTCCTGCCAGCCGCCGGCCTCCAGCCCATGCAACTGGCCGGGCCGTCCTAAAACCAGCTGGTTGGCAACCCTATTTCCCTCCCGCTTTATTCCATTCCCTGATCTTCACTTCCCTCCTGCTCTTTCCTTCCCTGTCCCCTCCTCCCCTCTGCTTCCTTCACCTCTCCTCCTTTCCACTTCTGTTTCTTCTTCTCCCTTTAGGGTGTTCCTGCTACAACACATACGCACAGATAAATAATACATGAAAAATATATAGCTATGTCTGAGAGCAACAAGGAACCTGATGGTCAGTTTCCATACTCTGGCTTCAGGCTATAACAAGAGAGTCAAAACATCTTGATGTCCGCTCACCTACCTTGGCCTTTGCATTCACTTTGGCTTTATTTTGGAGTAAATATTTTGCCACCTCTGTATGTCCAGATCTTGCTGCCATATGCAATGGAGTCTCCACTTTCTATAATGCAAATATTCAATATATTACATTCAAGCTATGCAATTAAAATCATTTACCATCAACAGAAAAAACGATTACTGTGGCTCTACTTGGTGTCTATCATACCTAGCGGTCTCTCTCTACTTAGGTACCACTTACCTGACCCACCCTTAAGCTTTGTTCCAGTCATCTGCCCCCTTGAGTCCTGTAACTAGTTATCTGCCTCTTGAAGCCCCCCCCCCCCCTCGCAATCACTCCTCTCTGATCCTTAGAGTTCTGCCTGTGAATCAGAAGTTTGCTCTGAAGGCCCCACCTCCACCCACTCAATCCTTGGCCTCTTTGCAGAGATTATCATACAAGGGGGCTCTATATTTATTTAAAATTGATTTATTTAAAAGTATTTATATCCCGCCTTCTCCTTTAATCAAGGTGGTATACACAGCAACCAATTGAATTATAATGACATTTAGGTTATCATGCAGTGTTATACAGTGAGTATGTGTGTGTAAGTTGGCATGGATTCAAGTTGGGCTATTTACAGCATGAGCTTTAATACAATGTTAAGTACAAGGAAAAAGGGGGGGGGGGCTGGTATTTGTCCGGGAGCTGTCAGGCACCATTATGTGCTCTCGCTGTAGTGCTCAATAAAGAGCGTTGTCTTGAGTTGTTTTCGAAAGTTCTTGATGTCTTCTGTCGAACGTAGTTCGTCAGGGAGGGCGTTCCATATTGCAGGTGCCGCCATCGATAGTGCTCTTCTTGTGGTGTTCTTGCGAACCTTGGTGAAGTCTTTTGGTGTGTTGATGGTGTCAGAGGTGCATCTCCTCCTTGGTCTTGTGCTGATGTCAGGTTGTATGAGTGGTTGTAGGCTGAGTGCTGAGGTCCGGTGTTTGATTTTGAATATGTTTAGGACTGTCTTATACTTGATGTGGGAGCTGATTGGGAGCCAGTGGAGGTGTTTTAGAATGGGGGTGATGTGGTTTTGTCTTGCTGGGCCGGATATTATGCGTGCAGCCGTGTTTTGAGCCATTTGCAGTGGCCTGAGTGACTGTTTAGTTAGGCCAATATAGATTGGGTTGCAGAAGTCTAGGATGGGAGTTATTAGTGCTTGACAGACTGTGCGGAAATGATCTTGAGCGAGGAGGGGTTTGAGGCGTTTGATTAGTCTCATCTTGAGGTATGCATTTTTGGTGGTTCGGCTGATGTGTGACTTAGTGTGTTTACTTAGTTTCAGTTTTGACATATCCCCATACCTAGGGTGCCCTAAAATAAACATAATATGACACTGTGAAATGCTATGGGTGATACAAAATGAAAACGGGACAAGAGCATAGAGGCGATTTGAAAGCCTGAGGACTTGGCTATGGGAAAAGACAGGTTTTTAACTATAAGAGCGATAAGAAGGGTACAACTGAGTGCCAGAAGGTAACTTGTTGTACTAGGAAGAGGAGGACAAAGGCACAGGAGGGAGCCTGTTTGTTAGGGGGATACTGAGGGGGAACACGACTAGATACAGGGCTGCCCCAGAGTTGGTTCAAGGTGTTGGAACTTTAGGCAAACCATTTCTTATGCTCCAGCCCCCCAGCTATCAAAATCCGTTGTTGAGCTTTGAATGCCCTGTTCTTTGCCCCCTCCCTCAGAAGCAGCCGCCTAGTTTCCCCGGTGGTTGGGACAGCCCTGGTTAGTAGTGACCAGAACAAGATGGAGAACAGCAACGAATAAAAGCAGAGAGAGCAGGAATGGGAAGTTGGACATGCAGCAAAACTTAACAGGAAGCCAGTGGAGAGAGAAGGGAGCACCAGGCTGGCGACGCAAGAGACAAGGGGCAGAGTCATAGCTGGCTTCTGGGTAAGGCAAGCTAATGATGTGAAGCTAGGGGCACTCTGGGCTCTTGACATTGTCTATTGGGCTGGTCCAGAGCACAAAGTAAAATGAAGAGCCACAGGGGCATCTAATCCCTAGACTGAAGAAAAGGACCACTGGAAGAGAAAGCAAAGTGCCTTAAGGGATTGCTGTGTGATCCTTAACGTCCTTTCCTCTATGCCTGCACTCTGCGCTGTCTGCTGGGAAATGGGCGGTGGACCTGGGAAGGAGAGAGCGCATGGGAGGTGAGTGAAGAGGGAAGAGTTTGAGGGTGTGAGTGGGGAAGAGAGGGTATGGGTGACATAAGCTGGAGGGAGAGAAAGCATATGGGGTGAATGAGTGAGTGAGTGAGGAGAGAGAACATGGAGGGGGATGGTGCAGCATGGGAGTGAAGGGAATGGGCGTAGGAAAATGAGTGGGAAAGTGTGGGAGTAGAGTGGGTTATGAGAGCAAGCAGAAGGGTAGGAAGAGAGGTGAATGAAAGAGCCAATGGAGGATGTGTGGGAGTGTCGGTGAAAAGGCAGAGTATGGGGTTGGGGAACAAATAGGGTAAGGTGCTGTAGAGTGAAGAGGTTGCAAGAGTGTCTGGGATATCCTATAAAATCATCTCGCCATTGTAACATTTGAAAATTTTCAATTAAAAAATTGAAATCATCCAACCAATATATACACAAAAAAGATACACAAAATATCACCTGCGCACTCTCCACTCCCCCCACACCTCAACTTCTTCCTAAGCCTCGCCCATGCCATAGCCCTCTCATTGCACACAACCAGCCCCATAACCAAGAACAACTGCAAGACATATTTACGGAATCATAAAATATACCTGTTGACAAGGCCGTAAATTCTGAACTTGTAGGGGTCGATATTCAAAAGGTTTAGTTGATTAGCAGGACATGCTAATTGGCTAAATCCCACCCTGCCCAATACTCAGCGGCACTAACCAGAAATGCGCCGTCAGTTTTGGGGTAGCTCCGCCACTATCCAGTCAACGGTGTCCTAACTTTATGCAGTTGTTGCTATCCAGTCAGCGGCTAAATATTGCCAAACTGGATATTCAGCACTGGATGTCTGGTCAGGCTCCGGTGCTGAATACTGAGTTTTAGTTTCAGCGGTGGGAGCAAGACTGACAGCCACCATGGAATATCTGCCCCGTATTGTATGGTAAGCTGTAAGGGGAAACATCCTAGTTCTATTGCTGGGAATGTGGAGGGAGTGTTACAGAACCAGAGGTGATATTGCAATTCTGTCCTATCTGATATAGACGCCAGATTTCATTCCCATACAGACGAATTGGTTGAATAATGTATCAAAAACCTTTAACTGTAGTTTTACTGGTGGCTTGAAAATGGCCACGGATTCTTTCTGCAGCGACTTTTACAACTATTTTAACAGTGATGGCGAGGCTGTGCTGTGGAGGTTGGTGGGATGTGTTACACTGTTACCTTGGGTTGCTGCCCAAGCACCTCTGTCTACTCTAGAGACATCACTGGTAACAGGGGACCAGCCCCCAGCTTCAGACTCAAGAATCTGTGGTTGCTGAGGGGCAGAAGACAGAGAAAGAGACCATGTACATAACAATGAGGGTGTGAGCTGGAGGGAGGGAGGTGAGAAAGGTTGCCGATAAGAGGAGGGAGGTACAAAATATAAGCTTGCATGCGCTCCCTCCCCAGTAATCCAAACAAGAACCAGTAGAAGCGAAAGGACCAGCCTACCCACCCGGAGGTCTAAGCAGTCACCTAGGGCAATGAGTGGCCCGGCACCCCCTGACCCCTCCAAAATTTTTCAAATTGGCAGCATTTTGCCACTGCTTCAGTGCCATGGTGGGCCTTATAGTACTTGCAGACATGCACGCATTCATGGCCTGCCACACTAGCTCTTCCTATGCAGCTTCCTGTTTGAGGGGGCCGGAAGTTGCAATGGCAGAGGCAGGAGCGGTAGGACGTGAGTGTGTGTGTGCACACTTCAAAACCCGCCGCACTGCGGCACTGAAGCTTTAAAAAAGTATCAAGGGATCACTGTGCCACCCTCTCTCCCAGGGGAGATTTGAGGACAGCAGGTGGCATGGCAGAACACAGGGTGGCATGGTGGGACCTCCTAGGGCGGCAGAAATCCTGGGTCTGGTGCTGAGGAGAGGGGGCACCATGGATGGTCTTTGCCCAGGGTGAACTATGGAATGTAGCAGATCCATTAGAAGACTTTCATTAGTCAAATTAAGATGTAAAGACAGTATGAATTAGGATATAACAAGCATAAAAGTGAGTGAAAATGGATTTTACAAATGCAAAGAAGCCTCTGAACTCTTTTACTAAAGTCTGTGATTCTCTTAGTGCAGAAGGTATGGGCCAATGCAGAAAGACTAGTGTGCCCTTTGCACAAGTTCCACCACGCAAAATGCAGAAAAGAGATTGGCACATGCGTAAACAGCAAAGGAAAGGTATGCGCACACAGCAACACCAAGGGCATTTACATAATATGCAAAAGAGCTGCACATATTAAAATGGATGCTAATAAGGTCTGCCCCCAATGCAGAGTAACGCACAGAGGATTACATAACCATCAGATGTGTCCGTATCTCTGCGCCTGGTCTGAGGTGACTTAAACATCTTGCGCGTGCAGGGAAAGACTGTTTCAGGGTATGTACCAGTGAACAGTTACCTTCGATGTGAAAATATTTTGCACGTATCTTTCAGCGGATATGTGAAAGTTCGGTGTTCAAGAAGAAATGTCTTTTGCTCTTTATCCTTGTGTGTTTTTGGACTCACTTATATCATTTTCCATTTACTATTAGGTCTCTTTTGCTGTGATTTCATAAAAAAATGTTTTTGGGCGAAATAGTGTTGATTACTATGGGCTGAGCGCTAAAAGAACCTGCACGTCCTGTGCGCATATTTACGTGCATGCACCCATGGACACTTGTAGCGCGTTTATCATTGCACATGCATTGGCTCCCCTCCTTTCAACTTTACGCTGAAGTTTGTGCACACTTCATTTGCGTACATGCCCTTTGCTGCATACCAGCGCTGAAGTCTTGCTCTATCGGCGTGCTACGAAAATGCATACATACAGTAACTAATAGCGCGTGACCTGAGTGCCAGCTTTCTGCATCGGGCTGATAGTGAGATTCCCAGAGTACAGTGGACTGAACCATTTTGCTCCAGGAATAGTATAGTCCATAATAGCATAAGATTTGCCATACTGGGTCAGACCAATGGTCCATCAAGCTCAGTATCCTGTTTCCACTCTAGATCACAAGTACCTGGCAAAATTCCAAAAGGTAGACAGATTCCATGCTGCTCATCCAAGGGTAAGCAGTGGATTTCCCCAGTCCACTTTAATAATGGTTTATGGACGTTTCGTCCAGAAACTTGTCCAAAGCTCTTTTAAACCCAGCTACACTGACAGTTTTTACTACTTCGTCTGGCAACGAATTCCAGAGCTTAGCTATGCGCTAAGTGAAAAAATATTTTCTCTGATTAGTCTTAAATGTACTACATTGAAGCTTCATTGCGTGTCCCCTTGTTTTTCTACTTTTTGAAGGAGCAAACAACCAATTTACATTGACTCATTCTACTCCACTCATTATTTTATAGACCCCTATCGTATTTCCCCTCAGTCGTTTCTTCTCCAAGCTGATGAGTGCTAACCTTTTAAGCATTTCCTAATAGGCACGGAATACACAAGCTGTGGGTGCAACACAGAGCAATACAAAGGCATTATGATAGCCTTTGTCTTATTCTCCATTCCTTTCCTTATGATTCCTAGCATTCTGTTAACTTTCTTGGCTTCTGCTTTACACTGAGAAGAGGATTTCAATGTATTCATGACAACACGTAGAGGCCCTTTTGCTAAAGTGCCATAGAGTTTTCTAACTCATGAGCATTTAGCACAAAAACTAACGCGTGATGTTGCAAATGCTGCACGCCAACTACCGAGGGGGTGCCCAATATGTTCTCAGGTACTTCCGAACTGATTGGTACCTAACACCCCACAGCAGAATGCACAATTACCATGGGTGCACTTGACTCCAGCTATTGAAGTGGCGTTAGGTGAACCTGCGCTAATTGTAAGGGTTACAATTAGCACATGATGTTTACCCCCATGCTAACTGCCGTGCTCGCTATGCCCACTCTCTGCCCCTAACCTACCCCCTTACCACCTCAACATGCAATTAACAGTTAGTGTGGAAATTGGCTTGCACTGTGTTAATCCTGTGCTAACAAGTACCTCAAGCCTCAGTGTGCCCTTAAAACGTGCCAAAACCTGTATCACCTGCATAGCAAATTTTAGTAAAAGGGCCCCCTAACTCCTCTTCCTGGGTGGTGGGTCCTCATGTGGAACTTTGCATCATGTAGCTATCGTTTGGGTTGTTATTTATTTATGTGCGCTTATATACCGCCTTTCCAAAATCAAAGCAGTTTACAATGAACTTAATAACGGTATTACATCAAACAAACAATACATAGAGCTTTGCTAATGAGGTGTGCCAAAGAATTATATGAACATAATAACTTTAACATAAAGTTTAACGAAGGATTTCATAGAACTATTTACATATACCATACATAGTGCATATGGATAGATCTGATCACCTTATATTATCCTTCAGCTTAGGATTAGTATTTTTAAAACGATTTACATAATGATATTGCCCTATGAGCTAAGTTTACAGTGAAACAATGTGAAACACCTAGGGGTATGTTTACTAAACAACGGTAGCGACTTCTGTGTGATATCGGAGCTGTGGCCCCATTGAATTCAATGAGATCGATCATACAAACCACCCCAGAAATCAGACTACGAAGAAGTGGCAGAAAAAACCCCATTGGTAGTCCCGTTGGACTTCAGGAATAGCAATGCTTCAACTTCCAAAAGACCATTCTCCCTATACGCATCAACCTTGTGGAACTCACTCCACAACATCATGAGAGATACTAAGGAACCAAATGCTTTCTGCAAGCTCCTGAAAACCTTTCTGTATAGAGATCATTTCGGAGAGGTAGTTACTTGACACAAGTTACTCAAGGTCACCCATCGGTTTTCAGTGTTCTCTGTAAACTAAGGGATATGTTTACTAAACAGCGGTAGCGGCTTCCATGTGATATCAGAGCTGCGGCCCCATTGAAACTACCAATAGGATTTTTTTCTGCCACTTCTTCATAGTCTGATTTCTGGGGTGGTTTGTATGATCGATCTCAAGCTTGATGTTGATTCATTTTGAAGAGCTTGAATATTGTATGCATTGCTTTGAATTTTATTCTGTTGTCTATTGGTAACCAATGTAACTGCTTTAATATATGGGTAATGTGTTCCCTGATTGGCACTTGTGAAATGACACTAGGTGCTGTGTTTTGGGCCAACTGAAGACGGCGAATGGATTGTTTAGGGAGAGCAGGAAAGGACAACCACAATATTGAAGAAAACTGCTCATACTACTAAATATAAATATTACAAAGTTATACCCAATACCTAAAAATCATTTCCAGGCATAAATGACCTCAGATGGCACAACCCCACACTTAGTGAAAAATCACCATAGGGTGTTGATAGACGCTCACATCACCGGTCATAGCCTCCCTAAACCTCCTAGACTAAGCATACCAAAACCTTAAACAGCATCTAATACACCCTCTATTTCAACCCTGGGAAAAATCTCAAAAAAGACTCATATAAATAGAACAAATAATCTATATCTATAGCGCTATTTCAAACATACACACAGCACAATCAATCAGTACAATCTCATTCATTCATTCTAAAATAGCGTCAATGAAATATGCGTCTATGTTATACCATCGGGGCTGAACGCAGCCAGAACAAGTCACAGAGCGATACCTGCAAACATAATGAAAAATGGTAAAAAGTCAAATTCACTAGCACCAGCATAGAAATTCAAAAGACTTATCTCGCAGCAGTGGTCTTGTAGCCAGCCGGGTCCCCAGCCCTCTAAATAGACGCTCTTCAAGGCCAACTCTGACCTCCAATGCAGAAAGGGAGATCATCAACGTGAGAAGGAAAGATATCCAAATTCAATATTGCTGCCATACATCAAGAAAACGACCGGAGCTCTACAAAAGCTTTTGTTTCGCCGTAAACCGGCTTCATCAGGAGCAACGTCATACAGAGATCTACTTTCAAAAATGGCTCCACGCGGGAGATCAAATTGGTGGAGGGGTTGCGCTCTATGTTAGAGAGGGCATTGACTCAGAAAGGATTAAAGTTTTGCAGGAAACAAAATCTGCTGTAGAATCTATATGGATTGAAATTCCATATAAAAGGGGGAAGGCAATGGCAGTGGGGGTGTACTATCGAGCACCTGGCCAGAATGACCAAATGGATGATGAAATGCTCAAAGAAATCAAGGAAGCTAACAAAAGTTACAGCGCAGTAATAGTAATGGGTGATTTCAATTACCCCGATATCGACTGGGTCAGTGTCACGTCAGGACATGCTAGGGCAGGGGTCTGCAACCTTTAAGACGTAAAGAGCCACTTGGACCCGTTTCCGAAGGGAAAAAAAAAAACTGGGAGCCGCAAAACCATTGCGACATTTAAAACAAATCTAACACTGCATATATTGTTTCTTACCTTAATGCTATATACGACCCCCTACTTTTCCTGTTAAAATATAGGTGTTTGGCCTATACTCGCCGTATAAGACTACCCCTCTTCCTTCACACACCAAAAAAAAAAACGCCAGAAAATATCACAACAACAAGTAACAATATTTGATTTCAAAATTATGATGATTTTGTAGTCAAATCACTAATATGAAATAAAATTATTTTTTCTACCTTTGTTGTCTGACCAATTTATTCTTTGATCATGCTGGTCCCGATCTGAGGCTTCTGCTTTCCTGTCTTCTCTTAGCTCTCTTTCTGTGGTCTATGGTCCATCTGCCATTTCTTATCTCTTCTTTCGTTTTCTTCACTTCTTTCCATCAGCCTATTTCCAGTCCCAGTAACCCTCCCCAATATCAGCCCCTTTCCAGTCCTCACTCCCAGTACCTTCCAGTGCTAATCCCCCCTCAACCCCATTACCAGTGCTAGCCTCCCCTAATCAGCCCAATACCAGTCCTACCCCCCATCAGCTCATTACCAGTCCTAGCCTCCCCTAATCAGCTCATTTCCAGTGCTCATCCCCTCAACCCCATTACCAGTGCTCCATCCCTCCATGTCAGCCCCCTCCCTCCCTCCATCCATATCAGCTCCCTCCCTCCATGTCAGCCCTCTCCATCCCTCCATGTCAGCCCCCCTCCCTCCATCCATATCAGCTCCCTCCCTCCATGTCAGCCCCCTCCATCCCTCCATGTCAGCCCCCCTCCCTCCATCCATATCAGCTCCCTCCCTCCATGTCAGCCCCCTCCATCCCTCCATGTCAGCCCCCCTCCCTCCATCCATATCAGCTCCCTCCCTCCATGTCAGCCCCCCTCCCTCCATCCATCCATATCAGCTCCCTCCCTCCATGTCAGCCCCCCTCCCTCCATCCATCCATATCTGCTCCCTCCCTCCATGTCAGCCCCCCTCCCTCCATGTCAGCCCCCCTCCCTCCATCCATCCATATCAGCTCCCTCCCTCCATGTCAGCCCCCCTCCCTCCATGTCAGCCCCCCTCCCTCCATCCATCCATATCTGCTCCCTCCCTCCATGTCAGCCCCCCGCCCGCCCTCCAGATCAGCTCCCTCCCTCCAGGTCCGCCCCCCTCCCTCCATCCATCCATATCAGCTCCCTCCCTCCATCCATATCAGCTCCCTCCCTCCATGTCAGCCCCCCTCCCTCCATCCATCCATATCAGCTCCCTCCCTCCATGTCAGCCCCCCTCCCTCCATCCATCCATATCAGCTCCCTCCCTCCATGTCAGCCCCCTCCATCCCTCCATGTCAGCCCCTCCCTCCATCCATATCAGCTCCCTCCCTCCCTCCATGTCAGCCCCCTCCATCCCTCCATGTCAGCCCCCCTCCCTCCATCCATATCAGCTCCCTCCCTCCATGTCAGCCCCCCTCCCTCCATCCATCCATATCAGCTCCCTCCCTCCATGTCAGCCCCCCTCCCTCCATGTCAGCCCCCTCCATCCCTCCATGTCAGCCCCCCTCCCTCCATCCATCCATATCAGCTCCCTCCCTCCATGTCAGCCCCCCTCCCTCCCTCCATCCATATCTGCTCCCTCCCTCCATGTCAGCCCCCCTCCCTCCCTCCATCCATATCTGCTCCCTCCCTCCATGTCAGCCCCTCCCTCCATCCATATCAGCTCCCTCCCTCCATGTCAGCCCCTCCCTCCATCCATCCATATCTGCTCCCTCCCTCCAAGTCAGCCCCCCTCCCTCCATCCATCCATATCTGCTCCCTCCCTCCATGTCAGCCCCCCTCCCTCCATCCATCCATCCATATCTGCTCCCTCCCTCCATGTCAGCCCCTCCCTCCATCCATCCATAAATGCTCCCTCCCTCCAAGTAAGCCCCTCCCTCCATCCATATCAGCTCCCTCCCGCCCTCCATGTCAGCCCACCTCCCTCCATCCATCCATATCTGCTCCCTCCCTCCATCCATCCATATCTGCTCCCTCCCTCCATGTCAGCCCCCCTCCCTCCATCCATCCATATCTGCTCCCTCCCTCCATGTCAGCCCCCCTCCCTCCATCCATCCATATCTGCTCCCTCCCTCCATGTCAGCCCCCCTCCCTCCATCTATATCTGCTCCCTCCCTCCATGTCAGCCCCCCTCCCTCCATCCATATCAGCTCCCTCCCTCCATGTCAGCCCCCCTCCCTCCATCCATCCATATCAGCTCCCTCCCTCCATGTCAGCCCCCTCCATCCCTCCATGTCAGCCCCCTCCCTCCATCCATATCAGCTCCCTCCCTCCATGTCAGCCCCTCCTCCCTCCATCCATCAATGTCAGCCCCCCTCCCTCCATCCATGTCAGCCCCCCTCCCTCCATGTCAGACCCCTCCCTCCATCCATATCAGCTCCCTCCCTCCATGACAGCCCCCCGCCCACCATCCAACCATATCAGCTCCCTCCCTCCATGTCAGCCCCCTCCCTCCATGTCAGCCCCCTCCATCCCTCCATGTCAGCCCCCCTCCCTCCATCCATATCTGCTCCCTCCCTCCATGTCAGCTACCCTCCCTTGTTCTGCAGCCGCGGCTCCCTGCCTCTTACGGAACCGTGGCTGTGCTTTTAAAATCATCTCGGAGCCCTTCCTGTCTTGACGGGCTCCGTGCAGCATTGTCCCGCCTCCAAACTTCCTTTAGAGGCGGGACAATGCTGCACGGAGCCCGTCAAGACAGGAAGGGCTCCGAGATGATTTTAAAAGCACAGCCGCGGTTCCCTAAGAGGCAGGGAGCCGCGGCTGCAGAAGAAGGGAGGGAGCCCATAACGCCATAAATACCGGGCGGGCAGTGTGCTCCGGAGCCGCGGCAAAGGTGAGAAAGAGCCGCATGCGGCTCCGGAGCCGCGGGTTGCCAACCCCTGTGCTAGGGAGATAAAGTTCCTAGATGAAATAAATGACTGCTTCTTGGATCAGCTGGTTCATGAACTGACCAGAGGGGAAGCCATATTAGACCTAGTCCTTAGTGGAACACCAGATCTAGTGCAAGAGATAAGGGTGTTGGGGCCACTTGGCAATAGTGATCATAGCATGATCGCCTTTGATTTAAATAGTGGAGGAGGGATAGTAAGGAAATCCACAGTACTACCTTTTAACTTTCGAAATGGAGACTATGATAAAATGAGGAAAACAGTTAAGAAAAAACTAAAAGGAGCAGTTACAAAGGTTAAAGATGTACATCAAGCTTGGGTGTTGTTGAAAAATACTATCTTGGAAGCCCAGACCAGCTGTATTCCACGCTTTAAGAAAAGTGGAAGGAAGTCCAAAAAACTGCCAGCATGGTTTAAAGGTGAGGTCAGAAAGGCTGTTGTTGCCAAAAAAGCATCTTACAGGAAATGGAAAAAAGAGTAAAACGACGAAACCTGGAAACAGCAGAAGCACTGGCAAGTCAAATGCAAGGCATTGATAAGGCAGGCAAAGAGAGAATTTGAGAAGAAGCTTGCTGCGGAAGCAAAAACGCGAAATAAAGACCTTTTCAAGTACATTCGTAGCAAAAAACCTGTGACAGAGTCAGTTGGTCCATTAGATGATAAAGGGGTTAAAGGAGCACTAAGAGGCGACAAGACGATAGCGGAGAGACTGAATGAATTCTTTGCTTCGGTCTTTACTGAGGAAGATGTAGGGATGTTACCCATGACTGAAGTGGTATTTAAAGGTGCGGAAGAATTGAAGGAAATATCGATACATCGGGAAGATGTATTACAACTATTAAATAAACTGAAGAGTAGCAAATTACCTGGGCTGGATGGTATACATCCAAGGGTGTTGAAAGAACTGAAATATGAGATTGCAGACCTGCTACCAGTAATCTGTGAACTATCATTAAAATCATCTCTAATACCTGAAGATTGGAGGATCGCCAATGTAACACCAATTTTTAAAAAGGGTTCCAGGGGTGATCCGGGAAACTACAGACCGGTGAGCCTGACGTCAGTACCGGGAAAAATGGTAGAAACCATCATAAAGAATAAAATTACTCAGCATGTAGATAGTCACAACCTAATGGGAGACAGCCAACATGGCTTTAGACAAGGAAGATCTTGTCTTACTAATCTGTTATGTTTTTTTGAAGGAGTGAATAAACAGGTGGACAAAGGTGAGTCGGTTGATATTGTGTATCTGGACTTTCAGAAAGCCTTTGACAAGGTCCCTCATCAGAGACTTTTGGCAAAACTAAAGAGTCATGGGATAGGAGGCAGTGTACTATTGTGGATCAGGAACTGGTTAAAAGATAGAAAGCAGAGGGTAGGGCTAAATGGCCAATTTTCCCAATGGAGAAAGGTGAATAGTGGTGTACCCCAGGGATCTGTGCTGGGTCTGCTGCTTTTTGACATATTCATAAATGACCTGGAAAGTGGAATAATGAATGAGGTTATCAAATTTGCAGATGACACAAAACTATTTAAAGTTGTTAAAACCCAAGATGATTGTGAAAAATTGCAAGAGGATCTTGATAAATTGGAAGACTGGGCATCAAAATGGCAGATGAAATTTAATGTGGACAAGTGCAAGGTTATGCACCTAGGGAAGAACAACCCAAACTATGGTTACACGATGCAAGGTTCCATATTAGGAACCACCACCCAGGAAAAAGATTTAGGCGTCATTGTGGATACCATGTTAAAACCCTCGGCCCAGTGTGCAGCGGCGGCCAAGAGAGCAAATAGAATGCTAGGTATGATAAGGAAAGGAATGGAAAATAAAACAAAAGATATTATAATGCCTCTATATCGTTCCATGGTGAGACACACCTTGAATATTGTGTGCAATTCTGGTCGCCGTATCTTAAAAAGGATATAGCAATTTTAGAAAAGGTTCAGAGAAGAGCCACCAAAATGGTAAAGGGGATGGAAGGATACTCCTATGAAGAAAGGCTAAAAAGGTTAGGGCTCTTTAACCTGGAAAAGAGATGGCTGAGGGGAGATATAATAGAAGTCTATAAATTAATGAACGAGTAGAACGGGTAAACGTAGATCGATTGTTTACGTTATCAGAATATAGAAAGACTAGGGGACATGCAATGAAGCTACAGGGTAAACTATTTAAGACTAATAAAAGAAAATATTTTTTCACTCAACGTGTAATCAAACTCTGGAATTTGTTACCGGAGGATGTAGTAAAGGCTGTTAGTGTAGCTGGGTTTAAAAAAGGTTTGGACAAGTTCCTGGAGGAAAGGTCCATAAACCATTATTAAGAAGTGACCGAAGATATCAATGCTTGACCCAGTACAAGCATTGTGGAACTTGTGTCTCTTGGGGAAACTGCTAGGTACTGTCCCCCGCAGCCCCCTCTGGTGGCGGCGTAGTGGTTCCACCGGGGCTGGGGAGCGCATAAGATTAGGGGTATTAGGGTTGGCCTGTTGCGAGGGTCATGAGGTAGCGGCCCTCTGTGCCAACCTCGTTGCCAACTTCCCAATAAAGCGACTTTCAGCCAAGTGTAGGGAAAAAGGAAAAAGGCATTTATTTCACCTTTACGCAAAATGGTTCAAAATATGCGGTTAAGACAATAACAGGGCTGTATCATTCCTTGTATCAGGTTCAACTCACACAAAACGTTCAAAATAACACTGTTAATCTTCACAGAAACGTAAAACATAAGGCATCCTGTATTCTCTTCATACATTTTGTTGCTCCAAACAGCTTAAAGCTTTCCTACTGTACAATAAATACAATCCATGGGTTCATCTGCCTCATCAACCTCAGATTCCCCTGGCATCCATTCCATCTCTGAGGGGTCTGAGTCTGAAACCTCAGGAGGGTTGAATTCGGGCTTTCTAAAAGCATGCCATACTGTGTTCCAATGCTGGTTTGTCAGCTTGGGGCGACGGTTTTTGGCTATGGTATAGAACCCTGGCTGTTCATCTGCTACAGGTTTAAAAGTTCGCTTGTCCCAGCTTTTAGCATTACTAGCTTTCTTCTTGGAGAGATTATCTGTTACTTTTTGCATAAAAGTGTCCTTATCATACAGATAAAACTCATTCTTTTGTTTCTCTCTGGTGCTAGGTTTAGGCAAGCAATTGCAGGCAACAACTGTTTTATCTTTAAACTTCCTGCAGTCCCTTACAGGAAAGGCTTGAGGCCTAGCCTGATTGTCCTCCAATTCTTGCAGGCTCAAGTATTCCCTGTGTGTCTTTCTTTCTTTAGAATGGGGAGAAACTTCTCTGAGGCATGGCTGCAGCTGATGCGCTTGTCCTTCACTTCCACCCCTGTGGCAGTTGGCTAATGGCCGCGCCCTCTCAGCTCTTCCCTGTTCCCCAGGCCTCTGAGTTTTCCATTCCTCCTTCAGGTTACTTCTATAAAAATCTTTAAAAGTACCTTTCTCTCCTTGGGTATTCTTTTCAGCTGGATATCTCTTTCTCAGATTGTATCCCAGCCCTTCTCCCTGGATAGGGCTTCCTCTCAGGCTGGAAGGGAGAGCACCTCCTTCCTTGGCTGCCCTCTGCAGTGCTGCTCCTTCCAGTTGTCTCTGGCCTTCCTCTAGGCCTGCTCTTTGGCCTTCACCTCGGCCTGCTCTCTGAGTTACTCCTTGGCCTGCTTCTCGGCTACTCTCTGGCCTGCTCCCCAAGTTGCTTCAACTCCTCGAGCTGCTCTGGGTCTGAGACCGACTCCAACTCTGTCTCTGACTCCGACGACTCTATTTGACTCAGCACTGTCCCTGCTTAAATCGGGACTAACTGATTCTAGGTCCTGCCCATAGAGGCGTGGTTCCTCTGCTTTCAGGCTGGCTCTCCTGCTCCCTCTATGTGGACCTTCAGGAAATTGCATGTGAAGCTTGTTTTTTTTCAAAATTTAAAACTTTTTTTCTTTCTGCCAGAGGGTCCGCTATATCACAGTACATATGACCTAGATTGGCCACTGTTGGAAACAGAATACTGGGCTTGATGGACCTTGGTCTGACCCAGTATGGCATATCTTATGTTCTTATGGATATGGTCTGCCTCTGAACCTCAGGTTTTAATTAAACGAGTGACACTGTTGCTGAACATGCTCTCCCATATGTTTTAGAAGAATCAAGGTAGGCATTTGGTCTAGAAGGGAAATGGTAGGCTTCAAGACAAGAATCAGGTGAGCAACACCTTGGGGAAAGAAAAGATAAAACTGATGCGACACCAAAATTTGCCAGGGAGCGCGCACAAGCCCAACAAAGGCCATGACCATTACTGTGATAATGACGTTTGTTCACTACCAGTCTGAGACAGATTTAAACTGGCAAAAAAAAATCAGGTGTCCTCCTTCTCCCTGCAGATGCATTGTTTAACAACAGATCTTGATTTTCGCTAAAGAACCCCAAATAGTCCCTCTACTGTTTGCAGAATGCATACTTTCAGCAGCAGGGGAAAATGACGGGGTTAGCTCACAGGACGGGAATAACACACAGGGATTTCATTTTCAATTCTACACACAACAATTTCTGGCACAAACTTTGGACCTGCTTCGCAGCGAGCACAAAGCTGCACCTGCATTGTGTGTGCCAGTGGGATTTACAAAGGAAACTCCTTGGGTAGTTTCCCTTTGAAAATGAATTTGCAGTTCTGCCAGTACAATGCAAGACCTGCAGCTAGACTCCCAGCTGCCTTCCCCATGTCTTTTTCTTTGTTGTCAGTATGTAATGCAGAGTGCCAGTATTGGTCTTGGAGGAAAAACCTCTGTAGTCTTTGCATGTTGTGAGACCTTGCAAAGCACCAGCAGAAAGATACAGTACATGAACTCTTAAATTATAAAACTCAATAAAATCCAGGCATACATGAACATCATTAAAATGGTGCATCATCCAGAAAAACTACAGGGGTCGATATTCAGTGACGGCGGCCAGCACACTTAAAGCAGCTGGCCGCAGCCGCTTTACCTACAACTTTAACCTGCTTGGATCAATAATCAATAAAGAAACGACAAGCAGTCAAGAAATCAGACAACACATTGCTCTTAGCGGAATGGCTATGAAGAACCTAGACAAGATTCTCAAGAGCAGAGATGTCTCTCTCCATACAGATTTGACTTGTCCAAGCCATGGTATTTTCAACGATATCTTATGGACATGAAAGCTGGACAGTGAAAAAAGATAGACAGGAAGAAAATCGATGCCTTTGAATTATGTTGCTGACGACGAATACTGTGTATACCTTGGACTGCCCAAAGAACAAACCAGTCAGTTTGGGGAAACTGCTAGGTACGTATGACCTAGAGTGGCCACTGTTGGAAACAGGATACTGGGCTTGATGGACCTTGGTCTGACCCAGTATGGCATATCTTATGTTCTTATGTTCTTATCAAACCTAAGCTTTCCTTAGAAGCTCAGATGACAAGACTTCAACTTTCACACTTTGGACACATCATGCGAAGAGATTAGAGATAGACATCATGCTTGGCAATGTTAAAGGTCAATGCAAAAGAGGAAGGTCAGCAATGAGATGGATCGATACAATAACAGCAGCTACGGGTGCTACTCTATCAATAATGAGCCATCTGTTTGAAGACCAAACACAGTTTAGGACAACTATCCAAAGGGCTGCCATGAGTCGACACCGACTCGACGGCACTTAAGAACAACAACATTCAATGCTGTGGTCATATCCTGCTAAAGGTAGGCCAGCCGTTTGTGCGCCAACTTTAGCCAGTTTGCACTAACCAGTCAGTGGTGGAATATTATCGCGGACCAGTTCATGTGAGCACTGTCCCCAGAGTGCTGAATCTCCCACCGCAATTAACGTGGTTATCACGTCTGGTAACTGCATTAATCATTTTGAATATGTCCCCCATAACTTTTTTGGGTAGTACATGAGCTTTCAGACTATGCAAGTTGACCCTTTGCAAGGTGTCAAGTAGTCAGAATGTAGTACTAATAACTGGAGGTGTCCTTACACACCAGCGGTGCCTAAATCACTCTACACACACACCACACAATTATCACCACCAAACTGCTAATTCTGTTTACACTCTGCTCCTGGCAGATGCTCCCAAGAGCCCCAGGGGAGAGTGAGTGTTTGGAAGGAAAGGGATTGGAGCCCTGGCATTGAAACCTTCCCCGAGGGGAGGGACCACTCTCACTCAGACCCCTCAGGTGGGTGTGAGATCTCCCACAGCCACTGGAAATAGGAGCTTGTGCAATCCTAGAGGTCCTCAGGGGAAGAGAGCTTGCACTTACCACATTGAAAACATTGGGGGAGGCCCCCCGCTGCAGCAGGGTCTTCACGATTGGCAGATGTCCCATGAAGGAAGCCACATGCAAGGGAGTTAGGCCAGACTGCAAGACACAGACATCAGCTTATACAGTTATAGATACTAATTGCTTACCTCACCTAAGGGCGAATGTTAATTCTTGATAAGTGTTGCTGTGCCCATAGAAATAAAAGGGCACTGGTGTCACTTAACATATTAATACATGTTAAATATCGCCATGTCCCTTTTATTTCTATATGCACAGTGGTACTTAATGCGTAAACTTTTAATAAATAAGCCCCCTAGTTAGCAGATTTCACCTAGAATTTGCTCACATGTGTAAGGAAAATTTGAATCAATCTTAAATAATTGCTCTCCCCAAGAAATGTTGTGCCCTCGAAACTAATCTGGGCTCATCCAGCACTCTCTCCTTGGATAGGAATTGACCCCTGACCCCTAGCTGTTTGCACATGCAAATACTCTCCTGCATCTGTGAAGCTATATGAGCGAATAGGGCTGACACGAGGGGCAGGAGTTAGGGTTAGGGTAGTAAAATGCCTCTTTTCTGTGGTTCATCTGGGAAATGAGGCGTTTGAAGTCTGGACTTGCACTGTACCTCTGTGACAGCATCGATGGAAGCTCCAGTCTTCAGAAGGAGATCCATCACACGAATATGATTCTTCTTACAGGCAATGTGAAGGGGAGTAAAGCCATTCTACAAACAGACAGACATTCTCAGGCAAGACAGCTCAGAAATATACAAGTAATTAAAACTGGACTCAGATCCTTTCTTGCACAGAATTCATATTTTCTAAAGCAGATTCATACTGACCAGTGCTCTAGCACTCGGTTTGGCCCCTTTGTCCAGCAGAACTTTGGACACACGGTGATGACCACAGTGGGCAGCCACGTGCAGTGGGGTCAGGTGGTCAAGTGTGATGTCATCGATTTCAGCGTTGTACTGAAGCAGAAGGCGGATGCTGTCCAGGTGGTCTCCCTGAGCTGCCATGTGAATCGGTGACAAGCCATTCTACGTGCAAACAGAAAAACACCGAGAATTCATGCAGCAACGGAGGTGAAGCACCAGCCTGCCGATTCTTGATATCTGAGGAAGACCGCGTCACAGCAACTGCACCCTTTGCTTCTGGAGAACAAGCACTTACTTATAACTCCGCCAAGATGAGGCGGCCTCTCTCTTCTTCAAAGGGTTATAACCTCTATTAGTGAAACACAAACAGTTCCCTGCAAACTAATTTAAATCCTAGGAAAAGCAGATTGTCTATAGCCTCAGCCCTTATGCCAACAACGACTTCAGATCACCTACAGCTCCTCCACCCCATGCACACAGTTTGCAAGTTATTCTCCCTCCTACAAAGTTCAGACTGCAGATTACCTACAGCCTCCACCTCACAGACTGCAAAGAGGGACATTTTCAAAGGGTTTTGCCAGCGAATATTGACAGCTAGATATCTGCACCTCTGCTTTTGAAAATTCTGCTCCTCTCCCTCCCCACAAGCAGTTACATTTACCCACCTAAATACACATGGCAACTAAATTCAGATGCTCAAAAAATGGGTGCCCTTGGCGGTATGCACAAGTTGGCTGGATGATACTTAATTGGCTAGTGTTGATTTTCAGCAGTAGCCGGGTAACTCTGAGGCTGGCTGTCAGGGCTTTTAAAGTGTGTGGCCACCAATCGCTTTAATTAGACACAGATATTCAGCGCTGGAGCCTATCTGACTTCCGGTTTTGCTGAGCAGTGCTATTGCTATGCGGCTGGTGGCAATATTCAGCCACTAATCGGACAGCACAAACAAGATAAAGTTAAGACAGCCATTGACCTGCCCTGACTTTATCCAGTTTGGCTATGCAGTTAGCGGCTGAATATGAATATTACTGCTCTCTGGAAAGCCGGTGGGACCACCCCCGATCCACCCTCAGATCGCCCCAGTTTTAACTGGACGTCTTTTCTGCGGATTGTGGGGATATCCAGACAGTGCTGCTGAATATCGGAATTGCCACGGTTTAGTCGGATAGCCGGTCCTGCTAACCAGCAAAACCCTTTAGAATATGCCCCCATCAGGTCTAACTAGTCAGCTTTTCTTTATTAAAAAATTATTTTATACTGCCATTAACAATAAAAAAATGAATTAGGATGGTTTACAAACCAAAACACATAAAAACATTTAAACACTGCACATACTCACTGCCTGACAAAAATAAAACTTATCTCCCCCTGCGTTTGATTTGACTGCCCTCACCACCCCCCCCCCCCCCCCATCCTTTTCCTAAACCATGGGAAAGAAATGCATTTTCACTAGTTTTCAGAATTTATTGTAATCTACTTCTACCCTAATCTCTCTAGCCTTTGGAATGTTTTCAGCTACAACCTAGCCAGCTAAATCAGGTACTTAGCGCCTGTTTAAAAACCTGTCCCCCGAGTTACCCAAAGCCCCACTTAGCAGCACATTTCACATACAGTTTCCTCCCACTGAATAAAACATACGCATCACCTCCCCCTCCCAAAATCCAAGTGGCGTTTATTTTATGTAGCTACTGTTTTTATAAGACCCCTCCCCGGGATGATTTGGGGAAATTAAAAGCAAGATGATTATGGCACAGAGTAATCTATAATGCAGACACCAGCACAGCAGAGCTCCAGCAACTAAACACAGATTGAAGCCGTTTGAATAAATCGGTTTTAAGCGCGTCCCCTGAGGACTGCCAGGGTGGTGGCATTCAGAGGTTAGAGTGGCCAAAAGCAGAGAGCTAAACGGTTTACAAATGTGGACAAGAATGAACAGGATACAGAATGGACTCTCAGAAAATTAGGAGGAGGTTGAGGAACATGGACAGAAAATGGGAAAAATAAAAGTCCAGTTCTGATAGGTTCAGCATGGGATTTGGTGCGCATATACTACTACAACTACTACTACTGAACATTTATATAGCTCTACAAGGCGTACGCAGCACTGTACAGATACATATAAAAGATGGTCCCTGCTCATCAGAGCGCACAATCTAGTCAAGACAGACAATGCAATAGCTGAGGACAAGGATACAACTGGGAAATGTAAGGAGACACAAGGAGATTAAGGGCCCGATTCCGGGATGCGGGTTGTGGGGCCCCGCAAACCATCCGGGCCTCAATTCCCCCTCCGGCTCTTCCCATATATTCTGTGCATCAGGACGGGGAGAGCTGGCGGGGGGCGGGATTGGGGCAGAGCGGGGGCAGGCCAGCCCAGCAGGACATACAGGGCCAATTCAGGTCACAGCACTGTACGTCCTGCCGGGCCCATGGGGATGTGCTGCTTATTCCACCTCAAAGGTGGGTCCTCACCGCCCGATCCAGGCCACGGCAAGCCAGCCGAGGGTTGGGCAACAGGGAAAAGGGGGGCCAAGACCATGGGAGTTGGGGCACCTGCGGGTAGGACGTCTCTGAAGGTGGCAGTGGTACGCCTGGCCATCCTTGGGCCCAATTCTGGTTACCACGGAAACATTTTGTTCCCACAGTCCAGAATCGGGTCCAAATGGGCCCGTTGTGCTTGGGGCCATCCAGACGGCCCGGACTTGCCCCTACCTGAATCGGGCTCCATGCAGATTAGGATCCAAAAGCAGTTTCAAAGAGGTGAGCTTTAAGCATGGATTTGAAAAGGGGCAGAGATGGAGCCTGACGTACAGACTCGGGAAGTTTGTTCCAGGCATAAGGAACAGCAAGTTGAAAGGATCAAAGTCTGGAGCTGGCAATGGAAGAAAAGGGGAGAGAAAGAAGTAATCCACCAGAAGAACGGAGTTCACAAGGAGGGGTGTAGGGAGAGATGAGAGAGCAGTAGGGTGTAGGGAGAGTGAGGAGCAGTAGAATGAATGCATTTATAGGTCAGAAGGAGAAGTTTGAACTGGATACAGAAACAGAAGGGGAGCCAATGAAGTGACTTGAGAAGAGGGGTTATATGAGTATATAGGGGCTGGTGGAAGATTAACCGTGCAGCTAAGTTTTGGACAGATTGAAGGGGAGAGAGATGATTCAGGGGGAGACCAGCAAGTAGGAGGTTGCAATAGTCAAGACAGGAGGTGACTAAAGAGTGGATAAGTGTCTTAGTAGTGTATTCAGAAAGGAAGAGGCAAATTTTGCTGATATTGTAGAGAAAGAAATAACAGGTTTTAGCTAGCACACATCCATGTTGAGATTGGGAAGAAATAAAAGGCATGGGGAGATTATGCACAGCACCCTCCTTCCCCAATGCAGAATATTCCCTGCGCTCCCTAACCCCCCGCAGCCTCCAGAGAGTGCACAATATAGCACTTCTTACACTTTCCATGCAAGTCCCCGCAGAGTGAAGGTTCCCCAACCTCCACCATCTCCAGCCACATGAACTGTAGGTCACTCACTGTCTCCCCTCCTCATAGCATGCAAATTACTCACAGTCTCTCCCTCCGCCCTATCACCACCACCCACCACTGAGTATAGATTACTCACTGCTCCCCCCCTCGCTGCCATCGCAAGTGCAGATTATTCACAAATACTCTCCCACCCCTCTGAGAACAAATTACAGACAGCTCTGCCTCTTCCCAGATTAACATCTTTGTCCTGCTGATCTACTCAGCTTTCACCCACATATCTAATACTGTAGCTATGACCAGAGACTGTTGTTATAGCTAATGGTACCAAAAGAAACCGTTTAAGTTATCACCAGATACCTGAGGCCTTTCGTGTGGTTCACTGACTATTGTATGACATGATGTCAAAGACAGGCCTGATAAAGGGAGAAGGCAAGCAGGCATAGCTGAGAAGACAGAAATCTAACCTTGGTCTTGGCCTGGATAGGAGCTCCGTGGTCCAGAAGAATCTCAGAGATTCGCACATGGCCATTTCTCGCCGCACAATGAAGAGGAGTCAGTTCATCCTATACCAAATAAAAGGCACGTTACTCAGAGCCTGGAATTTCCCCAGCCATCTCCAGTCACCCTAGGGTTTTAGATTTAATTGCAAAGCCAGTCCCAGATTTAGGCTTAGACCACATAGGCACTGTCTAGTGTGCCAAATTTTGAAGTTGCCATCTACCCAGGGTAAAGACGAGTCTGATTCCATTCACTTTAGAGCCATGGGAATGTCTGCTTCAAAGGGACACCACTGAGGCACTTTGGCCTTCCTGTGCTCCTCTTCTGGCTCTCCAATCTTTGGGATCTCTTGACACCCCCCCTCCTCCCCCCCAACCCCTCTTATGGGTGCCAAAATCTTAAATCCGGCTCTACTGGGAGCTTGTCTGCAGAACTGTTTGGGTATGTGTGGTTGTGATGTTTCCATGTGTCCTGTGCTACTCATTGCTTATAGCTTCAGAGTTTGGCAGTAACTGCTTCTGATGGCGGTTGTCCATTCTGGTGGTTAGCTACAGACGTCGGCAGTGGCTGCACCTTTTAGTCATATGAGCCAGTTCATATGTGTCTGAGGGTGAGCTAATATACCCCTGGCATATGTGAGGGTGGATATCACTCACTTACTTTGGTCCTTGCATCTATCTGAGCTCCTCGGTCCAGCAGCAGACGCACCATGATAACATTTCCCCTGCGGGAGGCGATATGAAGTGGCGTGATCCCATTCTACAGGGAAAGGGGAAAGAAAGGAGAAAAGAGTCAATTGCCTATCATTTATCATCTGAAATCCTTGGAGGAAGAAAGTCAGATTCTCATGATAGAAACAAAGAGCTACTCAGGCATCAGCCCACAGGAAGAACTGCAGCTGAAGATAAACCTTATGTTCAAGGCTAGGTCTCAGGACTTGTTTTGCAGATTATTCAGAGTTTATGCTTTCAGGATTCTCACACTGTAAATGTGTCACATTTGCCTGTGATGTGCAACTCCTAGATAACTCTGGAACATTCTGATCTAGTCCAGATTTTATTTACTGCTCTCCTTACTAAGCTTTGAATGTTTGGAGTAAGGAATTGACATACCCGATTTGAATCTGAGCTTTTGATGGACAGGGGGTAACTGAGAGGTCTATCATGAGTTATTTCCTCTGACTCGCGTGATGAAGCAGGAAAATTAGGATTCCAGTTAGGTGGATATGTGTGTTGCTGTCCCACAGGCCTAGTCCCCAAGCAGAAAAATTCAGCCCCGAACACTTACACATACCTGTGGGGTAAAGTTCACATTTGCTCCCCGGTTCAGAAGTAGCTGGGCCACATTCAGGTTCTCATAGTGAGCAGCAATGTGGAGGGGTGTAAATCCTGTCTGCAACCGAAAAGAAATCGTTCACTACCAGAGCAAAATTTTCATAGGGCTGGTAAATACGATGAGTTTTCACAAGTCCAAGTGATGCAGAGTGAGGTGGAGAATTGCCCTATACTTGTTCCACATTTACAGGTACATAAGCCAGTTCTGCAGAATGTTTGTCAGCCTTTACTTTGGAAGTTAAGAACATAAGATGTGCCATACTAGGTCAGACCAAGGTCCATCAAGCCCACTATCCTGTTTCCAATAGTGGCCAATCCAGGTCACAAGTACCTGGCAGGTTCCCAAAAAGTACACAGGTTCCACAATGCTCATCCTGGGGCAAGCAGTGGATTTTCACGGGGTCTTCTTTAATAATGGTTTATGGACCTTTCCTCCAGGAACTTGTCCAAAACATTTTTAAACCCAAATACACTAACAACTTTTACTACATCCTCCAGTAACAAATTACAGAGTTTACGCATTGAGTGAAAAAATATTTTCTCTTATTAGTCTTAAACAGGTTACGTTGTAGCTTCATTGCATGTACCCTAGTCTTTCTACTTTTTGATGGCGTAAACAACTGATATACATTTATCCGTTCTATTCTATTCATTAATTTATAGATCTCTATCATATCTCCCCTCAGCCGTCTCTTTTCCATTTTGAAAAGCCCTAACCTTTTAAGCCTTTCCTCATGGGGTATCCTTTCAACTCCTTTACTATTTTGGAGGCTCTTCTCTGTACCTTTTCTAATTCTGTTACATTCTTTTTAAGATATGGCGACCAGAATTCCACAGTATATTCAAGGTGCAGTCACACAATGGAATGATACAGAGGCATTATAATATCCTTTGTTTTATTCTCCATTCCTTTTCATATGATACCTAGCATTTTATTTGCTTTGTTGGTTGCCGCTGAACACTGGGCCAAGGGTTTCAATATATTTTCCACAATGGCACTTAAATCTTTTTCCTGGGTGGTGGTTCCCAATGTGTAACCTTGCATTGTGTAACCATAGTCTGGGTTGTTCTTTCCTAGGTGCATAACTTTGCACTTGTCTACATTAAATTTCATCTGCCATTTGAACATCCAGTCTTTCAATTTATCAAGGTCCTCTTGCAATTTTTTACAATCCTCTTGAGTCTTAACAACTTAGAATAATTTTGTGTCATCTGCAAATTTGATCATCTCACTCATTATTCCCATTTCCAGGTCATTTATGAATATGTCAAAAAGCAGCAGGCACAGCACAGATCCCTGGGGAGGAGTGGCTCAGTGGTTGGGTCAGGTCACCTCAGGCCAGAAGGCCGGGGCTTCAATTCCCACATGGGGACAAGCAACCTCAGGCCAGAGGGACTGGGGTCTCTAGTCCCATGGCCACTCCTTGTGGCCTTGGGCAAGCCACTTAACCCTCCATTGCCTCAGGTACACTTAGATTGTGAGCCCTTCAGGGACAAGGGAATAGAAAGTACCTGTTAGTATACATGTAAACCACATTGATTCTAAAGAGCGCAGTATAAAAAATAAATAAATAAATACTCCCCCTTTCTCCATTAAGAAAAATGGCCATTTAGCCCTACACTCTGCTTTCTATCTTTTAACCAGTTCCTGATCCACAATACTATACTGCCTCCACTTCCATGACTTTTTAATTTCACCAAGAGTCTCTCATGAGGGACCTTGACAAAGGCTTTCTGAAAATCCAGATACACTATATCAACCGGCTTACTTCTGTCTACCTGTTTATTCACATCTTCAAAAAAAAATAACACATTAGTAAGACAAGACTTTCCTTTGCTAAATCCATGTTGGCTTTCTCCCATTAAACCATGATTATCTACATGTTCAGTAATTTTATTCTTTATAATGGTTTCTACCATTTTGCCCAGTATTGATGTCAGGCTCACCAATCTGTAGTTTCCTGGATCACCCCTGGAATTCTTTTTAAAAATTGGAGTTACATTGGCCATTCTCCAATATTCAGGTATTACAGATGATTTTAATGATAGTTCACAGATTACTAACAGTAGGTCTGCAATCTCATATTTCAGTTCTTTCAACACCCTCGGATGTATACCATCTGGTCCAGATGATTTACTTCCCTTCAATATATCAAATAGTTGTATTACACCTTCCTGAAGTTAGCATTTTGAATCCCTGTAGCTTACACAGAGAATGGACTAGACTGTACCTACCTTAGAGAGCACATCGGCATTGGGGTCATTCTGTAGCAGCACAGCTGCTGTACGTGTGTCATCATTGCGGGCAGCGATATGAAGGGCAGGCAGACGCACTTTCCCCTTAGTCCCATAATTAATCAAGGCGGCAACGACATTCTCATGGCCCTGTTGTAGAGCAACGGCCAAAGGTGTGAAGCCATCCTGCGAGACAGACAGAAAGGGCAAGATGTGAAAGGACAATGGCCAGTTACAAGTATTTTATGTCAGGGAAACTGTTGTTTAGCAAAACTCAGTTTACTGGTTACATATATGTCAGTGGTGGAGGGGAGTTACACCTCAGTTACAAGAAAATTAAATTACTACCTTCTAAAATTTGATGAAATGAGAAAAAATTGTATCCAATATATCAGATTTTTTTTGGGGGGGGATGTGACATCATTAAAGGTAAAGGAGAGACGTGTAATACTGTGGGGAGACAGAGGAGAAAAGTGTGATCACATGGTGGTGGTAAGAAATGCGATACTGCAGGAAAATGCAATAGGCATGCAGAGAAGTGCTCTAACATGGAGGAAGGAGTGGGCTATTGAATAAAGCAATCAACTGCAACCAAGGAAAACCAGGGTTTAAATGCCACTTCTCCACTAACAGTCCTTGTGACCTTGAGCAAGCCACTTTATCTTCTGCTGTCTCAAGCAGCCATTTAGCAACCTTCAGTTAAAAAACTGAAAAGGTGTTCTAGAAACACTAAATATGATTATGATGTCAAGTGAGGGTGGGGTGAAGTGAAGAGAAGCTTGGTACTGTCAAGGAACAGAGGAGAGAAGTGGGCTGGGGAAGGAGTAGAGGAATGGAGGAGCAGAGCAGAGAAGTGGGGTGGGAAAGGAGTAGATGAATGGAGCAGCAGAGGAGAGGTGGGGAAGGAGTAGATGAATGGAGGAGTAGAGAAGAGAAATTGGGTGGGGAAGGTGTAGATGAATGGAGGAGCAGAGAAGAGAAATAGGGTGGAGAAGGAGTAGATAAATGGAGGAACAGAGGAGAGAAGTGGGCTGGGGAAGGAGTAGATGAATGGAGCAGCAGAGGAGAGGTGGGGAAGGAGTAGATGAATGGAGGAGTAGAGAAGAGAAATTGGGTGGGGAAGGTGTAGATGAATGGAGGAGCAGAGAAGAGAAATAGGGTGGAGAAGGAGTAGATGAATGGAGGAACAGAGGAGAGAAGTGGGGTGGGGAAGGAGTAGATGAATGGAGGAATAGATGAGAGAAGTGGGGTAGGGAAGGAGTAGATGAATGGAGGAACACAGGAGAGAAGTGGGGTGGGGAAGGAGTAGATGAATGGAGGTAGAGGAGAGAAGTGGGGTGGGAAAGGAGTAGCTGAATGGAGGAGCAGAGGAGAGAAGTGGGGTGGGGAAGGAATGGAGGAACAGAGGAGGGAAGTGGGGTGGGAAAGGAGTAGATGAATGGAGGAACACAGGAGAGAAGTGGGGTGGGGAAGGAGTAGATGAATGGAGGTAGAGGAGAGAAGTGGGGTGGGAAAGGAGTAGCTGAATGGAGGAGCAGAGGAGAGAAGTGGGGTGGGGAAGGAGTAGATGAATGGAGGAACAGAGGAGGGAAGTGGGGTGGGAAAGGAGTAGCTGAATGGAGGAGCAGAGGAGAGAAGTGGGGTAGGGAAGGAATAGATGAATGGAGGAACAGAGATAGAAGTGGGGTGGGGAAGGAGTAGATGAATGGAGGAGCAGAGGAGAGAAGTGTGGTGGGGAAGGAATAGATGAATGGAGGAACAGAGGAGAGAAGTGGGGTGGGAAAGGAGTAGATGAATGGAGGAACAGAGGAGAGAAGTGGGGTGGGGAAGGAGTAGATGAATGAAGGAACAGAGGAGAGAAGTGGGGTGGGAAAGGAGTAGATGAATGGAGGAATAGAGGAGAAAAGTGGGGTGGGAAAGGAGTAGATGAATGGAGGTACAGAGGAGAGAAGTGGGGTGGGAAAGGAGTAGATGAATGGAGGAACAGAGGAGAGAAGTGGGGTGGGGAAGGAGTAGATGAATGGAGGAACAGAGGAGAGAAGTGGGGTGGGGAAGGAGTAGATGAATGGAAGAACAGAGGAAATAAGTTGGATGGGGAAGGAGTAGATGAATGGAGGAACAGAGAAAAGAAGTGGGGTGGGGAAGGAGTAGATGAATGGAGGCGCAGATAAGAGAAGTGGGGTGGCGAAGGAGTAAATGAATAGAGGAACAGAGGAGAGAAGTGGGGTGCGGAAGGAGTAGATGAATGGAGGAACAGAGAAGTGGGGTAGGGAAAGAGTAGATGAATGGAGGAACAGAGAGAGAAGTGGGGTGGGGAAGGAGTAGACGAATGGAGGAGCAGAGGAGAGAAGTGTGGTGGGGAAGGAGTAGATGAATGGAGGCGCAGATAAGAGAAATGGGGTGGAGAAGGAATAGATGAATAGAGGAACAGAGGGGAGAGGTGGGTTGGGGAAGTAGATGAATGGAGGAGCAGAGGAGAGATATGTAATATTATGGAGAACCGGACAAAGAAGTATTATCAATGGTTAGAGGAAAGGAGGAGGATTCCACTGGGGTAAAGGATGAAAGGATTCTGAAACCATGAGGAGGAGAGAGAAGAGAAATGTTATATCATGGGATGGTGGGAATAGTAACAAAGGAAAGGAGATTGATATCATGGGAACAGTGCCTATAAGAAATAAAATGACAGCAGCTGGGGGTATAAAGGAAGGTCTTAACCTGAATTTGGTTAAAAAAACAAAGTTGACAATGACCATACTTACAGCTTGAGTACTAGAACTTACTTCTGTTGCAATATTCTGGTTCGCCCCATTCTCAAGGAGAAATTTAACAACTTCCAGATGATTCTCCTGGGCAGCCATATACAGGGGTGTGAATCCCTTCTGAATACGGAGAAAAGCAGAAACAGCCCATCAGAATTTTATTGTCCTAAGAAAGATTTGTTCCTTATACTTTCCAAAATACATACCAGCATCTCTCCTGCACCACCACCCCTCACCGAGCTCTCATGCCAGCATCTCTCCTGCACCAGCGCCTCTCACCAAGTTCTCTCCAAAACCAAAAGGTACACCAGCATCTCTCCTACAGCAGCGCTCCTTACCAAGCTCTCTCACAAATCAAATTAGATACCAGCATCTCTCCTGCACCACTGCCTCTCACCAGCCTCACCTCCATATCAAAACACACATCAGCATCTCTCCTGCACCACTGCTTCTCACCAAACTCTCTCCCAAACCAAAATGCATACCAGCATCTCTCTTACATCAGTGCCTTTCATCAAGCTCCCTCACAAACCAAAGTATACAACAGACTCTCTCCCGCACCAGCACCCCTCACCAAGTTCTCTCCCTTAGCAAAGCATTAGCCAGTGTCTCTTCTGCACTTGCGCTCCTCAACAATCTCTCTCCCAAACCAAAATACATACAAGCATCTCTCCAAACACAAAAGACACAGCAGCATCTGTTCCATACAAAGGGAAGTTTCTGAGAGGGCACTCAGTGGTAGTGCCTGCTAAAATCGACACATGGTCCTGATGTATTAATGAAAGAGCCCTATATATGAGTACTGGCACCTTTTTGCTAGGATGAATGCACTGTCCATACCAAATGTCTCAGCAACATCTCCTCCCTATGTACTGAGATCTCTTGCCTGTGACTGAGCATTGACATCTGCTCCGTAGTTGACAAGCTCTCGGATCACCTCCTCCTGTCCTGCTAGGGCTGCAATATGCAGAGCAGTGTTTCCTTTCTGAAAGATACCATGACAACAGAAAGAACACAGATTAAATCAGGTATGCTTCACGTGTGCTATTGAGTGTGTTTGGGCTTATATGCAAGGGGCCGTATCCTGGCTCTGATGGATCCGTGAGCACAGATCTCCATGTCATATCCCATCCCCTCGGCCGCCACTGGCTCATATCTGTCTATGATACCCGTCCCCTCTTTGCAATGCCCCATTCCCTCTGCCATTTACCTTTGTTATTGTCTCTAAAGTTATTTCCTTGTGCAGAAGTTCAATCACCATCTTCACATGGCCTTCTTTGGAGGCCAGATGTAAAGCATTCAGCCCATTCTGGAAAGAGGACACAGTGGTATCACAAAGTATTTATCAGGCCCAGATTTCAGGCATTCTGGTTGGACCCAATTGCTACATATCACAGAGGAATTAGCTAGTGCTGGAGACGAGACTCTATGCAGCAGAAAGTATAGGAATCAACAACTTAGAGACTAGACATTAAAGAGAAAGCATGAAGCACTAATGGCAACTTGCATACATACCTCCATCGGTCTGACTCCCAGGTATCCAATCCATTTGGCTCAGCTCCCATCCAAAATACTAGCATTCAGTCAACGTAGTAGCAGCCTTAAACACCCATCCCCCATCTCTCTATTTCTAATCTATTTGCTCTTAGCATGTGGAGATGGAGGAATAGTCTAGTGATTGGCACAGCAGCCTGAGAACAGGAGAAGTCAGGGTTCAAATCCCACTGAAGCTCCTGGTGACCTTGGACATCACTGAACCCTCCATTGCCTCAGGTACAAACAGGGCCCAATATTCAAAGGCATCTATATCTGCTTAGCAGCAGTGGGTGGGAGGGGCTATTTAGTAGCACTATCGGGATAGTACTGCTTTATATTTCCTCACGGCACTCTCCAAAACGTGTCTAGGTGAGGTAAGGGCAACCCCAGGCATTATCCAGTTATTGGCAATTTTCAGTTCACAAACCACCTAAACTTAGGTCACCAAAACAGCAGGCCTAACTTTATAGAGCTGGTTCTCCGGAGAGCGGCTTAATATTTCTGCTGTCCAGATAGCCTGAGGTGGTCACTGCTGAAACCAGATATTCAGCAGAAGCCGCTCTCTAGATACTTCTGCTGAATTTCTGTTTTCATTTTACCTGCGGTGTATAAAAAACCGCTGACCGCTGTGGACTCAATATTGGCCCGTTTGATTCTAAGCTCTGGGGATAGGAAAATACCTACTGTACCTGAATGTAACTCACCTTGGACTACTACTGGAAGGATGTGACCTAATCCAAAAACATGCTGACAAAAGTAAGTTTCTGCCTCTATGGGCCATAGAAAGAAACGAAGAAAAGTCCTTTATAAATAAGGCGCTGGGAGTCTTACCATATTATAAAATGCATTTGATTAGTTGTGACAAACTCAGCCTGACTCCATAAGCAGTTTTAACCTTAAAAATAAGTGGTCCGGGTCTCCTGAAGTGGGAACATTGTAAGCTCAGGCCCAGGTCCTGCTGGTGAGGGAATAAGAACTTTATCACATGCAATTTAGCTCCATTTGTTGTGTCCTTAAGACTGCAAAAAAGCAATGTTATTTCTCTGGACTGTGGGCCTTCAATCTGGCACCAATAATGACAGAGGCCATTTTGAAGGGTTCATATATGACCCTAGGCCAAAGGTAAAGTCCCTTTGACACTAGGATGCACATCACAACTCTTTCAGAGCATTTTGCTTTTGAAATAGAAATAGCAGTTTATCATCCTGTCTGCCGTGCATTTAGCTGACTCAGCTCAAAGCTCAATGGGGACAATTTTCAAATAGCCTGGGTAGTTGCAAACTGCATTAGTTCTTTCAAAATCTGGACATTAGGCAAAGCAAACATATGCCTGCTGTTTTTCTCCCCTGACATAGATGTGCCCCCCGGGAACGCCCTTCTCCTGCCCTCCACAGTTCATACGCTATGGCAGCTATGAGTATTTTAGCTGCATTTCAGAAGGATGGTTTTAAGTCAAGCCAGTTTGCCCAGGCAAATGCCTTTGAAATTTGCCCTCGGTGAGTTTAGTGAGATCATCACGTGCATTGTTTAATCTGCTTTACTCCTTATCAGTGCATAGCAACACGCTGTATCTCTACAGTTCCATGCGGGATCACAAGATGCTCCCTGACAAATCACAGTGCTAATTTTATAAGTTAAGAAACTACAAATATGAACTGAAAAACCCATAGCACATACATCTATCTGGAGTTCATTTCCAGACACTGTCACAATGTGCGTGCAGCTGCCCGAAACCCCACAGTATTCTGATCTTGCCGCGGCACTATGCTATGCTACAATGGTGCCCTGTGTGACTTGTGAACCCAGAACCTTCCCCCCCATTATGACATGTCAGACTTATCAGTGGTATGTTTAGTACTTTTGTCAATTAGTATTTCCAACTTTGTTTAGATCTTTCGGCTAATACAATCCTGTAAAAAGACTGTTGGCTTACGTTGAGGTTTACGTTGAGCATTTTTCTGTAATTTCCTCCGTATGTGCACCCCGTGCAGTAGCGTCGCTCACACAACCCTTGGCATGGTCCTGGTTGCCGGGAAGATTCATGAGATGTTTGTCTTGCTGTCAGTTTGACATTGCTCAAGGCTGATGAGGCCAGCTCAAAGCCTTTCTACTGGATAGGAAACATGAATGTAACCCAGGCCCTGGTTTCCTATTATTCTGAGACCATGGCAACTGCCACACGATCTATCTCCTGTCGCAGATTTGTCAGGAAGCCAGAGGTTCTGCTGCTAAGGCTGGCAAGCGTCGCCATGGAGCCCCACAGACTCAGCTGCTCTCTCAGACATCCCCCACTGGCCACCTTCGGTTTCTTAATTGCCTCTCTCAGATCTGCCCACCACACAGGATTGCCACAAGGGTTGAACAAGAAGGGCGACTGCTGTGGGCCTCCAGCTGGCGGTGTGGGGGGGGGGGGGAGGCGCATGAGTACACATCATCCTTTTTAGTCAATCTGAGAGTTTGTAAGCACAGGAACCCAAAAGAGAAGGGGGCTGCCAAAAGCAATTTTGCCCAGGGTGCAGTTTTGTCCATTGAGAACCCTGCTATCCCACTCTCCCTTCCCTCCTGCCAATTCACCTGCCCATTCCCCCCTTTCTTCCTCCCTGATGAAATCATACCTTGGATTCCCTGGAGGGAATATAACTCCATGCAACTGAGACACCTTAGTGGGGTCCCACTGTGCAACTCTGCAGTAACACATCACCCCTTCTTCTAACACAATGCTGACACTAGGAACAAGCACTTTCAGAACTCGGAGGCCATCTGTGCTAGCCTTGTGCATCACATGAACAGCAAAACAGGCTCATTAAGTTTGAAAATGCTCACTCATACTGCTGGCATTGCTTGAAACTATTTAGCAAAGTTACACTCCATTCCCCTTTTCAGATGGGAGAAACCATCTGAATCCTGTCGGGTCTCACAGCAGCTGTGCCTTATGGCAGCGTCTGGAAGTTTACTCCAGATATGTGTGACATGAGCTTTTCAGCTCTTATTTGAGCATACTTAATTAAAGAAATAAAGCATGCTACTCAACCCTTGCTAGAGAGAAAGGGGCCCTTTTCCTGAGGTGTGGTAAGATTTTGCACTTATTGCGGGTTTTGCACAGTGAGTGGAAAAGCTGTGCGCTGTCAAGAGGCGTGGCTATGTTCCAGACGCTTAAAGCATAGGAAGGAATGCTAACGCATGACAGCAGCATTCACAATTAACATGCGTGCCGTTAACACTATCCATTGAAGTGACATTAAGTGCACCTGCGCTAATTGCAACATTGAAAGCGCGTGATATATACTCTGCAGTCACTGCAATGTGCCCTTCACACCCATTCTGCACTCCTAAGCCGCCCATTCCCCGCCTCTTCGCATCATGTGCAGTAACCTTCATGCCTGCACATTGACCGCTTAGCGCACTTTACTAAAAGGGCCCTGAAGTGTTTCTTGGAAATTGCAAACTATTTAAAAATATCTTTGGATCCTCTTTCCTGCTTCCAGAACAACCTCTCGCCATTTGCTTTCGGATTCAGATGCATCTTTTTAGCTACACAGCACCGAATCCAGGAATAAGATGAGCCGTTAAGAAGTGCTCGTAATATCTCCACCTTTTGCTGCATGTGTAGTGGGCGATTTCATAACAGGTTGCCTGGGTAGAAGTGCAAATAGGCACCTATTTTGGGGCTATTTCATAAAGATAACCTAGGCGCCTGTGCATCCTTAGAATTTAGCCTCCCAAAACTTGCATCCATCATGGGCAAAGGCACCCATGTACGCTGCACTGTCACACCTGCTCAGGAGTTCATGTAAACATATCCACATATTTTATAAACTACACACGCGCTTCGCAGTTCTGCCTGCACTCTGCCCAAATTCCTCCCCAAACATGCCTACATTTGGGTCACATAAAAGCAGGTGCGAACATTCCCCTGCCTCCTTCCTACATGTGACACCCCTGGGGAAAAGTTAAAAAAAAAAAACCTTTTGTGCAAGTAAAATGGGGTTTACCCATGAAAACGAGTTTAGAAAATGATCCCCTAATTGTCTAAGGCAAATCCCTGTCTCTTGGCATAACAATCACTGAACTTCTGAATGAGAACCTGCAGCATAAATCAAGACACCGAATCAGCCGTTAACAGCACTCGAGAAATGCTTCTTGCCAGCTCTGTCTCATGGATTTTAGCCTTCCTCAGATTTGTTCTCTAGGAAAGGGAAAATGATGGAGAGAGTGGGAGGTGCCGCTGGGGCTGGTTGTGCAGTTTGTGCTGTTATTAGTGAGAGGCTGCAGAACAGATGACGATCAGATGGCGTGTTAAGGTCTCCGAGTCTGTATAAGAATACAAGGCCTGTGGGACAGGTCTGACCACATATATCCCTCTTTATTCCATACAGGACATGTGAGGTTGGACCTTTCCCACAAGTCTGATATTCTCCAGGAGGGTTACCAAAATGTGCCAGCTAATCGTGGAGAAGTGGAGAAACCACACTGCATGGGAACCTTCAGTGAGGGAGAGGACTTCGGCTGGCACAGCTCGCCGGTTCTAGGGACTGCTAAACGTCTTATAGCCAGTGCTGTCTGGGATTTCTCAGTGGCTGCCGTGCAAGGATGCTGACACAGTCCCGTTGTGCAGGCTCTCAGAAATCACTGAAGCTGCATACCCACCAGGCTGCCAGCCCAGCGCTGCCCCGAGATTTTCATTGTCTAAGTCATCAGCAAGAGATACGGTCCTCGGAGACTTGCAGCAGCGCATCAGTGTAGCTAGTGCTGACATTTCATAGGTACAGGTGCAAACTTACCAACCTGACAGCCAGGAACAAAACAAATGTCTGAACAGTTTAATAACCAAGCAGAATGAGCATAAACAATATAGAGCTATCATGCACCTGCTCGTCACATGCAACTGTATACACACATGCGTGCACACCCCTAACATATCTATAGGTGCACTACACAAGCTTTCTGTGACAGGCTGTCCAAGGGGTTGATAACTGAAAGAGAGGGTCTCATAACGGGGTTTGCTGATAGCTGCCAGTTTGATAATACACATTCATTCAATAGCAAACAAAACCAAACTGAAATTCTGTCATTCCCTGCAGCCCTGGGATTTCCCCAGAGTCGCTAGCAATTTATGCAAATCTCAACAAAATATAAAATATCAATCTGATATCCCTTAAGAAATACAGGTACAAATTTCAAATATTTACAGTGCTCAGTTTTCAGTGGTGGTGACGACCGGTGCTGGCATTTAAGATAATCTATATATTCGATGACAATGGATACAGGTATTGTGCCGTCACTGTTCATCAACCTAAACTAAATGTACGAGATTTGGATAGAGGATGATAATCACTGCCCTCCCTCTACCCCTTCACTACAGAGATCATATTGTGCCAGTTAGAGGATTTTTCGACATAATATTATCCATACAATGGCCAAAAATTGACGGATAAGTAAGTTATACAGTCACTGACTGCCAGGAATTGTATAATTTCTTTTGAATATTGGCCTAGCAGAGTTCCAGTCCTGCAAACTTTCTTATTTGGCTCACATCAAATATATCTACAAGTCTGGTAAATGGGTGAGACATAAATGGTACTAAGCAATATTTTAATGGAGGAATATTCTGGATTTTATGTCCGGAGCTTTCCTCTGAGTTATAACCCTGACCTTGCTAAAGGCTCTTTGGGACCCATTGACGCCATTACTCTGTACCCCACCTCCCACACACACATACAGTCACTCACGTCAACAAAGGGAATAGAAGACAGCGTTTTTTCTCTGACAGGGCAGTGGACATTGGAACCCACTTCCAGTGGCGCTTGCGGAAGACAAAACACTGGCATAATTCAAGCAGGCATGCTATGGACACGTGCAGGGTAATTTTATAACACTCGCCTAAGCTGAAAGGCCAAGTAGGCACCTATTTTGAGGTTATTTTATAAGAACGCACAGGTTCCTATTATCTTTATGAAATAGCATCACAAAACCAACTGCAATCGTTGCTAAAATGTGTCTGCGTGCCCCTACACAAGCACAGGAGCTGAAGTATTTATTATTTGTTAATTATTTATTTAACTGGTTTTAACATAGCGTTTTTCTACCAGTCAAAACGTTTTACCTCAAACAATGGGAGCATGCAGGTTACATCCAAACTCATTAAGAATAGAAGCAGAATAAGTGTGGGGGAATGTGGTAGCATGCAGGTTCATTACAGCTTTTGAACTTTATAAACAATGAACAAAATGTAACAAGAATGACACTCAGGGATGTGTTTACTAAACAGCAGTAGCAGCTTCCATGCGATATCGGAGCGGAAGCCGCGATATCACATGGAAGCATTCCTCTTAGTAAATGGTGGTGCATTATGTCCAAAGGCTGATTAGGGGTATACATATAAGTGAGCATTCTATAATCTAAGCATATACTTCATGAGTCTACCCACCCTCCACCCAAACTCCTACCCTCAGACTGCATAGAAATATGTGTTCCCTTACCACCATGCGTATTTTTATGTGTCGGGTAGTTTTCTAAGAGGCCTTTTATGGACATACAACAGGGTATGCATGTAGAGAGTCGAAAGGTTTTTAACAGCCACTTTTTGACCAGTTAAAGGTGATAAATACTGAAGAGTTTTCTTTATTTAGAAGGTTTTTCCTGATACAGATATCCTATTGAAACACAGTGTTGTGTTGGATATACTGGAGAAAACGTTTATTTGAAAGACCAGATGGCAGAAACCTGAGATGCCTAAGGCAAATAACTTTATGAGTTTGTTTCTGAATGCGAATTTTGAAAACTTTACTTCTGTTTGTACCCATGAAGTTCTTGGAGAACTGCTCACGAAATATTATTCAGAGGTCCTTTGAAGAAATTCTGAAAGTTAAAAGTTGAACTATTAAAATGAAAATTTATGAGATATAAATATGATACTGGAATTATTATGTTAATGCTGTTCAGGGATTATTGATTGTGTGTGGTTTGACTGTCATACCTCTGTGGGAGAATTAATAGTTTTATATTTTATCAAGGCAACATATGCAGCTATGTGCTCTTATAAAATGATTCCAGGCAAGGCAGGTGTACACATTACCCACTCTGAGGCAGATGCAATTATGAGCAGGCATATATGTGCCAGAAAGAGTATGCACATATTCAATAAAGTACGTGCATAAAGCACCATTCCACTCCACTCCACTGCACCTATTCTCCACCCCCAGGGATGACTATGGGGCCATTTTTAGAAGTCCTATTCGTGCTTTGGATGTCCAGAAATGGGCTTAGAGACGTCCAGAGCACAGAGACATCTCCAGAGCCATTTTAGAAGCCGGTTCTCGGGACATGCCCAGCGTGAGACTGTCGAAGTCTGACCAGGGCTGTGGAGAGGCATGGCTGGGGAGTTTCCAGGATCCCGGACGTCTCCCGCCTGATCTCAGAAACGTCATGGACAGCCGGCGTCACGTCTAACATTAGACCTGCTCCAGGCACCTGAAAAGTGCTTGTTTTGGCTGAAAAACATCCAGAGGGTATAGGGAAGAAAGCACTCCATCATCCCCAGCACTCGGCACAATGTCAATGATGGCAGCAGTGGGATTTGAACCCTGAGCTGCCCTGCTCCTAACCATTAGGCTATCCTAGATGTCCAGATCTGGGAATGTCTGTCTATATGACCCTGCAGACCTCCATATCGAGCACATTACCTGGACATGCCTGTATTTATCTGCGGGGTCATTCTGAACCAACGGGACGCCCATCCCTGCTATTCGTGGAGGCTGCAGGCCCTGACTAACTTCCCTGCCGGTTGTACGGGGAAGTTAGATGGGGGCGAGGAAGAGGCGGCCCAGGGGCGGAGAGTGGGCGGGCAGTGGATGGTTGCCGGTCCTGGATGTACAGGGCCAATTCTAATGTCGGCTCTGTACATCCGGGGCCTGCAAAATGGCCGGGGAAGTTATTCCACCCCCCTGGATGTCATTTGGTGTCAACATCGGGAGGCAGATGGGGCTGTGGGGCCAGAGTTAATTCCCCGCAACCCGACCCTGGCCTTAGGAGGCTAGATCGGGGGTCGGGCTGTGGGGAATTAGCTCGTTTTGCAGGTGGCTGGTATTGCGGTTTTTAAATGGAGCCATGGTGCCATGGCAACATGACGCCATGGCGCTGCGGCTCCATTTAAGTGCCCTGACTGAGTTAGTCGGGCAGGGCATGTATGTGCAGGCCGGGACTGAATCGCAGTCTCGGCCTGCACGTACATACCTGTTCGCGATTCTGATCCCGCGGGGCTAGTTGTACAAAGAAGATCTACGTCTGGGACAGAATCGGGCCCTTGATGTTCTGGCTTAGATGTCCCAGACTGCACTTGGACGTCTCTTCTAAAATTCCCCTTCATGTGTATACTGTACTAAAGCAGGCGCTATGAAGCTGATTCTATAGGGCAACGCAGAAAGTTACACGTGACCTATGCATGTAAGTCCATATTTTCAAGGATTTATACAGGTGATTGGGCAGCTAACAACATAAGAAATGACATACTGGGTCACACCAAAGTCCAGGAATTTGTCCAAACCTTTCTTAAATACATCTACACTACCAGCTTTTACTACATCCTACGGTAACAAAATCCAGAGTTTGATTACCCGTTGTCAAGAAGTAAACAGCCAATCTATGTTTACTCTTTCTAATCCTTTCATTAATTTATAGACCTCTGTCAAATCTCACCTCAGCTGTCTCTTTTCCAGATTGAAGAGCCCCAACTTTTTAAGCCTCTCCTCATGGGGTATCTTTCCAACCCCTTTACCATTTTGGTGGCTCTTCTCTGTACTTTTTCTAATTCCACTATATCCTTTTTAAGATACGGCGACCAGAATTGCACACAATATTCAAGGTGCAGTCGCACCATGGATCAATACAGAAGTATTATGATATTCTTGGTGTTATTCTCCATTCCTTTCATTATGATTCCTAGCATTCTATTTGCTCTCTTGGCCGCCGCTACACACTGGGCCAAGTGTTTCAATGTGCTATCCATGATGACACCTAAATATTTTTCCTGGGTGGTGGTTCCTAATTTTGAACCTTGCATCGTGTAACCATTGTTTGGGTTCTTCTTTCCTAGGTGCATAACTTTGCACCTGTCCACATTAAATTTCATCTGCCATTTGAACATCCAGTTTTCCAATTTATCAAGGTCCTCTTGCAGTTTTTCACAATCCTCTTAGGTTTTAACAACTTTGAATAATTTTGTGCCATCTGCAAATTTGAGTACCTCACTCATTATTCCCATTTTCAGGTCATTTACGAATATGTCAAAAAGCAGCAGATCCAGCACAGATCCTCCACTATTCACCTTTCTCCAATGAGAAAATTGGCCATTCAGCCCTACCCTCTGCTTTCTATCTTTTAACCAGTTCCTGATCCACAATAGTACACTGCCTCCTATCCCATAACGTTTTAATTTCACCAAGAGTCTCTCATGAAGGACCTTGTCAAAGGCTTTCTGAAAATTCAGGTACACTATATTGACCAGCTTACCTTTGTCTACCTGTTTATTCACACCTTCAAAAAATATAACAGACTAGTAAGACAAGACCTTCCTTAGCTAAAGCCATGTTGGCTTTCTCCCATTAAACCATGAATATCTACATGTTAAGTAATTTTGTTCTTTATAAGGGTTTCTACCATTTTGCCCAGAATTGATGTCAGGCTCATCGGTTTGTAGTTTCCGGATCACCCCTAGAACCCTTTTTAAAAATTGGTGTTACATTGTCATTTGCTAATCTTCAGGTCTTACAGATGATTTTAATGATAGTTCACAGATTAGTAATAGTAGGTCTGCAATCTCATATTTCAGTCCTTTCAACATCCAGTCCAGGTGATTTGCTACTCTTCAGTTATCATATATTTGTAATACATCTTCCCGGTTTATCAATATTTCTTTCAATTCTTCTGATGCATCACCTTTAACACTAGAAGTCCCAAAAGGAATTTTACCTAGAAACCCCAAAGTGCATCAATCGACGCATTATCACGATGACTGCGTTTAGCATGAAATGCAGATGTGAATTAATGTGAAGTTACTTATTTGTTAAATGCGTGCAGTATGTGACATCATTACATGATGTCATCATGTGTTTATTGTTTGTAATGTCGGAGTAAAACTGTAAACAGTGATTGAGATGTGCGACCTAGTGGGAACATGAATTTATACCTAGAAGCCCCAAAGTACGTCAATTGACACATCCAAGACAATTGAGTGCGTCAATTGATGTACTTTGGGGCTTCTAGGTATAAATTCATTTTCCCGCTAGGTGGTGCATCTGTCATTAATTTTCGATGCACATATTTGAATCTCTTGACCTTGCTAACAAAGTCATAGAACATGACTGACATGGTTCTAGCAGTGGCACTGGTATGCAACTTCGACGATGCATTTGTGTCAACTGACACACTTTGGGGCTTCTAGTGTTAAATATGATTTCAGTCATGGGTAACATCTTCAATAAAGACCGAAGCAAAGACTTCATTCAGTCTCTCCGCTATGGCCTTGTCCCCTCTTAGTGCTCCTTTTATCTTCTATCATCTAATAGTCCAACTGAGTCTCTTATAGGTTTTTTGCTATGAATGTACTTGAAAAAGTTTTTATTATGTTTTTTGCTTCCACAGCAAGCTTCTCCTCAAATTCTCTCTTTGCCTGCCTTATCAATGCCTTACATGTAACTTGCCAGTGCTTATGTTGTTTTCAGTTTTCGTCATTTGGCTCCTTTTTCCATTTCCTGAAAGATGCTTTTTTTGGCTACAAAAGGCTTTCTGACCTCACCTTTAAACCATGTTGGCAGTTTTTTGGACTTCCTTCCACTTTTCTTAAAGCATGGAATACAGCTGCTCTGGGTTTCCAGGATAGTATTTTTAAACAGCACCCATGCTTGATATAAATATCGCACCTTTGCATCTGCTCCTTTTAGTTGTTTCTTAACTATTTTCCTCATTTTTTCATTGTCTCCCTTTTGAAAGTTAAAAAGGTAGTACTGTGGATTTCCTTGTCGTCCTTCCTCCATTTATTAAATCAACACAATCATGCTATGATCACTATTGCCAAGTGGCCCTAACACCCTTATCTCTTGCATCAGATCTTGTGCTCCACTAAGGACTAAGTCCAAAATGGCTTCCCCTATTATCAATTCATGAACCAGTTGCTCCAAGAAGCAGTCATTTATTTCATCTAGAAACTTTATCTCCCTAGCATGTCCTGCCATGACACTGATCCAGTCAATACCAGGGTAACTGAAATCACCCATTATTATTACTGTGTTGTAATGTTTGTTAACTTCTCTGATTCCTTTGAGCATTTCATCACCCATTTGTTCATTCTGGCCAGGCAGTCAGTAGTATACCACCACTGCCATCGCCTTACCCTTTTTACATGGAATTTCAATCCATAGAGATTCTACAGTGTATTTTGTTTCCTGCAAACCTTTAATCATGTGTGACTCAATGCCCTCTCTAACATAGCACGCAACCCCTCCACCAATTTGATCTACTCTATCATTGCGATACAATTTGTACCCAGTTATCACTGTGTCCAACTGGTTGTCCTCCTTCCACCAGGTCTCTCAGATACCAATCATATCTAATCTCTTATTTAGTGCTATATATTCTAACTTTCCCATCTTATTTTTTAGACTTCTAGCATTTGCATATAAGCATTTTAGAAGTTGTATTTTATTCATATTAAGGTTAGGGCTTTCGAACCTGAAAAGGGGGCTGAGGGGAGATATAATAGAGGTCTATAAATTAATGAATGGAGTGGAACGGGTAAATATAGATCGATTCGTTATGCCATCAAAAAGTATAAAGACTAGGGGACATGCAATGAAGCTAAGTGTAACCCATTTAAGACTAATAAGAAAAAAATTTCACTCAACGTGTAATCAAACTCTGGAAATCATTACTGGAGGATGTAGTAAAAGCTGTTAGTGTAACTTGGTTTAAAAAAGATTTGGACAAGTTCCTGGAGGAAAGGTCCATATACCATTATTAAAGAGGACCCAGGAAATCCATTGCTTGCCCCAATACAAACATCATGGACCTTTATGTCTTTTTGGGAAACTGCTAAGTACTTCTGGCCTGGATTGGCCACTGTTGGAAACAGGATACTGGGCTTGATGAACCTTAGTCTGACCCAGTATGGCATTTCTTATGTTCTTATGTTAATCGGGTTATCAGTAGGCAGGTATAATTTGTAATCTTTAAGATCTGTCTGCTCTTTACTTAAAGGCATTTGGGTTACTTTTCTCTTTATTGGACCCTCTCTCTATCTTTTGCTAGTATCCCTGACTTCTATCTTTTGCTAGTATCCTTCAAGGATACATTGTTCCGAACCATGCGCTCTTGGGTGACTGTCAGCTTTCCCGTCTGATCTAGTTTAAAAGCTGCTCTATCTCCTTTTTAAATGTTAATGCAAGCAGCCTGGTCCCATCCCAGTTAAGGTGGAGCCCATCTCTTTGGAAAAGCCCCAACTTTCCCCAGAATGTTCTCCAGCTCCTAACAAATCTAAAGCCCTCTTCCTTGCACCATTATTTCAATCATGCATTGAGACTCCGAAGCTCTGCCTGCCCTTTCAGTCCTGAGCATGGAATGGGGAGCATTTCTGCTACCCTGGAAGTTCTGGATTTCAACTTCATACCCAAAAGCCTAAATTTGGCCTCCAGAACCTCCCTACCACACTTTCCTATATCATTGACACCAATATGTACCAAGACAGCAGACTCGTCCCTGATGCTATCTAATACCTTGTCTAGGTGGCGCGTGAGGTCCGCTACTTTTGCACCAGGCATGTATATTACCAGGCAATCCTCACATCCACCAGCCACCCAGCTATCTACATTCCTAATGACTGAATCACCAGCTATAACGGCTGTCCTAACTCTTCCTTCATGGGCACATGGCCCTGGAGAAACCTCCTCAGTTCAAGAGGGTGCTCTCCTGTCACGTGACCTCTCTCCTCCATGGCAACAGAGAGGCTGCCAGATAGGAGGTGAGACTTCAGTACTACGTCCTTGTAGGTCTTGTCTATATACCTCACTGTCTTCCTTATGTCCTCCAAGTCTGCTACTCTAGTCTCCAGAAATCGGACTCATTTCCTGAGAGCAAAGAGCACCTTGCACCTAATGCACACGTAAGACTCCTCACTGAATGGGAGAAAATCATACATGTGACACTCAATGCAAAAGACTGGAAAGCACCCATCTCGCTGCTGGACTGCTGTCTGCATCTTAGTTTTAAGGTTTTGTTTAGATATTCAAGTTGTTAGCTTACTTAGGTTTGCTGGGATACGTATACTAATACAACTATAACTTATACATTAAATGGACTTTGTTCACACGAAGATTAATTAATCTCAGGTTCTTAATAAATATATTCCTGATGAGGATAATCAGTTGCACTTGAAAGTGAATATGGGAACCTCTTTCCCTTTAATAGTTTTATGAGCCTATAAAGATAAGACCATTCCTGAGGCAAGAAGGAGGGAAAGAAAACTTAATAAAAGCTGGCTTGCTACACAGTGCCCTGACCTGTGCTTCTAAGATAAAGTCTTACCAATTTCCTGGGTGATTTATGCAGTCCTTGGTTTGATAGAGGGGGCCTTTCAGATTGCCCCTTTGATCTATCACTTGCCTTTAGCACTTATTTAAGTCAACTTCACAGGTCTTTTGCCTCCTACCTGGAAGGCTTCTTTGTAAAGGTCACAAGAAACAAGTTTATTTCTTTGTATTCAGACTATTCATTCTACTTGTATGCTAAGCTATATTCTGATTTGATTTAAATGAAATGCTCTCTGGTGGTGCTAAGACCTAACTGACTTAGCAAACATGAATTCTAAAATACACAGATTTATCAGCTTTAACCCAAAGAATTCCCTTTTCCCCATGATTTAGAGTATATTCCAGAAGATAAATACTTACAAGTGAAGATCTATTTCCAGTTGTAGCAGTCCCTCTTGGTAGTCCTTCACCTGGACGCTATTCAGTAAATGCGTTTGTAAGTGCCCATCTCAATTATCCTCTGGTGGGGTAGGGGTAGTGCTTGGGCACAGGATAGGGAAGGCCTTTGCCAACATGTGCAAGTTATAAAATACTATGACTTACGTGCGTCAGATCACTGAACCAGGCACAGCAAGTTACACCTGCCCCTAAGTGGACCTAAGTAGCCGTACCTAGGTTCCTATTTAGCCATATGCCCCCATTTTATGACATAAAGCACATGCCTTTTACCTTATTAAATTGGCCTGAACTGCGCATGCTGAACTGCATGTTGCCAGCGTGGGAGAATACAAAATTACCTTCCATGAGTCTGTGCACTTATTTTGTACCTGTGTATATCCCCTGGGCAATTTTATAGGACTTCAGCTGTGCACATAAAATGCTTTTCTATATATTCAAGTCCCTTATAAAATTCCCTCCAAAGACAGTAATAATATTCAGCTGGCCGCAAAATGTATAATTTTATAATGACAGGTTCTGTATCCCTGTGCCCATCCCCTGAGCCCTCTAGTCCTAAGAATGACAAGTTCTATATCCCTGGCCTATCCTGAGGCCCAACAGCCATAGAGATGACAAGCTGTTGACCCTGTGCTAATCTAGTGAGTCATCCAGCACACATGGCTCCATCACTCCCTAAGACATCACCTCTCCCAAAAGCCCAGCACCGGAATGTGATATGCAGCAGTGATAACGACATCACTTCCTGAGATGCCTCCTTCCATGGAGAGATAAGCATTAAGGAAAGCAAAGCAACATTTCTGTAGAAACTGCTAAAAAGCAGAGGTGTGTTTTACTGACCTGGTTACATGTGTTAATATCTACCCCATTCCTAAGGTGATCTAAGGCTTTATCCAAATTTCCAGATCTTGCAGCCCTCAGGAAACTAGTTACTGCATCTGCCTGTGGAAGAGAAAAAAAGACAGAAGTGAATCCAGAGCAAAATGTTTTCTTTCTGCTTTGACCTCCGGTGAACTATGTCAAGTGAGTATAAAGAATAGGTAACATCATGGGACCAATTCAGAGTTGAGGGTTGCGGGGCTGTACGTGCAAGCCATCCGGACCCTATTTCCCCTCCTGCTCTCCCGCACGGCTAGAGCTGCAGGACGGGGAGAGCTGGCGGGGGACGGGAGGGGGCAGGATCTAGGTGGAGCAGGAGCAGGCAGAGCCAGCAGGACATACAGGGCCGATTCAGGTCACGGCCCTGTATGTCCTGCCAGGTCAGAGGGGACGTGCTGCTTATTCCACCTCCAGTGCTGACCCGGCGATCGGGGCTGGCTGCAGGGGGGTCCCCACCGCCTGATCCAGGCCCTGGCTGGCCAGCCATGGGTCAGGCGGTGGGGAAGAGGGGGGTCAAAGTTGCGGGAGTCGGGGGAGCCTACGAGGAGGACGTCCCCACAGGCTAGCAGGGGCATGCCGGGCCATTCACGGGCTCAATTCTGAGTGTGGCCAGAACGTTTTGCCCAGACTTGTCCCTTTTGGAATCGGTCTCCACATGTGTAAGCAGATCCCCAGAACCACCTTATTATTACTGCACCTCTTACCTTTGACTAGAAAATGCCATTTTGGGCGTGGTGGGGGGGTACAATGAAAGTTACCGAGAGTGGTATAAGTGGGTTCCCCCCATATGGAGTGACCCATTGGTACTTTCCTCTGGTTGAAGATGAGGGCTCACACGGACTAAGGCAGAAGGCTGGAAGGATGGAGGGAGAGAGGAAGAGAGAGAGGGCAAAGACCTGGACACCATGTCCTGTGTTCCATTACTCTGTTCAGAGTGAGAGAGGCACAAGAGTTTGGCAACAGGAGAGTCTGGTGACCAGTGTATAGAAAGTGTTCACGAAAGGGGGACATCAGTGGAGGCTGGAGAGGAGATTGTGATCTCGCCTTGGGATCCTGAAGAAGCAGCACCCTATGGAGCTGAGATCCCAGAATGGATCAAATGTCTAAAAAAACAACAACCCATTAAAGAACAGCATGGAAAAAGAGGTATAGGATAAGAGACCTTGAGAGTGTGGGAACTTGCAGCTGGACCCCGTATTTATACTTAGCGCATGTCTTTCCAGTAGTAGTTCAGAATGTGTTACATTCAGATACTGGAGGTACTTCCCTTTCCCTAGAGGACTTACAATCTAAGGGACCAATATTCTAAAGTCCTGGATATTTAAATATCCTCTAAATATTCAGTGGCACTATCTTAATCCTTATCTTTATTGGCAGACTTTATATACTGCGCCTTCACGTAAGTAGCAGGGCGGCTTTCAATATACATAGTAGCTGCAGTAGCAAACAGAAAAAAAATCCATTGTGTCTTTTGGGGAACCTGCTAGGTACTTGTGACCTACATTGTGCACTGTTGGACATAGGATACTGAGCATGATGGATCTTGGTCTGGCACAGTTTGGCATATTTTGTAGTCTTATGCTCCTATGTGCCATCTAGGCAGCTGCCTGGTCCCCCCTGTGCACCAGCAGCCCCCACTGCATGACCCATGTGCCACCTCCTTTGCCCCCATTTGCACCATCAACATAGTGCCCTTTCAAACTTGGGCACTATGCTGTTGCTGCTAATGGAGCACTATTATCACTCTTTTGGGCTCCCCTCTCTGTGCATCACATTGCAGACGTAAAATAGGCTCTCTCTTCATAAAACACCCTTTCCGCCAGGTTTTGAATTGCGTTAGGTTTTCTGCCGTGAAGGTGCCTGCATTAAGGGAGCAAGCCTTGTTCCCACCCACTTCCCGCCCATTGACCCCCACTCTCCACCCCGTGCACGCCTTCTCTCCACCCACAGGGCGCTTTACGCTGCTGGTGCCGTTAGTGCCTGCTAAAGTACCTTTTTGCACATGCTAACGGCACACTTGCTCCTTTATCACCATTTAGTAAACATGCCCCTTAGTGTTAGTGCTGGTTTGGTAGACAGTTTTGTTGCATATATGCTCATTGTGGTTTTTTAAGCAGTTTTATATTTCACTATATTTTTGGCAATGGAAGGACTTTATGTTGCTGCACTATCTAAGTGGTACGAGAATTTGAAAACGTCTTATGATGAGTTGTAAGGGGAAACATCTAGTTCTTTATTCTCTGCAATTCCATTAGGATCATTATTCCCGCGTATTTTCTAGTATAACGATGATATAGTGGTTGTGTAGCTTGTCTTTCAGTGGGTGGGTTGTGCTACTTATTATGCCTTTTTGTTTTCAGGTAGTCAGACTAGCATTCGTAAGGATTAATGCTTTACCTTTGATGTTTAAATAGGTATAACACACTTTTATAAATATAATTGATAAATGTGTGTTTTTAATGACAGCTGTTAAGATTTCTGATTTTACTTGTCAATTTAACAATTTTTAAAATTTTATCACTTTGCAATTATAATTTTTAATCAATAGCTTCTGCTGCACAAAGCTGCTCACAAATTTGGTCAGTGGAAACCTTTGCACATGGGCTGAAAACTTTGCACACAAACTTGCAGGAATGTTACGGAGGAGTCCATGCAGGGGATTTGAGAGGCAGCCAAGCCCCAGGAGGATGTCGTCATTTTTCTCTGTTTCTATAAAGGAAAAAAGGGGACTGTTGTAGTTGTTGATATGGAAGGACAGACTAGATAGGCCATGTGGTCTTTTTCTGTCGTCATTTTTCTATGTTTCTACGATGTCTGCTTGGACACTGACTTGATCAAATTTAAAAAACTACAGTGACTGAGCCACATTGAGGTGGAGGGAAGTGCTGAGTGAGAGGAGTTGTTGGGTTAGAAGGGACACGCGGGAGATGGAGAGATGCTGGACAGGGGAGTTATGGGGAGATGGACATGAGGGGGGTTTGGGGAGATGAAGAAGAGAATGATGCTGGGCACAGGGGAGGTGAGAATAAGAAGGTGGAGATGATATGCTGGACATGGGGAGGGGCCATAGGGAAACGGAGAGAAGATGCTGGACATGGGGAGGGGTGAGAGGGAGGGGCGATGCTTGACACAGAAGGAGCATAGAGCTACAGAGGGGAGAAACTGGACTTTGCATGAAATAAGGAGATGGAGTGGAGATGCTAGATGTGGGAGGAAAGAGGGAGAAGGGTGGGAATGATGAGCACAGGGAGATGTGGAGATTTTGAATACTTGGGGGATATTGGACAAAAGAGAGGTGGAGGTGCTAGATGGGGAGCGAGAGAGGGGCAATTACTGGATGAAAGGAGGAAAGACATACGAGTCCATAGAGAGATTTAAAAAATGCATGAACGAAAGCTGAAAGGAAAAAGATCAGAAGGACTTAAAACCCTGGAAAGAGTTAAGAGAAGATGTAGGAAAGCTGAAATCAGAGCCTGGAACCAACACAATTAGAAAATAAAATGGCTAGACACTAAAGGTAGAAAACGTGCTGTATTTTATTTTTATTTTAGTGCTTGGAGGAGTGGAGTAGTAGCCTAATGGTTAAAGCACTGGCTTGGTAACCAAGAGACCAGGATGCAATTCCCACTAGCACGCCTTGGGCAAGTCACTTAACCCTCCGTTGCCTCAGAAAAATCCAATGTGCATTACTAAAGTTACAATGTAAACCACTTTGACTGAAATGATAGTAGTACAAAAAATCCTGTTAAAAAATAAAATATCAGTTTTGTAATTTACATTTGCTTTCTCTATATGCATCTTTCTATTTCTCTAGTGTTAAATTACATGCAAAGTTTGACTTCTTGGGGTTTCAGTTTAATTTTTATCAATATTTTTCTATTTTTATTTTGTGATCACTTGGCGAAGGTCTATCTACAATCTAAGCGTGTGACTGGGGCCAGGTATTCTGTTCGTATGGCGTTTCTATGTAGGAATCTGTCGTGTTCACTTTTCCCAGTAAGTGTATGGATGTTCTAGGTTCCACTGCAATATTTTCGATGCCCTCCTTTTCTGGGCACGCTCTTTTATCTGTGAGTTTTGGAAGTTAATGTTGTTATTAAATGGTAGACCTGCTCTATGGGTCCTGTACTGTGGGTTCTTGTGGTGGCGTCAACTATAGGGTGTTGGTGATTGGTAGTGCAAGAAGGATGTTTGTCTTTGAGATTTGCAGTTTTACATTCTTGATGCCTGCCAGTCTGAAATGTAAAGTATTTTGTCTGTTTAGATTCAAGGTCATCTCAAAGAGCTTCACTGCAGTTGATTTCTGGGCTTTCCCAGCTCTTGTACGGTTCAGTCCAATCCAGCCTGGGCACTATGATCTTGAATTCATGGCCACCAGTATTAGTTTTTCTCATTTTACATCTTCCCTCCTCATCAACAAGCTAGTTATAGCACTAACCAAATAAATCTGGTATACAGATTTTTATAGTGGTTTGTTTTTTAGTGGGAGTGTGAAAGTGGTTTTAAGTTAAGTTTGATTCATGATTTTTATATTGTTTTACTAAATTGCAAATGTATGTTTGGAAGCCACCTAGGATTTTAGATGGGTGGCATATACATTTTAAAATAAACGACACTAAATTTATGCAAATGAGGCACAGTGGATATGTAAATATTTTATGCAAATACGGCCCCTGCACATGGCCTCACATCACCCTTGGGCCACCCCTGCTCTACTTGGTTCATTTTGCCTTCCTACTGCAATACTGCAAATTCCACTTGATTTCTGCTTTGCACATGCGTCCTTGCAGCTAAAGATCCTTTGTACTTACTCCAGGCTTTATGCCTCTGTCTCTCAAATAAGGGTCCTCAGCGCTTATCACGAGCCTTATTGCTCAGCCCTCCTTCAGCTAAGGGTTCTCTGTGCTTCTCCCAGGCTTTACCCCTCACACGCCACGGCTAAGGACATTCGGTGCTTTTCCTATGTTTATTCTCTCTGTCTCCCTCAGCTAAGAGTTCTCTATGTTTATCCCAGGTTTCGTCCCTTGGTCCTCTTCAGTTGAAAGTCTGCTGTGCTTATCCCAGACTTCATCCCTCACTCACAACAGCTAAGGATGTTCTGCATTTTTCCAAGACTTTATCCCTCATCCTCCATGGCCAATTTTCAAAAGCCCTTATCTGGATGGCAGCACCTACTATTGGGATAAGTGCCCCGGAAGGCAATATTCAACGGCACTATACAGCTAGTGCTGCTGAATATCCTTAGACACGGTCTTGGCACTTATCTGGATTGTTCTGGGTATTTGGTGGGCAGAGTCAGCTATTTTTCATACAGCGGTGATATTCAGTACCATACTACGGATATCTTAGGACAGCACAAAAACGGTAGGCACTGAATATCATTGCTATATGGATAGTGCCACTGCTGGTCACACTAAGGGGGTCATTTTGGAAACCCTATTCATGCTTTGGACATCCGAAAACAGGCACAGAGACATCTTCAGAGCCATTTTAGCCATTCCCAGCACGAGGACGTCCAAGTCTGAACGGGGATGTGGTGGAGGCCTAGCTGGGGTGTTCCCAGGAACTTGATCAATGCCTGATCTCAGAAATGTGCCGGAGGTCCAGAGTCCAAGTTTAGACCTACTTTCTGAAAAGCGCTAGCTTTGGCTGAAAAATATCCAGAAGATGTAGAGAAGAATGACCTCCATCATTCCCAATTCTCAGCACAATTTCAATGATAGCAGCAATGGGATTTGAATCCTGATTTCCCTTGTCCTAGTCCATTACTCTAACCAGTAGGCTATTCCTAGACAACTAGGCTCTGGAATAGTATTCTAAGGATGTCCATGTCGATGCCCCCACAGATGTCCATCAGGCATGCCCGCACTGTGAAATCATGTCTGCACCTGGACATGCCCACTTTTTTTTTCAGACGTTCTGGCTTAGATGTCCCAGATTACTCTCAGATGTTCTTTCTAAAACTCCCCTCCACCTGGATATTCAACGCCTGTCACTATCCAGATACCAATGCTGAATATCCACATTGGGCCCAATATTCATTTGCGACAGCTATGCGCCTCTACGGAGTATAGCAGTCGCCGCCGAACTTTAACCCCAGTTATTCAATGCCGGGGTCATATGTGGCCCTAGGATTGAATATTCAGGGTCGCCGCAGAAGCTAACTGGGCAGTGGGGATATTGAGCCACTGCCTAGTTAGCTACCAAGGGTAAAGATAGGCCAGCTTTTGCTGCACCATACAAGAAGTACGCTAAAGATTAAGGGGCAGGTTTACTAAAGGTTTTAATGCACTTTAAGTGTGCACAGCCCTTTTATTTCTGTGGGTGCAGTGGCACTTGACGCATGTTAATTTCATCAATGCACATTAACCGTTAGTAAACATGCCTCTAAGGTTGATATTTCTTATGTTAAAAACACAATTTTAGGGGTATTTTGATCCTATGAAACACTACACTTCAGAGTGTGCATTCCAGATTTTTGACATATTTATCGCATGCTCAGGAAAACATTTTCAAGGGTCTTTCTAACCCAAAAGAATACTGCTCTCCCCTTTGCTGTATACAGACCATCCCAGGTATTTAAGCAAAGCCAGGCATGTTTCATGCATTTAATTCTTTTTTTAATTGAAAATGTAAGACTTTTACACAAAGCAGGAAATTACAGAAATCACATAAAAAAAGAAAAAGGAAAACAAACAATATAGCAGATGACGTCAAAGAGAGTAGAAGGGTATGATCACCACACTTTAAAACAAATTATATATTTGACACCAAAATATATACTTCACCATGACATCTAATAAAAATAAACTCAAAGCCAACCTAGAAAAAGAGGCTAGAGAGTGGAAACCTCTCCCAGTCCTTGCCTTTCAAGAGTGTGTTAGCAGGGCTGGCCCAATCATTAGGCAAACTAGGCGGTCACCCAGGCAGCAACGTCTGGGGAGGCAGCAAAGGACAGGGCATTCAAAGCTAAACAATAGATTTTGACAAGGAAGGGGATGTAAGGCTTACGGTCTGCGTAGAGCGTCAACACTTGGAACCAATTCGGAGGCCGGATCCACAAAAGTATACTTTACACCATAAATAAAATAATAGGATTGCCGTATTAGTCCATTTTAATGGTAGTTAAATAAATAGAAAAACAAAAAAGGAAAATAAGGTGATACTTTTTTATTAGACTAATGTAATACGTATTAGACTAGCTTTTGAAGATTAAACCTTCTTCAGATCAAGACAGTATGAGCAACAGATGACAATACTGTATACAGTGCACCATCAAAGCATTCCAGTGACAGTCTCGGGGGAGGACGGTGGCATTTATACGACGAGCAAAGGAAGAAGGCTGCACCTAGGGCTAGCTCAACGGGTTGTAACACCCTAAGCCAATTTTTGCTTTTGCACCTCCCCCCTTGGGTTCTATCTTGCAGTGCAAGCTGTGCAAACAGGGATAAATTTCCAGTCCACTGGCCTGTTAAATGCCACCCTCCCATTTAACTGTGTCACTGTCCATAGAGATCTTGCGCTGAATATACAGAGTGACGGCAAGGTCGTTGCGTTATCTATTTAGGCTAGGCCTGATATTTGCCTTTGAATATCAGTCCGATAGTGCATAATTATTCATTCATTTGGAACACTCCCAGACCCACCAATAAAACTCTCCCAGAGCAGAAGTAGGGTGTTTCACTTTACATCTCAACATACAAAAAAATTCTACTCAAATTCTAGTCTCCCATCAATGACAACACCAACAACTCTTTCCACAGCTAGATATTACATAAGAACATAAGATATGCCATACTGGGTCAGACCGAGGTCCATCAAGCCCAGTATCCTGTTTCCAACAGTGGCCAATCTAGGTCATACGTACCTAGCAGTTTCCCCAAAAGACACAGATTTCACAATGCTTGTACTGGGTCAAGCATTGATATCCTGGGTCCCTTCTTAATAATGGTTTATGGACCTTTCCTCCAGGAACTTGTCCAAACCTTTTTTAAACCCAGCTACACTAACAGCCTTTACTACATCCTCCGGTAACAAATCCCAGAGTTTGATTACACGTTGAGTGAAAAAATATTTTCTTTTATTAGACTTAAATAGTTTACCCTGTAGCTTCATTGCATGTCCCCTAGTCTTTCTATATTCTGATAAGGTAAACAATTGATCTACGTTTACCCGTTCCACTCCGCTCATTAATTTATAGACTTCTATCATATCTCCCCTCAGCCGTCTCTTTTCCAGGTTAAAGAGCCCTAACCTTTTTAGCCTTTCTTCATAGGAGTATCCTTCCATCCCCTTTACCACTTTGGTGGCTCTTCTCTGAACCTTTTCTAAAATCGCTATATCCTTTTTAAGATACGGCGACCAGAATTGCACACAATATTCAAGGTGCGGTCTCACCATGGAACGATATAGAGGCATTATAATATCTTTTGTTTTATTTTCCATTCCTTTCCTTATCATACCTAGCATTCTATTTGCTCTCTTGGCCGCCGCTGCATACTGGGCTGAGGGTTTTAACATGGTATCCACAATGATGCCTAAATCTTTTTCCTGGGTGGTGGTTCCTAATGTGGAACCTTGCATCGTGTAACCATAGTTTGGGTTGTTCTTCCCTAGGTGCATAACCCTGCACTTGTCCACATTAAATTTCATCTGCTATTTTGATGCCCAGTCTTCCAATTTATCAAGATCCTCTTGCAATTTTCCACAATCCTCTTGGGTTTTAACAACTTTAAATAGTTTTGTGTCATCTGCAAATTTGATAACCTCACTCGTTATTCCACTTTCCAGGTCATTTATGAATATGTCAAAAAGCAGCGGACCCAGCACAGATCCCTGGGATACTCCACTATTCACCTTTCTCCATTGTGTGTCATAATACAAAATCCTGCAAATGGACACTTGACACAAGCATCAAGAACTCACATTGTACCAACCCTACCTATGGAAAATCAGCACTGCAAATATTCCAGAACACCAGTAACTCCCAGTTGGAAAAGAGAACAAGCTGAACTACTACAGATTCCTAGAGAGAACTACATGTTAATAGAATCCCTTATCTCGGCTGTGCATGGAAAACATAGACCATCACCAATTAAAGATCAAGAAACTACAAAAGACAAACAATGAAAAGGGAAAACCCCAAAACCAGACACCGAGCTGTGAAACACAGAAGAAAGAGAAACAGAACTGCATTTCCTCCTGTAGTGAGATATAAGACATGCACATATTCAAAACTGACATATTTCATTCTCTAAAAATGGACACTCTTTTGTACCTTTCTCATCTGATCTTATTTTTCCAGTTGAATGGTCCCAGTCTCTCTTTTCTACTTCCTCTGGTTGGTGTTCTTCTAAGTCCTTTTCCAAAATCCCATTTTCTGTTTCTTCACACTCTGTCTTCTTCGTCCTTTCCTTCACTACATCTCTTTCTGACATTGGTCCTTCTATTTCTCTCATTTACCTTTTACCTAACTATAGCTTTATTCCATTCCTCTTTCTCCTTCCTACAATCTATTGGTTCTTATCTCTATTCCCCTAGCAACTTTAAACAACTGAACAACTTTAAATAGATAAAAGAAATCTTTAAATCTTATAATGCAGACAACAGTCCAGCAGAGAGATGGGGCTATCCAGTCTTTAACACACATGTATGATTTTCTCCCAGTTGGTGAGAGGCTTTGTGTGTATCCTTAGGTGTAAAGAGGACTCCAAGGGACGAATCCGATCTCTGGAGGCCAGGGCCAGCCCATCCATTGTGCGAGAATGTTGTTTGCACAGGGCATTGTTCACATGGCCCGTTTGCAGGGCCGGCTTCAGAGGGAGGCAGGGAGGCCCGAGGCCCGGCTCACCTCTGCACAGCAGCCAAAATGAAGAGCAGGGTGTTCCTTCACTTGGCGGCTGTGTTCTCATGAAGCGCACTGAGTGCCGGGAAACAGGAAATGGCCTTTAACATCTGGCGCTAGCAGGCTTCACGAGAACAGAGCCACAGAGTGAAGGAACATGCCGCTCTTCACTTCAGCAGCTGTGCAGAGGTGAGCCGAGGCTTCAGACCTCCTCAGCTCCCTCTGACGACAGTCAGACAGGCGTGGGGCTCTTCAGGGGGGGGGGGGGCTAGGATAGGACTGGAAATGGGCTGATGGGAGACTAGGACTCCAAATGGGATGATGGAGGGCTAAGATACAACTGGAAATGGCTGATGGAGGGCTAAGATTGGAAATGGACTGATGGGGGGATTGGAAATAGGTTGATGGGAGGCTAGGATAGGACTGGAAATGGTTGATGGGGGGCTTAGACTTGAAAAGAGCTGATGGGGAGCTAGGATAGAACTGGAAATGGGGTGATGGGGTGATGGGGTGCTAGGACTGGAAATGGACTGATTGGGGGGCTTGAAATAAAAGTGGATTGATGTGGGGACTTGGACTAGAAATGGGCTGATGGGAGGCTAGGATAGGACTGGAAATGACTGATGGGGGGCTAGGACTGGAAATGGTCTGATTGGGGGGGCTTGAACTGGAAATGGGCTGATGGGGGGCTAGGACTTGAAATGGGCTAATGGGGCCTAGGATAGGACTGGAAATGGCTGATGGGGGGCTAGGGAAGGATTGGAAATGGCTAATGGGGGGCTAGTTTGTAAAGTGGTTGATGGAGAGGCTTGGACTGGAAATGGGCTGATGGGGGCTAGGATAGGACTGGAAAGGGCTGATGGGGCTAGGACTGGAAATGGGCTGATGAGGGGGGCTTGGACTGGAAATGGGCTGATGTGGGGGGATGGGAGAATTAGACTAGAAGGGAGCGGATGCTGAGTGGGGCTGGAAATAGAAGGGAGTTGATGTTGGGGGGAGGAGTAGAAGGGGATGGGGCTGGGGTAGTGAGGATGGAGAGGGGAAAAGATATTTTGTGTGGGAGAGAAGAAAAATCTATGATTGGCCTAGTATTGGGATAGTAAGTGGGGATTGAGGATGGAAGGGTGAAATTTGAGTGGATGAAAAAGGAATAAAGAAAGAAATGGAGGAAAGAGCAAAAGGGTTAAGATCAATATGTTAAAGCAGATGTTGAGAGAGAATGTAAAAAGATGTAGAGAGAGAATGGAAGAGATAAGAAAGGACAAAATAGACAGCAGACAATGGAGAGTTAGCAGAAGTCACGAAAAAAAACCCAGAAGAAAGTGACTGCAGCAATTGCAACTGAAACATAAAATGTCCAAACAACAAAAGGTAGAAAAATACTTTTTTATTTGGAATTTATTAACTAGAATATGTCAGCTCTGGGAAATGTGCACTGCTAACATCTTTGTGTTTTGTTTAATACAAAAGGAAACTAATTTATAGTTTTATTTCTCCATTGTTGTTGTACATTCCAAGTTTGGCTTTTGGGGTTACCAGTTTAATTATTGTCTTCCTATTTCTACACTGTGATCTTTGTTTGGTGATAGTCTATGTTCTGGACGTGTTATCAAGCTGAGGTATTCTGTTCATGTAGTTTCTATTTGACAGTGCAACTTGTTCTCTTTCCCCAGTAGGAGATGTATTGGTTTAATATTTGCAGTGTTGCCTTTTGATAGGTATGGTCTGGTGCTTTGTGAGTCCTGGTAGTGCTGTTATGAAACGGCAGGTTTGCTATGGGTTCTAAATGGGCAGTGTTTATAGTACTTCCTAATGTGCCTGGCACTTAGCACTGGAGTATAGTAATGTAGAAATCTGCTAGTCTTTCTTTATCCAGACACTTATTAGGAGGCATGTTTACTAAAGGTTAGCGCATGTTAACATTATGCAAATATTTATACAGCTGAGGCAGACAAAGAGATATATAGCTGAGACCTACAGGGATGTAGTAAAGAAGTCCCACCTCCAGTCTGGCAGCCCTTCTGCTGTCATGGAGAAGAGAGGTCACGTGGAAGGAGAGCATCACCCAGTGTGTCAGGAAGCGATTCTATAGCTAGGACCTGTCCTCCAAGTGATGTAATACTCTCTTACACCAAGGGCGTGTCTCCAGGACCATGTGTCCATGAGGGAAGGGTTAGGATGGCCGTTATAGTTGGCGATTTGATAATTAGGCATGTAGTTGGCTGGGTGGCTGATGGACGTGAGGATTGCCTGGTAACACGCCTGCCTGGTGCGAAGGTAGCAGACCTCACGTGCCATGTAGATAAGATTTTAGTCAGTGCTGGGTAAGAGCCTGCTGTCTTGATACATGTTGGTACCAGTGACATAGGAAAGTTTGGGAGGAAGGTTCTGGAAGTTAAATTTAGGTTTTTAGGTAGAAAGTTGAAATTCAGAACTTCCAGGGTAGCATTCTCTGAAATTCTGCCCATTCCACGCACAGGACCCAAGAGGCGGACAGAGCTCTGGAGTCTCAATGCATGGATGAAACGATGGTGCAAGGAAGAGGGTTTGGGATTTGTCAGGAACCGGGCAACATTGTGGGGCAGAAGAGGTTTTTCCCAAAGGATGGGCTCCACATTAACGAGGATGGAACCAGGCTGCTGGCATTAACCTTTAAAAAGGAGATAGAGCAGCTTTTAAACTAGAAAATGGGGGAAAGCCGACAGTCGCCCAAGAGCGCATGGTTCAGAATGATTTACCTTTGAAGGATACTAGCAAAACAGGGAAGTTAGGGCAACCCAACAGAGAGGTTCCAATAAAAGTAAAAGTAACCTAGGTGCCTTTAAGTAAAAACCAGAGCGGGTTGAAAGGTTCCAAATTATCCCTGTCATCAAATAGCCAGACTGTTAATATGAACAAAAAACAAACTGTATGCAAATTCTAGAAGTCTAAAAAATAAGATGGGAGAGTTAGAAAATATAGCACGGAATAAAAGGTTAAATACAGTATAACTGGCATCTCAGAGACCTGGTGGAAGGAGGATAACCAATGAGGCAATGTGATACCAGGCCACAAACTATATCGCAATGATAGGGTAGATCACATAGATGGAGGGGTAGCGCTATATGTTAAAGAAGGCATTGAGTCAAACAGGATAAAGGTTTTGCAGGAAATAAAATACACTGTAGAATCTTTATGGATAAAAATTCAATGTAAAAAGGGAAGGAGAATGGCAGTGGGGTTATATTACCACCCACCTGGCCAGAATGAACGGACAGATGATGACATGCTAAAAGAAATGAGAGAAGCTTGCAAAGTTTACAACATAGTAATAATGGGAGATTTCAATTAACCCAGTATTGACTGGGTCAATATTACGTCAGGCCATGCTAGGGAGATAGAGTTTCTAGATGAAATAAATGACTGCTTCATGGAGCAGCTGGTTCAGAAGCTGACTCAAGGGGAAGCTAATTTCGATCGAGTTCTTAGCAGAACGCAGGATCTATTGCGAGAGTAATGGTCTTGGGGCCACTTGGCAATAGCGATCATAACATGATCACATTTGATTTAATAAATGGGAGGACAACAAGGAAATGTTTATGTTTATGTTTATGTTTATTAAAACTTTATATACCGCCCAATACAATTAGCATCTGGGCGGTTCACAATACATAAAATCAATTAAATTTTTTTAAAAAGAGAGAGCTGCGAAAAAGAGCCAGAAAAGGAACGCCATAAAATTAGGGAAAAGGGATAGATACAGAGAACAGATTGGGGGGGATAGAAATGGGAAACAAAAGGGAGAAAGAAGGGGAGGACAACAAAAGAAAAGATGTAAGACAGGGGTAGGGGGTAAATCCACTGCACTAGCATTTAACTTTCAAAAAGGTTACTATGATAAAATGAGGATAATGGTTAAGATAAAACTAAAAGGAGCAATTGCAAAGATTAAGAGTCTATGTCAGCCCTGGGAGTTATTTAAATATACTGTCTTGAAAGCCCAGACCAGATATATCCCATCCATGCTTTAAGAAAGGTGGAAGGAAGGCCAAATGACAGCCAGCATCGCTTAAAGGTGAAGTCAAAGAGGCTGTTATAGCTAAGAGCAAATCCTTCAGAAAATGGATAAAAGAGCCAAATGATGAAAACAGGAAACAACATAAGTGCTGGCAAGTTAAATACAAGGCATTGATAAGGCAGGCAAAGAGAGAATTTGAAAAGAAGCTTGCCGTGGAAGAAAAAGCGCATAATAAAAACCTTTTCAAGTATATTTGTAGCAAAACACCTGTGAGAGTGCCAGTTGGACCATTAGATGATAGAGAGGTAAAAGGGGCACTAAGAGATGACAAGTGGAGAGATTGAATTAATTCTTTGTTTCAGCTTTACTGAAGAAGTAGTAAGAAATGTATCCATGCCAGAAATGATATTCAAAGGTGATGTATCAGAGGAATTGAAGTAAATCTAGAAAAATTGGGAAGATGTATTACAGCTATTTAATAAACTAAAGAGTAGTAAATCACCTGGCCAGATGGCATACATTCTAGGGTGATGAAAGAACTGAAATATGAGATTGCAGACCTTCTTTTAGTAATCTGTGAGCTATCCTTAAAATCATCTGTATTTATTTATTTATTTGTATTTATTTATTTACTTCTCTTATATACCGCGCTATTAAAATCAGTGCGGTTTACAATTGGAATAAAAAACATACTGCAATGTCACACGACAATTGAGTTTTTACATTGAACAAGGATGAGATAACCTGGAGGTAACAGGGGTAACTAATTACAGAGTAATTATTCATGGAGTATGGTGAGAAATTATACATATAATATAGCTTGGTTTCAACATATTTATAAGAGGTTTAATCAATAAGATGTGTGATCAGTACCAGTAATAAATAAGAGAGGGGATATGGTGGTAGAGCTAGTCATTTTCTTTATGGTGTTGGATTTTGGGTGGGGTGGAGTAGGGTGTAGGATGTGAGGATGGGTGGTTGTTTCTGGGATTGGATTCTGGGTAATGGATGAGGAAAAGGTGTTGTTTGAGGGCTTATCTAAATGACGATAGGTCTGGGGTGGAACGGAGCTCAGAAGGGAGGGCATTCCAGGTCATGGGTGCAAATAGGGAGAAGGCTCTGTTGGCGGTAGCCTTTTTATACTTAGTTAGAATGTTGGGGATCTCTAGAGTGTTTGCTTGATTAGATCTCCTGATCCTGTTGAACGGCCGGCTTTGAATGAGTTTACTGATGGGTGAGGTGATCTGGTTCCTTAGGGCTTTGAATGTTAGTACTAGGGACTTATACTGGATTCTAGCCTGAAGTGGAAGCCAGTGGAGATCCATCATGACTGGGGTTATATGTTCAGCTCTTGATGTACCTGCAAGTACCCTTGCTGCAGCATTCATTGCAAGGCAAAGAGGTCCTAGTGTAGACTGAGGGAGGCCATGAAGGATAATATTTGCAAAGTCTAGATGTGGGAGCACCAAGGCTTTGAAGATAGTTCGGTAGTCATTAAAGTCCAATAGGGGGCGCAGGTGACGTAGTATCCGGACCTTGTGGTAAATTGCTTTCGTGATGTTCTTCACATGTGTAAACATGTCAAGTCGTACTGCATAAGGATTGGACAGTGGCCCATGTAAAGCCAATTTTCAAAAAGGGTTCAAGAGGTGATCCAGGAAACTACAGACCGGTGAGATTGACATCTTACCGGGCAAAATGGTAGAAACCATTTTAAAGAACAAAATTACTGAACATGTGGATGGTTATGGCTTAATGGCAGAAAGCCAACATGGATGTAGCCAAGAAAAGTCTTGCCTCACCAATTTCTAATATTCTTTTTGAAGGTGTGAACAAACAGATAGATAAAAGTGAGCCGGTTGATATAGTGTATCTGGATTTTCAGAAAACCTTTGACAAGGTCCCTCACGAGAGACTCTTGGCGAAATTAAAAAGTCAAGGAATAGGAGGCAGTGTACTATTGTGGATTAAGAACTGGTTACAGGATAGAAAACAAAGAGTAGGACTAAATGGACAATTTTTTTCAATGGACAAAGGTGAATAGTGGAGTACCCCAGGAATTTGTGCTGGGCCCACTGCTCTTTAACATATTTATAAATGACCTGGAAATGGGAATAATGAGTGAGGTGATCAAATGCAGATGACACAAAATTATTCAAAGTTAAAATGCAAGAGGATTGTGAAAAACTGCAAAAGGATCTTGAAAATTGGGAGACTGGGCATCCAAATGCAGTTGAAGTTTAATGTGGAGAAATGCAAAGTTACTCACTTAGGGAAGATCAACCCAAACTACAAGTTACACAATGCAAGGTTCCATGTTAGGAATCGCCACTCAGGAAAAGGATCTGGGAGTCATCGTGGATAGTATGTTGAAACCTACTGCCCAGTGTACAGCCGCAGCCTGTTGTTGTTGTTAAGTGCCGTCGAGTCGGAGTCGACTCATGGCGACCCTCTGGATAGCTATCCTAAACTGTGTTCGGTCTTGAGTCAGGCGGCTCATTGTTGACAGACTGGTACCCGCAGCTGCTGTTATTGTATCGATCCATCTCATTGCTGGCCTTCCTCTTTTGCGTTGACCTTCTATCTTGCCAAGCATGATGTCTTTCTCTAATGATCTCTCTCTTCGCATGATGTGTCCAAAGTATGAAAGTCAAAGTCTTGTCATCTGAGCTTCTAAAGAAAGCTTAGGTTTGATCTCCTCTAGTACCGACTGGTTTGTTCTTCGGGCAGTCCATGGTATACACAGTATTCGCCGCCAGCACTATAATTCAAAGGCATCAATTTTCTTCCTGCCTATCTTTTTCACTGTCCAGCTTTCACATCCATATGATGTTATTGAAAATACCATGGCTTGAACAAGTTGAATCTTTGTATGGAGAGCGACATCTCTGCTCTTGAGAATCTTATCTAGGTCTTTCATAGCCATTCTGCCAAGAGCAATGCGTCGTCTGATTTCTTGACTGCTTGTTGCTTCTTTATTGATCCAAGTAGGTTAAAGTTGTTCACAATTTCAATTTCTTCTCCTTCAATGATGAACCTGTTGATTATGCCAGCTGTCATGATCTTTGTCTTCTTTACATTAAGGTGCAGGCCCATTTTGAGACTATGTTCTTTGATTGTGAGAAGCAAATGTTTCAGATCATCTTAACTTTCAGCCAGTAATGTGATATCATCAGCATAGCGAAGGTTGTTGATGAGTCTTCCACCAATCTTCACACCTCTGTTGTCTTCATGCAATCCTGCTTCTCTGATGATTTGTTCTGCATATAAATTAAACAGGTAGGGGGAAAGTATGCAGCCTTGTCTTACACCTTTGCTTATTTTAAAGCATTCTGTTTCTCCTTGTTCCGTTCAAATTGTTGCTTCTTGATCAATGTACAGATTGTGCAAGAGTGCGATCAGGTGTTCTGGTATACCCATGCTTCTTAATGTGGCCCAGAGTTTCTCATGGTTTACACAGTCAAAAGCCTTGCTATAGCCGATAAAGCACAAATAGATATCCTTTTGGTATTCTTTAGTCTTTTCAAGGATCCATCTCACATCCGCAATGATATCTCTCGTTCCTCGCCCTTTCCTGAACCCTGATTGCACTTCAGGTAGTTCTTGTTCCAGGTATGGTTGTAGTCTCTTTTGAATAATCTTCAGTAGAATCTTGCTGGCATGTGGGATCAGAGCGATTGTGCGATAATTTCCACAGTCAGTTGGATCACCTTTCTTTTGTATTGGTATAAACACAGATCTTTTCCAGTCAGTTGGCCATGATGTTGTCTTCCATATTTCTTGGCAGAGTCTTGTAAGTATGGTAACAGCTGCATCAGATTGCTGTAATACTTCTATGGGAATGCTATCAATGCCTGGTGCTTTGTTCTTTGATAAGGCTTTCAATGCTGCTTCAACTTCTTCTTTCATCACCAATGGTTCTCGATCATAAGGTACAGGTTGAAACGGCTGTTGGTCCACTTGATCTTTATCATATAAAAACTCTGTATATTCCTTCCACCTTTTCTTGATCTTCTCAGCATCATTCAACATAGAACTTTGAGCATCTTGTAACATTCCAATTCGAGGCTGGAACTTTTTCTTTAACTCTCGTAGCTTTAGGAAAGCCGATCTTGTTCTTCCTCTAATAGTTTCTGCTTCTATTTCCTTGCATGCGTCGTTGTAGTACTTTGCCTTGTCCTGTCTTGCTGCACGTTGGAAATCTCTGTTGAGTTCTGTTATTGTCTTTCTTTCTCCTCTGGCTTTAGCTTCTCTGCGTTTCTGGGCAATTTTCAGAGTTTCTTCCGTCATCCATTTTGGCCGTTTTTGCTTTTTCACCTTTTATAGAGACTTCTCACTTTCTTCCAACACAACCTTCTTGATGTCATTCCATAACTCTTATGGAACTCTGTCATTTGTATCTAAAGCAGCAAATCAATTTTGCAGGCAGTCTTTAAATTCCAGTGGTATATTCTCAAGGTCATATTTTGCTGCATTCATGAGTGGTTTGCTCTTTTTCAACTTTAGCTTGAGTTTGCATACTAGTAGTTGATGATCTGTACCACAGTCAGCTCCAGGTTTTGTCTTTGTTGATGTTATAGAACTTTTCCATCGTTGACTTCCACAGATGTAGTCAATTTGATTTTTATACAATCCATTGGGTGAAGTCCATGTGTACAGTCGTCGCTTGTGTTGATGGAAGAAGATGTTTGAGATGAATAGATCGTTGGTCTTGCAGAATTCTATCAGTCTTTCTCCAGCTTCATTTCTGTTGCCAAGTCCATATTTTCCAACTACTTTGCCTTCTTCTTTGTTGCCAACTTTTGCGTTCCAGTCACCCATGACTATCAGGATATCCTGTTTGCATGTTCTGTCAATTTCAGCTTGTACTTGTTCATAGAACTCTTCAATTTCATTCTCTTCTGCAGCTGTTGTTGGGGCATATACTTGAATTATAGTTGTGTTGATAGGCATTCCTCGTAGACGAATAGAGATTAAGCGTTCGCTGACTGCATTGTATTTCATTACAGTTCTTGCAAGTTTCTTCTTTATTATAAATGCAACACCATTTCTTATTTGTCTTTCATTTCCAGCATAGTAGACCATGTGATCACCTGATGCAAAGTGCCCGATGCCAGTCCATTTCAGTTCGCTGACACCCAACAGATCAAGTTGTACATGTTCCATTTCATTCTTGAGCACCTTCAACTTCCCTTGGTTCTTGCTTTGTACATTCCATGTTCCAATGCGTAAGATATCTTTACAGCTTCTGACTCTCATTTCATGCGCAGCTACATCAGCAGTCAGACGTCCCGAGGGCTTTGATCCAACCACATCATAAATGCTGGCTTTACTCTGAAAAGTCTTCAGCTCTTCCCCAGTAGCTAGTTGAGTGCCTTCCGACCTGGGGGTCTCATCTTCCAAGCACTATAGCACAATTTGTTTTGTTGTAACTATCCATTGGGTTTTCATGGCAAGATACAGAAGTAGATTGCCGGGCCTTTCTTCCACGCAGTTTAAGTTTGGTGTTGTTGCCGTTGTCACAGAAATGTGATCCTCCGCCGTCAACACTATCCCATTCTGCTGCTGCCCAGATGAAAAAAGGATATAACAAAATTGGAAAAGGTACAGAGACAGACCAAAATGGTAAAGAGGATGGAAATCCTATGAGGAAAGGCTTAAAAAGTTAGGACTCTTCAACTTGGAAAAGAATGGCTGAGTAAGATAGAAGTCTATAAAATAATGAATGGAGCGGAACTGGTAAACATAGATTGGTTGTTTACTCCTTGAAAAAGTAGAAAGACTAGGGGACATGCAATGGAGCTACAATGTGGCACATTTAAGACTAATTGGAGAAAATATTTTTTCACTCAGCACATAATCAAACTCTGGCATTATTATAGAGGACTGGGGAAATCCACTGCTTACCCCTGGGAGAAGCAGCATGGAACCTGTATACCTTTGGGAACTTGGCAGGGACTTGAGACCTGGAATGGCCACTGTTGGAAACAGGATACTGGGCTTGATGGATCCTTGGTCTAACCAAGTATGGCATATCTTATCTTCTTATGTAGTCCTTCCATTCCACATCTATCTCATTTCTTTGTGAGCATCCTATGCATCCCCTCCCATTCATCTTTCACCCACTTTCTAGTTCACCATTTCCTCCTTCTGTACTTATCTCCTCCCCAATCTCATTTATTACCTTCAGCTTTTCATCCTTTCATCAGCCCCAACTCATTCTCTAGCACTCATACTCTCTTCACCCCCAAGACCTTTGTTGCTTACCCCCATCTAGGCTTCCATTTCCCCCATTCCTACTCTCATTCACCTGCTTCAAGGAAGACCTTTCCCTTTCTGTTGCTCCATCCATAGCACTCTGTCCTTTTCAACTCCCCCCAAGCCCCCCTCCTCAAACCCTCAAGGTCCTTCAAACCTTTTCCCCTCCCCATATTTCTGCACTTTGTCTCACAGCTCTACTTGTACCTCTCACCCAATTACCTTGTCCCCACTGTCCTCAATCTCTGGCCAATTTATTAGTCCCCACTATCCCCCAAGTAACTCCAAGTTCCCATTCACAATCCCACCCCAGCCTCGAGTCCCCCTTAAACTCCAAGTACCCAGCCCATCAGAGTCTTTCTTCTGTTTTCTTACCCAATCTTAGTGTCTCCATTGTCAGAGTCCCTGCTTTCCCACATCCTATCTCCCTAGTGCCCACCCTCCTGTCTCCTACTCCCCTTCCTGGCACCCATCCATTTACTTCTACATCAAATATTCATTAACCTTGTCTTTCCTCCTTCTTACCCCAGCATGCATTCTTATATCTCTCCCTCTCAAACTTCCCTTGACTGAATTTGCTTCTTCCCCACTCCCAACAATATCCGTTCTCCTGTCCCTTCTCACTCTGCAAGCATCTCCATCTTTTTCCTACTCTGACCCTAGCATTTGCCTGCATCAGCCCCCTTTCAGTCTCAAGACCCCAGCCCTAGAATTAGCTCTCTTCCAGTTACAGCCCTTTTTAGTCCCATCTCCCCAGACAGAGTATCAGCCCATTTGCAGTCCCCCCAGGCCCGATATCAGCCCATATCCAGTACCAGCCCAGTATCAGCCCATTTCCAATCTGTCAGCCCCCCAAATCCAGTATCAGCCCACCACCAGTCCCCCAGACCCTGTATCAGCACATTTCCAATCCCCTCAGCCCCAACATCAGCCCACTGCCAGTCCCAATCTCCCCCAGTCCCAGAATCAGCCCATTTTCAGCCTCCCAACCCCCCAATCCAGTTCCAGCATCAGCCACCCCCTCACCCTCCCTTCAGCAACACAGCTGCGGGAGCATTTGCTTATGCTCCCACGGCTGTATTAAAGATTAATACAGCCACGAGACAAAAAGCCAATGCCCCCAGACTGTCTTGAACATTAATACAGCCGATAGAACATTTGGTTTTGCTTCTGTGACTTATTAATGCTCAGCACAGCTATGAGAGCCTTTACCTTTGCTCTCTTGGCTGTGCTATATTCAATCCATGGTGCTGATGGCTTTAGTATAGCACCGGGAGGAAAAGCAAATGCTTCTGCAGCTGTGTTAAATGTTTAAAACAGCCGTGGCCCTGAAGACAGAGTGTGAGCCAGTGAGGCAGGCTTTCTGTGCCCCCTATTGTAGTGCACCTGGAGCCAGTGCCTCACTGGCTCACCTCTTAAGCCGGCCCTGGCTGCACCTATTGCTAGAACATGTGGTTTTAGCTGAAGGAAAGATTTTCTGCATATCCGAGTCATTCCTGAAAAGTCAGGAAAAATAATCACCTTCTGACCACAAAACAAATCCTGCTGCTTCCAAAAATAAGTTTTCAAAATCATTACTTTATCTGCCTTGGTGGCACTAGAAGAAATCTTATCTTGCGATGATTCTAGAAATTGTGAAAAATCCAAACTTTTAGATAGGTCTACTAATTCTTGGGCCTCATCAATAGCAACTTTTATCAACCTTTTATGAAGTAAATAATAAGAATTTAAAATATCCAAGGATTCTGCATTATCAAACAATAGTACTTCCTTAAAATATTTTCTAAGCAAAAGATGTGGAGACAAATATTGTTTTACTGGAAAATTCAAATTTTCAAGACTAAATGACTATGAACTATGAACATACAGGGGCATGTTTACTAAAGGTTAACGCATGTTAAGTAAAGTTAACGCTTCGTTAAGTGCTGCAATGGCCCATAGAAATGAATGGGCAGTGGCAGCACTTAATGCTCGTTAACTTTACTTAAAGCATGTTAACCGTTAGTAAACATGCCCCATAGACTATCTTTGATATTAACCCATAAGAACATAAGAACATAAGATATGCCATACTGGGTCAGACCAGGGTCCATCAAGCCCAGTATCCTGTTTCCAACAGTGGCCAATCTAGGTCATATGTACCTAGCAGTTTCCCCAAAAGACATAGGGGCTTGTTTACAAAGCCGCGGTAGCGGTTTGCGATCGTAATCGGAGCCGCGGCCCCATTGATTTCAATGGGGCCGCGGCTGCGATCGCGATCGCGAACCACTACCGCGGCTTTGTAAACAAGCCCCATAGGTTCTGCAATGCTTGTACTAGGTCAAGGATTGATATCCTGGGTCCCTTCTTAATAATGGTTTATGGACCTTTCCTCCAGGAACTTGTCCAAACCTTTTTTAAACCCAGCTACGCTAACAGCCTTTACTACATCCTCCGGTAACAAATTCCAGAGTTTGATTACACGTTGAGTGAAAAAATATTTTCTTTTTTTTTTTTTTTTATATACTTTATTTAGCAACACCACATAACAAGAATAGGCACTACAACAACAAGTCAACTCCCGGAGGGGGGGGCAACTCTTATCCCCCCCCCCAGGAGAACAGAAATAAACACATGGGCGTTGTACAGTTTTCCAAAGTATAAACCCCAAACCCCCTCCCCCCCCTCGCACCTCCCTCCCCCCCCACACCCCACCCCACTCCCCCCCCACCCCCCCTCCTTGGGCGCATCCCTACCAAGAGGACCCGGGGAGCACCGTCTGTTATGAACGCCGCTGGGCATCTTAACTCTTTAAGGGCCAAATTGCAGCACTTCATTTCTGGTGCGTGAGCTCAGGTTTTGAAGGTAGGGGTCCCAGAGCAGCTGAAATTGAGGCCAGCGTTTAACATTACCCCGGGCATATCTAGCTTCCATGAGCAGCATCTGGTGGAAAGCATTCCGCCATGCCCAAAACGAGGGCGCCTGTTGTTCCCTCCAGTTTTGCAATATAGGGCCCTTTCCCACCAGACAGGCCTTGCGCACCAACCGCCTTTCCCATTTACCCTTGGGCTGTGTGAGGCGCAGTTGATCAAGAAGAACCAAGGAACTATCCCAACAGATCTGCTGGCCCAAAATTTGTTCCATGAAGGAGCCTATTCTTGACCAATACGGCCGAATGAATCGGCACCCCCACCACATGTGCACCAGGTGTGCCAAGGGCTCCGAGCACCTGGGGCAGCAGCCGTCCGACGGGAGATTTGAGCGGAGGGCCCGTCGAGGAGAGAAATGCACCCTAGTAAGAGCTTTGTATTGCACCTCCCTCCAGAGAGCTCCCACCGCCAACTCCCCTACCCGCTGCAAAGCCGTTAAGAGTGTACCCGGGGCAATCTCCCTGCCCAACTCCACCCCCCAGCCCAGCTCCACCGACCGGTAGTCCGGGGACGGCCGATAGGGGACCAGTCGTGCCTTCAACAAACGAATAGACAGTGGAGATTCCCCCCCCAAGTCAAAGAATTCTAGGATCTGGGCCGTGCGCTCTGCCCGCATTTCCACCGTCGGCAAAGAGGCAATATAGTGCGAAAGCTGTAGATAAGCGAAATAGTGACCAGTCTCCAACATATATTCAGCACAGAGGGACTGGAATTTCTTCGGACACCCTGAAAGGTCGACCACATGGCCCAAATTTTTGAGGCCTTTCTCTGCCCAAGCCCGAAAGTGCGCGTTTTCCATGCCCGGAGTGAACAAAGCATTACCTTGAATGGGCAACCAACTAGACACCCTCCAGTCCGTAGTCCAGTATATGTTGAGCTGTCTCCAGGTTCGACAAACCGGGACAAAAAGCACGCTCCCAGCTAAGTGAGCCGGAAAGTGACGGTAGTCCAGATGTATGAGGGAGAGAACCACTAATGGAGCAGCAAGTGCCTCCTCCAGCTCGCGCGGAGTGTAAACTTCGGTCTCCCCTAACCAGTCTCCCAGATGCCGGGCCTGACAGGCCAGAGCATAGGCCCCCAGGTCAGGGTGTCCCCACCCCCCCCCCCCCCACCTCCAGCTCCCCACCAAACGAGAATATCGAATACGGGCACGCGCCCCCCCCCCCACAAAAAGCCGCTGATAAGTCCCTCTATCCGCCTCAGGTCCCTTCGCAAAAGCCAAACGGGCAGCGTCTGTAGCCAGTATAAGATCCTTGGTAGAATTACCATTTTGACCGCGGCAATTCTCCCGGATAAAGACAAAGGAAGAGGACGCCACGCCTGCAACTGTACTTGAAGGCTCTGGCAAATTTTTGAAAGGTTACTCTCATAGAGTTTGGAGGGTTGACCAGTTAAAACTATACCGAGATATGTAAAATGGTCAGTTGCCCATTTGAGGGGGAAAGGCCCTTGCCAGCTACCTCTCACAGTTCCCATGATATCCAGGGCCTCAGACTTTTCCCGATTAATTTTTAACCCGGCGACCTGACCAAAAAGCTCAATCTCACGCATCAAGCTGGGGAGAGAAATGTGAGGCCGGAGTAGGTGCACCAGGAGATCGTCAGCAAACGCCGAGAGTTTAAAGCCAGTCGTGCGGATACGCACCCCCCGGATTTCCGGAGAGGCCTCCACCCGTCTGATAAACGGGTCCAAAGAGAGAACAAAAAGTAACGGGGAGAGGGGGCAGCCCTGCCTAGTCCCTCTATGCAAAGAAAATGTGTCAGATAGCACTCCATTGCAGCAAATCGCCGCGACCGGGTCCAGATATAGACTGTTAACCATAGCACAAAAAGATTGCCCCAGCCCGTAGCGAGGTAACAGATCCCATAAATAGTTCCAGTCAACTCTATCAAAAGCCTTCTCGGCGTCGAAACTAATTAATAGAGACGAGAGGCCCCGGCCGTGGACCCATTCCAGGGAAGCTAGAATTTTCCGCAGGTTGCGAACCGCGTATCTGCCTTTCACAAAGCCCACTTGGGAATCGTGAACCAGGTGCCCCAACACAGTCGCCAGTCGATCGGCCAGAATTTTAGCTAAAATTTTGAGGTCGAAGTTAAGGAGGGATATGGGCCGGTAAGAAGCAGCACTCAGCGGGTCCTTTCCGGGCTTCGGAATCAATATCATATGAGCCAAGTTACTACCCCAGCGAAACATGCCTTGCTCAGATCTCCTAGTGTGGACCGCTACCAACAACGGAGAGAAACACGATCGGCCAGAATCTTATAGAACTCGGCCCCCAATCCATCTGCCCCAGGGGATTTATAACAACTCGCTTTGGCAATAACCTGCTGTACCTCCTGGACAGAGATCGGTTGATCCAAAAGCAGTCTCTGCTGGTTAGATAGCGGGGGCAGATCTAGCCCCTCCAAGTAGGTAGAGATTTGCGCCTGCGAGCCCGGCGCCGCCGTATAGAGATTCTGGAAGAATGAGCGGAAGACCCGCGCTATCTCTGGATTTTCCCTATGAAGGACCCCTTTATCGTCTTTTAGCGCGTGTACCAACGTAGAGCCCCGAGATCCACGTAGACACCGGGCCAATAGCTTCCCTGGTTTATCCTTGTAGCAATAAAGCTGGTATCTATAGTACATGACCGACTTTTTGGCCCTCTGGTGTAAAAGTTCATTTAACGTCGTCTGTAACTCCCATAGCCGCTTCTTTGCAGCGACACTCGGAGTGCTCGCCCACCTCCGCCGCTGTACGGTAACTAAGCGTTCCAGGCAAATAATACGCTCTGCCATGAGTCTCCGTTTGCGCGCCATAAATCCGATTATGTCTCCCCGCAGAACCACTTTCGCCGTCTCCCAAACAAGCTCCGGGTCCGCGGAGTGCCCACTGTGATCCGCTTCAAATTCATTCCATCGCCGTTGTATAAACTGGCGAAATTGAGAGTCTCGATAAAGATCAAGCGGGAACCGCCACAATCTCGACGAAAGACAATTCGCTCCCCACCGCAATTGGAGCCCGACAAATGCATGGTCGGAGATTTCCACGGGTCCAATCTGCGCCTCTTCTACCCGGCTAAACAGGCCCTGTGAAGTCAGCAGGTAGTCTATTCGCGCACTAGAATTATGCGCACGAGACTGGTGAGTGTAGTCTCTTTCAGCGGGATGGAGTAGCCTCCAGGGGTCCACCAATCCCAGCCTGGTCCTCAATCTAGTTAAGGCTTTTGCCCCCTGGTAACGCTCACGGGTCCCGTCACCCCGGGATGTGTCCATTGCCACCTCCATCACACCATTAAAATCCCCTCCCAGAATCAGCGGGAGCTCCGGAAGCTGCTCCACTTGGGAGGCCAATCGAGCATAGAAATTGCGGTCAAGCACATTGGGACTGTAAAGATTGCCAAGGATGAGTGGTCGCCCCTCCAGCAGGCCCTGCAGCAGTTGGAACCGCCCTGTCAGATCCACTATTTCCTTGGTGACCTCAAAGCGGATCCTCTTGTGCATTAAAATGGCCACCCCTCCTTTTTTATTCTGGGCTGGCACTCCCCAGACCTGTCCCACCCAAGACCTACGCAATTTAGCATGCTCAGCTGCTGTCTGGTGGGTTTCTTGAAGGAAAACTATGTCAGCTTTTTGCCTCGCCAAGGCTTGCAATATCTACGCTCTTTTAAATGGGCTCCCCAGGCCACAAACGTTCCAAGACAAGATCTTCAGTCTGGATTAATATCGCTCCAATATCTCAAAAAGGTACTCAACTTTAGTTCTGGGAGAGCCCCCCCAGCCTGGGACTCCCCCCCGCCAGCTCTTATTGATGCCTTCCATATCCGGGTCCCCCTGGCCGGATGCAACCCTTTCCCCCCCCCTCCCCCTCCCCCTCCCCCTCCCCCCCCTCCCGCCCTCCCCCTTGCCTCCCCTCTACTTGCTGCACCATTTACTACCTCTATTAGGTAGCGAGCAAGTTCAATGCGTACGGTCTCCTCCCCCCTCTTAGAGTGTCCCATACATCCTCTTTCGCCTATGGCCCGCCTGCACTCGCGGAGGCGCCCTCCTTTTCCAAGACCTCCCACCCCCCTCCACATATACAATAGTAATTAACCTCCTCTTCCGGTAGGCGTTGGATAGTAAATCTCCCAGTAAGCATGGCCCCCATTGCAGCTCCGCACTCCTCCTAATTGGGGCAGCAGCTCCCTCCCCAACAGATCTAGAGCCGAGGTCCTCCGCTCCCCCGCCAGGGGGGGAACAGAAGCCCAGCCCCCACAATCCCTGGCTCCGCTCTCTTTAAGGAGCTCACTGGGCGATCCGCTCCCCCGGTCCTCGGAGGAGTGCAAAGCTACACAATAGCCCTCCCACGTAACAACGTAACAACTTAAATACATAGATACATAGTTTCAGCAGAGTACAGCAACAGTAGCTTAAAACCCTATAACCCGCTGAGGGAGGAATAATTAGTGGGCCATCCAAATAAACCATCTAACCCCCCTGCTCTCTTTCTCCCCCAATCCTAATCCCGAGGGCCCTCCCGCCGGTTCCAAGGACCAAGGATATACCCCCTCCCCCCACCCCATCCATTCGAATCAATAAAAAGGAAGGATTAAAAGTAAAAACCTGGGGGCAGAGGGGAGGGAACCCCCACACACTCATGCAATTAAATCCCTCTCTATCCCCGTTCAAACCTCTCATCAACTGCATATCGCGTCCATCTCACACAGGCAACCATCTACGCTATCTCAAGACCCGCCTTGGGGGTGTACTCCCAAGTCCCGTCGGGGGACGGCCGCGTCCCGGGCCTATTCTCAGCAAACCCATTTCGCCCTTCCCCCCATCCCCCTGTTACCTCTGCACTAGGTACAGCATTGAGGGTCACCCCTCCCCCGCCCCACCACCAACCCGATCCCTGTACCGGCATCCCCTCCGAAGAGGGTACACCTGGAGCCTACTGTACATAGGCCCCTCAGCGTCCATGTTGGAACTTTATGGTCCAGAGGTAAGCTCACGGGGAGTGCCGCTGCGATGAGGGCCCTCTCTCTCTTCCGACGATCTGCTCCACATGCCCTTTAGCCTCGGCCGCCGAATCGAAGGTTTTATGTGTCCCCTCGTGGAAGATGTGCAGGCGGGAGGGGTATTGGACGGAGAACTTGATTCGGGCGTCAATTAGTTGCTGGCAAATTGAAGCATAGGCTCTGCGCCTCGTGCTGAGAGCAGCAGAATAGTCCTGTGCCACTCTGATACGCAGGTTCTCATGTTCGAGCACTCCCTTCTTCCTGGCAGCCTGCAGGATAGCCTCCTTCTGGGGGAAGTATAGGAACTTGACCAGCACTATCCTCGGCCTATGCTCCTGGGGCTGCCGGCGTCCCACACGGTGCGCTCTCTCAATCATCAGTTTCCCGCCGTCTTCCAACCCCTCCAACATCTTAGGGAGCATATTCTCCAGGTATGACTTCAGCTCTTTATCACCAATGGAATCCGGGATGCCCATCAACCTCAGGTTGTTGCGGCGCGCGACCGATTCTCCAGGTCGTCAATTTTATCTTCCTGTGACAAAACCTTGGCTTTCAGGGTCTCCACTTCCTGAGTCAAGGAGGCCAGGCCGTCTTCTGCACGCCCAACGCGGTTTTCAACCTCCTGCACGCGGCTGCCCAAAGCTCCAAAGGAAGCATGCAGACTGTCCATTTTTTCCTGCAAGGTGGTAAATTGCAAGGCTAGGGCATCGGACACTGCCGTGGATACCTCCTCCAGGAACACCGGTGAGGTTGGCGACCTCGGCGATTTCGGCTGGCCCATGGCATCCGCCATTTTAGGTGTTGGGGCTCCTCTCTCCCTCTCCTTTCTCGCGGTCCTGGCAGTCGCCGCCATCGCCAAATCAGCTCCGCGGCCTCGCAATCTGCTCCGGGTGCCAATCCCCTACACGCAAGTATGCTCTTTGTATTGGGACTGTCCTCAAGCCGGCTTTAATGACCCGTTTTGGGGTGGAGGAGACCGGAGCTCAAACGGAAGCCGTCTGCTGAGTTCACCGCATCACGTGCTCCAAATATTTTCTTTTATTAATCTTAAATAGTTTACCCTGTAGCTTCATTGCATGTCCCCTAGTCTTTCTATATTCTGATAACGTAAACAGTCGATCTACGTTTACCCGTTCCACTCCGTTCATTAATTTATAGACTTCTATCATATCTCCCCTCAGCCGTCTCTTTTCCAGGTTAAAGAGCCCTAACCTTTTTAGCCTTTCTTCACAGGAGTAACCTTCCATCCCCTTTACCATTTTGGTGGCTCTTCTCTGAACCTTTTCTAATAACGCTATATCCTTTTTAAGATACGGCGACCAGAATTGCACACAATATTCAAGGTGCGGTCTCACCATGGAACGGTATAGAGGCATTATAATATCTTTTGTTTTATTTTCCATTCCTTTCCTTATGATACCTAGCATTCTATTTGCTCTCTTGGCTGCCGCTGCACACTTGGCCGAGGGTTTTAACATGTTATCCACAATGATGCCTAAATCTTTTTCCTGGGTGGTGGTTCCTAATGTGGAACCTTGCATCGTGTAACCATAGTTTGGGTTGTTCTTCCCTAGGTGCATAACTTTGCACTTGTCCACATTAAATTTCATCTGCCATTTTGATGCCCAGTCTTCCAATTTATCAAGATCCTCTTGTAATTTTCCACAATCCTCTTGGGTTTTAACAACTTTAAATAGTTTTGTGTCATCTGCAAATTTGATAACCTCACTCGTTATTCCACTTTCCAGGTCATTTATGAATATGTCAAAAAGCAGCGGACCCAGCACAGATCACTGGGGTACACCACTATTCACCTTTCTCCATTGGGAACATTGGCCATTTAGCCCAACCCTCTGCTTTCTATCTTTTAACCAGTTCCTGATACACAGTAGTACACTGCCTCCTATTCCATGACTCTTTAGTTTTGCCAAAAGTCTCTTATGAGGGACCTTGTCAAAGGCTTTCTGAAAGTCCAGATACACTATATCAACCGACTCACCTTTGTCCACCTGTTTATTCACACTTTCAAGAAAACATAACAGATTAGTAAGACAAGATCTTCCTTGTCTAAAGCCATGTTGACTGTCTCCCATTAGGCCATGACTATCTACATGCTGAGTAATTTTATTCTTTATGATGATTTCTACCATTTTTCCCGGTACTGACGTGAGGCTCACCGGTCTGTAGTTTCCCGGATCACCCCTGGAACCCTTTTTAAAAATTGGTGTTACATTGGCGATCCGCCAATCTTCAGGTAGTAGAGATGATTTTAATGATAGTTCACAGATTACTAATAGCAGGTCTGCCATCTCATATTTCAGTTCTTTCAACACCCTTGGATGTATACCATCCAGCCCAGGTGATTTGCTACTCTTCAGTTTATCTAATAGTTGTAATACATCGTCCCAATGTATCGATATTTCCTTCAATTCTTCCGCACCTTTAAATACCAATTCAGTCATGGGTAACATCCCTACATCTTCCTCAGTAAAGACCGAAGCAAAGAATTCATTCAGTCTCTCCGCTATCGCTTTGTCGCCTCTTAGTGCCCCTTTAACTCCTCTATCATCTAATGGTCCAACTGACTCTCTCACAGGTTTTTTGCTACGAATGTACTTGAAAAAATCTTTATTTCGCATTTTTGCTTCCGCAGCAAGCTTCTGCTCAAATTCTCTCTTTGCCTTCTTTATCAATGCCTTGCATTTGACCTGCCAGTGCTTGTGCTGTTTCCAGGTTTCATCATTTGGCTCTTTTTTCCATTTCTTGAAAGATGCTTTCTTGGCAAACAACAGCCTCTCTGACCTCACCTTTAAACCATGCAGGCTGTTTTTTGGATTTCCTTCCACTTTTCTTAAAGCGTGGAATACAGCTGGTCTGGGCTTCCAAGATAGTATTTTTGAAGAACACATAAGCTTGATGTAAGTCTTTAACCTTTGCAACTGCTCCTTTTAGTTTTTTTCTTAACTATTTTCCTCATTTTATCATAGTCTCCCTTTCAAAAGTTAAAAGGTAGTACTGTGGATTTCCTTAGTATCCCTCCTCCACTAATTAAATCAAAGGCGATCATGCTATGATCACTATTGCCAAGTGGCCCCAACACCCTTATCTCTTGCACTAGATCTGGTGTTCCACTAAGGACTAGGTCTAATATGGCTTCCCCTCTGGTCGGTTCATGAATCAGCTGCTCCAAGAAGCAGTCATTTATGTCATCTAGGAACTTTATCTTCCTAGCATGTCCTGCCGTGACACTGACCCTGTCGATACCGGGGTAATTGAAATCGCCCATCATTATTACCGCGCTGTAACTTTTGTTAGCTTCCTTGATTTCTTTGAGCATTTCATCATCCATTTGTTCATTCTGGCCAGGTGGTCGATAGTACACCCCCACTGCCATCGCCTTCCCCTTTTTACATGGAATTTCAATCCATAGAGATTCTACAGCAAATTTTGTTTCCTGCAAAACTTTAATCCTTTCTGACTCAATGCCCTCTCTAACATAGAGCGCAACCCCTCCACCAATTTGATCAGCTCTATCATTACGATATAGTTTATACCCAGGTATCACAGTGTCCCACTGGTTGTCCTCCTTCCACCATGTCTCTGATATTCCAATCACATCTAACCTCTCATTTAGTGCTTTATATTCTAACTCTCCCATCTTATTTTTTAGACTTCTAGCATTTGCATACAAGCATTTTAGAGACTGTATTTTATTCATATTAATTTGACGATTGGTAGACATGGGTAATTTGGGATCTTTAAGCTCTGTCTGCTCCATACTCGAGGGCATTTGGGCTACTTTACTCTTTTTTGGAACCTCTCTGCTTTTGGTAGTATCCTTCAAGGCTACATTCTTCCAAACCATCTGCTCTTGGGCGACTGTCGGCTTTCCCCTATTATCTAGTTTAAAAGCTGCTCTATCTCCTTTTTAAAGGTTAATGCCAGCAGCCTGGTTCCATCCCGGGTAAGGTGAAGCCCATCCCTTCGGAAGAGCCCCTCCTTTCCCCAGAATGTACCCCAGTTCCTAACAAATCCAAACTCCTCATCTCTGCACCATTGTCTCATCCACGCATTGAGACTCCGGAGCTCTGCCTGCCTTTTGGGTCCTGCACGTGGAACGGGAAGCATTTCGGAGAACGCTACCCTTTCAGACCTGAATTTTTTCACAGACACCATATATATATACATGGAATTCAATGAATAAACATGACATCTATTACAGTGGACATATGGTCTGAAAGGGTTAATGACACTATTCACTTCAGCAAAAGTAGTAGCAACAATTTACAGAAGATGCAGTGAGAAAGGAGTGATAGTGGTGGTGGTACAGTGCTGCTATGGAGAGGAAAGAGGATTGCTGCCACAGAGGAAAAGTTAATGGTGCTGTTGTGGAAGGAGAGTGGGAAACTTCACCAATACCACCAGCATCATTAACAGCAGCATGGGTACCACCAGCCTTAAAACCAGCAACAGCAGTAGCAGCAATAACACTACGCCAACAGTATTATGAGCAGCAAAATCACCAGGATCAGCATCCTTACCAGCTAAAGTGCCACCAGCAGCACTAACCACAGCATCATCACCATCACCAATGTCAGCAACATTTGCAATAACATCACTATCACCAGGATCTTCAGCCTTGCCAATACCAGCATCACAAGCACAACTAGCAGGATCTGCATTACCAGCACCTGTAGCTCAAGAGGCTGCAGTTCATACTTCTCCCACTTTTCTCTATTGTGACTCCTGATTCTGCCATGACCTGCTTGGGCTTCTTCCAGCTGCTCACCGTAAGAATAGTTTATCTTCTTGCTCTGTCTCCTCTGGTTCTGCTACACCTTCTCTTCCTGATGCTAACTCTCCTCAGACTTATCCCCTCCTTCAAACTACATAGACTCAGGACTGGCACAAGGAGATGAGGTGTCCTAGCTGAACCTCATCTGTTGCGCTGTCCCTCCCCATGGCACCTGCCCCTGTGGTGTGCTCCCCTCCTCTGCAGCACTCATTGCCACCACTGCTGCCCCTCTCTGGGACTGACAATTGCGGCAATAGCTTGAAATAGCCCACAGTGCTTACCTTAAAGCTTCAGCCACATAGGGCTGTTTGCTTCTGCCCCTCTCTGACTCTTGATGCCAACTTCCTGTTTGCACAGGAAGTCAGCATTGGGCATCAGAGAGCGGTGGAAGCAAACAGCCCCGCGGTGCCAAAGCTTGAAGGTAAGCAATGCAGAGCTGTTGGTCCCGTAAAGAAGTAGTAGCAGCGGCAATGGGTGCAGCAGGAGGGTACATCACAGGAGGCCACCACAGGGAGGATGGCACAAGGGATGAGGTTCACCTAGGGCGTCTCATCTCCTTGCACTTGTCATTGGTCTATGGTAGTTTGAAGGAGGGAATAATACTGATGCAATGGGAGCCCCAGGATGGATGGTGCTCTAGGTGAATGCCTAGTTTTCCTAATGGTAATGTTGGCCCTGCATAGACCTCAAGTCTACACTACCGATCAGCTCTTCGGTCTTTTACTCTGTCTCTACTCTTGAGCTTGAAAGTTCTCCTCTCATCCAGCCATCTCCATTCTCCCTGAGAGCATCTCATCCTCATCACCGTTTATAGTTTATTTAAAACTTGATATACCACTCTCTGCAATAACAGACTTTCCCCCTCTTATTATTCTCCTGCTTCTACCCTTTTCCATTGGGGATATTAATCCAAATCCTGACCTTTCAAGGCACCTCTCATGCCATCTGTGCAGATCAAACTGTAACCCCTTCAATCTTATTCCTACCCTCTCCTTCTTCTCTCCCTTTCTCATGCTTCCTGTGAAATGTTCACTTTATGTACAATAAGCTTGCCCACATTCATGACCTCTTTATCTCTCATATGCCTCAATTCACAATACACCTCGTCCAACTGGCCATAGTGGTGGTGTTGGGCTGCTACTTCATCCTTCCTGTATGTTTCAACCCTTTCTTTCACCTCAGTTCCACTTCTTTTATTCCTCCGAGATCCACTCCAGCTGCTAATTCAACGGACTACTTCTCTGTTTAGCTGTCTATTATTAACTCCTTTATAAGTCCTGTATTCTCTTTATCACTGACTTTGACTCCTGACTTTTCTTCTTTCTTGAAACATCTTTCCCTTCCTCGTTCTTGGAGTCTAACTTCCAGGCTGACTTTTATATTTCCTTGCACTAAACTCCTCATTTGACTTCTATGTTCTACTCTCCTTCCCCCAATCCCCAATGTGGCCACTGCCTCATCTTGTCCTTTTCTGCAGCTGCTCTCTTTTAGACTTCTCCATCTCAGTCTTTCCCCTCTCTGACCATCATTTGATAACTTTCACCCACAGGCTTGTCCAGCCATCATAAACACATTTAGGAATCTCCAGATTATTGACCCTTGCTCTCCCTTCACCACAGTCTCATCTACTATGTTACCATAGTCTGATGATAAGGCAGTCTCTTTCTATAACACTGTACTCTTCTCTGTTTTGGATAGTGTTACTTCTCCCCTTGTCCTTCCCCCATTCTTTAAGGTGTGCCAAAACTCAGTCTTGGCTCACCTTCAGAATTCCCTACATTTCTATCCCTTCTCTGCTACATATCTCTGCTTAAAACCACATGCCTCTGTTGATTTACATACATCTCAAATTCATGCTCATATCCTGCCATTCTGCGATTGCACTTACCAAACAGACTACTATACTCATCTGACAAACTCTCTTGCCTCCAACCCTTGCTGTTTCTTTGTCGCTCTCTATTCCGTGTTCAAAGTCTTCCACCTCTAATTTGCATTTAATCTCTGCCCACCATATCGCCTCCATCTCCCCTTCTTCCATCTCATTTTCATACTCTTGTTTATGCCCCTCCCCCTCCCCCCACAATGCTTTATTCCTTTTCTAAAATCACAGGTGGACTTGTGCATCTTCTCTCCCCCTCCAAACGCACTACCTGTTCCTCTGATTGCATTCCCATTCCATCTGTCCCATGTCCTCAATATATCATTTTCCACTACAAACGAGATCTGATCATACTACTCCTCAAAGCCTCTTCACTGGACCCTAGCTGCCCTTCTGACTTTTCCCATCTCCTTCCTTCCTTTTGTAGCCAAATTACTTGAACACGCTCTTCACCCCCACTGTCTTGCTTTCTTCAATCTCAATAATCACAAAAGAATGATACCTCCAACTAGGTTAAAACATGTCAACCATAATAACACAACCTAGAGAATAATAACCCGCGTTCTTAAATAATTCAATACCCAAAAAAAGAATTTTTTTTTTTTGTCGGAATAGTCAGCTGGGTGAAAAGGAAATCTCCTCTCACTATCATGACCTCTCCATTTTAATAAGAGAAAGGCTCTTTTTTTGTTTTTGTTTTTGTTCTTGACAGCGTTTGTACTTAGCTATATATCCAGCGAAGGCTGTTTCAAAACATCACTGACGGCAGTACTCCAAACAACGACGTGTCACGTTTCGGGGTTTGCACATTTCTCCCCCTGCTTCATGTTTAAACACTGCTGTTCGAGGAGAATTCAGCTATGAAGTAAGAATTATCTTTGCATGTATGCGTGCAATACTGCATAAGTCTAGAAGCATTATAGAAATGATACGTAGTAGTAGTAGAAAGAAGAAAAGTGACATCAGCATCACCAACACCAACAAAGTAGCACAGCATCAATTATTCAAAGCTGTTAAAACACAAGCGGATTGTGAGGAGTTGCAGAGGACCTTGTGAGACTGGGCGTCTAAACAGCAGGTGAAAGTTAATAAGGAGAGGTGCAAAGTGATGAACACAGAGCAAAATAATCCTAATTATAGATACACAAGGCTAGATTTCACATTAGGAATCACGATTTAGGAAAAGGTTCTTGGGCTGTGTGCGGCGGCAGTCAAAATAGCAAATAGAATGTTAGGAATTACTAGAAATGGAATGGAGAATATAAAAACAAAATACCATACAGCCTCTTTATTGATCCATGGTGCAACCGCACTTTGATTTTTGTGTGCAGTCTTGGTTACCCTATTACAAAACAAATATAGCAAAACTAGAAAAGACACAGAGAAGGGCATCCAAAAGATTATGAAGAAAAACTAGACAGGTTAGAGCTATTCAGGTTAGAAAGGAGACATCTACGAGGGAATAAGACATGGGGTGGAGCAAGTGGATAGAGAATGGCTTCTTTTCAAATAGTACTAAGACAAGGGGATAGTCCACAAAACTAATAGGTAAAACAAACTGGGAAAATATTTTTTTCACTCAGTGCACAATTAAGCTGTGGAATTTGTTGTCAGAGGATGTGGTCAAGGCATCTAATATAACTGGGTTTAAAAGGGGTTTGCACAAATTCCTGAAGGAAAAGTTCATAAGCTGTTATTAGCCAGATAAAATTGAGAAAGCCAACGTGTATCCGTGAATGTGAGCAACAGCAACAAAGAATGGATCTACTCTTTGGAATCCTACTGGGTGCTTCTGACTTGGCTGGGCCATTGTTGGAGACAGGATATTTGGTTTGAGCCAGCATGGCGCATCTTACGCTCCTATGAGTAATGCCGCCAGGATGTTCAGCAGCATGAGCACCACCAACCTCAAAATCACCAGCAGCAGTAACATCACCAAACAACATTAGCACTACTCCAAACAGCAAAAGTCCCACCACCAGCAACAACAAAAAGAGCACTGCCAAGATCTGCATTGCCATCAACAACAGTATAATTAGCAGCAGCAGGAGCACCCCAGCATCAACAACACCATAGTATGAGCAAAAACTACCAGCCTCAAAAAGACCAACACTACCACCAATACCATCAGTATCTGCATAATGACCACCAGCAGTATAACCTGCACCAACACCACCAATGCAACTGAAACAAACACCACCAATGCAACTGAAACAAACAACATGACCAGTGTCTGCATATCCACCACCAGCAATATAACCTGTAGCAACACCACCACCAGCGCAATGCAATGGAAACAACGCTACCAGTGTCTGCATATCCACCACCAGCAATATAACCTGCATCAGCACCACCACCAGCCACAATGCAACCAAACAATGCTACCAGTGTCTGCATATCCACCACCAGCAGCATAACATGCAGCAGCACCACCACCAGCAGCAACACAAACAGAAACAATGCGACCAGTGTCTGCATATCCACCACCAGCTGTATAGCTAGCAGCAACACCAGCAGCAGCAGCAATACAATCGAAACGCTACCAGTGTTTGCAGAAGCACCACCAGAGTATAACCTGCAATGCCACCATTACTAGAATTCGGAGAACAACCCACAGGAGCACTAGCATCACCGGTACCATCTCTTTAACTGCCCTCTTCATTGATTTCAGCCAAACCCAAGACCTTTTGCATAATTCCCTTGGAAGATGAAGAGGTCAGTGCAGTCAGCTTGTACTATCTATAAATAAAGCTGAGCTACAAAGATTAAACTGATTGAAGTACAGGAGCTTCAGCAGTCACACTGCCAGACCCTGCTAATGGAGCTTAGCAGAAGAGACTCAAATTCAAGCAGGATTCAAACCCTGCAGCCATGTGAAGCTTTCGTTGTACACAATCAACAAGGGGCGTTATATACTCACGCCGCTCAAACCGGACCTGCTCTGTTTTGCTGCCATAGTCCAGAGATCCCAGTTGAAATTAGAGCTCCACGCCCTAGTCACTCTTTCCTGCCTGGCTCCTGTAAGTTACACTGGCTAAAAATACCAGCTTCTCATGCTAGTATACCAGGGAGAGCAGAATTCTCGCCAACTCTTAATGGCATTTCTTCTTACTCTCTCCATTACTGTAGAGGCAGAATATTAAACACAGGCTGTCTCCAGGAAAGGGAAAGCTGGGGCCAAGTGCAAGAGGTGTGAAGAGGTAGCTAAAAACAGAGATAAGGGTATAAGAACATAAAATATGCCCTACCGGGTCAGACCAAAGATTCATGAAGCCCAGTATCCTATTTTGAAGAGTGGCCAGTCCAGGTTACAGCTACCTGTCAGGTTCCCAAAAGGTAAACAGATTCTAAGCTGCTTATACCAGGAGTAAGCAGTGGATTTCCCCAGACCACTTTAATGAGGGTTTATGGATTCTTCCTCCAGGAACTTGTCCAAGCCTCTTTAAAATCCAGCTACACTAACAGCTTTTACTACATCCTCTGGCAATGAATTCCAGAACTGGAATATGTGTTGAATGAAAAATATTTTCTCTGATTAGTCTTAAATGTGTTGCACTGTAGCTTCATTGCGTGTCCTCTAGTCTTTCTACTTTTTGAAGGAGTAAACAACCGATCTACGTTTACCCGTTCCACTCTACTCATTATTTTATAGACCTCTATCACATCTCCCCTCAGCCGTCTCTATTCCAAGCTGGATAGAAGCATCTTAATTTGTTATGAACACTAAGTACCCCAGAGTAGCACTAGCTTTCCCGCTTCCTAGCACACATATATAATGCACTTATTCATTATATGGTGTAAATTCTGCCCAAGGAGCCCCTGCAATGCAGGGGGGGGCCCACATGACAGCGCACCCCTCCTCTGTGTAGCAACTTGCTTTAACTTCTTTGCCACAGTCTCTGCTCCAGAACTGCCAGCTGTCATCTCCCAGGCTGATGTCTTGTGATAAATGCTGTACTGCGAGACTTCAGCCCATGTGGAAACATCAGCGTTCCCAAGTTACCCAATTCCAAGAGTGAGATTTTAAGCCAGAATGACAATCTCGCTCTGATGCATTATGGGACCTGCAGCAATGATTCCAATGGATAAAATCAAGGACTACAAATATCATACTGCACTGCAATGCAAATGTAAAACCCGAACTGGCAAAAATTCTCACGCCTGGATCTGGATAACTTGGCAGCTCTGTAATAGCCGCCGGGCCTGGAACAGAGGCAGTGAGGCAAACAAGTTAGTTTGCCACACTTGGAAGGGGGCATGCCATGGGGGGGGGGGGGCGCAGAGGGGCCTACAGCAAAATTTTGCTTGAGGACCACTCCTTAGAACTTATTCCACCATATGCTGCCATTCGATTGGTTTGACATCATGGCAATTTACATACTAACTGAGCATCGGAAGCATTACATACAAACATTGACTACAATATGAAAAGCACAGGGGAAAGGAGGGGAGGGAGATATAGAATATTATTTATCATTACATACTGATGGGAGTTGGGGACACCACTCTAAAACTGGGGACAATCCCCAAAAATCAGGGACATCTGGTAACCTTAATGCAGTAGATCAGAAGGGGCAGACAGGAAAGCAAAGAGAGCCTGTGCCCCCGTCACTCCGAGTCCTGCACTCCGTCCCGTACACTCAGTGCGAGGAGCTGGGTAACCTGCCAACCCCTCCAAGAAACGGAACATTTCAAGTCTGCAAGGATGGGAAGATCGGGGATTTCCTTGTTTCTTCAACCTAGACGAGTTTGATATTTTGCTGATTTTCTGGATTGTCCCCGATTTTAGAGCTGTGTCCCAGATTCCCATCTGTCTGGCAGTCTCCTGTTCCTGATTCTAGCAATGGGGACAGACAGGGTAAAAAAAATAATTATCTTCAGTTTAGTGTTTATATCCATTATCCTTATAATGCATCACTGCTTCTATTTCTCTGTCAGTTTGTCTGCTTGGAAGTGATATTGTTGCTGTCATAGGATAGATGGGGGGCAGGGTGATGACTCTACTTCCCTCCTTGTTGCTCAGACCTGGAACTAAGGTGGTGTCCCTATCAACCCATCCCCTCCCTTTGGATACTTGTCCCAGATTTGCTTGCAAAACATCTGGTAACCTTAAACTTGGGACATTCCCAATCCAACAAATAAGAAGCTGGATACAAGAAAACCCAACACGGTAATAAAGGAAAAATCCCAAGTAAAGCATTCATAATGGAGGTGTCGGTTCCAAAGGATTATTCTGTAAATAGCATAGAGAGGGAGAAGATCCTGAGGTACCAAGAAATGCCATTAGAGATCAAGAAAGCATGACAGAAAGATACAGAAATATTTCCCATCGTACAGGGAACCAGAGGCTTGATAATGAAGAACTTCCAGTCATATCTTGACAAATTACCCATACATGTTACTGTACGTCTTATGAACTTCAGAACAAAGCTCTCTTTGGCACAATGCAAGTACCATGGCAAGCGTTAGCAGTAAATTTGAGAGACTGAGATCACACTCAACATACCCTGGCTTAGAAGTGAGGTTCATGACAGTCATGGCATGCGCAAAACTAACCTGTTTGGAGAAACTGCCCCCTGGAGGCCTACCTCAGTTAAGATGTCTTCCAAGCAAAATATTTGAGAGACCATTTCACTGCAGGCACCTGAATCTCATCAGTTTGTAAAGCTGCCAAGCTATCCAATAATAGGAAGGAGATTTAACATCAGACCTGGATTTCTCACAAACCCATCCTGATGTGTTATGGGATCTGGAGCACCGATTTCAATGGATACAATCAGGGACTACAAATCCTACTCTACTTTGGGATACAGTATAAGTTTATGTTTAAATTTGTTTATTGAACACAGCTCACGCAACAGTAACAAGCCATAACAGCACAGTACAATAACAGATCAGCTAAAAACCACAGCCGTGTGCAAATTTTTAACAATATTTAACATAAGAACATAAGAACATAAGATATGCCATACTGGGTCAGACCAAGGTCCATCAAGCCCAGTATTCTGTTTCCCACCCCCCACCCCCCGGTTCCATCTACAGCCATTCCACTAAGGGAACGACAGCGTACCCTGAATAACACCACTGACCACAATGCCACCCACTTCCCCATGTAGTACTATACACAGAGAATATCAATATAAATTATACTACAGTACACCACTAAAGGCAACACTACAGTCCACCAGAGCACTGCCACAATCGTACACCGCCTCCTAAACCCAATAACCCCACCTATCAACTAGCCATCAAAGCAATCTCAAAGCCCCCTGCTCCAGCTCCCCCTCCAAGTTCCTATGATGCAGGGACTCGTCCCAACATACAACTTCAACACTCCCCCCTCCCTCTCACAACCGCCACTCACACTCTGAAGGGGCCTAACTCCCTCCCCTCCCCCCCCAACCCCAGCCCCACCCATGCAAGACCCCACTCCGAATATTCACCCAAGCACATTAAGGATTTGGCTTCTCTCTCGCAGAGACAATGTATGTAAGTAGGGACCCCATTCCCCCAAAAATTTATCAGTGGCTACTTCCCCATGTTTAGCCCCTTGCTGCTCAAGCAGTAACAACCGATACACCTCCCTCCTCCACTGACCCACAGTCGGGCCACTGGGCAGTAGCCAATTCAGCAAAATCACTCTCCGCGCTACTAGCAGAACACAGTATAAGTTTAAAACTATGACTGACCATAAGGTCTCTCTCCTTGAACTGGACAACTTGGCAGCTCTAATTCTGCCATACTCATAGAACAACATGCCAAAAATGACAGGGTGAAATCCCATCCCATCATAATCCCTTTCTGCCAAAACAAAAGTCCAGGCTCGCCGTTTGCTCCCTTTAGCCCAGGGCATGGCAAAGTCTTCAGGAGCAGGAGAAATGTCCAATCTCTTCTGGTCCACTGGCATTAAAATTCAAAATAGTACTGGCTGAGCAGAGCTTTTGTTTTGCCTTACACAAGAAGAGCAAAGGAGAGCTTCGGGTCAGCCAGTGCCATCTTGAATTTCAGTGCGTTCTTTAGAAATCAAGGTGCGGAAATTTACGCCAACCCTAGAACTGTGTAGATGCCTGCGCCTAGATTTAACATGCATTTTTGGACACAATGGCCCTAGTCTATAAAGAAAAGTAGACACCTGCTTTTCGTGCCTGCTATTCTTTATAAAATAGGCTCAAGATGGCGCATCCTCTCTACCCCATCCAAGAAGCACATTGAAGACACCATTGCTACGATCAACACCTCCACGGCACAAACTGACCCCTGTCCTGCCTTCTGGATAAAGGAACTACGTACCGAATTTAGTCCATTCATAGCCAGACTCATGGACCTATCTTTCGCAACAGGCTCGTTCCCCCAAAGCCTCAAACACACGTCCATCAGACCTCTGCTGAAAAACAACAAGCTTGACCCCCAGAAGGTTGACTCATACAGACCCATATCTAGCATACCTCTACTAGCCAAGATAATTGAAAAAGAAGTCCAACGCCAAATATAACTCTACATCAATGACACCGCCCCACTGGACCCCTGCCAACATGGATTCAGGGAATCCCATGGTGTGGAAACACTTCTCACCACCCTCTTCAACAATATAATTGCTGGAATCAATAACACCCATCGTGGGTTTGTCCTCATCTTCATGGATATAGCCGCTGCATTGGACTCAGTAAGCCATGAACTTCTCCTGAGGCGACTTGAAGAGAAGAGTATTTGTGACACAGCACTAAACTGGTGCAAATCATACCTGTCCGACAGATGGCAGCACATACGAGCTGGGTCCGCAACATCGGAACCGTTCCACCAGAAACAGGGCGTACCGCAGGGTTCCTCCCTCTCCGCCCTGATGTTCAACATATACATGCAGCCCATCTGTAACCTCATCCGTTCATTCAATGTTGACTGCTTGATATATGCTGACGACATGCTACTCTATATGCCTTTCTCAACCGACCAGCTTGACCTCTCTCCACTGACAGACTGCTTTGACGCAGTGGCCAATTGGCTCCAGACCCAAAACCTCCGAATACAACACAAGAAAACAGAAGTTCTCTTCATCATGAGGAACCAGAACTTCTCCCCTCCAACCTACCTAAAGGTCAAGGAAGCGGAGCTGCAAACCAAGTCCACAATCCGATACCTTGGAGTCACATTAGACCAACGCCTGGACATGAGGGCGCACATAAGCAACATGGTAAGAGCAGTCTACCATAAGATCTGGACACTCAGACACACTCCCTGCTAGAACCAGATGACTTCCAGACAATCTTTCAAGCGCTAGTTATCCCACATTTTGATTACGCCAATGCAATTCTACAAGGGCTCCCACATTCCACCCTGGGTCCGCTCCAGCTCGCAATGAATACCGTGGCTATAGTTCTATATGGTGCCTCCAGGCGTGACCATGTGACACCCATCCTGAAACAGCTCCACTGGCTCCCTATTCACGGTAGAATTTCCTTCAAGATCCTACTGCTGACCTTCAAGGCCATCAACGAGCTCTCTTCTGCCTCACTCTCAGAGCTTATCCACACTACTCCCCCCAACAGAGCCAGAAGATCTGCAGCAATCAACACACTAGTAATACCGAAAGCAGTAACACAATGCATCCAGGCAACAGCAAGCAGGGCATTTAGGTTCTGTGCGCCCAGATGCTGGAACGCCCTTCCACCTAGCATCCGAGCAATCCCTGACCTAACACAATTTAGGAAGGCTTTGAAGCACCACATCTTCCTCAAATACTACCCGGACGATTGCGCACCAATAACCGCTCCCCCTTCTAGTTCCAATGCACTATGAATACTCTTTGATTCGACTTGATGTGATGCCTATATGTAAATAGTTTCCCCGGTTTTACCCAAGTTTAAGCACCTGTTCTTTGTAAATGCGGAGCAGATTCGAGCACCATATAAGCTTTCTGTTGTCATGTAAACCGCACTGATGTTGAATAGCGTGGTATAAAAGAGACAATAAATAAATAAATAAAATAAATCCTGGATGTCTGAAACTAGTCGCCTGTTTACAGAATTACTCTGTCTCACAACCAAGCAAGATCAGTGAAAAAAGTATAGGATCAAGAAGAGATCACATGCAGTGCTCTCACTCCGTAGGGGCTCTCGCCCATAAACCCCAGAGGCCTCCCCCAGACGGCAAATTTACCTGGCTGTCTTAATAAATTGAGAGGTCTGCGGAGGGTATGGACGTGAGTCGATACAGCAAGCGCCAGGACATGAAATCCATCAGCCGGGAATAGGAGAAGCTGGGGCCGGGTAGTGCCAAAATGGTGGAACAGCCGCCTTCCCCGAAGTCTCAAACACAGACAAACCTCGTGGAAGAAGTAACAGCAGCAGTGGGAGCCCTGACACAGCAACCAGGAGACATTGCGGCCAAGACTGAAGCCATCAATAAAACCTTTGAGTCCTTTGGCAGGTGGCTGCGGGAAGCGGAACGAGTGGGAAAAGTTGAAGAGGTGGCAGGGGCCCAAGCGCAGGAGATTCGCCAGTTGGAGATGCAGGCGGAGTTGCAGGCCGCCAAGATTGATGATCTAGAGAACAGAAGCCGCAGGAATAATTTGTGATTTGTAGGTATTTCTTCCACAGTGGCCGACAGCAAGCTGAAAGGTTATTTGGAAACGCTGCTGCCAACGATCCTTCAACTTGGAGCAGAGTGCAGGACACCAACAATCGAGTGGGCGCACAGAGTAGGCCCACAGAGTAGGCCCAATGAGACCAGAGGACAATCGACCATGATTGGTGGTAGCCCAGTTCTTAAACTACGCACAGAAGGACTTGATTCTATGGGCCGCAAAGACCAGGGGCCCAATCAAACATGGGGATACCTACTTAAGGATCTTTCAGGACTATTCTGCAGAGTTGAGTCGATGACGGAGAACATATGCGATGATATGTCAATGACTTGTGGAACATAAACTGAGGTTCATGGTCCTTTACCCTGCACACCTTAAAGTATTCATTAATGGCGTAGCTAAAACTTTTGACTCAGTGGAGGCGGTCACGAAGCATCTGGTGGAGCTAAGGCCAATGTTGGCAGCGGCGGACTCATAGTACACTTCCAGAGTGGCAGGAGGAAGTAAAAGAAAGGGAAATAAAGCTACTCAGAACTGGAGGTGGGAAGAGCACGTTGAGCAAGATATGAAGGGAAACACAAGTCTCAATTATACTGGCTGAGGGGCCAGGCAGAGTCCCCACACCAGAATAGTATCAACAGGTGGCGAAGGACTGGAAAGCCTGGACTTTCTGTGTGTTTTTGTCTTTTGTTTCGAGTTCTCTATGTGAGTACTGAGGAGGGAATAGATCTGTACTAGAGCTGGAAAATAATAACAGAGCGGTGGAAAAGAGAAGGGGAGGAGATAGATGGGTGGAGGAGGGAGGTTGTAGGGGGGGTGGAAATGGCAAGTCTCCTCAGACAAGGGGGAAGGGGAGTGAGACTAAGATGGGTGGGACCCCATAAAGAAAAGAGCTAAAGACGTGCCCAGGGTCAACTGCCAGAGCCTACTATGAACACGCACAAGATGTCACCAGGGGCATCAGGGTAATCCTGATGAGGAGGGGAGGGAGGTGTAGAATGGAAAGAGGAGGACCCAGGATGAGAGTAGGCAGTAGAGGACGAAAGGGGAGTGGTGTGGGGGGGCCCTCACACACATCAACGAGTGATCCAGCAGAGAAAGGAGAGGAAGGTAGATTGGGAGGGAGAGGGTGGAAAGGGAGGGGAGGGGAGGAGAGGAAAGGGGTGAGGGTTCATCTAAGGTCTCCCTCAATTGGAAGGGGGAAGTTAGAAGGAAGAGATTACCAGATGGTAATAAGGAGAGGGTAGATAGGGTTCCAGCTTCGCATAGTGGTCCAAAAGGACATGGAGGGGGGGCTCTAGGCTGGGGGGGGCCTTCCAGGGTAGAGAAGGATGGAGTCCTACAGAGTTATGTGGGTGAGAGTGTGAATAGGCTGAGAATCTTTTCCTGGAACGTATGTGGCATAGGAACCCCCATTAAACGATACAAAATCCTGTGGGCACTCGCACGTCACCAATGTGACATAGCATTACTCCAGGAGACCCACCGGTCTATTGTAGAACACAACAAACTTACACGGGATTGGGTAGGGCAGACCTTTGGAGCTCTGGCACAGGGTAGGAAGGGGTGTGTGGTGATATTAATACATAAAAGAATAAGGTTCATCAGCAAGCAAGAAATAAAGGACGCCAAAGGTAGGTACATAATACTATATGGAGACTTTGAGGGCCAATCAATAATCTTATGCAATGTATACGGACCGAATGGTTCAGAAATGACATTCGTCGCACAGATAGCTTTGCACATTGAACAACTGCCACTCACGGCATTAGTAGTGGAGGGGGGGGGGGCCTAAATGGGGTTTTGGACCCACTTATGGATACTTCCAGAGCTGTACAAGGGGCCAGAGCACAAACATCCAGAGTTCTAAGGCGATTTCTACAGAGATGACATTTAGTGGATGCGTGGAGACTTTTACACCTGCACGAGAAAGACTATTCCCATATATCGAGGGCACACAGTACGAGCGCGTGTACAGACTACCTCCTTACCCCAGAGAGTCTGTTTGCAAGGGCTGAAAGGGCTCAAATTGGGCTGGGGGAGATTTCAGATCACGCACTGATCTGGCTTGAGCTGGCCCGGCACAAAGTCAATGAGAGGATGCGCATCTGGTGCTTCCTGTTAGAGCTATTTAAAGAGGAACAGTTTCAGGTATATTTGAAGGATAGGTGGCAAGCATATCAATTGTACAACCAACAACATCAGGACACTCCGGAGTTGTATTGAGAAGCAGCGAAAGTAGTACTAAGGGGGGACATTATAGCGTATGCTGCCAGGAGGAGGTGTTTATTGAATGCCAGGGTGCTTAGACTGGAAAAGGAGGTAGTACGGGCGAGGTGACTGCATGCCACACAACCTCAGGATAATTCTCGGGTGCGCCTCTTGGAACTTCAAGCCACACTTAATGAGGTCCTACACCAATGTGCCAAAAAGTCACATCTATATTACAAGTATAAGTTACAGGAGTATGGTGATAAAACGGGGAAGCTGCTGGCTATGTGTCTGCGAGGGGCACGAAAATCCAACAGAGTGGTGGTCTTGCAGGATAAGGGAGGTCGGATGTGTAAGGACAGCAGAGGAATAGCTAGTTTATTCCCTGCATCCTATCAGAGAATGTATACAGCAGAGCAGGTTTCCCTAGACAGATTAGAGGCCTATATCCAACAACGCTCCTTCCCTCGGTTGTCTAGACAGCAGGCTCAGGAGCTGGGGGCCCTTCCAACAGTTGAAGACGTTCAGAAAGGTATAGCTAAAGCGCAGTGCTGCAAGTCTCCTGGCCCAGATGGGTTCACAGTGGAATTCTATATGTTTTTACAGGCGGAGATAGTGCCCACCTTAGTGGCAATATACCAGTCCATAGTAGAAGTGGGAACTTTCAAGTGGGGAGGGAACCACGCAAATATTACGCCGGAGAGGGATTCAATGGAGGCAGAATTGTACTGTCCCATTTCGCTACTCAATTTTGACAGTAAATTATGGGCTAAGATATTGGCAGACTGTTTGGCAGAGTTTCTGCCTCAATTGATACATGAGGCCCAGATAGAAGTAGCGGTATATAAGTGTAAACTAAATAAAATAAATAAATAAATAAATAAAATAGGCTTTGTGAAGGAGCGGTGCATATCTAAGAATATGAGGAGAATCCTTGCCTCCCTGGAATGGGTAAGAGAAAAGCAGGTCCCGTCACTCCTGATCAGTTTTGATGCCAAAAAGGCTTTTGATAGAGTCCACAAGGGCTATCTTTTACGATGGCTATATTTTACAATTGCTATCTTGTTATGGGTTGGAAGAGACTTTTCTACAGCAACTTCGAACTCTATACTCGAAGCCCACAGCTTCGATTCTGGTAAATAGCATGCTCTCAGATCCCTTTCTTTTTGGAGAGAGGAACCAGGCAGGAGTGCCCCCTTTGTCCTGTCATTGGATCCTTTCATTAGATTTTTGGAGTAGGGTGATCCCAGGGGTCAGGATGGGCCAACTTCAGTTCAAGGTAGCTGCATTCGTGGATGACCTACTGGTCCATATTACCAATCCACAGATAGCATTGCCTAGATTATTACTGCCCATTGACTCTTATGGGAGGTTGGCAGGGCTAAACCTGAACCAGGACAAGCCTGAAGTACTCGATGTCCTAGGTACGGTGTGGGAGAGGTGAGGACCGACATTCCCATTACAATGGACGGACAGAGAGTTTAAATATCTAGGGATTTTTATGCCATGGCACCCCAAGCAGTTATATCGGCGGAACAGGGCCAAAATAATGGAATACACAACTAGCAAGATGGAGGAGTGGAACCCTCTACCCTTGTCATTACTGGGGAGGGCTGCAGCTTTTAAGATGGTTTTGTTCCCGAGGCTGCTTTGCGTTTTGCAGACATTGCCTAGGCGTCTCCTCCATCGCGATGCTGAAAGCTTAGAACAGGAGTTACATAGATTTCTATGGAAGAGGGTCTTGGCCTGCATATTTTTCTCTAGACTTCAGGGCTCGTGGGATCAGGGAGGAGTGGGGATCCCAGACATCGCTAGATGCGCGCAGGCAAGTATCATGAGACACCTGTGTGATTGGATAGGGCAGACGGAGCAATTTACTCCTACAGATCTAGAAGAGGAATTTGTGAAGCCTGTGGTACTGCAGAGCCTATGCAAACAGAAAAAAAGGTTTTAAATCCAGAAAAAAGATTCCAACACCAGATGCGACATTACGAGGAGCCAGATAGGGGGAGCAAGAGAGACCTTCCAAGGCCTAGAGAACCGCACCCCAGAGCTGGTGATGTAATGCCGGCCAACAGCCAATCCAGGAAAGGGGGAGTTCCTTCTAAGAAAGGCTGGGAAGTTGAAAAGGAGGAAGTAGGACAAGCAAAAGAGGCAGAGGCAGAGGAAGAGGAAGAGGAAGAGGAAGAAAAGGAGTCTTGGCAAAGAGACCAGAAAGAAAGCAGTTCCTGGCAAGAAGACACAGTGAGTCCGGTGCAGCAGAATACCAGGAGTTCTTGGCAAAGAGACACTGGAAAGAAAGGTACCAGGAGAGAAACAAAGGTCAGAGTTTTATATGAGGAACCGGTACCAGCAGATGCAGGACACTGTGGAAGTTACCAGAGAGATGATGAAGTCATTGCTATAAGAGGTAACACTCTTCATTCAAGGAGCAAAAGGTGTGGGTGTGAAAGAGTGGTAACTCCACCCGAAGGCCAGCTAAACAGTGGGAAGCCTACTGCTCGAGTAAGGCTGAATTGCAGCAGGACTAGGCCTCAAGCCTCAGCTAACTGGGATAGGCCCAGAGAACAAGGTAAACCACCTTTTTATTCTAATAAGCGTTATAACTTGCTGACACAGGGAGCACAAGGAACAGAGGTGTGCACTCCTTATCAAGCTGTCTGTAAGACAGGACACAAGCTTTTATCAAAAGAAAGACTGTTTAATACAAGGCACCAAGACAAAGGAAGATACTTCCATAGCAAGCATTCACATGACCAAAGCCCAGACCTAGGCCCAGAACACTGGAGGCTAGTGCAAGCGGTATATGAGAAGCCTCAACGTATTCCACAAGAATATACTGATACAGAGTCACAGTTATCAGACCCACAGCCTATGCAGGTGGAATTCAATGAGGACCCTCCTGAGATAGCCATGGATTGCAGCTACTGTCAGGCAGGAAGCCTAGAGTCTCTGCCTGGTGTGTAAAGCAGGGCTCAGTAGCAAAGCCTGTGTGTTATTTGTATAAGGTCCTGTGAAGTAACAGTAGACAAAGCAATATCTGAATATGTTTTCTTTTCTGCCTGAAGCAAGGTTTTCTTTATGTTGATGTAGACTCCACTATTTGAACCATTGTACATTAGGGGAAATAAAAAGCCTTTCTTTCCCTACACTCGGACTTTGTGTTCACTTGAAGTTTTGGTACATGGTAGGTCCTGGGAACAGGTACCCAGACCCCGCATACAAGGACCAAACTCAAAAATAGAAAAATAATTCATGTCCACCCGACCTGCCTTAACCACCCTTGGCCACTAGGGCGGCGGTGCGACAAGCCTTATTCGCTTATGGCAATTCTCTACCTAAAGGGAGTGGAATTGCCACAGAGACTTCAACGTAGCCTACTGATTTAGCCAGTATGAGGGATCTGGAGGTATTTGTGTACTAAATGGAACACTCCCGAGACGTCCTCAAGGTTCCTACCAATATGCGGTAACCCAGGCTTTCAGCCAGGGATGGACAATCAGACCTTTAGGGAATGAAGACAGAAGGGGATCCGAAGTATAGGTCATGTGCTCACATTGAAGGGTACCCTGAAGTCTCTCATCACACTTAGCAGCGAGTTTGGACTGGGAAAGCCCCAACACTTTGCATACTATCAAATGTGCCACTATATCTGCTCCCTTCCTGGGGACAGTTTAGCTGTGGAGCAGGCTGGACAGGTTCTGTTGTTTTTTGACATAGAAGACCAGGAGAATATTTCACTCTCCAGCCTGGTCCAGAAACTGGCTCAGTGGCAGCCCCTGAAAGACTATCGGGGATTGAGTGTATGGTGGGAGGCCAGAGTTGGGGAGTACAGTGACAGAGAGAGGAATAAGAAACTTGCTGAAGCGAGTCCCAAAAGTGGTATCTTCATCTAGGTATCGAGAACTTCAGGTGCGGGCAATTTGTAGAGCCCAGTTCTCGCCAGGTGCAGGCGTTACATAAGAACATAAGATATGCCATACTGGGTCAGACCAAGGTCCATCAAGCCCAGTATCCTGTTTCCAAAAGTGGCCAATCTAGGTCACAAGTACCTAGCAGTTTCCCCAAAAGATACAGGTTCTACAATGCTTGTAGTTGGTCAAGCAGTGGATATGCTGGGTCCCCTTCAAAAATGGTTTATGGACCTTTCCTCCAGGAACTTGCCAAAACCTATTTTAAACCTAGCTATGCTAACAGCTTTTACTACATCCTCCGGTAGCAAATTCCAGAGTTTGATTGCACGTTGAGTGAAAAAATATTTTCTCTTATTAGTCTTAAAGAGGTTACCCTGTAGCTTCATTGCATGCCCCCTAGTCTTTCTATATTTTGATGGCATAAACAATCGATCTACGTTTACCCATTCCATACCATTCATTAATTTACAGACCTCTATCATATCTCCCCTCAGCCGTCTCTTTTCCAGGTTGAAGAGCCCTAACCTTTCTGGCCTCTCTTCAAAGGGGTATCCTTCCATCCCCTTTACCATTTTGGTGTCTCTTCTCTGTACCATTTCTAATAACGCTATATCCTTTTTAAGATACAGTGACCAGAATTGCACACAATATTCAAGGTGCAGTCACACCATGGAACGATATAGAGGCATTATAATATCCTTTGTTTTATTCTGCATTCCTTTCCTTATGATACCTAGCATTCTATTTGCTCTCTTGGCCGCCGCTGCACACTGAGTGAAGGGTTTTAACCCTGGGAGTACCGATGGGGTCAAAAGTGACCCCATTGCAAGTTTCACAACACGTATCTCAGAAACTAGTTGTTCAAGAATGCAATCTTTTTATGACTTTTCACATGTCAATATTCTCTTTATATTGCACCATGAGAGGAATAATTTTCATCCGCTAGGTGACGCTAGTGATGAATTGCAGCACAGAGTACCAGTGGGGTCATTTTTGACCCCAGTTGCTTACGTCCGGTTTGGATCGTGATACAATTTGCAGTTTTGTGAATTTTTTGATCTGACAAAGGTATTTATTATTAATTATGTATCATTTATTTTTTTGTACTCTTATTTTATGAAAATTACACATTTTCTGTAATTGATATCATACATTCTCTCATTATTTCCGATGAAATCTAAAGGCTTTCAGCTCGTTCATCACGATTATTGTACACCTATAGTAAAACTGCTTTGCGTTTTATTCAACTTTATCTTTGTTTATTTATTTTAGGTTATTGTTTATGATGTCAAAATGAAAGTATTCAGCTGCCCAAGTAAGAGAAATATTGCAACAAGATGCTGACCGTGACGGCTCTGAGTTGTCTGATGATGCAGCATATTCAGCAAGCGAAGAAGCATATCAGCCAAGTTCGGACGATAAATCTGATGATGACAGTCATGATTCAGATGGTGACAGCAGTTGGTCGCCAAGTGAATGTGAGACTGATGTTGAGTCGTTAACATCGCTTACAGCAAAGAGTCAAGTTACAGGTCAAGGCTGTGCTGGACGGGGAAGAAGGCAGGAGTCCTCGGTGTCAGTATCATCTGTGAGGAATCTTAGTTGTGGTCATAGAGGAGCTAAGAGGTCATCAACTATAAGCACAAATGTTGCCATTGAAGCCTATGTATCTAAGGATGCCACATCAAGGAACAGGAAACCTATAAAGCAAGCTGCTGGAAGATACGCCAGAGCTAATGTCATGCCCGTACAACAAGGTCCTACAAGGTATGCTGTACGAAATGTTGATGGCCCTCTTGCAGCATTCCACTTGTTCATGAGGAAGAACTTATTGAATGAAATCATGATGTGGACGAGCAAACAAGGAAGACGCATTTATGATGACACCTGGAAAGATTTGACAGATGGAGAATTTCAACGTTTTCTTGGACTTCTGATCCTCTCAGGCGTGTACAAGTCACGAAATGAATCCATAGTTCAGTTGTGGAACCTTGAAGATGGTCGTTCTGTTTTCGGCAAAAATATGGCCCGTAACCGTTTTCAGCAAATTTCTTGTGCTCTCAGATTTGATGATGCAACCAACAGACATGAACAATGAGGCGTGGATAAGCTTGCTCCAATCAGACGCGTTTTTGATACCTGGGAAGCAACTCTAAGTGATGCCTTTGTTCCTAGTGAAAATGTTACCGCGGATGAGCAACTGCTTACTTTTCGTGGCCATGTTCTGTTCAGAAAACCTGGGAAATATGGCATAAAGCTATGGATGTTGTGTGACAGTGCAACGTCATATGTTCTGCGTCTTCAAGTATATACAGGAAGGGAACTCGGACAAAACAGGGAACAGAATCAGGGAGAAAGGGTTGTGCTGCAACTCACTGAAGGATTGACGCGATCTGGTAGAAATTTTACTGTTGACAACTTCTTCTGCAGTTTATCCCTGTCACGGAAATTGCTAGAAAAACAAATGACACTTTTGGGGACAATTCGAAAGAACAGAAAAGAATTACCTCCAGAATTTGTAACAGCAAAGGGCCAAGAGGTATTCACTTCACTGTTTGCCTTTCGCGAATGCGCCACTCTGGTTTCCTATTGCCCGAAGAAAGGAAAAGTGGTTGTTCTTCTGAGCAGTTTGCATGATCAAGAAGAAGTAGATAACACACGTCCAGACAAAAAAACACGCATGATCTTAGACTATAATTCTAGTAAAGGTGGAGTAGATACGGCAGATCAAATGTTCCGCACGTATACCACAAAACGAATGACAAGACGCTGGCCAGTGACAATCTTCTGCAACATGTTGGACATCAGTGCTTTGAATGCCTTCATTGTTTGGATGTCACTAAATCCAGAATGGCAGTCCAAGTCAAAGCACAGATGTCGTCTATTCCTCTTGGAATTAGGAAAGCAGCTGCTTCAGAGTAATTGCAGCGAGACTTCTTCCAGCATTGAAGAAGCCACTGATGCTGTTTGTAATGTTGGGATCACAAAGAAAAGGGCAAGGTGTCACTGCTGTTCCAGAGAAAAAGACAAGAAAAGCAACATAGTTTGCACCTCCTGCAAGTGCAGTGTTTGCAAAGAACATTCAGACATTGTCTGTGTCTCATGCTAATGACTGTAGTACTTTACTGTGTTCATCAAGTGCATGCAAAAACTGCTTTCATGGCAACTCTTTTTCATGTAATTTTATGATAAAGCATTACATTTCAAAACATTTAACCTTCATATAATAAATAATTAATTTTGAATAATATTTTGTCTGTTTAGTTTAAATTTTTCATGGTTAACAATTAAAATTCGTCGTGGGGTCATTTATGACCCCAATGGTATTCAGTGTGTGCAAAAAATCTCGGTAATTCCAGGGTTAACATGTTATCCATGATGACATGTTTCGTAGTGGGTTAAGACAAGATGGGAACTGCCTATGGTGTGGTGCGGCAGAGGCAAATTTGGGACACATGTAGTGGAGCTGTGTAAAGATGCAACAGTACTGGCGTCATATTCAAAGATATATGCGGGCCTTGATAGGACAGGTTGTGTAATGGACAGCAGCTCTGGTGGTATTAGATGCCCTTCTCGTGACCTCTCCGAAAGGCCGGTGGAAGTGCCTTTTGATACGTAGTGGGGAAATGGAAGGAAGAGTCTGGACTCTTCTACTGGAATTGGCATCACTGTTTTCATCAGCTAATGATGCAGGAGCTGATGTCTTCAAGAGGGAAACCAGAGAAGCAAGCGCTTTTCAAGGTACTTTGGGGGGCTACCTGGACACTCTTCAACCCGGGATGAGGCATGAATTGCTGACCCTATAGTTGGGAGGAGGAGTGAGAGTCGTAGGAGGGGGACCTAACCAGTTGGGGGGGGAGGGTGGGAGGTTGATGGGTAGAAGGGGGAGGAGTGGGGACGAGATGGGGCGTAAGGGGAAGATCATGCATTGTGGACTGGGTGACCCCGGGTGGAGTATCAGAGCCAAGCTCTGCCTGGGGAGGAGGGGGGAGGGAGATAGTTGCTAAAATCTGGGTGGGAGGAGGGAAGGGGAGTGGTAGCTAGACAGTGGTACATTAAGCTGTTCATAAGTGTTATTGAGAGTCCTTATCCAAATAACCCATAAAGGTACACACGGGTACTATAGTGTTGAAGGGGGATGAGGAGGGGGCATGGGGGGCATGGATCAGGGCACTAGGCAGGGAGGGAGGGGAGTGCAGACGGGTAAATAACTAGAAAAAAAGAGTTAAATGTTCGAAGGATTTTGCTTTGACTTGTCTGTTATGGGAAACTGTAAAAATATCCTTATGTTGGAATGATTATTACTCACTTGAATAAACAGATTTATACAAAAAAAAGTATAGGATCAGATCCTGTGTCTTGTTGAGGTACGGGAACATGTCCGGTGTCTCAAGTCGGTACAGCATCACATCCTACGTATGTATCATATTAACAGAAGATTTTTACTCTTCTTTCTCCTGGGTGGGGTTGGGGGGGGGCAGCCTAAAAAACTAATACGACCTGTGACAGGTACAAAAAGGCAGAATGAGTGGGCCAAAATGGTCCTTTTCTACCACCATTTTCAGTATATCTATGAGGGATTCTTTGAGCTCTAAAATATGCAGCAGACAAGTACAACAGTGAATAGAAAAAGTGTCTCTGCCTGATCCAAGTCCTGAAACGTGATATCTGTGCTGGAAATGCGTCCTCCTTAGAGCTGAGTTACAGACTGACAGGGGCAGGTTTGCCTAGCGGATCCGATTCATACCCCGATGCATGTATTGACTGGGCTTTATAAATATGATCCTCCTGAAGGAGTGAAAGCTTGTTCTCAAGAGAAGCATAATGTCTGCTTTCACCCCTCGAGGTCATAATTTCTTTCAGAATAAGAAGAATATAACATAACATAAGAAACGCTATTCTGGGTCAGACCAAGGTCCATCACACCCAGTATCCTGTTTCCAGCAGTGGCCAATCCAGGTCACAAGTACCTGGTAGGTTCCCAAAAAGATACACAGGTTCCACAATGTTTGTCCTGGGGTAAGCAGTCGATTTCCTGGGTCCTCTTTAATGCTTTATGGACCTTTCCTCCAGGGGCTTGTCCAAATCTTTTTTAAACCCAGCTATACTAACAGCTTTTACTCCATCCTCCAGTAACGAATTCCAGAGTTTGATTACGCATTGAGTAAAAAAATATTTTCTTTTATTACTCTTAAATGGGTTACATTGTAGCTTCATTGCGTGTCCTCTAGTCTTTCTACATTTTGATGGAGTAAACATCCTATCTACGTTTACCCGTTCTACTCCTTTCATTAATTTATAGACCTCTATCATATCTCCTCTCTGCTGTCTCTTTTCCAGATTGAAGAGTCCTAACCTTTTAAGCCTTTTCTCACAGGGGTATCCTTCCATCCTCTTTACTATTTTGGTGGCTCCTCTCTGTGCCTTTCCTAATTCTGCTATTCCTTTTTAATATATGGTGACCAGAACTGCACACAATATTCAAGGTGTGGTCGTACCATGGAATGATACAGAGGCATTATATCCTTGGTTTTATTTTCCATTCCTTTCCTTATGATTCCTAGCATTCTATTTGCTCTCTTGGCCACCGCTGCACACTGTGCAGAGGGTTTCAAAGTATTATCCATGAAGATACCTACAACGTTTTCTTGGGTGGTGGTTCCTAATGTGGAACCTTGCATCGTAGTTTCGGTTGTTCTTTCCTAGGTGCATAACTTTGCATTTGTCCACATTAAATTTCATCAGCCATTTTGACCTCCAGTTTTCCAATTTATCAAGGTCATCTTGCAATTTTTCACAATCCTCTTGTATTTTAACAGCTTTGAATGATTTTCTGTCTTCTGCAAATCTGATCATCTCACTCGTTATTCCCATTTCCAGGTCATTTATGAAAATGTTAAAAAGCAGTGGGCCCAGCACAGATCCCTGTTCACCTTTCTCCAGTCTAGCTATACCAGCACTTCCTGAAGACTGTGTGCTCTCTGGGGTGGATGTGAGGTATTGCAAACAAAGTTATTTACAGAAATTACACAGTTGGCTAGGTCTCGATCTGCAGCCTTCCACAGTTATCTATCCTGTGTGGTTCTTGGAAGTGGGTGTGGTCCCTCCGTTATCAGGACAGTGCAATGCTCAGAGACACAAGCTCACAACAGCAGCATAACATAGAGCCGTCCCCTCTTTTCTGTCCCAGCTACCTCAGGTCTCTGGATGTATTATCAGTATAGGGGATGCTAGATTTGCTTGACACATCAAGTATGGGCAAATCTTTACTTGTTGTTCATGCAAAGAGCTAGATTGCCGTTTTCCCTAAGGTGTGAGTGCACACTGCTTGGTCACTGCTGCATCAGGGAGGGACTGATCATTACCAGCATCAGCAGTGCACGGTCAGACGTTCTGCTCGGAGAGAAGTACCCTTTATAGGAACTTGCACAAACGCTCAAATACCAGACACAAACACAGAAACATTCAAGTGCACACCACGCAGATGCATAATTCCTCACATGCAACTTTACAAACAGAAAAATATCCTGGTCAGCCCCCCCCCCCCCACCTCCCCCGTGCCCTTCAGACTGCTAGCGCAGAGGACACAGCTTAGAGACGAGCAGATGGGAGGGTCTCTTTTCCCAGTCTCTTCCTCCTACACAAATGGCTTTTTGTAGGTGGTGCCCTAAGGAACTCATTCATCCTTCTCACAGCCAATGAACATGCAGTGAACACTCTCTGCCTAACCCTGGCACCATGGGCTACATAACCAGGAGTGTATTTCAGCTTTATACAAGACAGAAGACTGTCACAATGTCTGTTCATCCCATGGGCTCTTCTACATCTAAGCTGCTGGCTACTGTCACAGCCGCAGTGTCAAAAAAGCTGCTTTGCTCTAATACTTCTAACCAGCTTTCGGTTATCAAAGAAACCCAGATCAGCCTCTCTGAAAGTAGAATGGAGCACACAGATAAGGAATAGAAGAACATTCCCGCCCCCACCCCACCCTATTTGGAGGGTGTTCACTAGTCAACGGGTGCTGACCGCCTACTGATGCTTTGTAGAGAGGTGCATGCCCAGAGCCAGCTAAAGAGCAAGCTTCATTCTGTGCTGTTATGTAGAGATTTCTGTGTTGTATAAGAGTGACATTGGGGGCTCAGCACCTCAGAGCAGCATCGTGGTGGCCATTCAGGGCCCCTACTGCAGGCATGTCACATGGCTCTTTTCCAAGAACTGTAAGGTTCAAATTTCACACACAGAAAAATCCACTCATAATACACGTTGCCAAAGGACAGATGTTTGCCTGAAACATTTTGTAGACTATTACCCTCTGTCTTAGAAGTTTAAGTAGGAGATGCTATATTTTTAAAGAACAAAAATAAAAATTGTGTTTGCTGAAGGTTTAATCCTCTTTTTTGGCACTTGGTAATCACATCAACTTGTGTCTAATGGGGTTGGGTGGCAGAATGTTAAGGCCCGCTCCTGTCCCCCAATATCGTGCAGGTTCTCAGTCTCAACCAAAAGGTTCATACCCAAAAAAGAGTGAGAGCAAATTTTTTTTGTACCATCAAGTCAGTGCTGACTCCTGCAGACTCAGCTGCCTCTGTGTTTTCTTGGCAATGTACCACCAGAAATAGATTGCCAGGCCTTTTCTTCCAAGGCAATGGAAAGTAGGGGAACTTGCCCAAGGTCAGCCATTGGAAGTTGAACCCTTGATCTTCTGGGTACTATGTAGTTGCTCTAACCACTAGGCTGCTCCTCCATTGCAGCAATAAGCCATTGTATTCAATCTCAAATTTTCAAAGCTAACACAAAGACTTAACAGAATCTTGGGCTTTTTGACTCAGTAGCAGACACAACTCTGCTGCTCCATCCATTCCCCTGTCCCACTGTCATGGTATTATAATTATGGTTCACCTATTATTTTAGCACCATTTTTATACCGCCGTATCTACAAGCCATGGCAGTTTACATAGAACAATAAACTAAACATTTTACATTGAACATCTGCTAAAGGTTAAATTAACTGGCTTTAGATGTAATTTTAGGCCCCTTTCTAAGAGGGCTTACAGTGGGTTCTGAGGGTCCCCCATGATCTGGGGGCCTGTCTCTCAGGATTGCCAGCTGACTCCAGATGTGCCCGACAGGCTTGATCCAGTCCTGGGTTTACTCCTCTGCATGCAGGACCATGCAGGCCTAGTGGTTGGGGCAAGGTACTTCAGGCCGGAAGGTCGGGGGTTCAAATCCCACTAGAGGACAGCAACCTTGGGCCGGAAGGACTGGGGTTTCTAGGTGCTCCTTGTGGTCTTGGGCAAGCCACTTAACCTTCCATAGCCCATGTTTCCTGTAAAATAGTTATCTCCAAGTTATAATGCCCTGTTCAATGTAATTTCAGTTTGTTCAATGTAAACCGCACTGATGCAGAATAGTGCGGTATATAAGAGAATTAAAATAAATAAATGTGGTTCTGATGTCCTATTGCATTCCCTAAGAAAAACAAGACAACAAGTCCTGCCACGCAATGGGGTAACCCAGGACTGGATCAAGCCTGTTGGGTGTACCTGGAGCCAGTTGGCAATGCTACTCTCTCTTCTCCTCTCTCCCTGTGCAACTGGCAAATTTGCTTTAAAATGATCTTTGCAGGTTTTTTGGGTCGTCACGTCCTAGTAAGTGGAAGCGGTGCTTCAGCCATCGTGCTGTGGCTTTTCTTTCAGCATGATGGCCCGGAACACTGCAAAGATCACGATACTGATCTCGGAAGCCTAAGACAACATTTACTGTAAAATGTTTGCTGCTCTGCCTCTCGCTCTTAAAAGGTTTTCAGGCCTGGCAGCTGGCACCTCCTGTTGCTGGGCCATGAATTGCAGTTGTTATCGTGAGATGCCAACTGCCGGGCCAGAAAACATTTAAGAGAGAGAGTAACAGGAGTGGGAGGCAGCACGTCAAACATTTGAAAGATGGTTTGCAGGTTGCCATTGCTCTGCCTTCATCACTGCAATGCGGGGTCACTGGGCTGTGTGGGCCCCTTTCCTGCCTGGGCTTCCCCTGCCCTGTAGGGACAGCTTGGGTGGTTGTACTTGAGGCAATGGAGGAGGAAGTGATTTGCCTGTGATCACAAGGGAGAAACAGGATAAAAATGCTGGCTAGGGCCCCTAACCACTAGGCTATTCTGTTAGAATATAAGTGTTGAAGTAGTGACAACCACAGCCTTAATTCACAATAATAAAACCCACATTGACGTATATGTATATACCACTTTATATATCACTGTAACTACCTGTAAAGATCGTAAGAACATAAGATATGCCATACTGGGTCAGACCAAGGTCCATCAAGCCCAGTACCCTGCTTCCAACAGTAGCCAATCTAGATCACAAGTACCTGGCAGTCTCCCCAAAAGACACAGGTTCCACAATGTTTGTATTGGGGCAAGCAGTGGATATCTCAGGTACCCTTTAATAATGGTTAATGGACCTTTCCTCCAGGAACTTGTCCAAACCTTTTTTAAACCCAGTTACACTAACAGCTTTTACTACATCCTCCGGTATCAAATTCCAGAGTCTGATTACACGTTGCGTGAAAAAATATTTTTTCTTATTAGTCTTAAATAGGTTACCCTACAGCTTCATTGCATGCCCCCTAGTCTTTCTATATTTTGATGGCATAAACAATCGATCTATGTTTCCTCGTTCCACTCCATTCATTAATTTATAGACCTCTATCATATCTCCCCTCACATGCAAAGCAATACACCTGTAAATATGTTTCTTGTTAATACAGTAATAGACCTTAATGACCATCCACCTTTAAATATGTTACTTGCTAACTCTGCAATAGACCTCAAATAGTCAACCACCTGTAAATATGTTAGTCAATAATTCAGTAGTAGGCGGTTTCATACCTACTAAACTATAACTTACGTTTACTTAAAGTTACCTGTTAGATCATATTATGATGTAACTGTTCTTATTTTGTTAAATGTAAACTGCTTTGATTTCCTTGAAAGGCGGTATATAAAACCGTTCAATAAATAAATAAATAAATAAATAATGCATGAGAAAACACCATTAAAAGAGCTCTAACCAAGTTACTACATTGCACATTTTGAAAATCTATCTAAAGAAAGAATAACTATATAACACTATAAGGAGCAGAGTAGCCTAGTGGTTAGACCCAGAGAAGCCAGGTTCAAATGCCACTGGTATTCCTTCTGATCTTGGGCAAGTTATTTAACCTTCTATTGCCTCAGTATAAACTTAGATTGTACACTCTCTAGGGACAGCAAAAATACCCACTGTACCTCAAACGTCTGAGAAGAGTGTGAGCCACATCTAATTTTAAGAAAGCTGAGTTCCTAAATTGAGGAGCCCATTTCCAGCTGTCTGTTTTCAGATCAAAATCCACCTGTAGTTCGAAGTCTAAAATGTAGGCTCCTAAATTTAGAGCTGCTATTTATTTGCACACAGCCTAGGATTGAACATCAGTTCTAAGCACCTAACGTTTTTTCCCTGCCCGCAGCCAAGGTAGTCATCCACTTCTTGGGCTTCTAAACTTAGGAGGCTAGTGAGACTAGGAGCCTAAATGTTCAAAGGGGCCAATTTAAGAGTTGAATTCTCAAAGTTCAGCACCTACTATAAATGCTTTGAAAATCAGCCTGTCTTTGAATACACGTCTAGTAATCAAATTTACCTTTTAGATAGTTTTGGATTATTTCTAAGTTGTACGCTTATTTATTTTCATTTAGATATTTCTGCATAGAAATTGCATCCACATAAAAGCCTGATGTGATGTACAACTTTTCATAAAAGCATAAAATAATTACAGATATATTAACGTAGCAGGACACCCCAATCTTCTCCTCTTTTTCAGAAAAAGGAAGATTCTGGAGTCCCTTTTTCTCATTTTACTTCTCATGTAGTATGAGCTAAGGGAGTTTTGGCCTGCCTGTCCTTTAATTGTCAGGTGACATCTCTTCCTATGTCCTGGGGAGAGTATTTAAGACCCTGTCTTTAGGGAGCTCCAGGAGAAGGGATGTAGGAGTCCCGGTACGCTCAGGTAGGAGCATCCCTGATGGCCAGCTAGGTCATCCAGCCAAGAGAGCAGCTGCCCCTAAGCCAACTAGGCTTGATGCAGGAGAAAAGGAGAAGACAGTTCATTAGACTACAGAAGGTGTGAACTGGAAGGCCAGTGGAGAGCAGTTTCTGTTAGCAGCCGAAGCCCCAAGGGCTCAAGCAAAGGGTCCCAGAGGAGTCAGGCCGCACCAGAGCTTTTTGTTTCCCTAAGGAAAGCAAATGGGACCAAAAAGGTGCATCCCAACTCTACCACTGAGTGGCCCCAAACACAGTGGTGTGAGAGACCAGCCTTCCCGGTGCGTTCTGAGCACACTGGTGGGAGAATTTTTCCCTTGTTATTTTGCTCTGTTTTTACACTGTACTTAATTTATTTTACTCAGTGATGCCCTAGAACTAGTATTTGTCCAGGATTTGTGTGTTTCTATTTGATTGTCATTCCTCCCTAGACCTTGAGGTTTTTACCTCCTCTGATCCACGTTTTTTTTAGTGCCATCAAGTCAGTGCGACCCAGCTACCTCTGGGTTTTCTTGGCAATGTATCACTGGAAGTAGATTGCCAGCCTTTTCTTCCGAGGCAATAGAGGGTAAAGTGACTTGCCCAAAGTCACAAGGAGTGCCAGTAGCAATCCCTGGGTACTAGGCAGTTGTTCTAATCACTAGGTTACTCCTCCACTCCACTTTTACTGTCCTTTTATTTATTTTTTTACTTTTTTCTTTTATGTAGTGTATCTGGAGCTATCCTTACTGTGTTAGTGAGAAGTCAGCTCCACTCAAAACTACAAGCATACCAATACAAAAATGTTTTCCAAGCTGCATAGGGCCATGACATCTTAATACCGTCCCTGTAAGTCACATTATCAGCCTGAAGTAGAACCACATCAGGCATCACAAAGAAAGCTCAATCCTGCGTGGACACCATGATTTCTCTTGTACTAGGTACTCGCGAGAAACAATAAAATGTTCACTTTTTAAATTAAAGAAAAGAATTAAAGTGTTATAAAAATATTTTCCAATGAATGGACTGTTTTTTAAAAAAATAATCGATATAAAAATGGCATTGATTGACAAAATATATTCATTTGTAGGCAAACTACATTTAAACAAAGGCTTATTGCTAATAATTCCTTTGTCAAGATATCGCATATTGATGATTTTACTTCCAAAGCTACAGAGAACAGTCAAATTATTTCCATAGCATCCTTTGCTGATCTCTTCTCTATGCATGCTTGATAAAAAGAGAAAAAAATTAAACAAAGAAAAGAAAGTGATGCCATTTTATTGGACTAGCTTAATACAGTTTTGGACTGCTTTCTTCCTCGGGTAACGACAGTATGAGGAAAAGATGAGACTCCTATAAAATACCGCAAAGCATCAAGGCCTGGGCCAAGCTATGCCATACTTCATGCAATCTGGGCCAGTTATGCTATATCCTTTTCTCTGCAGACGTCATTCACCAAGGTCCCCTCCAGAATGTAGCAACCCCCTATAGCTCAGTGAAACCTTCAGCCTTCAGGCCAATGGAAGTCTTTTACTGTTTTGCCAAAAACAGGCAAACAATGGATGCTGGGAGTAGGGAAAGAGTATTTCTACTACGACTGGATACTTTTCTGCTACTGAACTGAAGATTTGGTACAGTTAATTCGATAAGAAGGACAACTCTCAATTGGAAGAGGAAGAAGGGAGATGAATAAGAGATCAAAGATCAAAATAAGTCGTTGAAATGCATGCTATGCGACTACTTGGATATTGGATGGCGACATTACTGTTTGGCTTTAAATACAAATAAAGTAACTTCTAAAAACCTGGATACAGAGTGAAGTAGTGAAAGGCTTAGTTTTTTTTCTTTATGAAACTGGAATGTGCTACAAATGTCCTGAGGAGAGCGACGCTTTGCTCTGCGTTGCATAAAATAATCCAGACGTTTGATTTACAGCCTTAGAAACACTCAACATTTTGCAAGCGGGTTGAAGAGATGGAAAAGATTTCTCTTAGAAAACCCAAAGTATAGATAAAGGCAGGTGACACACGGAAAAGAGCAGTGCCGAGGTCTGTTACCCGCTGCACATACCTGCCATAGAGCAGGGGTTGGTGCTCCCCCCGGGCTCCCAACTGCTGCGAGCGGTGTCCGTGTGTCTTTAATTTCGCTCATTCTTAGACAGGGGAGACCTTTGCTTCACGAACCACTGCTGCCGGCTAAAGTACATACAGGTTATCCGCACACCACAGTACTTCAGAACATTACCCCTTCCTTCCCCCCCAACTGTGCTCTCTCTCATCTTTCATTATCTATTGTCCATTGTTACGTAAACCCGCTTTGATATGATTGAACGAAAGAGCGTATAACAAATAAAGACTGGAACAATAAAGAATAGAACCCCGCCGCATACACGTATACCTAGTCCATACGCGCACGTATCACCATTCAACAAATGTTGCAGCCTGAACGCATATCGGCTACCTGCTAGCTCTTAAAGTGTCTCTTTTTCCTTTCCTCCTTGTTCCCCTGCAAATACTTACTTTTCCACACAACATCCTGCATCTGGAATTGTTCCGTCGGGTCTGCAGCCGCGGTGTGAGCTGAAGACTCTGCTGAACGCCTTTATCAGGGGCAGTGACTCCCGTAAGCCTGTGTGCACAGGAGAAGAGGCTCGTCTGCGGACTGGAGATTAGGGGAACTCCACCAATGGGAAGCTTCTCAGCTGCATGGGAAACCCAGCCGTAGACAACAACAGCATCTGACGATTTGCCCTCCTACGGGGGTTGCCTTGAGTTTTCAAGTGGCCCAAGCTGGGACAAAGTCAAAATATTCTAAAGCAGATCTATCTATTGCCGCGGTTCAAAGCGAGCCGAGTTTATGATACATTTAACACGGAATGTTCTTTCGCATTCTCCTTTCTTCACCTTGTTGGAAAGTTTTGTTTGAATGTTATTTTGACTGGATCACAAAGAATCAAATATTACAGAGGAAAAACACGGAGAATGGATCGTGCAGCCCTACATACTGATCCTGGCTTAGGAGTGAGGTTCACTGTTGCCATGGTCTTCTAGACAACATTGTGTTTAAAATGGAGAATTGTGCAATTCCTCCTCTTGCATACGGTCTATTGTTAAATGGTTGTGTTGTAACTTTTGTATTGACTGCTCAGGCCAACTGGAGATTCCTAAACTTTGATATAGAATTTTGGTAGTGATATATTAAATTTAATTAATCAAAATAATAAACAAATAATAATTAAACTGAACCTATTTGGAGGCATTGTCCCTGAGAGAAATCTGATACCCTTTGCAGAGGAGAGACCAGATTATTGACAATGGCTATCTGAAGGCCATGTCTAGCAGCTCAAGAGATGTGAACAGGGTACCAGGCTGACCTTTGATTGTACAAACAGTGGGCTCCAAGGTTTTGTAAGACTATAAAAATAGGAGAGAACTGGAATTCAGGATACATTATTTTCTTTTTCTCTTCCTGAACCTTGACTCTGTCACAGAGCTGGAAGTTGTTTAAGGTTACTGCTCAAAAAATCCAGACATGGAAGCCACTAAATGAAAAAAAGTGTGACTCAAAAAGTCGAAGAAAGCTTTATAAATATGACAGTTTAAAAATATCAGTACTATCCAACTGTGCCAGGCTTGGGGGATCAAAGTGCCTTATTCTTAACTCACCAGATAGCATGATATGAAAGTTCTCAGTGGTGATTTTCTTTTAGTCATATCGAGCTGTCACCCTAGCATGCTTTTAGGCTTGTTTGCTTTTCCCCTTTGCAGCTGAAGTAGAAGGTGGAGGTTACTGCTGGCCCCGACCTGGCACGTATTTATTTCTTTATTGCAGAAAATTGTAAGTGAAACCCATGCCGCAGAAACTGGCTGTGTGAGCTGATCCTAGTCTCAACACACCACCACAACCATGGAAGTCAGGATTCAAATCAAACATGTATTTATTTACAAATATTTGATAGCCCAGCCTCTGTAATAAAACATCAAAGTGGTTACAATAAAAATGATATTAAAGCAATTTGCATAATCCCCCAACCCCACACCATGCCAACGTCTCCGACTTTCACACTTCCCAACAGCATAGCAAACACATACTTCATCACTCTTCTCCCGCTCTTGCTCCTTATGACCTTGGGCAAGTCACTTTGCCTTTCATTGTCCCAGGTTCCAAATAAGGGGGCTAGTTACTAAGGTTCATTAACATTAACATGTGCCTATTCACCATAATGTGTGTAATTTTAGCGCAGATCCCTTGATATTAATGTACATTAGCTTTAACACCCCTTAGATTGCAAACTCTACTTGGGGCATGGTCCTACCCATTTGCCTTGAGCGCAGGTTAAATGCAAAATTTCAAATCCCTTAAACATGAATTCTGTCAAAAAAAAAAAAAGAGACAGCTGAGGGGAGATATGATAGAACAGATCTTGACAAATTTTGTTTGGATTTAGGAGTCAAGACAAAGTCATAGGAGCCAAACCAAAATCCTAGGAGCCAGTGGCTGTGACCTCCTCGCGCCCCCTCCTTGTCTGCAAACTCATTCATATCTGGGGAGGGTGGAAGAGTTTGAAGAGAGATGATAAGGTGTCATGCTAGGGTAACAGGGACTCTATGAGGCATCTTTAGACAGAAATATACAGATGGGGGGGGGGTGCAGAGGTGGAGTGCCTGTTTGTGTCTCTGATGTGTAGCACAGAAGTGAGGTGCCTGTGTGTGTGTGAATATGGGTATCAGTCATGCAGAGGTGTGTGTGTGTGTCTGTCTGTCTGTCTGTCTCTGTCATGTGGAGGTGGGGTGACTGTGTGTGCATATGTAGTGTGGGGTGGGGTGCTTGTGTGAGTTCTGAGGGAGAGAGGAATGCATCTTTTGGCATATACAGATTGTGCCCAATTGTCTCCATACACCTTCCCCACTCTCTGTTCCTCTTCCAGGTTCTCTCCTCGTTTCCCTCCCCCCCCCCCCCCCAAGCACTCCCACCCCTGTCCTCCATTCCCCTCATTCTCCTTCCTCTTTTTGGAAGCTACGGCCCTTTAAAACTTTTGCTGCCTCCCTCTCCTGTCTATCCTTTTGCTGTTGTTGCTGTTTTTGCAGGGCCCATAGGCTGTCCTCTTCTGCCCGCTGAAGATCAGATCCCTATGGGCCTTGCAAACAGGGCTAGCCCATCTACTAGGTGGTTGCCTAGGGTAGCAGACCTCAGTGGGCAGCATGGCACGGCACACATGGCCTGCCACAGGCTGCCATTGCCACACTGAGCTGCCCCCGACTGCACCGATGGACTAGGTGGCAGCGGGAGGGGGGGGTGGCACAGCGCAGAGAGGGGCAGCATGGCTGGAGCTTTTGCCTGGGGTGGCAGAACCTCTTCGGCCAGCCCTGCTTGCAAGTCACAACTGCAGCCTTCCCCTACTGTTCTGCCAATGGGGATCTGATCTCTGCGGGGAGTTTGGATTCTCGCGGGCAGAACAGTAAGGGAAGACCACGATCGCAGTTTGTAAGACAGCAGGCTGCCTGTGAGGATCTACTCTCCCAAGGGCAGAAGAGGAGAAGAGAGCCCCGATCGCGGCCTTCCCCTACTGTTCTGCTCACAGGGATCCAATCTCCAATGAGCAGACAGTAAGGGTCTTTGCTGCGATCATGGTTCTCTTGGCTTCTGTCCAGGGGAGATGGGATTCCCACAGACAGCCTTCCATGCTTTCCAGGACATGATCATGGCCTTCCCCTGCTGTTCTGCCCGCGGGAGATCAGATCCCCATGAGCAGACAGAAGGGACCTTCTAACCATGATCACATTTTAAAAAAAAAAGGGGGTGGGGTGGGGAGGGGGGAATCCCAGGCACCAGATGCAAATTTCTGGGCACCATAGAGACCTGGCATCTGGGATTGTCGAGCTCTGAGCCCTGTGATAGAGGTCTACAAAATCCTGAGCGGACTGGAAGGAGTATATGCAAATTGATTGTATTCTCTTTCAAAAAGTACAAAGACTACAGGACATGCCATGAAATTACTAGAAAATAGTTTTTCTCTGAATGCATAGTTAAGCTTTGGAACTGCTTGGTAAAAGCAAGTAATATAGCTGGGTTTACAAAAAGGTTTGGTCAAATTACTGGAGGAAAAGTCCATACATTTTTACTAAGATAAACTGGGAGAAAATCATTGCTTATCCCTGGCAATACATAGCATAGAATCTGGTTACTTTTGGGACATATGTCCAGACAGGAACTCCTGAATCTTCTCAAATGTTTTTAAATAATTATAAAGATAACCGGAATGTATGAGGAAGGAGGAAAATGCCTCAGTGACACTTTGGCGGCCTCATCACATAACATCATTGGTCAAAAAACCCACATGCGCAAGTTATATTCCAATATTCCTTACAAAATAACTTCATCAGGCCGATGAGAGGGATCATTAGTGAATTGCAGCCGCTGCCAGGGATACTGCATTTAAGGGAAGAGATGCTGGCCCAGTGTTAAAATCCACTGGTGCCGCTAAAAAAAATTAATCATGTTAAATATTGTTAAAGTTAATCGCATTATTAGTGTGATAAATGCCCACCCCTCCTATAAGATTATCTGAATCTGAATCTTCTATGCTGTCCCATCAGTTCCAGTTTTGCAGTTTCTTCCGATGTGCTCCAGAGCAGCTGGTTGTGGGACAGGAAAGGAGGCGCAGGGTAAAGAACGTCAGAGAAAAGAATTTAAAAGGAAAGATCCAACATAATTGAGAAGCTATAGCTCACGGGTTTCACATTTTTGCTAATTCAACTACTTTTTTGTAACTGCCAAGGTGGAAAGCATTACCCTGGGCCTGAATAAGGATAGCGTCCTCATGGCCTACTACAAGTTTTAATTTATATAACCGTATTAATGTTATCATGTCTAATGGTTTCCTGACCCACTACAGGTATCGTGGGTATACAGGTGCCCTTTTAAATGTATTGCCATCACTGCAAGTCCCAGAGAGGGGCGGCAGCAACAGCAATGGGCATCCCCTGGCCATTAGTGCTCTAGGTGCCTTGTTCGCCTGCTGGTTGCACCATCCCTGATGGAAGGCAGTTGCTGAGTTCCAAGCAAATTGTCTGCAGGAGGGGTACATTCCATTACTGTGCTAGGAGATCGTAAAGACTATCTTAGAGGGTCACATCATATCATACACACACTATATGAGCAAACTTAGGATATCAAGGCACAGGGTCGTACCAAACCATAATTGTGCACTGTGCAGCTTGCACATCTGGTCTTTCCCTCCTCTGACATGACCTATGTCAGAGGAGGGAGGGAGGGACCAGACCTTAGTGCAAGCGTGGAGTTGGAAAGACCCGCTTGTTTTTTTTTGTTTTTTTTTTAAACTAGAAGGCAGGTCTGCTCTGCTGCTGCTGGTGCCGCCGCAGACATGAAAACCCAAAAAGTGGCAGCGGCAGGGCAATGACAGGCAGTGGGGGGGGGGGGGGAGCCGAGGCCAGCAACCTGAAATGCACCCCTAATCTTTTGCACCCTGTGCGGCTGCACCGCTTGCACAGGGCTAGGTACAATGCTGTCCTTGGCCCAACAAATGAAATAGAGCAGTAATGCAAACAAGATTACACGAGTAAAACCTACGGAGCTCTTCAGCTGGTCAGGGATGAGCTAAGGGTTTTGAAGACAGATCAAACTGAGAAATCAATGCGAAATACTAAATAAAGGTACTATAAAGATGGAAATAAACCTTGATCTTTGCTATCTAAATTGATACAGTCATATGGAAGGAACTCAGCTATTAGCATTCTTAGAGATAGTGGAGGCAACATTAAGTACTCCCTCTGGAAGACAGCCTCCATTTTTATAAACATGTTTCTGATCTCTGTAGTGGACAGGGTTCAGCATCCAAAGCTAGTCTTTCAACGTTTTTAAGCAGCATTCAGTTACCAAAGATGACACCAGAGTGTTTAACTGCCTCCATCATAGATTTTGCGGTCTTACTGGCCCTAAAGGCTATGCTGAATAGTGAGAGTCCAGGCCCAGATGGATTTCACATAGACTTTTATAAACGTTTTACTACAGAAGCCACTCATCTTCTCAGAGAGCTGAATAATCATCCTGGGTCTCCTCTTTGTCCTCTTGAAACCTATTGGAAGAGCTTATTACTGTGATTGACAAACCAGGGAAAGAGCTAGAATCAGATTCTAAATTTAGACTTATCTCATTTATAAATTTGGACACAAAGCTGTTAGCCAAAGTATTACAAATTAGAGACTGTTCGCCGCCTGTTAATTAACGAGGGCCAGATGGAATTTGTAAAAGGGAGGTCTTCAATCAATAACACTAGGAGGCTCTAACACTTTGCACATCGCCGGATAATTTAGAATGCCCAGTCTGATATTGGCTTTAGATGCTAACAAGGCTTTCGACCAGGTCTCTCGGAAGTTCATGTTTGCTGTTCTACACACGTTTTGCTTGATTGAGGCATTTATGGACTGGATTTGTCTTATATTTAGAACCGAAAGCCAGCATGGTGGTTAATGGGCACCAGTCAGATTCATTCTTCATTAACCTGGGATCTAGATAGGATGACCCCATCCCCTGTATCATTTAGTCAGGTGTGTGAACCGCTAACCTAGATAATTCAGGACTCCCCAGACATCACGAGCTTTCAGTGGAAGGATACAGAATAAAGAATTTTCCTATATGCTGATGCTGTCCTAATATACTACCAATCCACGGAGGTTCGCCCCTGGCAGTTTTAGGTATATTGGAGGAATACAGGAAACTTTCAGGCTATAGTATTAATTCTTGTAAACCTATAATAGTGAAGATAGGCCCTATCATCCATTTACTGAGGGGAATGGGAGGATTTACCCTGGCTCCAACCATTTTCAGTTCTTAGGGATTAAATTCAGACCGTTTTAAGCTTAATAATGCTATTAAACAGCTCAGAGAGGTAGACCTCTCTTTTACTTCCCTTGCTGTGGGGGGGGGGGGGGGGGGGGGGGAGTATCTTTCATTAAGACAGTAGTTCTGCCTAGACTGTTATACCTATTCCAACACTTGCCGTGCAATGCCCCTGACACAATGTGGAGATCTTTACATTCTTCCATCTCATCTTTTATTTGAAACAAGAAAACCCCTCAAATTAAATTCTCCACATTACAATTGCCATGCTTTTGTGGGGGTCTAGAGGTCCCCGGTTTATATTTGACTGGTAGAGCAGTGGGTTTCTAAAGGTGGCTGGGCAGTGAACAAGTCCAATCCTGTTGCCAGAATGGGCACAGGGGCCTGGTGTGAGGCTCATGACATTATTACTGTATCCACCAGGGGCATGACAGCTACACCGAATGTGCAAGGCTAACACAATCGGGATATTGCACGCTATTCACAAGGAGATGGGGAGAATGTCAGAGGAACTCACCCCTCTAACGCCATTACAGGATAATCCAATACTACCCCAAGCTACATTTTCTCCTGCTTCCCGGGAGTGGGAGGACAGAGGGCTAAAGTTCTTGGGGCAAATAAGGAAGGAGTCTACGATTAAATCTTTCATTGACCTAATGTCAGAATTTGCAATTCCTGCCCCTACACATTCTCTATTTCTTCAAATCCAGAGGGCTACAGTGGGAGAGAGAATGGGGCTAAGAATAAGCTGGAAAGAAGCCTTAAGTCCCTCCACCAGGGAAAACTCATGCAGCACTGTACAGTTTATGGGTGGATTAGGACCAGGAGCTTGGCCACAAATCCAACCCTCATGCGCAGATGAAACTGCAACCTAGCCGTAGCATTAGATGCTCTGGAAGTCCCTACGGGGCGCGTTGGTGTACAATAAATATCAAGAGATGTTTTATAAATGATCACAAAATACATACAGGTATCTGTCATATTTTTCATTTGATATCATTTCATTTATGCACCACCTATCAAAACATTTCTAAGGGGTTTACAATAAAACATACATAAAGCATTATGTCACAAAACCACTTTGACCTCTAATCTCTAAAAGCTTGGCAGAACAAGTACGTTTTTACACTCTTAACAAAAAGATAAAAAAGTTGATGCTTCTTACACCATTGTTGGCAAAGTATTCTATAAGGAAGGACCTCATAGACAAAATGTGAGAACGGGATAGTTCCTTCTGGATCTCTTAAACTGTGGGTACACACAAAAGTTCCTGAGAAGAGGACCAGAATACACAAGTTACTATTGTTTAAAAAAAGGCCACAATTCATTTGCAGCTATTGACCCAATGGCCTTAAACACAATGCATAAACATTTAAACTGAGCTCAATAAAGTACCAGCAGCCAATGAAGATCAAACAGTAACCAGGGTTACAGGTATATGATCATATACCAGGGTTATTACAATCATATTTTCTTAACCAATAGATTACTCATGCCGCTCAATTTTGCACTAGTTGTAAGAGAAAGCTAGAATACACATTCTGGGAATCTCAGATACAATAATCAAGCAAAGTAGTAATGACTGTATCACCAGTCTAAAGTCTGAACTATCCAAGAAAGCTCTCAGTCAACATACCGTACTAAGAGCAGCTTGAAAAGCATTTCCCTGCACCACCTTGGATACCTGAGATCGAAAAGAAAATTGAGTGTCCAACACCACATCCAAATACTTAACTTTTTATTTGGATAGAATTCCCTTCTAAGGTTATAAATGAAGGGATGAAATATTCTTTTTCATGAGTAACTATTATCGCTTCTGTCTTTTTCAAATTGATAGAAAGCCCATTAGTCATTATCCATGCTTCAATCTGGTCAAAATCATAGTTAATTTGTAAAGCTCACAAGTCACCTTCAAGAAAAATTGTTTAACGATCAATATATCATCCATGTAGAGGTGGACCTCGAGACCTAATTCTCACAATCAATGACATAAAGACATAAAAATATAAATATGAAATATATAAATTAAATAATGATGAAGATACTGCCATACCTGTGGCATTCCTTTGTCAAGCTTATACCAAGCATAAGGTTACTAAATGTCCCCAATTTTCGGTGATTGTCCCAAATTTTAGAGCCGTGTCCCTGACTCTCACCTGTTTGGCAGCCTTCTGTCCCCAATTCCAGCAATGTGGACAGAAAGGGTAAAAAAACCCAAAACATTTTATTTTCAATTTAGTGCTTGGCATATGCCAGTTCTTAGAATTTACAACCATCCTCTTTATATTTTGCACAGTGCAGGGGAAACGCATCACCGTTTCTCTCTCTCTGTCAATCTGTCCGCTTAGAAATGATGTTGTTGCTGTCATGGCATGGATGGAAGCGGGCAGATTAATGACTCCTTTTCCCTCCTCCCTCCTCAAATCTGGAACTAATGGTGTCCCTTCCTCCCTCTCCCTATCCCTCCCCTCCATTTCAGATAACAAATGTCCCGGATTTGCCTGCAAAAAATCCGGTAACCTTAACCAAGTGGACACTTCATCGTTATACTGAACTTGTTCCAATTGTTAAAAAAGAAACTTAAACCAATATAATGCAGTTACTCCAATCCCTACTTCAGCTAAAGTCTTTACAAAATTTCAGGTATAATCGTGTTAAAAGCTGCTGTCACATCAATAAACAACAAACAGTATCCCACTCTGTTATTTTCCAGGCTGCGCTAAATGGTGTCGACTAAGCAACTAGTAGTTTCTCAAGGCAGGTTTTTCAGCACTGTGACCTAGTCTGAAACCATATTGCCATTTATCATACACCTGCTGCCTTTCCAAAAAAAAAAAAAAAATCCAATTGGAGGCAAACAGCTTGTTCGATCAATTTAGCCAGAAATGAGAGAGAAAAAACTGGCCTATAATTGCTACAAAGGGGCTCACTGATGCTCTCTTTAGAGGTCTATAAATTGAGTGGAGTGGAACGGGTAAATGTAGATCAGTTGCTTAAGTCATTGAAAAGTAGAAAGAGGAAAAGGTCCATAAACCATTATTAAAGAGGACCTGGAAAATCCACTGCTTACCCCGGGACGAGCATTGTGGAACTTGTGTGCCTTTTTGGGAACCTGCCAGGTACTTGTGACCTGGATTGGCCACTGTTGGAAACAGGATACTGGGCTTGATGGACTTTGGTCTGACTCAGTATGGCATTTCTTATGTTCTTAAGCAGAAGGCATATTTCCAAATAGTAAGAAATGGAGAGGCAGAAGATCCTGAAGAATCAAGAAATGCAGTCAGAAACCAAGAAAATGTGGCAAAATGATACAGAAATATTTTCCATCATGTTAGGTGCCACAGGCTTCATAAAGAAGAATTTCCAAGCACATCTTGACAAACTACCCCTACATGTTACATCTTATGAACTCCAGCAGGGGGCTCTGTTTGGCACGATGCAAGTACTATGCTGAGCATTAGTAGTAAGTTTGAGAGAATTAGATCATACTCCACATACCCTGGCTTAGAAGTGAGGTTCACGACTATCATGGTATGCGTAAAATGAACCCACTTGGGGAAACTGCTCCATAAGGAAAGTGTTATTACAGCACATAGCGTCTTTAACTTGCTTGAGTGAGGGGACAGATACTAAATGTAACAGACAGTATGCGGGTTTAGTGATGCCAGCACCGTCTGCTGGAGGGGCTGTGGTGCCCAAGCCATCTTTTCCCACATGTGATGGACCTGCAATATTGTTACTAGGTTTTGGTCAGCAGTTCATGCTGTAATTGAGGCTATTGGAGGTTGCTCTTTTGAATTTTCACCCAGCTACACTTTCTCGGCAGATTTGCAGATGAACAGGCTTAAAAGGAAGCAGACTATGCATCTCCTTCATGCGGCCTTCTGGACATGAACTCCGGTGATCTCACACTGGAAGGCAGTGGTAGCAGACGCAGCCATGATGGAGCTGCTGATATATGCACGTAAATACAACTAAGACAGACACAAGGAGATTTGGGATCCTTACTGAGACTGGCATCACATGCATCTGGCATAATTGGATTAATCTGTTGTGGTTTTCTTTTGGAGAGAATGCATATTTCTGCTCATAAGTACCATTGTAACTAGTCGGTGGGTGGGGGATGTTAATTTATCTTGTTTGTCAATTCTGATTGTGTGCCTTGAAGCTCAATAAAAATTTATTAAAATAAAAAGGGCTGGATTCTTTCTGGCCCATTGGTGTCTCTCAGGTGTTGAGGAGTGTGTCACCAGATCAAGCATGCACTGGGAATGTGTCACTACAGCTAAGCAGCGCCCCTCCTTGTGTCAAGCAGCTAGAATTCTAAGGCACCCCAGAAGCTTGTCCCATCACACCTGTAATTGAGGCCAGTTACTAAAAGTATTGCAGCCAGTGTGTAGGTGAATGGAAAGATCTCACAGCTTGGAACCTAGCCTGTTCTCCATGGAAGCACAGGATGCAGCAAGGCCTCTGAAGAATCCTCTCCCATGCTGTGGGCTACAATCTCCTCCTGTCCCTTCTCACAACTATCACTGATAATGAAAGGCAAAACACCACTCTCTGCACCCAATTGGTAGGCCACACGAGTTTTCAGGCTTTTCACACAGACGTATGCCTATTCTGGGTATGTGCTTGCTAAACTGAAAAAAAATAAAATAAAATACAGTTCTGTCTAACCAAAGGCTCTTAAGTACAGCCCTAGCCATTTGCTGGGCCTCTGAAGCACTTGTTTCTCTCTCTGGTGGATTTAGAGACTCTTTTGGCCTCTGCACTGCTCACGGCGGCTCTCTCTCTCACTGTCAGGCTGTTTTCTTATGTTGCCTGTACAGTAAGTCCCCAATTCTTCCTCCAGAGGGAGCCAAACTTTCTCTGTGCTGTAGAAGGCAGTGGGGGGACCTTGTGTCTTTACCCTGGAAGCCTGCAAGGGCTCATCAAGGCTGCTGGACCTTTTCCCTTTTCTCTCCTCTTCAGTGACTGCAGACTGCTCTCTTCATGCTGGGGGGGGGGGGGGGGGTGGAGTATCCTCTTTCACTGCTGCTGGTTACTGCAGCTGTCAGTCATCCTGCCATAACAGTCTGATCTTTGTGGTCACTGCTCACTCTCTCTCCCTGGTCAGCTATGCTGCCATGACTCTCCGTGAAACTTCCACTCTCGCTCTGTGGCTGCCACCGGCCCAGTTTTGGGTTCAGGGCCTGGATCACATGAAATTCTCACCCCCAGCAGCAGTGGCAGTGGGAAAGGGATGCTTCCTGCAGTGCTGCTCTCTCTCAAGGCTTCCCTCCCCTCCGGGAACATCATCACTGGAGCTGGTCTGGGTCATGCGCCCCGTTTTGGAGGAAAAAACATTTTTTTCACTGTTTACACATGGATGTATTTACATGTCATTGTCATATCTCCCCTCTCCTGCCTTTCCTCCAAGGTATAAATAGTTAGATCTTTAGGTCTGTCCTCATATACTTTACAGTGAAGACTGTTGACCATCTTAGTGGCCGCCCTCTGGACTGACTTAATCTGATTTATATCCTTTAGAAGGTGCAGTCTCCAGAACTGTCAGAATACTCCACAGCGGCACTATCACCAGCTTTTTCCTGCTGGCCATTGCCCTTTCTGTGCATTCAAGCAACCTTCTTGATTTTTTAGCAATAAACATTAGTTGGCAGACTCTAGACTAGCCCTCAACAAATTCTCTTTGAATCTAGGATCCAGCCCAGTTAAGTTTCGGTGGCAGGAGGGAATCTTGTCCGAGATCAGCAGCAGCTTTCACAAACTGATTTACTAAGGTGCTTTCCCCATTCTGTGTCTATGGGCAAAGAGAGTTTAGTAAATCAGTCCCTTGAGGTGCCTCTCTGCACAACACCAGTAAAAATCAACAATCTCCCTTCCAGGGCAGTCCAAGAGGGGCGGGGGCCATGTGCGGAGACTCACAGGGACTCATTTGCATAAGGAGCCTCATTTGCATAAATATTTGCATAATGTTAACATGCATTTTTAATAAACATGCCTCTTAATGAGTGTCTGGATAAAAAAAGACTACCATATTTCTACATTTCTATACTCCAGTATCAACTGGCAGGCCCTTTAGGAAGTACTATAAACGCAGACCATTTAGAACCCATAGCAAACCCACCATATCATAACAACACTACCAGGACTCACAAAGCACCAAACCCTACCTACCAAAGAGACAACACTGCAAATATTAAACCAATACATCTCAGAGAATACCAATACATCTTCTACTGGGGAAAGAGAACAAGTGGCACTGTCAAATAGAAACTACATGAACAGAATACCTCAGTTCTGTTACATATGCAGAACATAGACGGTCACCAAACAAAGAACAAGGGATCACAATTTAGAAATAGGAAGACAATAATTGAATTGGGAACCCCAAAAGCCAAACTTGGAATGTACAACAACACTGGAGAAATAAAACTATAAATTAATTTCCTCTTGCACTAAACAAAAATGCAAAGAAGTTAGCGATACACATTTCCCAGACCTGACATATTCCAGTTAATAAATTCAAAATAAAAAGTATTTTTCTACCTTTTGTTTGGGCATTTTATTTTTCAGTTGCAATTGCTCCAGTCACTTTCTTCTGGCTTCTTTGTGTCTTCTGCAAGTTGTCCATTTATCCTTTCTTCTCTCTTCTAGATTGTTTCCATTCTCTCTATATATCTGCATTAACATACTGATCTTTCCCCTTTTGCTCTTTCCTCCATTTCTTTCTTTATTCCTTTATCATCCACTCAAATTTCACCCTTCTATCCTCAGTCCCCACTTACTCTCCCAATATCTGATCAATTGTAGATTTTTCTTCCCTCCCATACAAAATATATTTTCCCCTCTCCATCCTCATTCTCCAGCTCCATTCCCTTCTAGTCCTCCTCCAACATCAGCTCCCTTCTAGTCCCGGCCCCACCTAGCATCCGCTCCCTTCTAGTCCCATTCTCCAATGCCCCTATATCAGCCCATTTCCAGTCCTAACCCCCCCCCATCAGCCATTTCCAATCCTATTTCATCCCCCCATCAGCCCATTTCTAGTCCAAGCTCCCCCATCAGCCCATTTCCAATCCTAGCCCCCATTAGCCATTTCCAGTCCTATTCCAGCCTCCATTTCCAGTCCAAGCTCCCCCATCAGCCCATTTCCAGTCCTAGCACCCCATCAGCCATTTCCAGTCCTAATCCAGCCCCCCATCAGCCCACTCCCAGTCCAATCTCTCCCCATCAGCCATTTCCAGTCCCATTCCAGCCACCCATCAGCCCATTTCCAGTCCTATTCCAGCTTCCATCAGCCCATTTCCAGTCCAATCTCCACCCATCAGTCCATTTCCAGTCCTAACCCCCCATCAGCCATTTCCAGTCCTATTCCAGCCCTTCATCAGTCCATTTCCAGTCCAATCTCCACCCATCAGTCCATTTCCAGTTCTAGCCCCCATCAGACATTTTCAGTCCTATTCCAGCCCCCCATCAGCCTATTTCTAGTCCTAGCCCTCCCCATCAGCTCATTTCCAGTCCAAGTCCCCCCCCATTAGCCCATTTCCAATCCTATCCCCCCATCAGCCCATTTCCAGTCCTAGCCATTCCCATCAGCTCATTTCCAGTCCTAGCCCCCCATCAGCCCATTTCCAGTCCAAGCTCCCCCGAGTCCATTTCCAATCATAGCCCCCGTCCAGCCCATTTCTAGTCCAAGCTCCTCCAATCAGCCATTTTCCAGTCCGAGCCCCCCCATAAGCCATTTCTAGTCCTATTCCAGCCCCCCATCAGCCCATTTCCAGTCCAAGCTCCCCCCATCATCCCATTTTGATCTATTCCAACCCCCCATCATCCCATTTCCAATCCTAGCCCCCCATTGGCCTATTTCCAGTCCAAGCCCCCCTCCCATTAGCCCATTTCCAATCCTACCCCCCATCAGCCCATTTCCAATCCTAGCCCCCCATCAACCATTTCCTGTCCTATCCTAGACCCCCCGGAAGAGCCCCATGGCTGTCTAAGCTGCTTCAGAGGGAGCCAGGGAAGCCTGCGCGAGGCCCAGCTCACCTCTGCACAGCCGCCAGTGTGGAGAGCAGTGCAGCTGTATTCTAGTGAAGCGCGCTGAATGCTGGGAAAGGTTAAAGTAATATCAAAAACCACAAAGGAGAAAAATATATCCAAACTACCAAAAAATCCCCTTTAACAATTCCCTTTTCTTTAGAAATGAAAAACTGTGGACTAAAAATACCTACAAAACATAATTTTTTGTCGGACCATTTGCCATGAGAGAATAACCCTCCTGTAGCAAACACTCCCTTTTATTCTTTATTGTGAGCCAAATACACAGCTCAAATCTATTAGAAATAATAAATAAAAACCCAAGGGGAATTGCACAACGCAACCTCCTCAGGTATACCTTATGTGTCAGCGGAAGTAATGAAAACACAATTGTTGAAGTCCTTAACCTGGAACGCAGCACACTGTGATAAGGCAAACTTGACTCTTCTTCAAAGCCATTTCAAATCATCGCTGCTAGTGCTACTATCGTCCAATGGACACACGAGCAAAACTGCCATTGCCTATCTGCTTCTTCAATAAATCACTAAATCACACTGCTATATAGCACCATGTTTCAGGCCGCCACTCTTTTCACGACCCCTCTTCTTGGAAGGGTTAAAGGGCATTTCCCGGCACTCATGTGCTTCACAGTAACACAGCTGCCAGTGTGAGGGAATCACTGCTCTTCACGCTGGCGGCTGTGCAGAGGTGAGCCGGGGCCTTGGGCAGGCCTCCTGGCTCCCTCTGCTCAGCCTCCAGTGTGAAGAGCACCATGTGTTTGCTTGGGGCCACCTGAAGCGTGGGGCCCTGCGCGAACAACATTCTCAGACAATGGATGGCCCTGCTCCCTTCCCTGAGTATGCTGTCAGCAGTGTGATGGTAGATAAAGCATCGAAGCAATTGCCTCTTTGCTTCCCATACCAGCATGGTCTAGGTCCCCAACATGCTCTGCCTCTCATACTTCCCCCAGCCTTCACCCAGTCTCTCTCTTTTTCATACCCCTCTCCAGTCTTCACCCAGTCTTTTTCTTTTTCATACCCCTCTCCCCTTCCAGCCTTTACCCAGTCTGTCTCTCTCCTTCATACCACAGCCACCCCCTTTACCAGGTCTCTTTCTTCTTTGGGCTTTGGAGACTGCCACCTATTCCCCTCACCTTGTTTGCAGCTGCTGAAGAAAGCGCACTTGCTCCTCCACTGTGATCTGGTTGAAACCATGAGACCAACCCAAACTTCCTGCACCTCGCTGCTCATGCTTGCATAGAGCCATAGCCTGGAGGAGGAGCAAGTATACTTTCTTCAAAATTTCCAAAGCTCCACAAAGATTCAGGGACAAGAAATTCTGGATGCCAAGTTGCAATTTTTAGGCACCATGGCGGTTCTGGAACCCCAGATTTGTCTAGACCATTCCTCAAGCTTCGTTAGATCCCTACTCATGTTATTCACAACATCCAGCGTGTCTATTTTGTTCTAGATTTTGATATCATCCACAAAGAGACAAACCCTTCCTGATAGCCCTTCCCCAATATCACTCAAAAAAATGTTTAAAGCAACCGTACCAAGGACTGATCCCTGCAACACAATACTGGTAACACCCCTTTCTTCAGAGTGAATTCCATTTGCCACTACCCTGTGCTGCCTTACACTCAACCAGTTTTTAACCCTGTTAGTCACTAACATATCAAAAACACTCAGTTTATTTATAAGTCAAATATACAGATCTATGTCAAAAGCCTTGTTGAAAGTCAAGTACTCTCCCTGATTCAACTCTCTGGTCACCCAATGAAAGAAATTAATCAGACTCGTCTGACAAGACCTACTTCTGATAAAATCATTCTCCCTTGGATCCTGTAATCCATTGGAATCCAGAACAGTGGCAAAACCACAGGTGGGCCTGGGTGGTCCATGGCCCTTCCATGATGGTGTCAGGCCCATCTAGTCAGTGGCAGCAGAACAGTCAAATGAAAGGAGACCTGGAGGTGGTGTCAACATCTGCACTGCCTTGTGCCTACCTATGTTAATCCCAGGCCTTACAAAAAAACCCCGTCCTGATCCAGAAACTGTACTATGTTCTGTTTCAGCAGCTATTCCATTAATTTACTCACCACAGAAATCAGACTAATCAGCCTGTAATTCTTTGCCTCCTCCTTGCTTTCACGTCTTACTGGGAGGCAGGAAGCTCTTTGCAGCTTTCTGAAGACTAAACAGCCTCCTGCATGTAGAATCATTATTGCCAAGTTCCATTGCTTCAGGCTTCCTGTTCTAGTTTGCTATGGATCCTGTTCAGCTCTGTGATCTGTTTTCTGACTCATTCCAGCCTTCAGTTCTGGTTCATTTCCATCATTTTGTCCAGCCTTGCGATCTAACTGCTAACTCCAGTGCCAGGACTGTGGTCATGTAATTCCAGTTACATGCCAGTTCTTGATACCTGCAAGTTCCAGATCTATGCTTCTACCTCTCAAGTGCAAGCCAGAATGCCAGTTCTTCTCCAGCTCTTGCTACTTTCCAGTTCTAGATCCAGGCTTCTGAATGCATGTGCTGGCTGGCTTGAGATTTCTTTACTCCTTAGTAGAAGAAAAGTTCAATTCTAACACCGTCTTTTATCTGCAACTTTGCAGGTAAATAGGTATTATCATTAAGATAAAGACACCTTTGTTTCAAAAAATTCAACTACTAGTACACCAGTGTTTTGCAAAAAAAAAAATAGTCACTGTCGTGTGTCAGTCACTTTTCTGAAATCTTCTTTTTAGGTCCTCCTGCTTTCTTGATGTTTGGTGCCTTAGGATCCCCTCTGCTCCAGTGATATCCAGCTGCAGTTAGGATACCTACTACCTGTCTTTAAAAAAATCAATAAAAGTAACTTCCTCCCTAGCTGTCTATGCGCTAACTAGAAAGCGTTCCTATCTTTTTTCTTCTTTTCTCTTTCTGTTACTTGTGAGACTTGCTTTTCCCAAAAACAAAAGATAATCAGATTCCCTGTCTTTCCCTCCCACAGAACTCTTTGTGCGAAATCAATTTTTCTTTAGGTATCTGCCAGAGTCAATCCTTACAACTGCCACTCAGTTCAGTAAAACTATACTAATTGCCAATAAATGTAATTCTTTAAATAAGGCAATGTGGTTTTTTTTCCCTTACTTCAAATATATGCTGTCTTCCTCACTGAAACAGTTAAGCTGTATCAGGATTAAACTATTCCTGTGAGCAGTACTCATGTTAAAACAGCTCACTTTCAGGGTTTCAATCACTACCCTGGGAGTTTTATACTTTCAGCATTACTTTTTCTTCACTGCTTGAAGGACTCCAATGCTATTTGAAGCAAGTCATAAGAACATAAGATATGCCATACTAGGACAGACCAAGGTCCATCAAGCCCAGTATCCTGTTTCCAAAAGTGGCCAATCTAGGTCATAAGTACCTAGCAGTCTCCCCAAAAGACACAGGTTCCGCAATGCTTGTATTGGGTCAAGCAGTGATATCCTGGGTCCCTTTTAATAATAGTTTATGGACCTTTCCTCCAGGAACTTGTCAAAACCTTTTTTAAACCCAGCTACACTAACAGCTTTTACTACACCCTCCGGTAACAAATTCCAGATTTGATTACACGTTGAGTGAAAATTTTTTTTCTCTTATTAGTCTTAAATAGGTTACCCTGAAGCTTCATTGCATGTTCCCTAGTCTTTTTATATTCTGATGACATAAACAATCGATCTACGTTTACCCATTCCACTCCATTCATTAATTTATAGACTTCTATCATACCTCCCCTCAGACGTCTCTTTTCCAGGTTAAAGAGCCCTAACCTTTTTAGCCTCTCTTCATAGGAGTATCCTTCCATCCTTTTTACCATTTTGGTGGCCCGTCTCTGAACATTTTCTAATAACACTATATCCTTTTTAAGATATGGCAACCAGAATTGCACACAATATTCAAGGTGTGGTCGCACCATGGAACGATACAAAGGCAGTATAATATCCTTTGTTTTATTTTCCATTCCTTTCTTTATGATACCAAGCATTCTATTTGCTCTCTTTGCCGCCGCTGCACACTGGGTGGAGGGTTTTAACATGTTATCCACAATGACGCCTAAATCTTTTTCCTGGGTAATGGTTCCCAATGTGGAACCTTGCATCGTGTAACCATAGTTTGGGTTGTGTTTTTCCTAGGTGCATAACTTTGCACTTGTCCACATTAAATTTCATCTGCCATTTGGATGCCCAGTCTTCCAATTTATCAAGATCCTCTTGCAGTTTTCCACAATCCTCTTGGGTTTTAACAACTTTAAATAGTTTGTGTCATCTGCAAATTTGATATCCTCACTCGTTATTATTTCCAGGTCATTTATGAATATGTCAAAAAGCAGCGGACCCAGCACAGATCCCTGCAGTACTCCACTATTCCCCTTTTTCCATTGGGAAAATTGGCCATTTAGCCCTACCCTCTGCTTTCTATCTTTTAACCAGTTCCTGATCCACAATAGTGCACTGCCTCCTATCCCATGTCCTTTTAGTTTTGCCAAATGTCTCTGATGAGGGACCTTGCCAATGGCTTTCTGAAAGTCCAGATACACTATATCAACCGACTCATCTTTGTCTACCTGTTTATTCACACCTTCAAAAAAAATATAACAGATTAGTAAGACAAGATCTTCCTTGTCTAAAGCCATGTTGGCTGTCTCCCATTAAGCCATGACTATCTACATGATGAGAAATTTTGTTCTTTATGATGGTTTCTACCATTTTTCCCAGTACTGACGTCAGGCTCACTGGTTGAACATTTAATCAAAACAGTGCTCAAAATTAAACTCGCTCTCCAATAAATCACTTCACATCCTCATACGGCTTGGTTTTAAAACTGCTTGAATGAGTTACAGAGCTTTTTCAGTCTTAGTCCTGTCGCCAAGGAAATGATTCCCTATTTAACTTTACATTCTCTCTCCAGCACGCAGGAGATTCTTTCCCTCTGGAGACAAGATAGCAGCAGGGAATAGCCTCGGTGCGGTAGCCCTCTGTTAAGATTCCTATCAGCGCTCTGTTGTGACTTTCGGAATTGGAGGTGGGGTGAAGGAAACGAAAGCAGGCCAACCCATCCTTGCATTTGGCCGGGAACATCCAGAGCGGACAGTGGACTTTGATGTCGTGTGGCTTTTTCACATTGGAGGTTGAAGCAACATCTTTGGCAGGACCATGGAGTGTAGTTTCTGCGGTCCTGGGCGAATTCGGAGTGTTGCTTTCTCTGGAGAAGCAAACCGTTGAGACTCAGAAGTGTAACCACACCTGATGGAGTGCTTCCCCCTGGGCAGTCAATGAGCACCCCTGTAGAGGGAGGTGAAGAGGGCTCTACTGGCACGATGGGATTCTCTTCTCCCACTGCATCTGTTGTGAGGTCCACTGTTTTTTTGGCAGAGTATGTTCCTCCTGTTGGTGAGAGAACTACAGTTGCGGGAGACAATGGAGAGCAAATACTGATCTTTAGAGGGTTGGTTAAACCTGTAAATTTAACTTTAGAATTGCTGTGGAATGCATTAGCTACGATGAACTCCTCTCTTCAAACTATTGTGGGTTCTATGAGTACGGAGCTATTGTCTTTGAAAACGTCGGTTATGGAGGTCTCTTAAGTGCAGGGGGAACAAGTTGGGAAGATTGGTGCTTTGGAAGAAGAGCTCACCCAACCTCGTGGACTGTGTGGCACCCAAGTTAAAGACAGTACTATGTTTGCTAAGAAGATAGAATATTTAGACAATCAAGTTAGGAGTAATAATGTTAGGTTATTAAATTTTCCAAAGTCTCCTGTTCTGTCCCCAATAGAGATGGTGTGCAAGTATTTTCGAGAAGTATTTAAATTACCTCCTGAAAACTTGCGTCCTCTCGTTAAGGCACAGTATTTGTCCTTGGGTGCTGGTCCCCCAGGTAGTGGATCCGGTGACGCCCCCTCGGTTTCTGGGGACCTGACGAGATTCTTAGAAAGTTCCTTGGAGGTGATCACTAAATGTACCACCCTTCTTGTGAATCTTGCTTTGGAGTCTGACAAATCGGTGATATTGTGATCTTATTTCTGGAATTTTACTGAGCAGTTTTTGGGTTCTTATGCTGAAAGTTTTCCTGATTTGGCACATGTAACCAATAGAGGAGGAAGAAATTCCTTGGCCTCAGACCAAGGGTCCTAAGGTGGTGAACTAGATCAGAAATTGGTTGACTGACAGACGACAGAAGGTGATGGTAAATGGAACACACTCGAATGAAAGGAAGGTGATTCACGGTGTGCCCCAGGATTCAGTCCTGGGACCAGTACTGTTCAATATATTTCTGAGTGATATTGCTGAAGGACTGAATGGAAAAGTCTGTCTTTTTGCAGATGACATGAAAATTTGCAACAGAGTGAACGCCCCTGAGGGAGTGGATAACACAAGGAAAGATCTACAAAAACTGGAAGAATGGTCTAATGCTTGGCAGTTAAGATTTAATGCGAAGAAATGCAGTGTCATGCACTTGGGAAGCAGAAATCAAAGGGAATTGTATGCGATAGGGGGCAAGAGGTTGGTGTGCACAGATCAGGAGAAGGACCTCGGAGTGATTGTTTCTGAGGATCTCAAGGTGGCGAAACAGTGTGACAAGGCGGTGGCAAAAGCCAGAAGGATGCTGGGTTGCATATAGAGAGGAATTACCAGCAGAACCGAAGAGGTACTAATACCACTGTACAAGTTGCTAGTGAGGCCTCACTTGGAATATTGTGTTCAGTTTTGGAGACCATATCTCGCAAAGGATATAGTAAGACTGGAAGTAGTTCAGAGGAAGGTGACCAAAATGATTTGGAGCCTGCGTCAGAAGACTTATGAGAAGAGACTTGAAGACCCAAATATGTACACTCTGGAGGACAGGAGGGACAGGGGAGGTATGATTCAGACCTTTAAATACTTAAAGAGCATTCATGAACAAATAAACCTCTTCCAAAGATGGGGAAGCTGTAAAACTAGAGGGCATAACATGAAGCTGCAAGGGGGTAAACTGAAAGGTAATGTCAGGAAATACTTTTTCACTGAAAGGGTGGTGGATGCTTGGAATGCCCTGCCGATGGAAGTGGGTTGAGGCAAATACAGTGACAGAATTCAAAATGGTATGGGACAGACACAATGGACTCGTCTATAGCAATAGGATAAAATCAAAATAAACATAACTATCTCTTTTATCTGAACAAATAGGGGTGACCTACACAGAGCGGTGGGTACACTTCTAAAGAAAGTCATGGGGAGGGGTGACCTGAACGGAGTGGCAGGTGGCACCTACTCTTGCCACCTTGCTGAGCAGACTAGATGGACCATACTGGTCTTTATTTGCCGTCATATACTATGTTACTATGTTTCTCTCCCTGGGTAGAAAATTTGTGTTGAGATTTCCTTCTTGATACTTAATTACCTTTAAAGAAAAGGGTTTTCTATTTTTCAAACCTAAACATCTCTTGGAATTCTTGGTAGCTAGAGCGGTGATGGCTGTTACTGTTGCACCTCACAAGACTGACACTTAAGACTTCACCCTGTTTGTTAAATTTTTTTATGTGTAAAGTAGCTTTTTAGCTCTCTTTTTTGATTACCTGGTGCCTCTTTTGTTTCCTTTTGATTGTGGTCTCAAATACAATGAGAATGACTATAAGTGTATTTTCTTTGGATATGAAATTATTGTAGTTTCTTTAGATGTATGTCTTTGGATATATGTTGATTAAACTCAATAAATATAAAAAATAAAAATTTAAAACAATAAAAAAAATTCTCTCCAGCTTTCATACAAGCTTCTTTTACACTCCTCCTGTGAATAATTCTTAATTACTTACCATTCTGACATCAATTAAATCCTTTTCTAGCTTTTCCATACAGAGACATTCTGGCACACCTTTCTCCATCAGAAATCTTTCAAGAAAAAACCTCCAGCTAAAGTTCCTGCACAAGAATTCTATCCTCTCTGCAAAAGTGTTCTTACACCCATCTCTCTCTGGAAACAGTCCCTTACTACCTTCATTTCAACTCACACAGCACACTTTCAGTGCTCTAAAGCCCCTAGCAGACCTTTGCACACATAAGAGTAATTTTACAGGTCATTTCCTTTAAAGTTTGCTTAGTATCTGTTTTATTTACTTAACTGGGTCATGCTTTTTATCTCCTGTGAGCTCTCCCCCTGCTTGCCCCAGGCTCAGTCGCTTTCTGCATCAGCCCTGCTTTGAGCATTAACTCCTTCAACACTGTATTGAAACTGCAGTCTGATTCCCCACACATATTCTTTCAGAATCAGTAGTGATGTATTTATTTGGCATGTTTCCTTATTTGATACTTCATTTGAACTAGCCAGCCTTTTACTTCAAATGCTTATTTCCTTATTTGAGACCTTACTGACCCTTTTCATTTATTTTTAATGTGGCTGTCAGCAGGTACTTTTAACGTTTTTTTCTCTGCCACTACACCATCTACAATAATAGTGTTGCCAGAGTGCAGGTTTTCATGTCTTCATTCAGATTTATACTGTTGGTGTTCTTCCTTTTCCTGTGCCTCTGGTTCCATCTCTCCACTATTCTCCTTGGCTACTTTCTGTGTCTATCTATAAAGCCACTTCTTTTTTCCATTTCAATATAATGGCATATGCGCTTGAAGCCCACTGAGTTAAACTGAAGCCTGTCTTGTCTGTCAGATGCACTTTTCCTGCAGAAGGCTCCTCCTATCCCTGGGTTCCCCTGAACTCCTCATTGATCTCGTAATAGCCATAAAACAGCTTCAGTTGCAGGAGGCAAGCAGAAAGTGTTTCACCTGCCTCCTTAAAGTCTGTCTCCAGCTCTGGGAACTTGCACACACTGGCCAGATCCCAGCAGCATGGCCCAAGGGCAAATCACTTCTTAATAGCTGCTTATGGTGCAGGTTTCAGCTTTCCTTTGGGTAGCTGCCAGTCCAAAAGGCTTGCTGAACCTCTCATCAGTTTGCAGTTAACTGATCACTTTTATTGATTTCTGCTGGATCCATTGATCCTGCTATAATTGGTGAGATTACAGTCCTATCTGTATGCTTTAGCAACACTATTATGAGCAGATCTTAAATGATTCTCAGATATACAATTAAAGGCTGGAATCATCCTTCAAGGGAAGATGAGTTCATATGTAGTGAAGCATTAAAGTAAATAGCACAAGTATTTTGCAGCCCTTCGCATCATGAAATGGTCCTGTAATATTCTTGAAGGAGAATGATAACTAGCTGCACCACTGAAGTGCCTTAGAGCGATGACACAGGCATGTGCCTAGGATGCAAAGTTTTGAAGGAGCTCAAAAACTGCGGTTCAGGGCCCCCTTTTGCCCACTCTCCAATCTCTGGAAGGCTCCTCTCACCACTAGTCCTCTATCTATGGGCTCCTTAATCTTAAATCTGGCCAACCCTACTTGGAGCTCTTCCACTAGTGTCTATTTTGGGAACAGGTGAACAGGAAGCAGAGTGGGGAATACTGGAGAACTGGGGGGTGGTAGAATTCAGAAAGAAAATTGTGTGGCTAAAGAACATTTGGGGCTCTGAGGCTCATATACAAAATGAGTCTTCTCTATTTTGTGCCAATAGAAGAAAGGCCCGATATTGAGCCTGTGCGATCAGCCCTTCTAAACCACCTGACCATCATGAGAAAAACTGAAACTGGATATTCAGCGTTGGGGTCTGGTGTGAATATTCAGGGATCAATATTCAAAAGGCTTTATGCGGTTTGCGGGATCTGAAAACTGCACAAACCTCAATGATCCCAATATTCAGCAACGCTAACCGATTATCCCCACAGACTGCCCTGAAAATGTCCAGTTAGTTTTGGGCAGTCCGTGGGTAGAGCTGGGATTGAATATCACTGCTAACTAGATAGCCATTGCAGTCAGTGGCAAACTCGATATTCAGTGCTGGAAGCCACACAAATTTTGGTGTTGAATATTCAGTTTCTTTAGTGGCCATGGTGATCACAAATTTTAGCAGCACGGACCTCTGCAGTCTGAATATCAACCACCTGGTTTTGCCACTGACCATCAGAAAATAAGAATATAAGATATATCATACTGGGTCAGACCAAGGTCCATCAAGCCCAGTATCCTGTTTCCAATAGTGGCCAATCTAAGTCACATGTACTTAGCAGTTTCCCCAAAAGACACAGGTTCCCTTTAATAATGGTTTATGGACTTCCTAGGTCCCCTTTAATAATGGTTTATGGAATTTTCCTCTAGGAACTTGTCCAACCCTTTTTTAAACCCAGCTACACTAACAGCTTTTACTACATCCTCCGGTAACGAATTCCAGATTTTGATTACAAGTTGAGTGAAAAAATATTTTCTCTTATTAGTCTTAAATAGGTTACACTGTAGCTTCATTGCATGTCCCCTAGTCTTTTTATATTGCGATGGCGTAAACAATCAATCTATGTTTACCCGTTCCACTCCATTCATTAATTTATAGACCGCTATCTAATCTCCCCTCAGCCATCTCTTTTCCAGGTTGAAGAGCCCTAACCTTTTTAGCCTCTCTTCATAGGGGTTTCCTTCCATCCCTTTTACCATTTTCTTGGATTTTCTCGGTACCTTTCCTAATAACGCTATATCCTTTTTAAGATACGGCAACCAGAAGTGCACACAATATTCAAGATGTGGTTGCACCATTGAACGATACTGAGGCATTATAATATCCTTTGTTTTATTTTCCATTCCTTTCCTTATGATACCTAGCATTCTATTTGCTTTCTTGGCCACTGCTGCACACTGGGCAGAGGATTTCAAAGTATTATACACGATGATGCCTAAATCCTTTTTCTGGGTGGTTGTTCCTAATGTGGAACCTTGCATTGTGTAACCATAGTTTGTATTGTTCTTTCCTAGGTGCATAACTTTGCACTTGCCACATTAAATTTTATCTGCCATTTGGATGCCCAGTCTTCCAATTTATCAAGGTTCTCTTGCAATGTTTCACAATCCTCGTAGGTTTTAATAACTTTGAATAATTTTGTGTCGTCTGCAGATTTGATTATGTCACTCATTATTCCCATTTCCAGGTCATTTAAGAATACATTAAAAAGCTGCGGACGCAGCACAGATCCCTGGTGTATTTCACTAGTCACCTTTCTCCATTGGGAAAATTGGCCATTTAACCCCACCCTCTACTTTCTATTTTTTAACCAGTTCCTGATCCACAAAAGCACACTGCTTCCTATCCCATGACTTTGTAGTTTCGCCAAGAGTCTCTCATGAGGGACCTTGTCAAAGGCTTTCTGAAAATCCAGATACACTATATCAACCAACTCTCCTTTGTTTATCTGTTTATTCATACCTTCAAAAAAACATAACAGACTAGTAAAACAAGACCTTCCTTGGCTAAAGCCATGTTGGCTGTCTCCCATAAAGCCATGACTATCTACATGTTCAGTAATTTTGTTCTCTATAATGGTTTCTACCTTTTTTCCCAGTACTGACGTCAGGCTCACCGGTCTGTAGTTTCCTGGATCACACCGGAACCCTTTTTAAAAATTGTCATTACATTGGCCATCCTCCAATCTTCAGGTATTAACAGATAATTTTAATGATTGTTCACAGATTACTAATAGTAGGGCTGCAATCTCATATTTCAGTTCTTTCAACACCTTGGATGTATACCATCCAGTCCAGGTGATTGGCAACTTTTCAGTTTATCAAATAGTTGTAATACATCTTTCCAGTGTATCAATATTTCTTTCAATTCTTCTGCAGCATCTCCTTTAAATACCATATCAGTCATGGGTAACATCCCTACATATTCCTCAGTAAAAACTGAAACAAAGAATTCATTCAGTCTCTTTTTATTCTTAGTGCCCCTTTTACCCCTATATCATCTAATGGTCCAACTGACTCTCTCACAGGTTTTTTGCTATGAATGTATTTGATAAAGTCTTTATTATGCATTTTTGCTTCCATAGTAAGCTTCTTCTCAAATTCTTTCTTTGCCTACCTTATCAATGCCTTGCATCTAACTTGCCAGTACTTATGTTGTTTTCAGTTTTCTTTATTTGGTTCGATTTTACGTTTCCTGAAAGATGATTTTTGGCAACAGCTTCTCTGACCTCACCTTTAAACCATACTGGCAGTTTTTTGGACTTCCTTCCACTTTTCTTAAAACATGGAATACAGCTGGTCTGGGCTTCCAAGATAGTATTTTTAAACAACACCAAGGGCTGATGAAAATCTTTAACCTTTGCAACTGCTCCTTTTAATTTTTTCTTAACTATTTTCCTCATTTTATCATAGTCTCCCTTTTGAAAGTTAAAAGGTAGTACTGTAGATTTCCTTGCCGTCCTTCCTCCATTTATTAAATCAAATGTAATCGTGCTATGATCACTATTGCCAAGTGGCTCCAACACCCTTATCTCTTGCACCAGATCTCATGCTCCACTAAAGACTTAGGGGTCTGTTTACTAAACGGCGCACTTGTACGGGGCGCACATGAGCGCTCTAAAAGATGTATTTAAGTGCTCTTAAGCGCCCCGTACGAGTGCGCGGCACATTAACGGGTCCCGCAAGCGTGCGCCGACAACGCGCACATTTGCGGGGCGGTAATGTGCGAAAGAGGCGTGCCAAGGCGAAATGAGGGCGGAGGAAGGCCCCCTAGGGGCGGAGAGACGGGGTCAGTGGGCGGAATGTGGGAGGGGAGAGACTCGCCGCACAGGAGCGTGCCCGAATCTGCAAAGAAATTTACCGCCAGTGAAACACTCGCGTTAGAGGTGCTGTGCTGGGAAAAGAAACCGTTTCCGTCAGCAATGTGCAGCACAATAGTGGAAGCCCAAAAACCGTGAGCAGTGTGATCTATGTGCACAGATCAAACGCCGTAATGTCACAGGGCACTAACCACACGGGCGCCGCGCACCTTAGCGCATCTGTCAATCACAGCTTCTGTTCTTCACGACGGAACGCCCACTCCTTATACGGCACCCGCTCGGTACCGCGGACCGCACAACACCGGCCTTTAGTAAACAGACCCCTAAGTCCAAAATGGCTTCCCCACTTATTGGTTCATAAACCAGCTGTTCTAAGAAGCAGTCATTTATTTTATCTAGAAACTTTATCTCTCTAGCATGTCCTGCCGTGACACCGACCCAGTCGATACCGGGGTAATTGAAATCATCTATTATTATTACTGTGCTGTAACATTTGTTAGCTTCCCTGATGTCTTTGAGCCTATCATCATCAATCATCATCATCAACCAATAGTACACCCCCACTGCCATTGCCTTTCCCTTCACCTTTTTACATGGAATTTCAATCCATAGAGATTCTACAGTGAATTTTGTTTCCTGTAAAACTTTAATCCTTTGTGACTCAATGCCCTCTCTACAAAGAGCTCAACCCCTCCACCAATTTGATCTTCTCTATCATTACGATATAGTTTGTACCCAGATATCACAGTGTCCCATTGGTTGTACTCCTTCCACATGTCTCTGAGATACCAAGCATATCTAACCTCTCATTTAGTGCTATATATTCTAACTCTCCCATCTTATTTATAGACTCCTAGCATTTGCATACAAGCATTTTAGAGGCTGTATTTTATTCATATCAATTGGTTATCAGTAGGCAGGGGTAATTTGGAATCTTTAAGCTCTGTCTGCTCTGTACTCAGGGGCATTTGGGTTACTTTTGTCTTTATTAGAACCACTCTGTTGATATGCCCTAACTTCAGTCTTTTGCTAGTATGCTTCAAGGATACATTGTTCGGAACCATGTGCTCTAGGGCAATTGTCGGCTTTCCCCTATTATCTAGTTTAAAAGCTGCTCTATCTGCTTTTTAAAGGTTAATGCCTGCAGCCTGTTTCCATCCCAGTTAAGGTGGAGCCCATCCCTTTGGAAAAGCACCTCCTTTCCCCTGAATGTTCCCCAGTTCCTAACAAATCCAAAACCATCTTCCTTGTACCATCATCTCATCCACACATTGAGACTCCTGAGCTCTGCCTGCCTTTTGGGTCATGCGTGTAGAACAGGAAGCATTTCGGAAAATGCTACCCTGAAAGCTCTGGATTTCAACTTCCTAGCTAAAAGCCTAAATTTGTCCTCCAGAACCTCCCTCCCACACTTTCCTATGTCATTGGTACCGACATGCACCAAGACAGCAGACTCCTCCCCAGCGCTATCTAAGACCTTGTCTAGGTGGCGCATGAGGTCTGCTACCTTTCAATCAAACAGGCATGTTACCAGGTGATCCTCACATCCACCAGCCACCCAGCTATCTACATGCCTAATGATCGAATCACCAACTCTAACGGCTGTCCTAACCCTTCCCTCGTGGGCACATGACCCTGGAGAAACCTCCTTGGTGCGAGAGGCTTTTACATCACCTGGAGGACAGGTCCTAGCTATAGGATTACTTCCTGCCACACCAGGGTGATACTCTCCTGTCACGTGACCTCTCTCCTCCATGGCAACAGGGACTTCTGCACCACATCCCTGTAGGTCTCATCTATGTTCCTCTCTGTACCCATGATGGCAATATTCAGCCAGCTCTGAGCTTCCTTCTCAGATTAGACCCTTCTCCCTCCCAGCCCTAGCCCCACATCAGCCTCCTTCTCCCACCTGCTTGTAAGCACGAGAATCCCTTGCAGAGCAGTGGGAGCAGTCTGCCTCTCAGCTTCTGGCAGTTGGCACCATGTGGGTGTTAAAATGTTCTAACACCTGCACAGTGCTAGCGGCCAGAGGCTGAGAGGCAGACTGATTGATAGGAGTAAAGAAGCAAGCTCCAGCTGCTCTGCAGGGGATTTTGGTGCTGGGCAGGTAGGTTCTCAAGTGCCCCTCAGGCTAGGCCCTCTGCTTCAGTATGCTGCTGAAGCTGCCACATCAGATCTCTTGATGATAAAGCAACTGGAGCATCAGTCATCAGGAACACGAGTTTTGTCACCATACTCCTCTTTTGTTTGTACTGCAATGTCACTACATGTGGGCAGACTGGCAAGAAGGGCAAAAGTTTCCTAGAGCACAGATTGACTCTTCCATGAATTACCCCACAGATTAGACGATGCTAGTAGACAATCAGAATAAGTTGGCTCAGCGGATCTCTGGTTTCCTTTCAATATAAACCATGTAAGGGTAACTGGTAGCGGTGGATTTCAAATGCTATCCCTGGTATTGGGTTTAAAAATACCTTCCCTTCTAGCAATTAAACCAGACCGGTTCCCCATAAGCAAATGATTTCTTTGGACAGGAAGAACCCTGCAGGCACCCCTACCTCATTTGGATCCAATCCTGGAAATAAGTTCTGTCCAAATTAATTATGGAAGTCCTAATAATGCCAGTTGTATTTAACATAAACTTAGGGATACCTTCACCAATTTCAGATGCTACAGGATCCCATATTAGAGAGGCAATTTTATGAAACTTTATGCAAGTAAAAGTCTTTTTATAAAATTGCCTCATGGGGTTGTTGTTAAGTTCCATCAAGTCTATATTGACTCCTAGCAACTCTGTGGACAGCTGCCCATGTTATGACTATCCCATGGGTTTTCTTGGCAAGGTACAACCTGGAATAGATTGGTAGACTTTCCTCTCCACAGTAAGCCTACAGCACCTGGTATTCCAAGGTGGTCTGCCATCCAAGTATTAACCAGGCTTGACCCTGCTTAGCTTCCAACATCAGACAAGATTGGATGGAGTCAGGGTGGTATGGCGGTTGTACCACATGGGTACGTATACTAACAAAACAGCGTGCATTTTTAAACATGTGTAGGTGTGTTCTTGGGTGGATTTTGGCTGGAGTCACAAAGTACACATGTTCTTAACCCAGTCCTTGGGACACACCTAGCCAGTTGGGTTTTCAGGATAATCACAGTGAGTGAGATTTTCATATAATGGGGTTAGTGCATGCAAATCTCTCTCATTGATAGTCATTTTGGTTATCCTGAGAACCCAACTGGGCTAGGTGTGTCCAAGGATTGGGTTGAGATCCCCTGCTTTATATGTGAAGGAGCTGGTGTAAATGTTTACAGCTTTAGTCTAGCTGTGATTTCAGCTGGTTTAATCCAGCTGCTCTGGACACATGAAAGCCCATTTTAGATAGGTCTAAAAGATGTCCAGGTTGGCTCATCCCCACATCCAATGCCATTTCAGATCCCTCCCCAAAGCAGTTCAGAATTCCCACCCCCAAACTCCCTTCAAAGCTCCCAAAGCAGTTCAGTACCCTAACCCCCCTCCACCAAGCCAAACTCCCAACTCCCTGGTCCACCCACTCCCCCCTGACATCTACAGGGGTTCTCCCTAGTTGTCTGGGGGGAGCAGGAATGATTCCCACTTGCTCCTGCTTTGTTGGGCTCCAGGGTCAAAATGGCACCAGTCAATCCCTAGCAGCAGTTTCATAGTCTCAACCCCTAGAAGCTGCCAAATAAAGGGTTGGGTCAGGGAGTGGAGGTCTAGCCTAGGGAAGCATTTGGGGCATACTGAACTGCTTGGGGGGGGGGGGGGGTTCAGTGGAGTGCTACACTGCTTCCAGGGCTTCAGGAAGGTTTGGAGAGTGCTAGACTGCTTCAGGGCTTGGGGAGGGTTGTATACTGAACTGCTTCAGAGGGCTTCAGGGAAATGAGAGAGTACTGAACTGCTTGGGGCGGGGGGGGGGGGGATCATCTGAACTAGCAGGGGGAGTAAGGAGTCAGCTTTGGGTTGTGATGCTGTTGAGAGAGCGACCTTGCCTCTTCATGCTGGCACTTGCGTGAGTCTCGGGGAAGATGGACAAGCCAATGCAGAAAATGTTCTTCTAAAACAGGGAAGATATGTTGCTGTTTCAGGCCCGCATATCCTATCCATGACTCTTTTAGATCTCCACAGATTAATAGCAAATGTCTAAAATTGCTATTTGCATGTGTAACTGATCTACACATGTGTACATGCTGCTATTTACCCATGGAAATGCTTCTAAAATAGCCCCCATAGGTGCCTATGTGTCTTTATAAAATAGGCTAAATATAGGTGACTTCTCATCCTCTTAACCCAGGTAACCTATTAAAAGTTACCCTCTAAAAGTTTACATAACCCTGGGATACCTCTTTTCTGTGGCACAAAGTCTGGAGCCACATATCCTTGGAGCCCCTGCTGGTTGAGGTAAAGCGCTCTTTCAGGGCCCTGACTGTGGCTCTGACCAACACCAGCTCCCGAGCAGAGGGTCAGAAAGCAGAAAGTTTCCAGCTGAGACAGGTTTGCTAATTCAAAACAAAAAAAATGTATTTATTGAAGAATCTTAGGAAAACAAAATCCAACTACAGAAACCACAAATCCATCCAAATTACAGAGATGCCAAGGGTGGACCGCCCCAAAGAGTGAGATTGAAGTCCTACACCAACGAGCGAGGTTTTTCAGATGGTGTGTCCTGGATATAAATCTAGAAAGATTTAATTGTCATATTGCAGTGCAAATGAAAAAAAAAATCCAGTGTAAAATGATACTTGATTTTCTGTGGTGCCCCTGAAAGGATATAGACAAAGGCAGCAGGAGACAGTTTCCAAAGGAATTTGCCCTGGTAACTAAGCAGTTACCTGGGTAACCTCTCCCGACTGAGAATTGCCCTCCATTCAGTGGCTAAACATGTATGCACAGGTTTCAGAGCATGTCTACTTGTAAGTACAGGATAAAGGATGAGATAGGCAAAGGCAAAGAGCGCAGAAAGTTTAACTCAGATTTCTTCCTACTAGTAAAGTCACTTGGCTTTTCTTCTCTTGGGCTTGCCTCTCATGAAGACAGTAATCGGGATCAGTGCACGGGCGCTGAGGCTCTGATGAGTGAGAGAAGGGACTCGGGATGTGAGAGTGAGATAGCCTCCAAATGAGTGTGACATACTCCGGAATGAGACTTGGCATAACTAAAATTAGCATGGAAACAGTTAAACTTTGGAGTCAAGATTGAAGGGCCCAGATTCTAGTAGCAGGTGGACTCCTTGGATCCTCTGATTTTCTCCACCCTGGAAAACCACTTTGCTGATAGGTTGGGATATACGCCCGATCAAGGGCAATTCAACTTGCTTCTTTCTGGACCATGACCAGTTTCTCTATTAGACTGACTCAATGTCTCATAGCAGACTCTCTGTTTTTCTTTTTCACGTCTACAGGGAATTATTTGTTGAACAATTACAGGCAGCATGCTCCCCACATTGGCCCTCCTTCCAAACCCCTAGGCCCCCCTTGGACTCTAGAAACCCATTCACACCTAAGGAGGAGTGCAGAAGAAAGGACAAGAGATGCAGTCAAAACTTGGGTTAAACATATTCCTCCCTGACACCACCCCTTGTCTTCTCCTCCCACATTGACATTACTACTCAGAGCAAGTGGAAAAACTCTGAAGTCATTACTAAGAAGAAGCTTATCAATTCCCTTATATCTCGACAGGCAGTGGCATAGACTTATTGCAGCACATAGCCCTCCTCAGCTCTATGAATTAATCTGCTGGCACATCCAGGACTATTCATCAAAAAAATTAGATCTACTTACTCAACACGGATAGTGAGATTAATGATGAGCCTTTCAACACAGGATGCTTCCTTCCAAAATCTCAGTTATTGTCCCAGTGAGTTCATCATAAATATGAAAGGTCATAGGCCTCAGAGCAAAGTATTTTATTTATGCCCTTCCTCAAAACACTTGTACCCCTCCTCCCCTCAGCTTATGCACGAGCAAGCAAAAAAGAAGACGCAAAAGGAAGATACAAACACTATGAGCCTCACCATTTATATTCTTGACACTCCACTACTGACACCATCACTCCTTAAAGGCACATGCCCCTTATTCAACCCCTACAGCTTAGGTATCATTAACTGGAATAGGTACCGGTAAACGATGTATTCTAGTAGAGGTTAATGATTGCACTTTCGAACCAGAGTTACATAAGTAGATCGAGACATTGCAATTGCACAACAGTGTGTGTGTGAATAGGATGTTTCTAAGAGCTATCGAGGGCTGCAGCTGTGTCAGGCTCCCAAGGTTATCAGAGAGAATAGTAGTATCATTTGCCATCATATAAGGGGCTTGTACGAAAGGTTTGCCATTCATATTAATTATAAGATCCATTTTCAGCACCTGCTGTGTGTCCGTTGTGAAATAAAAGATCAGTGAGAACTGTCAGATACATTTTTGGATCCTTCCCAGCAAACAAGTCACAGATTCTTACAAGATCCACTGGTTGCCCCATTGTTTTAGAAGAGGCTGGAACTATTAAATCAGTGGCTCTCACACTGTGGATCATGCCCCTCGCAGGCAGATCTTCACAGCAAAGAAAAAACTGCACATAGGGTTGGCACCAGGTGCCCAGCCGCTGCATGCAGAAAGACTGTGTTTTCTATTTATCATCCTGGGTCTAAAGATGGCACCACTGGCAACGAAAGAGTGAAGAGTTGGGACCCGGTAATTTTCACTTTCTGTCAAAGTTTCCCTTCTAGTAAATACAACAATCAGCCCAGACTGTTCTCCCCTATAAGTGATCCACTGCCACTGTCAACCTAGATCTGTTCTTCCTCCTCCCATCATATATAATGCTGCCAGCCCATATTTACAATCCTTCTCCTCACTGCTGCACTGCAATTCCCTCCAATCCTACCACTAGCCCACTCTGCAATCCTTGCCCTTATCTGCTCCGCTTTCCATGTCCCTCGTTCCTCTATGATCTATCCCAGTGATTATTACAACTACCAGCTGAGCAGGAAGAGGAGGAGGTCTGAGGTAGTCCCTTCTTGTCCTCAGAGCAGGACCCTTTTGAAAAGGGGACTGGGGAGATTTGAAGAGATGAGGCGAGTCTGGGAAAGAGAAGGAGAGGCGTCAGCCTGGGAGGGTGAGAGAGAGAGCAGGACTCTGGGAAAGGGAGCCTGGTGGGTGCTGAGTCTGAAGACAGAAAAAGGTGAATGAGCTCATGGTGGTGCTTGAGGGGGAGAATGGATTTGGGGAGGTGCCATCAGTGTACTTTGCCTGCTTACTTTGGGGGAGCAAAGGGTAAGAAAGTCATGTTAGCAATGAGGGGATAGGGGCCAATTCAACATTAGTACTCACAATATTGGGAGGGGGTGCTGCCTCACCCATGTCCACCCCAAACTGCATCTATAGGGATTAGCGAGAGGGAATGAGCCATGCAGGGATGAGAATGAGGGTATAATTGGGGGAAGAGGAAGAATGGATGAGTGGTTGAGTCTGGAGGGGTGAGTTTAGGGGACGGACTGAAGCCGGGGTTTGTAAGAGAGAGAGGATGAGCTTTTGGTATGAGTGAGAGCAGAGATAAGCTTGAAGGGAAGAAGTCTAGAGATGGAAAGGAAGGGGGGGGGGGGTCTGAGAAGGAAGAGATGGGAATGAAGAAAGGGGAAGGGATGGGCCGAGGGTAAGGGCAGAATGGAGAGTGAAGGGACTGGGTGAATCACACACTGCACCATCACTCACTATTTGTGCAGCGACACACACACCACCAGTCCAAATCTACTCACACACAGCCATACCTACTTACACACAGAGACCTCCAACTACACACTTGCAGACTCCACACCCAGTCACTTGCCACCCATACAAATGCTCCACTCAGTCAAACGTATACTCCTTGAAGTCGCTAACGCACAAACTTGCACACAAAGACCTCAACTACACACTTGTACACACTCCCTACTCACAGTTTCTACCTCCAACTTGCAAGCCTGTGTGCCCAAGGTATGGTGAGTACATGACATATGAATTACTTTAAAAATCATAGATTTTAATGTTTATATTTTACAGAGTGTTTAACAAACATAATGAATGTGGGGCCCGATATTCAGCGGGGGCCACTGCTGCTGAACTTTAGACCCTCCGAACCCTCCTGAATATCCGGGTCAACCAGATAGCACAGAAGCTAGCTGGGCAGTGACTGACTATCACCATTGCCCAGTTATCCTGGGCACTGCCCCGACTCCAACCTTGGAAAGCTCTGATGCTAGCCACCTAGCATCGGGGCACCTAGAGGCAGCATCCATGGATACTAGTTACTGTCGCTGAATATATCAGTCAGTGCGATTAACACGGTTAGCAGGTCTGCTAACCATATTAATCACTTTCAATATCACTTCTGTGCTGCTTACTAAGTTGTTCAAGTGCTTTCTTTACTATCTGGGTTCATGTGAATTTTTAGCTGTGAAAATGGAGGTCACATTGGAGAAAGGTTTGGGAAGCACTGTGTTAAATGATCCTTAAACGTTGCAAGCATTTCAGCTCTTCTACAGACTGTAGGATGCAAGATTACATGTTATTAAACTATTATGACATAGTCTTTGATTTCTGAAAGGTAATTTTTCCTACTGTGTAGGAAAGTACGGTGAGGCACAGATTCCTTTTATCCCAACAATGATCCAGGTTGACTTGTGCTTGGCCGGTATTTTTTGGGAATACTAACTCCATACAGATGAAAGGAACATGTTGAGGTTGTCTGAGGGGTCAAGCAGGCTGGCAAGCCATTGAAAGGACCTGGAAGTTCCAATGTAGAGTTATCAGAACTGGCAAGAGAAAAGTCCATATTGTGTACAATAGTCAGATATATGATAAACATTTATAGCAGCAAAACAGATAAATAGCAAACTGGCAGACAAGGATTGGATACGTGGAAAGACATACTCCACAGAAAAAATGGTTTAGTCCATTTATAAAAGACACGTATATGTTCAGCAGGGTGCTTATTTGCCTGATATTATAGGTAGAATCAAAGGGGCATGCATGAGCATCGTTTAATTGTTTCATTTGGGGGGGAGGGTAAAGGGTGGGGTAGCCTGATTGAAGGAGGGGTGACATATTTGCAGACTGCTTCCTGACTAGACAGAACAGGAAACAGAGTGCTGTACTCTACAGCACACTGGCTCAAAGTCAGGGTACCAGCCCTGTATTCTGCGACCAGGAACAGTACATAACCACACCAGAAACTGTAATTGTCCATGCCATTAACCATTCGGTACCCTATAATTTTAATGACTTATTAGTATTCATAAGTAATTTTTTCTCCATTTAAACAGTTTGGGGGTCATTTTAAAAGAGAAGGAGTGGCTTAGATGTCTGAAATGTGCAATGCGGACTTCTGAACTGCAGGGACATACAAATAGCAAGTACAGAACTGAGCAGATCTGAATGTCCCTGTGGATGGCATGTCCAGATCTAGGCGCCCCATCCACAGGGGACTGTGTAGAGGCATTCTGCGGCACGACCAGGGTGGAACAAGGATACAGATGTCCAAGAGATACTGTATTTCATATAGCATCCTGGATGTGCTGGGCCCATCAGCCAGATGTCCGGCCTAGACTTGCTATAAAGCATAGACAAGTATGGGACTTTGTCCATGCTGACCGTGAATGCGCTTGTTTTAGGAGGAGCATGAAGGAGAGAGAGAAGCCAAGAGAGACAAGTTTGCTTGTCATCCCTGTCTGCTGCGTATCATGCTGTGCAACCCCGGTGGTCCAACCACACTCCCTGTGCATCCATTGCTGCAGCCCACCTCCGACAGACACTCCCAGCAACCCCTGTCTCCCATCCTGGCCAAAGGCCCCTGGCTGCCCACACCATCACCTGGTATTCTACTCTCTCTCCTGCGTTCCTCCACCCACCCCTATCTGTGATCTTGCTCTGCAGTGGGAGTGCGCATATGCCCGAGGGTGTAGGAATGAAGGAGCTGAGGAGGGTGCATGACTGTCGGTTTGAGTGCAGGTGTCGATATCCGTGTGGCTGTGAGCGAGTGTCTGTATCCATCTGTGATAACACTTAACCCAGGTCACAAAAGAGCAAGGTGAAATAAAAGTTCAACACCACACAATTTGTCAATCGATGATTTATTTCATGGTGGTGAAGAAATAACATTTATTTCACCTTACTCCTTTGTGGGCTGTTGTTGTGCTGCGAGCGTGTGTGCTACCATTTTTGGACTCTATGCATCTCACACAGCACAGAGCACTACATGTTGGTGGAGGTAGCACAAGAGTGCTGGTGTAGGGCAGGAGGAGGAATAGGTGGTGGTCCCATGGAAAACATGCCACAGAGGAAGGCAAGGGAGTAGCAGCGTGCTCACTGGGAGCCATAGTCCTGAACTATCCTCGGCCCTGGGAGTCACAGAGATAACTGTAGGCATGGTGCTCACAGAGGAAGGAGATGGGGAGGTGTGGGGAATGGTAGGGCAGACCTCATGGAAGCACAAGATGCTGGCTACAGTACCCTGGTGTACTGGGCACAGTAGAATCACATGGCAGGCACCAGCTGTCCTCATCTGGCTAAAGCCAATGGCGACAGAGATAGAGGTATAGGAATGGATGTGAACTGCAGCAGTGACAAGGACAGCACAGTCTATGACAAGGCCTACTCAATAAGGTCCTCTTCTCCTCCCCTCTCTCTTTTGTCTTCTGCAGGAGACAGAAGATAACCACGGAGGAGCTGGCTCATGCTGCACATTGTTTCGCCCCACAATGAGAAAGAGGAGTGCTATAACTAGGCTCACTGGATCACATGTTCTGCAACAGAGAAAACATTTGGCCAGCTGAAGACACGATTGCAGTGTCTGGACAGGTCAGAAGGCAAGCTACTCTACAGCTCACAAAAAGTGTGTGAGATTTTGATGGCATGCAGCATGCTATATAATCTTGCCAAGAGGAGGTGCCCGTGCCTGTGCCTGTGCCTGCTCTTGTCCCTGGAGAATGCACCAGAGGAGGCCAACATGGAGGAGGGCATTGACATCACTGCAGATGTGAATGAGCAGCCCTACAGAGGGAGTAAGGAACAGATTCATTCAGAATCATTTTATGTGAGATATCTTTATTGTGAAGCAGCCAACATACAGAAAGCCCTCACCCTAGTGCTACAAGCCACCAACCACCACCCTGTGACCCCCTGGGATGCCACTGCAATCCTGCACTAACCCAGTTGCTCATTGCTGCAGCAGCACACATCCCCTAAGGGGCCTGACACGCAACCACTCCCCTCTTCTCTATAAACACAAAGGGACATCCCAGACTAAACACAATATAGCCCAGCTTTTGCAACATATCTTCACAATACAGCTATCCCCTTAAAAAGCAGTTCTGGCTGTCACCTTACAAACACTACTTGGTGCACCACCTCCTGCTCTTGCCCCTTCAACTTGCACTGTATTCCCTCCCACTCCTTCTGATGCACATTGTAGTTAGTGCCAGCATTGCCAAAGAGGATGTGGTGTTTAGCGAGGACTTCTCTGAGCAGCAGCTCCACCTCTCAGTGACAGAGGTTTTTCTTGCTGGAGGAAGCATTGCTTTAGGGTGCCATGCCGACAGATCAGTGGCATTTACTGTTGGATTGCATATCAAAATTGACCAGTTGCACATATGCCATCACTTTTATTTATGTCCAAATGGACTGCAGCAGAATGTCCTGAAGATGTACATCTCCATGTCCAAAATGGGCCATTTGCGTAGACATTTATTTAACAAAGTTTTATATACCGCCTCTTCCTATGATCAGAGGTGGTTTACATCGAACGTCACCACAACTTTTACATTGAACATTAGAACTATATACAATCAACGTTTAACATGTTCGAACTATATACAGAAAACTATGTACAATATCATTGCAAAGATGGTTTTAGTGACACTACATATTTAGGCTATTGAGGTAGATGATGGGATTATTTGTTAGATCATTAGGTTTCTTGGGAATTTGTGAGATTGTCTGAGTCATCAAAATGTTCTATGAAAAGGTATGTTTTTAGGTCCCTACGGAACTGCAGGAGGTCTTTTGTTGCTCTTAGTTGGTCGGGGAGTGAATTCCACAATGTTGCGGCCACATATGAGAAGGCTCTGGTGCTGGTGCATTGTTTTGTGTAATGGATGTGTGAAGGAATTATATATGTGTTTTGGGAACAGTTTCTCCTTACTCTAGAGTTGTCAGGTGTTGTGAGGAGAGTGGATAATGTGGTAGATGCAATGTTGTAATGATGTTTAAATATAATCATTATGTATTTGTATTTCACCCTTGAAGTTATTGCTAACCAATGGAGGTCACACAGTATAGGGGTAATGTGGTCCGTGCGTCTTGAGTTTGTAACTATGTGTGCTGCAAGGTTTTGAGCTAGCTGGAGATGGTGTGTGTGTGGGGTTTTTTTTTTAGGGAGCCCCTGGAGGATACTGTTACAATAATCCATGAGTGGGGTTATTAGAGATTGTAGTACATTCCTAAAGTCGTGGACTTCCAAAAGTGGTCTGAGGTGTTGAATAGTTTTCAGCTTGAAGAATATACTTTTCGTAACTGCTTTTGTGTGTGGGATCATGCTTAAGCTTTTATCTAGGACTACTCCTAAGTATCTGATTTCATCCTTAACTTCAATTTCTGTGTCTTGTAGTGAGATTTTACTAGATGAGGTAACATTTGGGTTTCTTCAGATGTATGGGGCCTCAGTCTTTTTGAGATTTATTTTGAGGTTCTGATTGTTAAGCCAAGTTGAGATGTCAGACATGCATGCGGATAGTCTGGAGAAGTTTGGGTTGCTTATTTTTTATTGTTTATTATTGTTTATTGTTTATAGTTACTCTTCCCTATAATGGTGCTGATGACCATATGCCTTTGGGATGCTGTGGTAATCACCTATGGATTCCCATGGCTGCTGATTATGGGCTTTCTATGATGGTGCAGGTTCATGTGAGCACTGAACAGGGCCAGCCCTTGGGTGACAGGGGGGGGGGGGGTCTATGGGGAAAGGGAGATATTGGCTACATGGGCCACCTTTTATCACCTTATGCTTGGAGTGGCCATGGGATTCTGGTGATGTGTGCATGCCACCAGAATGGTTCTCACAGATGGCAATATGTTCTTCTGGCCTGTCATGCCACTGGCAGTTCCCCATGGCTCCTGTGGAGGGCATGGTCATAGTGTTTACCTTGTGGCATCCTCGCCAATGCATGCACAGGGTATGTAGGCTTATTACACTGTAGCAAAGATGCAAAGGGTATTTATTCGGCCAGTCCCTTGTAGCAGGCTGCACTCTTACCTGCAACCTTTGCTATATAGGTCTGCTTTTTGGCAAGCAGGTCATTGTAGACGCATGTTGAGTGACTGGGCACAGATGACTCCTAAGTGGGGGCTTCCCTTGAGCCACTGGCCACAGGGACACAGGGCATACAGCTTCAAGAGGGAATGATGGAAGACAGAAACATAGTGATTGTTACAATAAATGTAGACTACTGATTGGAAGAACACATACACCAATTTCCTACATCATTAATCCCTTTCCCTCTATCTAGACCCCTCCCCCTGGGAGCGGATAGGATGAGGACAGAGATATAGCCCCACAGATCCAACACAGCCTGTGTCAGGGCCTGAATTTGCCCTGAGGCCTTCCAGATGGGCCCAGATGATAGCTACAAAGCCATGCTGCACCTCATGTATGAGAGCCTGCAGATGCAGCAGGACACCTCGCTCACTGGGGCCCAGGGTAGCTTTATGTTAGGGAATGTTAGTGCATGTGGGGGACAGCTACAGGGAGACTCTGCTATGCCACAACTCTGGAAAAATGTGTCACAGCAGTGCTGCTAGTGACATGCACCCCTAATCCTCCCACCCCTCCTACCTCTAATCCATCTCCCACCCTTCCCCATCCCACACTTCCCATTCCACCATCTCCCTCAGTCACCTTTGTCCCCCTCCCACCATACACCTTCCCCTCCCTCTCATGCAGCCAGCAGCCCCTCAATTGGATCAGTGAGGGCTGTGAATCCATATTGGCGTCATCCTGGACAAAAACATCAACCTCCAATTGCACATAAACAACACCGCAGCTAAAGCATATCACAAACTAAATTTCATAAGAAGACTAAAACCACTTCTAAACCAGGACCATTTCCAAAAGGAAATGCAAGCTATCATCACACCAATACTAGATTACGGCAACTCACTCTACCAAGGACTCCCAAAGCAAGCAACACATCCATTCAGATGGTGCAGAACACAACAGCACAAATCATCACTGGAACTAGCAAGATAGACCACGTTACACCGGTATTACACCAGCTGCACTGGTTCTCAATTTAAGCCTCAAGGCAATCATTTTACCGTTCAAGGCAATAATGAATATCTTCAAAATTCTCCACCACTCCTCAGCAGACATCCTAGAGAGCCTAGTCACAAGAGAAGCGGGCACTCGCCCCAGTTGAAACAACAGACATATGACCAGCATGCCCACAGACTACCAGAAAAGCAAACAATCCACTTCCAAAAGAGCCCTCTCACTAGCTGCCCCCCAGCTGTGAAACATCCTTCCCGAAGAAATGCAAGCCTCCAAAGATAACAAAGACTTATTTAAGAAACTCAAGACCCTTCTCTTCATGGAACATAGTCCAGCAACTACACCGGCTTCCCCAGCCTAAAACCCCTTAGACCATTAGAATGGCCTCTGATAACTCTGTCCAGCTGTAACTAGCCCGAACCACCTGTAAATAAGTTAAGCAATTTGTAAATAGGTTATTACCCTGTTAAGTACCCTGCATGCCAACCTCGATCTTAATTCACTGTATCCCATTTGAGTTTGAATTGCAATGTAAACCGCTTTGATTTCAGGATAAGGCAGTATAAAAATCAGGTTAAATAAATAAATGTTGTTCTGTCATGTCCACAATGTATCAGAGACAGAGCATGGATTGTGTGGTGGTGACCTCTGGTGCCTCATTGTCCTTCTGCCGGGATGTGTCAATTAAAGAGATGCCCAGTGCTGTTGCTACTGGCAGTGCTGACAGCCACCTTTTCTTCGATGGCTGGTGTGGAGTCCAAGAGCAGTATTTGCAGGCTCTTGCTGCTGCTCCTCTGCCACAAGCTCCCTGGGCCCTTCTGATGTTTGCTCTTGGGCAGTGTCTGGCCCTTCACCCTCTGGCACTGGTGCTACATTTGTGGCTGCAAGGTAGAAGGGGGCATATATTACACCCATTCCTAGCTATGCCATCTGCCCATCCTGTTGCCACAGCCTTCACTGCTCTCTGCGCTCCAGGCACCCACTCTGTGTCATTGCCATGCCATGCCACAAGCCTGAGACTTGGGCAGCAGTGCTCACACATCTTGTCCTTATCCTGGTGGTTGTCCAGCTCCTGCCATAACTTGGCCAGTAGCCATGGCCTCGGCCTCCTCCTCCTTGTGGCCCTGAAATGAGTTTTCAGGGCCTCTGTGTCTTTGTGTATCCTACAGCACCTGTGGATGTAAGTGGTGCCGTTAGAGCTTCCATGACCTTTTGCTTGGTGTCTGGCCCTCCTATACACTGGCGCCCTATATCTGTTCCACCACCACTTTTTCACAACTGGGATTGCTCCATGCTACATTCTATTGTGGGCAGTCGCCCCAAGTTCTGCCTTTGGATCTGACTCCAACTCTGGATTTATCACTCTGGTCACCCATGTGCCAGCCAGATATGCTGAGTCACTCCACTATCTAGCTCCTGCCTGTCACAGTACACCTTGTACAGGCATCACTGTCCTGCCTACTTTCTTTTCCATGCTGGCATGCTATCATTGACTTGCATGGCCCTTGTCCCACGGCCCACTTTCTCCCTTCCTGTGCCCTCTCACATCATTGACGGGGCATCTGCTGTGGTCTGCACTATGGTTTTGGGAGACAGTGTTCCCATTCCTTGTCAGCCGCCTGTGCAGTCTCTCTCCCTCCCCCATCTCTGGTTCCACTCCCCTATCTCTGTTCCCTGCTCAGTTTCCACCCCATGTCCTCAACTACCTTTGCTGCTGCTACTACTACTACTACTACTGATGATTTGTATAGCGCTACAAGGCATATGCAGCATTGTACAGACATGTAAAAGACAGTCCCTGCTCATCAGAGCTTACAATCTAGTCAAAACAGACAACACAACAGCTGAGGACAAGGATATATCTAGGGGAATGGTAAGGGAACACATAGAAGACTAAGTGGATCAGGATCCAAATGTGGCCTTTGCACTCCTGCACTTGCCACTGCCTTCTCTCACACTTACTGATGGAACGTCTGGTGGATCGTATGTCAGATTGCCTGCACCTACTGCCAGCTGGCTCTGTGCCTGCGTAGTGGTTAGAAGCGCTCCTCATTCTCTATGACCAGGAGGCAGAGGCGCTTGGTCTCCGCCCAGGAGAAGTTGGGCATTCTTGTCACCATTGTCCCAACCTCTCACCATTTCCTCATGCTCAGCCACTACGTGGCCGTATGTGATGCATATCATTGCTGATGCCTGGACGATCATGGGACTGTGATTGTGAATGGTGCCTTGGCCGTCTTCCTTGCTGTATTCTGCTAGTGATGGACATAAGGCTGCTTCATCTGCCCTGTGCATCCATTCTCCCACATGTTCAGATTGCTATTTTGTTACACACTGCCAGTTCATGGGCCAATTCTGCAATCACCTAAACTTGCTGTATGTCCCCATTTGGACGTTCTTGCCATGTCCTGTACGTCCTTTGTAAAATGCCCTTCCACATATATTACTTTGGCAAAACATATACATTTTGTCTTACCATTAATAATTCCTCAATCTGAAAAAATCATCAGTAAGGGAGGGAGGGAGGGAGAAAGAAAGAAAGAAAGAGAGACAGAGACTGGGACTGTATAGCCACCACAAGGGAGGGAGGGAGGGAGAGGAGAGAAAGAGAAGCAGGAGTGAAGTTTCTCTCTTTTTCATAACCTTCTCCTTTCCTGGCGATTTTCAAATGTCAGGAAGGTGGTAGAAGAGGCATCAGCAAGTAGAAGTCTCATATGCTACCTGCCATCATGAGGAGGACAAGAAGTAGAGAGGATCACACTAAGCTCTGCATTGTAGCCGGCTATAGGAAATGGGACTACTGTGATGGTGCAGGGCACTGGGTGATCATTTAAATTTAGTTTTATAAAGATGTTTATAACCGCTTCTATACAACACCACAGAATCCAAAGCGGATTACATTAAAATGCAAGCAGGGATAATAAACGAAACCAAGTACTAGCCAACAGCTTACCAATACAATGTTTAACTAATTAACATATCCAGACATTTCACATCAATGTCCACTAATTAAATTACAACTCATCCCATTGAGAGAAAAAACATGTTTTTAACATATTCATGAATATTTTATGATTTCTTTCAAGTTGCAATAATTTCAGTAACTTATTCCACTCTATTAGAGCCCTTCCTGTTACAGTTTTCTTACTGTTGTTGTTAAGTGCCATAGAGTCGGTGTCAACTCATAGCGACCCTCTGGATTGTTGTCCTAAATTGTGTTCAGTCTTCAGTAATGAGGCTCATTGTTGACAGACTGGTACCCATAGCTGCTGTTATTGTATCGATCCATCTCATTGCTGGCCTTCCTCTTTTGCATTGACCTTCTATCTTGCCAAGCATGATGTCTTTCTTTAATGATCTCTCTCTTCGCATGATATCTCCAAAGTATGAAAGTCGAAGTTTTGTCATCTGAGCTTCTAAAGAAAGCTTAGGTTTGATCTCCTCTAGTACTGACTGGTTTGTTCTTCAGGCAGTCCATGATATACGCAGTATTCGCCGCCAGCACCATAATCCAAAGGCATCAATTTTCTTCCTGTCTATCTTTTTCACTGTCCAGTTTTCACATCCATATGATGTTATTGAAAATATCATGGCTTGAACGAGTCAAATCTTTCTATGGAGAGAGACATCTCTGCTCTTGAGAATCTTATCTAGGTCTTTCATAGCCATTCTGCCACGAGCAATGTGTCATCGGATTTCTTGACTGCTTGTTGCTTCTTTATTGATAGTTGATCCAAGTAGGTTAAAGTTGTCCACGATTTCAATTTCTTCTCCTTCAACGATGAACTTATTGATTTTGCCAGTTGTCATGATCTTTGTCTTCTTTACATTAAGGTGCAAATCCATTTTAAGATCGTGAGAAGCAAATGTTTCAGATCATCTTCACTTTCAGCCAGTAATGTGGTATCATCAGCATAGCGAAGGTTGCTAAGCTGATGATACCACATTGTAACTAATCTGCAAGATTTCTTAGAAGAAAATTGTAACTGGATATTTATTTCAGATCTCAAAGAACGTTTGGGAATATACAATTCCACATATTTATTCAGGTAGGGCTTCCCCCAAATTATCTTCTGGGCTGCTGTCACATTTAAAATGTTCTCTGTTCAACAGAGAGCCAATGTAACTCCTTTAAACTTGGTGTAACTTGATCCCACCTTGTAACTCTTTTTATAATTTTTGTAGCAATATTGTGTATTAATTGTAACCTTGCATTAACTTTTTTCTCCAGTCCTAAATAAGCCATGTGACTATAGTCTAAGGGCCCCTTTTACCAAAGCTTGCTAAGGCTTTGCTTTTAAGGCGCCAAACAAATGCATGTTAAGTACAAAGTCTCCATGTTAGCTGTCGGGAGAGTGATCAGCTTGTTCCCAGCAGTTAATGTGCGATGGGCCAACATAATGTGCACTCTAGTAAGGCGGGTTCATCTAACAACTCCCATAGAGGTGTCATTAGGCGAACTCATTGCCATTGAACGTGCAGCAATTGCCCTGGTGCTAATGGTAATGTGCTCTACACACCCACACTCCCCACAATGGTCGATTACATGCATTTTAGCATGCGCTGGCTGACATGCTTGCGCATTATTGTTTCTGGCTGCCAGTTGCCGTGCGTTAAAATGCATGTTAACAGGCAACTAGGCTTTAGTAGAAGGAGCCCTACTTGAGTTATCACCATGGTTTGAATGATGGTTTTAAAATTATCCTCCATTATGCAGACCAAATTTGTCTCATTGAATGCAAATTAGCATATGTAGTTTTTTGTCACCTTTAAAATTCATTTCTCCATTATCAGTGCTGAGTCTACTCTTTTACTCCTAAACTTTTAAATTCTGTCTGAAGACCAGTTCCACATCGCTAATAACAAGGTCCTTCAATGGGATCTTTACTTTAGAACCAACTTAATGAATCTGTTTTACTTGGATTAACCTTTAGGTAATTTAGGCCCATTCACATTTCTATCAATTCTATTGAATGATTAATTTCATCATATGTCTTCAATGGATTCTTTTACTGGGTAAATCATTTGAACATCTTTTGGATATGAAAATTATAATAAACCCAGATCATCTAACAATCTACAAAAAGGGCTAAATAGAGATAAAATAAAGTTGGGGATAATGGTGAACCCTGAGAGATTCCATGTTTCATTTCCCATAGATGTGAGGTCATCCCTTGGAGTGTTACCTTACATGTTCTCTCCATTAGAAAACCTTCAAAGCATGTTATAACCTGCCCTGTGATCCCTAGATCCCCTAACCTTTGAACCATTTTCTCATGATTAATCAAATCAAAAGCTGCTGACAAATCCATTTGTTCCAAAAATCCATGACCTCCATCATCCATTAATAGTCTCTGCTCTTCAAGCAGAACTGTTATCATAGTTCCCGCGCTGTATAAAAATCTAAAACCTGATTGTGAGTGGGCTAGGTAGTTAAACTTATCCAAGAATTCTCTAAGTGCTGATCTACTATTGCCTTCAATACCTTTAACAAATTGATATATTAGCAACTGGTCTCTAATTTGAGCAGTCATTTAGATTGCCTTTTGCAGAGGCCAAGGGAAAATCTACTTGAGACCATGTAGGTAAGTCCCTCATCTTAAAACCTCATTTGCACATAATGTTAGCCATTCCAACATAACATCAGGTAGTTTTTTAAGTAGCTGAAATGGACACAGGTCCAATATCAAGTTTCCTTTACCAAAATTCATCAGCAACCTCCCAGTCTCCTCCATGCCCCAGTCCTGAAATTGCAACCAATTACAATCTCCCTTAATTCCACAATGTCCATGACCAGTGTAAGATTATTAAGTACCCTAGGTAATCCTTCAGCCTTCTGCCCCTGGAGGGTTAGGACTGGAAATGGGCTGATGCTGGCAGAAGAGGGACTGGGACTGAAAGGGTGCAGATGCTGGGAGGGACTGAAGGAGGACTGACACTGGGGGCTAGGACTGGAAATGGGCTGATGGGGGTGGATGGGCAAATGGGACTGGAAGGGAGTGGATGCTGGGAGGGGCTGGAACTAGAAGGGAACTGATGCTAGGGGAGGACCAGAAGGGGATTGAAAAGCCTTATCAAAGAACAAAGCACCGGGCATTGATGGCATTCCCACTGAAGTATTACAGCAATCGGATGAAGATCTTACCATACTTACAAGGCTCTGCCAGGAAATTTGGAAGACAAATTCATGGATACGTGACTGGAAAAGATCTGTGTTTATACCAATACTGAAGAAAGGTAACCTGACTGACTGTGGAAATTATGGTACAATCGCTCTGATCCCACATACCAGCAAGATTCTACTCAAGATCATTCAGCAGAGACTACAACCATAACTGGAACAAGAACTGCCTGAAATGCAAGTAGGGTTCAGGAAAGGGTGAGGAACGAGAATCATTATCGCGGATGTTAGTTTGATCCTTGAAAAGACGAAAGAATACCAAAAGGATATCCATATGTGTTTTATTGACTACAGCAAGGCTTTTGACTGTGTAAACCATGAGAAACTCTGGGCCACATTAAGAAGCATAGGTATACCAGAATACCTGATCGTTCTCTTGCACAACCTTTATGTTGATCAAGATGCAACAGTTTGAACGGAACTAAGAGAAACAGAATGGTTTAAAATCAGCAAAGGTGTATGACAAGGCTAAATACTTTCCCCCTACCTCTTTAATTTATATGCAGTATAAATCATCAGAGAAGCAGGACTGTAGAAAGACAACCAAGGTGTGAAGATTGGTGGAAGACTCATCAACAACCTTTGCTATGCTGATGATACCACATTACTGGCTGAAAGCAAAGATGATTTGAAACATTTGATTCTCAAGATCAAGGAATATAGTCTTAAAATGGGTCTGTACCTTAATGTTACGAAAACAAAAATCCTGACAACTGGCAAAATCAATAAGTTCATCGTTGATGGAGAAGAAATTGAAATAGTTGACAGCTTTAACTTACTTGGATCAACAATCAATAAAGAAATGACTAGCAATCACGAAATCCAAAGATTCGACTTGTCCAGGCCATGGTATTTTCAATAACGTTATATGGATGCGAAACTTGGACAGTGAAAAAGATAGACAGGAAGAAAATTAATGCCATTGAATTATGGTGCTGGTGATGAATACTGTGTATACTGTGGACTGCCCGAAGAACAAACCAGGCAGTACTAGAGGAGATCAAACCTAAGCTTTCCTTAGAAGCTCAGATGACAAGACTTTGGCTTTCATACTTTGGACATGTCATGAGAAGAGAGAGATCATTGGAGAAAGACATAATGCTTTGCAAGGTAGAAGGTCACTGTAAAAGAGGAAGGCCGGCAATGAGATGGATCAATACAATGACAGCAGCTATGGATACCACTCTATCAACAATGAGCCGCTTGGCTGAAGACCGAACAAAGTTTAAGTCAAATATCCATAGAGTCACCAGGAGTCGACAGTGACTTGATGGCACTTAACAACAACAGGCGAACTTCATCCCTTGTGCCCCCTCCCACTGCCATCCCTCTGTGGGACCTACAGTGGTAGCAATAGCCTGAAATAACCCCATGGCCTGTGGTGGAATCTGAACATGCGAGGAACCAGTTTGGTCCCAACCCTCCCACGTGCATGATGGCCAGTTTGCTGCACCTCACGTTGAGGTACTGCAGTGGCCATACGCTTGGGCCACTGCCTTCCACCAAAGTACAGCAACCTAGCCATTGCCCTGCAGCCCAGTCCCCACGTGACGATATTTTGATGGCATCAAGGGCTTTTCCCGATGCCGCAATCCCCTGATGCCATCAAACATTGTCAGGAATTCCCGCCACTGCAATGCCGGCGTTTCAATGCGATGTTTGGCCTGGTTCAGTGAACGTGGGCCACAGTAGGAACTAGTTCTCACGAACCAGGCCAAACCGGCCCAATCCCACCACTGCCCATGGTGCTTATCTTAAAACTTCTGCGCCACAGGGCTATTTGCTTTTGCCCCACCAATGCCTGATGCTGACTTCCTTTTGTATGGGGGCGGAAGTTAACATAAAATGAATACAAACTGCAGTGAAACAATAGAACAAATAATTTACAAACATTTGCTATAACAAGACAAAAGATCCACCAAATCGCTAATGATATAGAAACACAGAAGGTCAATATTCAAAAGTACTTACGCAGCTTGCAATAGCACCAGCTACATAAGTGTTTTTATTTTTTAAAAAAAACTTTCCTGGGGTCTTAGTGGATAATTTTGGATGCATAAATGGTTATTTGGCCAAATCTCACCATCTTAAAAGGAGATGGGCTTGGGGTGCTTTCTGGGGACAACAGCACTTTCATCTATAATATAATTTATGGGGATTATTTTGGAAGCCCTGTTCATGCTTTGGACATCTGAAAACGAGCATAGAGACATCCATAACACAGAGACATTTTAGAAGCCAGGCCTGTGGATGCTCCCAGCTCAAAAGCGTTCAAGTTTGAAAAGGGATATGGCAAGGGTGTGGCTGGGGGCAGTCCCAAGAACTTGGACAGTCCCGCCTGATCTCATAAACATCCTGGATGTCCAGTGTCGCACCTAAGGTAATACCTGCTCCAGGCACAAGCAAGCATTTGAAAAGTGCTTCTTTTGTCAGGCAAACATCCAGAGGGTGTGGAGAAGGAGCTGCACTCCCTTCATTTTACATTATATCAATGAACACTAACAGGGAATGGGGGGGGGGCTTATGTTTTCATTTTGCTATGCTGCTGGATGTCTTCTTACGTTAGTTTGCATGAGATGGATGTCTATGTGGCTACTGGTGAAGACGTCTACGTCAGGGATGTCTATGTGGCTACCGGAGAAGACGTCTACATCAGGGATGTCTATGTTCTGAAATCGGTTGGAGACAGATGTTGCTGGTGTTTTTCTGCATGTTCCAACCTGGATGTCCCCAATTTGACTTGGATGTCCCTTCTAAAATGTCACTTTATATGTCTAAGTGTGAATATTTAACCACCAAGAAGGTAATTTTAGAAGAGGATGCCTAGATTGAAAGAGCAAGAAGGCACCTATTTTTGCCTAATTTTATAATAATATAGGCACCTATGTGTCTCTATATAATACTAGTGCGAATCCACCAGCAATTGTGCCTTTATTGAAAGCGTGGACATTTATACCATAAATATCTGCACATAGAATATGTGACTACAATGAGCCAATGCAGGCCATGTTCCGTGTGGGGAGAGGGGGGCCAGGTTTTGCCCTGGGCCAGCCAAACTTCATGCAGCTGCGATCACTGGTCTTCTCCTCCGGTCTGCCTGCAGGGATCCGATCTACCATGGGCAGACAGGAGGGATCTATGCTGCAATTGCAGCGCTCTTCTGCCTGCGGGGGATGGGGTCCCTTTGGGCAGCCTGCTGCTTTCCAGGTCTTGATCGCTGGCCTTCCTCTACTTCTGCCTACAGGGGATTGGATCCCTGCGGGCCAAAATAGGAGAAGCCCTGATCACAGCAGCAAAGGTTTGGTGGAGCCAGGGCCCCTGTGGTCCCTCTTTCCAACACCTATGGCCCAATTACCCATTTTCACTCTGATAAATTTTCTATGTCGCTCATGCCAGATTGGAATAAATTTTAACAACAAACTGGCCAAATTACAACCAATATGACATACACATTCTACAGTAAGCAGTCATGTTGCATTATGAGCCATAAACTAGGATAATATTCATATGTCCCATAGGGTGGGACAGAGGATCAGAATGGAAATAATTGAAATGTCCCACAGAGTGGGACCTGCCTACAAACGTGGGTCTGCCTCACTGCTGCTGCCACCGCCACTTCCGAGAAAACAAAAAAGTGGCGGCAGGACAACATGAGGGGGCAGGCCAGGGCCGGCAGCCTGACATACGCCCCTAATCCTTTTGTGCCCTGTTTGGCTGCACCGCTTGCACAGGGATAGGTACAGTACTGAAGCCCAGAATCCTGTTTCCAACAGTGGCCAATCTGGGTCACAAGTATCTGTCAGGTTCCCATAAAGGTACACAGATTTCACAATGCTTATCCTGGGGTAAACAGTAGATTTCCCTGGTCCCCTTGAAAAATGCTTTATGGGCTTTTCCTCCAGGAACTTGTTCAAACCTTTTTTAAACCCAGCTACACTAACAACTTTTACTTCATCCTCTGATAATGAATTCCATACATTGATTACTCATTGAGTGAAAAATATTTTCTCTTTAGTACTCTTAAATGGGCTAAATTGTAGTATCATTGCATGTCCCCTAATCTTTCTACATTTTGATGGCGTAAACAATCGATCTATGTTTACCTGTTCCACTCCATTCATTAATTTATAGACTGCTATCATATCTCCACTCAGCCGTCTCTTTTCCAAGTTAAAGAGCCCTAACCTTTTTAGCCTTTCCTCATAGGGGTATCCTTCCATCCCCTTTACCATTTTGGTGGCTCTTCTCTGTACCTTTTCTAATTCCTCTATATCCTTTTTAAGATATGGCGACCAGAATTGCACACAATATTCAAGGTGCAGTCGCACCATGGAATGATATAAAGGCATTATAATATCCTTTGTTTTATTCTGCATTCCCTTCTTTATGATTCCTAGCATTCTATTTGCTTTGTTGACCGCCGCTGCACACTGGGCGGAGGGTTTCAACATGTTATCCATGTGTTCCTGCAGTAACCACTAACCTAGCTGCAGGGAGCTGAAAACTAGGGAAGCTTACTGCTTCTTCTGATCTTGGACAAGTCATTTAACTCTCCGTTGCTTCAGGTACAAAGTTAGATTGTGAGCCCTACAGGAATAGGCAAATACATACTGTACCTGAATGTAACTTGTCACTTTTCCCTCCATTGTGTCGGAAGAAAAGGCCTGGCAATCTACTTCAGGTCATATCTTGCCACGAAAAGCAGAGTAAGCATTGACTTTATGGCACTTAAAGACAAAAAGCAATGAATATGCACAAGATAAACTAGCATATAATAGAGCCGTCATGTATGCAAATCTGTCTCATGTATATTCATTTGTGAATCAACTGGCTAGGTATGGCTCCAGAAGAGGGTTGAAAAGGACTATCCTATAGAATTGTTGCTGAAAAATAGTAAGAAACGGTGCAAGGAATGGACCATAGAAATAAGGGGATGTTATTTAGGCAATAATGTTGCAGAAGGAATTAATTCCAGGAATGTTAGATACACTTAGAGTTCTCATTAACATGAGCAAAAATAACACACTCAAATTAACATATTTAAAGCTACTCTGTTAATGTAGGGAATCTGGCATTTAAGCAAGTGTAACTAATCAAACAAAATCTGAAGGATTTTGGAAGACGCATTAGAATTTTAGCTGGTTGTTACAGAGTGAAGGAAATTCTCTAGTGATCAGGTGCAGATCCCGATTCTGCCAGACTGCAGAGGAGCCCCGGAGCTGGGCCCAACGCAGAATGCAATTTGGACGTTTTCAGGGCTTTAGCTGCATGCAGAGCACATTGCTGCATTAATAATTTAACATTCTGCAGAACAGCAATGCAGATCTGTAGCAGTTGGCCTCCAATAATTTTTATTTCTTTTTGCAAAGTTCTCTGTCTTTCCTCTCACTGTATCTGTCTGCCTCTCTCCTCTGCCCTTCATCACTTCTTATCACCTCTACAAGCAACATTTTTCTTTGTGCGATTTGCAGGATTGGATTTAGGAAGGCAACTAGGGTAAATGCTCAGTGGCCCAGTGTCAGAGGGGGCCTAAAAATGCCGGGTGCTGAAGGATACATAGCTGCAGGCAGGCAGGAAACCTCTTCCCCAGTTCCTGCCCATGTTTAAATTTATCATAAGTCACCTTGGGTTAAATGATTAAATAACATTAGCCATGATTATTTGTAGTAATAAGGAAAGTAGGTGAACAATCTTGGCTTAATCTGATGCCCTCATATCGGATCTATGAAACGCATACAAGGCCTAATTAAAATAAGATCAGATCAGCTGTCTGCATTTAGGGATCTACAATCACTACTCAGTATATCTTCTGAGAGCACAAACATATCTTGGCAGCAGGAAACAATTTCTATAGAGGGAGTGCTGGAACCTCAAACACACACTTCTTGCTCCCTGTGTTGCCAACACGTTCAGACCCAAGAATGCATAAAAGAATAAATCATCTGAAGAAACAAGGCAAAGGAATTAAAGGAGGAGTGAAGATATTATATAAAACATAAACGGTGCTATGCTTGGTCGCACCAATAACCCATTGAGCCCAGTGTCCTCTTTCTTGTAGATGCTAAAGAGATCCATTCCCCGTTCTTCATGCCCAGTCTGAATTCATCCCTGGAAATGTCCAGCGGTGTACACTCATTAAAAAGGAGCAAACCTAGAGCCTAAGAGCAGATACATATCATAAGGTCCACCTACGGTACCAGAATACTTCTCTGGCCATCATTTAATGCTTTGTATTCAGTGATTTTCTGTGTAGGGTTGCTACCTTTAGCAAGGACCATAACTGAGCTTCTCCTAGTAAAATTCTCAGGTCCTCTCCCCTACACCCCTCCTCCCCTGGTTATCTTCTCCCTGATGATCCCCCAAACCTTTTTCTCATTCCTAGGACTGCCTTTGACTACTTAGTCCTTCCCCATTTCACAGACCCTATTGGTTCCCACCCCAGGCTGGCATGAGACAACAAGTGGTATTTCATATCTGCATCTTGTCAGATGCAATTTCAACCGGGTGGTGCTCACTGGACCTAAGAGATTAATGGAACACTTCATAGTTCAAATTGTGGGTGGCTGAGAAGGCTGATATAATATGACACATTGCGCACCCTGGGGGGATGAAAAGATAATGATGGCCAGACTCTAGCAGGGGAAAGGAGCTGAGAGGAACTGCGACTGGGGCAAGGAGCATGGGTTTAAGTAGTAATCTAGATACTACAACTTGCCACCGACGTGTTTAAGTAGCAAAAACAGATGAGGGCTTGCCATCAACGTTCCCACGAAGATGCACAGGAGTCTTCCACCTACGCTGCTGCCAGTAAAGGGAGGTGCTGCAATATCATCTTTTTAGCTGTGACTATTAGTTTTTGGGGTTGTTTTTATATTTATTAGTTTAAGCTATATTCCAAGCATAAACACTTGTATCAGAAATAGTAAGAGCATCGAAAAATACAAAAAGTAATATCCAAGGAAAAAGAAAGGAAAATTATACAATAGATGCCCTTATCTCTCTAGCCCTTCACCAGATCATCAAGAAAGGAAAAATTATCAAATTATAAACATAAAGGAATAAGTCAGCCTAAATCAGCTAGCATAAACAATACACACTATGAATATTAACCAACAGCCTGAGAAGCAGCCGAAGTAGAAGCACTGAGAAACGCGACCACTTGAGACGGTTCAAAGAAAACATAATTTACAGACTGAAGCTTATTTAAGCACTTGCAGGGAAATTTTAAGAAAAATAAACACCCCAACTGAACTCCCCCAGGCTTCAAGAGGAGAAATTCTCTCCATCTCTTCTGTGTTTCTCTGGATAAATCAGGGAAAAGGTGACTATTAGGTTTCTTAATTGAATAGTGATTGATGCTGAAACCTAAAGGAATATATTCCCAAGCAAAGAAGGTATTTATATTTTTTAACTCTTTTATTGTGACCTTTTTAAAAAAAAATTCAAAACTTATTTTTTTATTATTGTCATTAATATTTTTATTTTTTTAATGATTTAAATTTTATTAAAGGGTCCTTTTAAAAGCCAAATATCTCAGGGCCTCCCCCTAAGGGCAGCAGCATGGGTGCAAGACTCCAACACAGATTATGCGAAGGCTGCTTGCCACCAGGTTATAATCATGCTTTAATGGGAGGCAGCCAACATGGCTTTAGCCAAGGAAGGTCTAGTCTTACTAATCGGTCATATTTTTTTTGAAAATGTAAATAAACAGGTAGATAAAGGTGAGCTGGTCGATATAGTGTATCTGGATTTTCAGAAAGCATTTGACAAGATCCGTCATGAGAGAATCTTGACAAAATTAAAAAGTCATGGGATAGGAGGCAGTGTACTATTGTGGATCAGGAACTGGTTAAAAGACAGAAAGCAGAGAGTAGGGATAAATGGCCAATTTTCTCAATGGAGAAAGGTGAATAGTGGAATACCCTAGGGATCTGTGCTGGGTCTGCTGCTTTTTAACATATTCATAAATGACCTGGAAATAGGAATAATGAGTGAGATGATCAAATTTGCAGATGACACAAAATAATTCAAAGTTGTTAAAAACACAACAGGATTGTGAAAAATTGCAAGAGGACCTTGATAAATTGAAAGACAGGGAATTCAAATTAATGTGGACAAGTGCAAAGATATGCACTTAGGAACGAACAACCCAAACTACACAAATCAAGGTTCCACACCCAGGAAACACCACCCAGGAAAAGGATTTAGGCATCATCGTGGATATTACATTGAAACCCTCCACCCAGTGTGCAGCGGCAGCCAAGAAAGTAAATATAATGCTAGGAATCATAAGGAAAGGAATGGAGAATAAAACAAAGGATATTATAATGCCTCTGAATCGTTTTATGGTATGACGGCACCTGAATATTGTGTGCAATTCTGGTCACCAAACCTTAAAAAGAATATAGCAGAATTACAAAAGGCACAGAGAAGAGCCACAAAAAATGGCAAAGGAGATGGAAGAATACCTTATGAGGAAAGGCTTAAAAGGTTAGGGCTCTTCAACTTGGGATTAAGATAGAGAATGGAGGAGTCGGGTTGAGGGGCACCTGGGGGCCTCCCAGCTGACTGTCTAGCTGGGTTTAAATTCTTAGGAGGGGGGAGGGAGGTAGGGAAGAACCCCCACTGGCTAGCTGGGATTTTGGTAAGGATTAGAAGGGGGAGATCTTTGGCCATCTGACTAGCTAATCCGGATGCTTGCCTTGGCAGGCCCTCCTCAATAGTACTAATAAATATGGCTACAATCTCATGGTGTGCCCCCTAATGTCAGCGAGAGTGCAGCACCACATGATCGTGGCCATTTTGGGAAGGCCCGATGACGGGACAGGAGCGGGAAGGATCTCTCCTGACCTTACTGCTCACCAGACCACCAGGAATTAAAATAGGGACTAGGGTGAGTGTCAAGTGGGAGAGATGTTGGTTGGGGGGCATTGGGTGGGGGGTAGTTGGGTGGGGGGTTCTCTCTGCCTACTGGCTATCCAGGTTTGAATGTTTAGGAGGGGATAAGGAACCCCAACTGGCTAGCCAGGGTTTTGATGAGGCCTTTAGCTACCCGATCAGCTAAGTGGGATGCTTGTCTTGGTCGGATAGTGCACCAATTCCGCCCCCCCCCCCCCCCTCCAGACCATTCTTGATGGGGACCAGGAGCTGTCTGGGGGGGACGTGCTGAAGGGTGGGGGGACAGGCACTTTTATTATGATTGTCGGTGCCGCATATCTTTAGATCTGTGGCATCAACAATATTGTTTAAGGGGGGGATGATCAAAGAATAGGGGGACCATGGTAGTGATTGTTACCTGTCCTCCCCATTGTTTTATCACAAAGACCCGCAATATCTGCATTGGCCAGCATGCAGGACTTCCTGCACTACCTGCCAATGCAGGTATCATGTGACTCCATGGTAAATCCAAAATCTCTGTGATATATGCAGGGGGAAAGCTGGGAACACCCCCTGCAGATACCATGGAGGTTTTGGCCTTAACCGCATGCATTTTGCAGCTAACACACCCTGATAGCTGCAAAAGGCTACTGCAGTTTAGTAAACATGCCCCTTAATATGGACAAGTGCAAAGTTAGGAAGAACAACCTTACACTATGCAAGGTTCCACATTAGGAATTATCGTCCAGGATAAGGATCTAGGTGTCATCGTGGATAATACCTTGAAACCCTCTGATCAGTGTGCAGCAGCGGCCAAGAAAGGAAATAGAATGCTAGGAATAATAAGGAAAGGAATGGTGAATAAAACCAAAGATATTATAATGCCTCTGTATTATTCCATGGTGCGATCACACCTTGCAGCTCTGGTTGCCATATCTAAAAAAAGGATATAATGGAATTAGAAAAGGTACAGAGGAGAGCAACCAAAATGATAAAGTGGATGGAAGGATAGCCCTACAAGGAAAGTTTAATAGGTTAGGGCTCTTCAGCTTGGAAAAGAGACAGCTGAGGGGAAATATGATAGAGGTCCATAAAATAATGAGTGGAGTGGAATGGTTAAAGGTAGATCGGTTGACTAGGGGACACACAATGAAGCTACCATGTGCAGTAGCACATTTAAAACTAATTGGAAAAAATATTTTTTCACTGAATGTGTAATCAAACTCTGGAATTCATTGCCAAAGGATATATTGCGTAGCTGGGTTTAAAAGAGGTTTGACAAGTTCCTGGAGGAAAAGTCTGTAAACCATTATTAAAGTAGACTGGGGAAATCCACTTCTTACCCCTGGGATAAGCAGCATGGAATCTGTCTACCTTTTGGAAATCTGACAGGTACTTGTGATCTCAATTGGCCACTGTTGGAAGAAGGATACTGGACTCGATAGACCTTTGGTCTGACTCAGTATGGCATATGTTATATTCTCACAGATTGTACTTATGCAGTTAGGGTGAAACATTTAGTTTCTGCTAGCTATTCAATAATTTCTGGTATTCCACATGGAACAATTGTAGCTCTAACACTATTCTATATTTTCCTTTCTCCACTAGTCACATCAATCCAGTACTTGGAGCTCAGCGGATATCAAATTCGAACTTCTCTCCATTAAAGATTGCATTAATTTCAGTCTTGCACTGGCTTACTATACAGTCCATGATGTTAAATCCATCTAAATATAAAGCCATATAGATAACACTTTGATCACCACTTCCAACTATTTCCCTGCTTATAGATGGTTATCCCAACCCTCTAACAACTTAGATTCATTTCTCACATTCCAGCCACAAATATCTACAGTTGTAAAATCATCTTTTTGCGCTACAATAAATTCTTTCAGTAAAACCTATCTTTAGTCAAGAGCACTTGAAAATGCTTGCTTTTGCACTCATCCTGTCAAGATTAGACTATTGCAACTCACTCTGCAATGGTCTTCCAGAAACCCAAATTCATAGACTGCACTTACTACAAAATGCTGCAGCTAGATTTTTAACAGGACTGAGAAATTATGACCATGTAACTCTAGCTTTAAAGACTTTGCATTCGCTAACAGTTACTTCAAGAATCCATTACAAAACCCTTCCCATAATTTATAAAGTGCTTCAAACAGGTCAGCCACTATACCTTTCAGATCACCTTATTCCACACCGTTCATTATGTCCCCCAAGATCGCAATACCTCAATCAGCTTTGTCTTTCCCTTCCAGCAGAAATATTCCGGGACATAACTAGGCAGACAGCATTTTCCTATTTTGATCCTTTTCAATGAAATACGCTGCCTTAAGTTCTTAGAATGGAAACATACTCTTCCAAAACTAAACTAAAATTTTACTTTTCTACAGGAGCTTTCAGAGGCTAACCAATGCAACTGATTAATATGGCTACTCGTGTCCCTCTGTTTTTTTGCTATGACTTTTTATGCATATTATCTCCGTGATCTTTTCTTTCTTTAAAAATTCCTATGTAAACTGCTTCGTCGGGCTATGAAAAGCCTTAGAGGCAGTATAACGAAACCTCAACTAAACTAAACTTCTTATCTTTAATTATTCATTTAGAGTCCCCGGTTTTCAAAAAGGCTGATATTCCAACGGCACAGCTATCATTCATGGCACTTTCATATCCACAGGATCTGCAGCAGCTGCGCCAATGAATATCCGGGCCAAACGGTGCTATCCAGATAAGTGCGGACACTTTTCCACTTAGTGGAATTTTCAGTCGGCACTTACCTGGTTTGCAATGCAGGACAAGACTTTCATGCGGCCTAAGTTGTCTGGATAAGTGCCGACTGAAAATCCAGCTAACCGGATAAAGTCAACACCTATCCAGAAAGTGCTGACACTGACCCCGCTCCGCCCACGGACCGCCTCTGCATCTATCAGATGGTGCCTGGGAGGTGTGCAGAGATATTTGGCATCACTAACCAGATAGCGCTGCTGAATATCGCAGTCAGCAGCTTCCTATTGGCCCACTGGCTAAGGGTTCTGAATATTTGCCCCTTACATACTAGCTCAGTTTCTGAAAAATATTCTCCAATGTTGCTCAATGCAACATACAGTAGATATCACTAAATGTCCACTTGTTACAAAAACATTTTTTTTTGTCGCACCGTTACCAAAAACGTTCCAGCTCAGTATAAGTTAGATACCTCATTGATCTATTTTACTTTATTAGCTTTGCCTTCTTGTTAAAATTCTTGTACCAAAAATCTCCCCCTTTGGGTGGAATTTGTTGGTGATGTACAATAGATAGACAAAATAAATATCAAGACATAAGTCTGTTCTCAAAAACCGCGGATTTCAAAGTCGCATGGGAAGCAGATGGAAAAGTAGCATCTTCTTGGGTCACCTGAAGTGAATCAACCGCAGTGCCCTGGAGCCTGCTGCAGCAGATTTCTCCATGAGGATGACTGGGAGGCTCCATAGCTACTGCCAGTAACTCCCTGCATTGTGCCCTGATGTGGACTAGTACCAATGCACCTTGGCTTTCAGCTGATGCTTGGCACTGGTGTCCTCCAGCGTCAATGAGTCAGAGTCCTTTGCCTTTATCAGGTGGGAGGAGTTAAAGGATTCTCTGCTCCCATGGACTCTATTCATGCTTAACTTGAACTACCATTGGAAAGGTGTGAGCTAAATATTAATTTATAAATAAATAAAATATAATATAAATGTAAAAACTGCCATTCTGGGTCAGACTAAAGGTCCATCAAGCCCGGTGTCCTGTTTCCAACAGTGGCCAATCCAGATCACAAGCACCTAACATATCCCAGGTCCCAAAAGTAGCCAGTTCCACATTACTTATCTCCAGGGATAAGCCACGGTTTTCTCCTGATCTACCTTAATAATGGCTTATGGACTTTTCCTCTGGCAATTTGTCCAAACCTTTTTTTAAAGCCAACTGCACTACTTTCAAGGACAACTGATGTCTCCCCAGCAATGATACATTTCCAGTGACCTGGACAGTTCCTGGATCCTTCGAGGTTGATAATGCCAATAGCAGTTCAGGTGGATTGGGCACAATAGATGAAAAGAATCGCCCAAATGCTGATTTCTCATCTGGTACTAACTTTCTTCTTGAGCATCTCTGAAAAAATAGTTGAAGTGCAATCCAACAACTCAAAGATGGAAAAATTAAGTTGACTGATGACAGCTGATGCATCTGACACTAGTGCTGTACTTAGGCTGTGGAATTAAAAATAAAATGTGAAACCTCATGGAAAAACTAACTAGGAAAGCACCTTCTTTGTTCATTGAGTTCTGCAGGAAATAAACAAACCATGGAGGCCTCACACAACCACAGTGATGCAGGAAGTATTTCAGGAAGGCATTTTAAATAAATACATGAATTCATAAATGCGTCTGATAGCACCATCCATCATTGAGGACTGCTATCCTGCTTGCCCTTGGAGAGACACTGTTTCTATATACTGCACCTCATCTGTATTTTTCAAAAGATAATTACTATTAATATATCCAAGACTAGGAATTGGTCCCCAAAACAGACTACTGCAAATATCTGTTATAAGAGGGCCATCTATAAATCCAAAGTTGTATCAGGTATGGAGCATGCTATAGTTTTTTTTGGAATGAAAGCATTGGTATGGAATACAAATCGTTTTTTTCTATAGTTTGTATGTATGGAGTACCTTGCGCGCCACTTATTGAACACATGAATTTCTGCTGCATATGGTATGTGCCTAAAACACGAGGTGCACTGATGTTGCTCCCAGCCTCCCAGCACGCTAGTAGCATATTAATGCTATATGGGAAAGGGCACTTGCAGGCAGCCCTCTTATTTCATAAAGAGGGGGGACATAGAGTAGCACCATCACCTCATTAAAAACAGGAAATGTCTTTTCCTTTTATCCTTTGTTTTCCTGAAACTGCGGTTCACGGCTTTCTTCTATCAAATAATAATGCTCTAAAAATAGAAAATCCTTTGCCGCTGGTGCCCTCTAATATCTACTACTGTCCTCAGCCTCCCTGAGATCGGCCCTTAAGCCCCAATGCATCACACACAACAGTACCTAATTGAGTTATTAAGGATGGCTGTTACTGACGATAATGTAATCATAAAGGGCGAAGAGACGATTTCCCTGATCTCATGAGTGCAGAGGACTTGCAGGGTCACAGCTAAAAGAATTTAAAATCTTAACTTCAATACTTCTTGTTATGAATTGTGTATTTCTGAGATGGTATATCCAGCCCAGCACCTGGTTTAAAAAAATCCTTCCTGACCCCGGAAGGTGACAAACAAGATTACATTGAAAATAAATCATAGAAAGTATTTTTCACACACAATTAAGTTGTGGAATCTGTTACCAGAGGATGCGATCAAGGCAACTAACATAGCAGGGTTCTAGAGAGGTTTGGACAAGTTCTTTGGAGGAAAGGTCCATTAAAATACTATTAGCCAGGTAGACTTGGAAAGTCATCACTTATTCCTGAAAACATATTACAATATAAGAAACGGATCTACTTTTGGGATCTGCTGGGTACTTGTGACCTAGGGCCTTGAACTAAAGCCTGTTAGGTTTCTGCATTTAATGCATATTTAGCAAGAAAGCTAATGTACAGTAAGGGCAAAGCCTCCATGGTAATTGTCAGAGGCATGACCAACATGTTCTCAGCAGATACCACACAGACCCTAATGTGCAGCGCAACTAACGAGGGCACACCTAATGCCACCCACAGAGGGTTCATTACGTGCACTATGCTAATTGCCCCCACGCTAACTACAATGTGATCTCCGAGCTCATACCCCACCTCTAACCCGCCCATTCCCCACCTCATCGCTCGATGTGCAGCTACTTCGGGAATTAGCATGCAGTCATTGTCATGCCTGTGTGGTAACAGTTAATAGGACATTACTGCATGCTGAAACACTCATTAATCACTTAGCAGACTTTAGTAAAAGGGCCCCCTAGACTGGGCCAGCAGACCTTGATCTGACTCACATGGCCGCCATCCAGATAAAGTCCCAGCACCATCTCTGCTTCTCCCCTAACCCCACCTATTTTTATCTGGATAATATCCAGCTATTTAACAATTTAAGCTGCTGAATGTTATCCAGATAACTTTAATAAATATTCAGATAGGAGAGTTATGCATTGACCACCCAAGAGCCAGCATTCAGCTCCCTTTGAATATCAAACCGTATGTTTTTATTAGATAGACTTTTTAGGAACCTCCAAACCAATGCATTTCGGTACCCTACTAATTAAACCAGGTTTACTGAAATGGCAAATACATTTTTATTTTATAATACACTGCAGTGATGAAAATTGGCAAACAAGTTACAGATGATACTGCCCATTGGACTAACTCTAAATAGTTTTAGATTTGCACGAATTCTCAACCTAGTCCTCAGGACAGACCTAGCCGGTCAGGTTTTCAGGATAAGCACAATAAATATGCATGAAAAAGATTTTTACGCAGTGTCTCCATCGAATGCAAATCTCTCTTATACAAATTCAATGTGCTTATCCTGAAAACCTGACTGGCTAGGTGTGTCCCGAGGACGGGGTTGAGAACCCCTGTTTTTGAGAGACAGTGCCCTCACTGGTTCACCAGTGTGAGCAAAGGAGCTCAACTTCTCCAGGAAGATTTTCTAAAAGATTTGCAATTTGCATAGTAAAAAGTATCTCACGCAACTGTTCAGCTGAGTTTTTCCCTCCTCTGCATCTTGGATATGGACTAAAATGGAAACATACTTCGGTTCTGACAGATTTTAAAAAATGAAGCACGCTGCTCTCTCGGGAGGGCAAAAGGGAATCCACCTGGTTCCAGACGTGCCTAACAGATTGATCCAGTTTTGGATTTACCTAACTGCATGCAGAGACTTATGGTCTTGCTTTCCTTAAGAAATGCAATAGAGATATCAGAACTACAAGTCCCTGTATGCAATGGGGTAAATCCAGGCTTGGATCAACCTGTTGAGCAAATCTGGAGCCAGTTGGTAATCCTAGACCAAATCGAAAGCACAGTGCGGTCTCCTAGGAAAACATCTCCCAGCACTCCATTCCTCTTCATTTGCCATTTTCCCCACTACCTTCAGAGCTCGTAAAGCTTTATGCACATAACCATTTAGCAAATTAACTTTCAGTCCATTCCATTGCCTCGTACATTCTGGACTCGCTCCAAAATCCTTATTATATGACTTGCACTAGTTTGACCTGATCAGCACCTCTCCTGACCTTCCTCCCCTGTGATGTCCCAATGATAAGAGAAAGGTACATAGTCTCAATTCTCAGCACTTAAATCAGTTTGACTAGGGGGTCCCTGGTGCGAAGCAAAGAACCAATAAAGGGCCTTTGGTACTGGACTCCCCCCCCCCCCCACCCCAGACATGAAATGCAAAAAAATAATTTGGTGCAATTGCTAAAATGTATTATCTAAGTGAAAGGGGAGGAGGGAAGCGAGTAATGAAGGAAGAGAGAAAAAGCAACTTTCTATAGCCTTTTAAGTTCAAAACAGATGTTTTTGTCATTCTGTGTCTGATGCATTGTTCACTGGGCATCTGCACGAGACACTGATTCTTGGGAATGTCTCTTATCCATTTAAAAGAGATTCATTCTGCTTAGTTTTGAGTTTGTGTAGTGAGACGTTATTCCCTTTGCCACTAGTGACATCAGGTGAGCAATCGCTTTTGTTAAATGGTTCAGAGAAGCAAACCTTGTGAACCAGGAACAGCACGAAGACTGATCTGACACAGTAGAAACTAATTCCTCTTCAATTAATTGCCCATGAATACATAGGGCCATCAGGGCTGGTCCTGAACTAAAAAGCAATGATTGTTAGACTTGTGAAATCCAGAATTGCAGCTGTACTCTTTTCTGGAACAGTCAAGCAGACCAAGTATTCTGACAGGCCAGCGAACCACAGTGTCTACAGTCTACACCCTTATGAATGGGCACATTACTGGCCAGATCTGGAAAAAGTGCAGGGTTAAGAATCATATGACACAGCACTGAGTGCAGTTCTGTAGTGTGGGAACTATTTTCAAGCACTTAAAGCCCCATGGGGCCAATGTAGAAAACCTTAGTGTGACATTTTTCCTGTGCCTTTCCTGCACTAGGCATGCTCTCCAATGCAGGAAGCAAGCTAGTGCCAGAAAAATGCACCAAAAAAAAACCCCCCAACCGCGCTAAATTGCAGCGCACTGGAATGCAAATCGCATGCAAATCACGGTTGATGTAGTGTATCTCGTTTTTCAGAAAGCCTTTGACTAAGTCCCTCATAAGAGACTCTTGGGGAAATTAAAAAGCCATATTGTGGATTAGGAACTGGTTAAAAGATAGAAAGCAGAGGATAGGGTTAAATGGCAAATTTTCTCAATGGAGAAAGGTGAATAGTGGAGTATCTCAGGGATCTGTGCTGGGCCCGCTGCTTTTTAACATATTCATAAATGACCTGGAAATAGGAATAACGAATGAGGTGATCAAATCTGCAGATGACACCAAATTATTCAATGTCATTAAAACACAAGAGGATTGTAAAAAATTGCACAAGGACCTTGTTAAATTGGGAGGCTGAGCGTCCAAATGGCAGATGACATTTAAAGTGGACAAGTGCAAAGTTATGCACTTAGGGAAGAACAACCCAAACTACGTTTACACAATGCAAAGTTCCACATTAGGAAACACCATGCAGGAAAAGAATTTAAGCATCATCATGGATAATACATTGAAACCCTCTGCCCAGTGTGCAACAACAACCAAGAAAGCAAATAGAATGCTAAGAATCATAAAGAAAGGAATGAAGAATAAAACAAAGGATATTATAATGCTGTATTGCTTCATATAGCAGAATTAGAAAGGTACAAAGAAGACCAACAAAAATGGTAAAGGGGAATGAAGGATATCCCTACAAGGAAAGGTTTAAAAATTTAGAGCTCTTCAACTTGAAAAAGAGATGGCTGAGGGAGATATGATAGAAGCCTATAAAATAATGAATGGAATGGATTGGGTAAATGTAGATTGGTTGTTTACCCCTTCAAAAAGTAGAAAGACTAGAGGACACACAATGAAGTTACAATGGAGCACATTTAAGACTAATCTGAGAAAATATTTTTTCACCATACATAATGAAACTCTGAAATTCATTACCAGAGGATGCAGTAAAAGCTGTTAGTGTAGCTGGATTTAAAAGAGGTTTGAGCAAGTTTCTGGAGGAAAAGTTCATAAACCATTATTAAAGAGGACCGGGGAAATCCACTGCTTACTCATTGGACGAGGAGCATGGAATCTGTGCACCTTTTGGGAATCTGACAGTTATTTGTGACCTGTACTGGCCACTGTTGGAAACAGGATACTGTGCTTGATGGACCCTTGGTCTGACTCATTATGGAATGTCTTATGTTTTTATGTACTGAATTGCACCCGATGTACGATGATCCAGGAATCAGGGAAAGCTCCTGATGGCATCTGCAGATTGCCTCTCTGGGCACTGGCCCCCCTCCCCCTTGATAGAAACAAAAAGATCTGGTGGCCCAACGGCCCCCATCCCCCCACCCAACCAAAAAAAAACCCTAGTGGCTCAGTGGCCTCCAGTCCCTTCACCCTCCCAAAGTCCAGGCCTGGTGGCACAGTGGCCCCGATCCCCTCCACCCCCCGCCCCCAATACCTTAAATGTTGGGGTAGGACTGTTGCCCCCACACCTCTGCCCCCACACCACCATCTTGTTAAATGGTATTGCCTGGCCTCATGCGGTTCATCCTGGGGTCCTTAGATGGCAGGGTGAGCCCCCTGTGTTGCTTCCTGGGACAGCTCGCCCAAGTTTTTGTTTTGGTTGGGTGGGGGGATCGGGACTGCTGGGCTACCAGGGTTTTTTTGTTTCTGTTGGGGGTTAGTGTCCAGAAGGGGACAGTGGTTCCCCGACAGTGTGCTGATAGCATCAGGGACTTTCCCTGATTTCTGGATCATCTGAGGTGGTGTCAAACGTCTCCTCAAATGACCCTGTTTGTCCAGGACAGCACGCCAAACATGCCGATTTCTGTGCGCATGCATTTGGCTTACTTTCCCAATTTAATACAAACGTTTTGCGCACTGGTTAATTTGCATTTGCACCCTAATTCAAAAGGTCAGCGTTAAACTCGCACTTTGAAACCCCGAGCTAGAGCTTTAAGCCCTGACTCTGTCACAGGGTTTCTGCATCGACCTGTAATTTTGGATAGGTTGTCTAGATTTAAAAAGAGAAAACAAAGTAGCGGAGCCTGGACTGATAAAGTAAACCTTGTTTATTACGCCCCAACGCGTTTCGGCCACCGGCCTTCTTCAGGGGGTCTTAAAGAACACACCTTAATATGATCAAATTGAATGTTATCCCGGATTGAACCTATGGAATACTGACGGCAAGAACCAGCGTTCTACTCTACTGCAGTATTGAATAACGCGATGGGACGTCCCATCGCGTTATTCAATACTGCAGTAGAGTAGAACGCTGGGGAGGAGTGTTGGAATAAAGAAATGCTGGAATGTTGGCAAATATTTGATATTGCAAAACTTGTGTATCAGCCGTTGAAGCTGCAGGGACATACTGTATATCTGTGCATGTGCTGCAATGCTATTCTGTGCATAAATAATAGTACTGTAAAAATTGGAGGCACGGAATAGTATTCCAGCACATGCATGGATGTATTGCGCATGCAGGTCCAGGTGGCACATAAATTTTTCTTGTGCATCAAATACAGCTGCTGCTAGTGCAGACCCATGTGCACATGTGCCTGGCGTGCTGTCGGCCTCTTAGAGTGACAGTTGCACATCCAGAGAGCTAAGATGACAGGTATCACTAAGAGAGGGTTTAGCATAGAATCTAAACCAATGCTTCTCAAACGTTTAGCCAATATGACCCCATTTTATCGGCTTAAAATTCATGTGACCCCAGATGAAAAAGGAAATAGCAAGTTTTAGTCCTTCCCCTCCTCTTCCCCTCCTCTTCCCCTCCTCTTCCAATTCCTCCTCTCCCCATTCATTCAAAGTAAGAAGACAGCAAGAAGCAATGGTGACAGCAGACAGCGCAAGGGCTGAGTCAGTCTAACAGGAAGCCTACAGGAGGACACAGGTCCCACCACTACTGCCACTGCCACTACTAGGCATATGTCACAGTGAAAGTCCAGAAAGAGGAGGAATGGCACTGTTTCTGTGATCCCGTCCATTGATTAGATGACACTGATCTAAACTTTCCTTATTAGAGCTCCCTCTACTGCATACATCTTACCTCACTCCCCTCCATTACATAACTGTCCAGGTGCAGGGTTCTCCCACAATTGCGCTTAGGTCTCTTTGGGCCCCAAGCTTAACTGGTGGCTCTTACAGTTATATGTGAGTGTTAGTCCTTGGTAAGTTAAGAGAACCATCCTCTCGCTGTGACAGCTCTGATAAGGCGAGCATGTCCACAGCTGCTGGGAGACTAGTGTGCTCCGCATTAAGAGCTTCCATAGTCTCATGAGACACTTCAGTGCTTCAGAACATGCGACTTCTCAGTTCATCAGTGTAGCGATGCCAGATCTCTCAATCAGTGGTTCGGACCTTGTAGGAGAGAGGTCGAGTGATCTCAATGATGGAAGCAGGGACACACCTTGACCCAGCACCATACCTTGTCATCAACCCCCCCTGGTGGGCAGTGGCTGCAAGGGCAGGTTGAGCATATTTATTATTTGTGGAGGTAAAAGACTTTTGGAGGCCAGGTGCACCCTGGTCTTTGTAGTCCTCCTCCTTATAGGAATAAGTTGTGTAGACCAGAATGGAGGGTAAATAAGGCTTTTATTTCCCCTTTCAAGCATTGAGGTTCGCTAGGTAACAGAAAATAAAGTGTTCTCCTTTGTCAGGGTTTTTTTTCTTAACAAGTGATAATGTGGTTATTTATCACAGAGTCTGGGATGCAGATAATAGTGTTCCTCTGTAATACAACTAGGGAAGTATTTTGTATATCATATTAAACTCATGGCTACCGAGGTCTCAGAAACCATAGGCTGCCACTGTTTTATGGATTTTACAGTGGACTGATGCCTAAATATACATCAATGACCTCTTACTTAAACCATTAGCCATTAGTTGTTCTCTAGATTTTTATGTAGACAAGTCTTCAATATTTCTAAGCTGTGATGTTATCCTTTACAAGCCTCTTAAACATACTACTTATTTTAAAATAGTGAACCAGTGCTTAGCTGTGTGATGAATTCCCGACGCTTGTTCATGCGCTATGAGATGCGTTTCTCCAAAAGGTTTCATCAGGAGAATTTTTCATATTAGCACTGATGTAGCACCGGCACGGCTCTGTTAGGCTCTGTCAAATACGGGTTTTTTTTCTACCAAAGCATAGTTAAACAAGTGAACTGTTACATACTTCACAGCTTCTTGCAAAAACAACACAGGATTTTCCAAACTTCGGAGCAAAGTAAAATTGGTGAGCTTTTTCTCTTTCGCTCAACATGAACAAAAACAATATCAGAGCTTGTCTAAATAAGTTACAGCTTGGGGAGTGACTCAAAACTCCCTGCGACACAAACCGAGCAGTCCATTACTTCTTCCTGGGACAAGGTAACCGAGTCCACAGGCTCCACCTGGTTCATTTGTGCCTCCCTCTGTACTTGATCTTTCCCTGGCTGCTGTGGTTTGAAAGTCAGTACTTCTTCTCCCTAGCTTCCAGCTAGGCTGTTCTAGGGCTTTCAGGTAAATAGCAGGGTTTGTCCCTATGCCCCTACGTGATGGCTTAAAGAACTCCTGCCCGCTTCCTTTTCTCTCAGACTGGTTATCTGGTTTTAAAGACGTTCTAGGAGCTGGGCCTTTCTTTGGGAAAAAATAGTCACCGTACCTTGGCTTCGTGAAGTCAGTGCATCTGTTACTTGCCCACTCAGGCACTCTCTCTGGCCACGGTCTCCTTTGCAGACTCCCTCTGGAAGCCTTCTGGGTACTGTCTGTCCTCTCTGCAGCTTGGGAAGACCCTGTAAAGAATCCAAGCTTCTTGGCTTCTTAGTATAAGTCAATCTCCTGTCAGGACTTTTTCTTCCAGTACCTTTTAATCCTGTTTCAGACCCTCCTGGTGAGCAGAGGCCTCTCTCCCGGCTGGGCTCTCTCCTTCTGAGCTCTCTGCCTTTGGGCTTTCTTCCAAGCGGATCTCTTTCCAGTCTGTCTCTCCCAGGTCTCTCTCTCACTCCGGCTCTTTTGGGTCTGCTCCTTTCTCTCTCTCTTTCTGAGTTCTCCTCTGAGCTCCCTTCTGAGCTCCCTTCCGAGGTTCCTTCCTCTCTCCTTTCTTCTGAGTTGGCTCTCTGCTTATAAAGGCCTTTTACTTTTGAGTTTCCCGGGCTACCCCTCAGGTGGAGATGATTAGCTCCTGCACAATCAGTACCCGGGTGTGTTAGCTCAGCCTCTGTAGGTTCATGCCTGCTTCCTCTAGCTGCTCTGCAAGGGAACTGCATCTTCTGCACATTAGCTGCTTTGTAAGGAACAGCGTTTTTTTCTAAGTTTTTGCTTTCAGTGGCTTCAGCCCTATCACAACCTCTAGCAAACACAGGGTGTAAAATGGAATAAAGTAGACAAGGTCAGGGAAAAGTCTGGCTCCTGTTGCTGCATGAATTGTAGTTCAACAGAATACATTGAGATCATCTAAGCAGGTCTTAAGACAGCACTTCTACCGGATTGACCCTCGTAGTTAGGAACCAGACAAGTCCAGAAGGCCAATCTCCTTCATTGATTCTTTTTAATGCATTTTTTGTTGACTGTATCATCCGCTCTGCAAGGCTGTTTGCTCTTGGTCAGTGTGGTGCACAGGTGACATCCCTAGTAAGGTTTCTTTGCATAGTCTTCAAAGTCATTAGATGTGAAAGCAGACCCATCGCCTTTCACAATCAAATCCGGTATCTCATGAATTGCAAACAGCCCTTAATGTGCTGTAATTGCTACAGAACATGTAAGAATCGAGTAAGACTCCATCACCACAGGGAAGTTCTTCCCTAATAGACCTGCATAGTCAACGTGAATCCTTAGTTAAGCGCATTTCACAGACGCAATAGTGCCTACTGGGGAGTGTCCAATTGACTGGCTAAGGTTGCCTGTCCATATGCATCCATTTGTTTGCACATGTGCAGCAAACATATTTGTGTGGCTCTTCTTCACCTCAGAGCAGTAAGTTGAAGAGCCAGCAGGAGTCCTAGTCCTACTAACATGAACAGTGGGGCTGCAATCAGCAATTGCTAGTGGGTGTTCCTGAGACCCATCAGTATGAAGAGCAGGGCTGCAGCCTGAAGACACCAGCATGAAGAGCAAGGCTAACAACTGGCTGCCTGAGAGATGGGAAGGGGCAAGTAAGGGGGCAGAGCATGGAGAAAGGGGCAGGTTAGAGAAGGAAGGCAAGGAACGCATAAGGAAACTGGTGGGCTAGAGAGGAAGGAGGGGAAAGAGGGCAGAGAATTGGGGAGGAGCAGAGTTAGAGGGAGGACTGCGACTTGCAAGTGAGAGAGTGAAAGGCAGGAAAGGGAGAGAGTACAAAGTTGGTTCGCAGGGGAGGGGGAAAGCGCATGACTGGGTGAAGAAGAGTGCAGGCGCTCTCCCCAGTGCCGGAGGAAGGCATTCGGAGCCAACTTGCTGCCCGAGATGACCCTGGAGCAGAAATGATCCACTTGTGCATTGTGCTGAGTGGCAAACAAATCTATCAATGGAGTACGCCATTTCTGAAAGATCTGGGCCACAACTGTCCTGTCCAGAGTCCACTCATACGGCTGGAGGATGTAATTCAGCTGGTCTGCGAGAATATTCTGCTCTCCTGGCAGATACGTGACTTGTAACTTCATACCATGGACAATGGCAAACTTCCACAACTGGACCATCTCCCAGCACAGGAGATACGACCCTGTGCCCCCTTGCTTGTTTATGAAGAACATCGCGACCTGATTGACAGTCTGAATCAGAACAATCTGGTGGCCAGGGTTAGCATTGAATGGTAGGAATGGGAAACTCCATGACACACACACATGCAGGCACCCCCAGTACCCTGCAACACCCACCATGACACACATACGCACACCTGCTCCCAATACCCCATGACACACACATGCACGCACCTCCATGACAAACCCACACATGCACCCTCTCACTCCACATGACACACAGATACATGTACCCCCCCCCCCCCCGACACTTCCCCATGACATGACAGCCCCCCCCCCCCCCCACACACACACCAGATGCTTGATTCTTCAAATGGGGGAAATGCACCATTATGCCACCTGGCAAGTGTATACTTTTCAACTTGTTTAGTTATCTTCCATTATTTGTTCACTTGTCCATTGATTTACACAGCAAAGCCATGTACAGAAACATATAAATAACAGCATTAAAAACAAAGGAAAAGAACAATGACAACATAAACAATACAGAGCAAAAAGACAAAGGACACTCAATGAACATTCTCACAGCAGACATAAAGAGGGTCATTTTATAAGGGGGGCCTAGTTGGAGTGCTTTATAAGGCGCCTATGTTAAGCCTGTTTATAAAAACAAGTAATAATAAGTGGTAAAAACTACGTCTTAAGTTGAGGCACAGACATTTATAACAACCTTAGAGCTGCTGCAAATGCTGCACCTAGATGTTTGCAAGAACACGCATAAATGATAGTATCTTACAATCTCCATGTGCACTTGAATGCTCCACCCACACTCTGCTCAAACCCCGCCCATGCACACACCTACCAACAAAGTCTGTGCCATCATGCAACATGCCTGCTTTTAAGTTGGTTGATATTTTCTAAGAGATCATTAATGCTTGCTAATGGCTAATCCCAGTAAGTGCATTTAAAAGTATATGCCCCCTTATAAAATTATTCTAAAAAAGTATTTTATAAGGGGATGTCTAGTTAAAGCATGTTTTAAGGCACCTATGTTAAGTCTATTTTAAAAAGACAACTAGACACCTATTTGTCTTTATAAAATACTAGTGTTAAGTCAGGGGCAGCTCAAGGCAATCTGCTGCCTGAGGCGAAGGATGAGATGGTGCGTCCATCCCCCCCCCCCCCCCCCGCGTAGAGGGGGGCGGGGCTTTTTCAAAACTCCAATCAGGGATTGAACCAAACCAAAAAGCCGAGTAGATTATATGGAGGAAATGCAAGATGTTTGCACACCAAGGAACTAAAAGAGAGCGAGAACCAACAGCACAATTTAAAAAACTAAATTCGAGCTCATTTTTATTTTGTTGTTATAAACTGCGTTATGGTTCTTGCTCTTTCTTTTTCAACATATATTTTGCATCCACAGTGGGTGCAGAGCAGAACCAGGACATTCACCCACAGAACTTAATATCTTAAAAAAAAAATCTGATTCTGATCATCTCACTAACAACAACCATAACAACAACAAACATTCTCCAGTACCAGGCATATTGTGAACTAATACAAAACCTTATAACAAAGTAAGAGCAAATCTACCATACCATATCAGCACCAACTTCGAAAACTCACATAAGGAGCCCATCCAAAAAAAGCGTCACTGTAAATAGTATAGTGGGCCCTGGAACATCCATACACCTATTTGAAAAGCTGAACAAGTCAAATTACTAAAGTACAGTATAAATCTTTATGTACAAACTCCATGTTAACAGAACACCTGGCCTCAGTCACACGCTCAGAACACAGACCCTCACCAAGTACAGAATAAGTAACCATAATCTAGAGTAAAAATAAAAATATCTAGACAAAATTTAAACTGAAACCCCAAATAGCCAGACTCCGCATGCAATGCAACATCAGATAAATAAGAGATGCAGTTCCCCCCATACTGTGCAAAATATAAAGATAGCACAAATTCCAATCACTAAAATTAAATAAAATTATTTTTCTACCTTTGTTGTCTGACCATTTTATTCTCTGATCATGCTGGTCCCAATCTGAGGCTTCTGCTTTTCTGTCTTCTCTTAGCTCTCTTTCTGTGGTCTATGGTCCATCTGCCATTTCTTATCTCTTCTTTTGTTTTCTTCACTTCCTTCCATCAGCCCATTTCCAGTTCCAGTAGCCCTCCCCAGTATCAGCCCCCTTTCCAGTCCTCCCTTCCCAGTACCTTCCAATGTCAACCGCCTTGCATTCCCACGACTGCCACAGGTGTCCATTCCCTTCCATTCCCCCTCCTTCCCCACTGTCCAACCCTAGCCCAAATGCCATCCCAGGTATCAGCTCATGTCCACTCTCAGTGCCACTCTCCAAGTCAGCTCCATTCCAGTCACCCTACACTCTATCCATCCCCCTTCCAGTGCCATTCGCACATGTCAGCTCCCTTCCAGCCTCCTTCCCATTACCCAGCCACCTACCACTCCCATCCCCAAATGTCAGCACCCTTCCAGTCCCCCTTCAGTACATCTCAGGTGTCAGATCCATTCCAGCCCCCTCCATTCCCCCCATATCAACTCCTTTCCAGCCCCCTCCTTCCCCCGTGTCAGCTCCCTTCCTGCCCCCAGCGGGGGGCTGCGAGGCACTTCATTCTGTGGCTGCAGCAGCGGCAGCATCTTCTCTGACCGTTTTTTGTTTTGTTTTGTTTAGATTTTGAAGGCCGAGTAAGGCGGCCTTTTTGGGGGCATTTTTTGCTACCCCCAAAAAGTTGCCACCTGAAGCCTCACTCGGCCTCATTATTAGGTGCGATCCAAAGGCGGCACAATATTCTGCTCTCTTGACAACACAAAGAACACTATGAACTTGTAAGTCTTAATTAAAACAATATATACCCTTGAATGTAAATGCCTATCTATTGTATCACAGATTGCATGATATCAGACGTTAAACGAGTCACTGTTAACCGATCATTCACCCTGACTAAAAACATAGTCCTTTAAAGGTAACTGCTATTCCTCTCCTGAACACCGAATCCTCTCCAGAATCCCCTTCTGTACACACCGGGATGAGATCACGCAGAGCGTTTAATATTCGCTGCTCACTAGACTATTTAGATCTTACATGCCTCATGCACCACAATTAATAGTATCCCATCCCAAACAAAAATCACGATAGAAGTGATTAGACTCTCGCCTCTAAACAGTTGAGAGAGACTTATACACAACTGAAATACAACAAAACTGCACTCAGGTACACAAAACTACCGTACCCTTGGAAGATCAAACGCATATCTGTGCAGATCAGCAAGTCTAACGCAACCCCTCCCACGCTACCAAAGTCGAAGTAAACATGATAGCATCTAATCCAACTCATACAATGGCATTATACATTCTCCTCTCACTGATCACTTCTCTAGCTGTAACTATTGGCCCAAACAACAACAAAAACAGTAATCACATCCCTATAATATACACAATAAACAGGAACATCCAGTTATTCCCAGTCCCTAACACTCTCCACAACCAGAAAACTAGCCCCCCCCCCCCAGGCTAATCAACATAAAACTAACCACATATGAGCCAACCCCCCCCCCCCCCACAACACAGATCAAGCCAGAATTGCAACTTAAAATGCTATCTAATAAATACAAGATCAATGAAAAACAAACTACCAATATTCTCTGACTTAATCAAAGACCAAAACCCAGATATCATTTGCATAACCGAAACATGGCTTTCTGACACCGATAACGTCTTCATTAACCAACTTAAGGTGCCAGGCTATGATATATTCCATACCTACAGACCATGCAAGAGAGGTGGTGGTGTACTAATTATCATAAAAGAGAACCTCAAAGCAAAATATATAGCTTCTGGCAACATTGCTAACATAGACACCCTCATATTAAAAATCAAGCACCTCCGCATTTGCTTAGCCTACAGACCACCTGGCAGAAGTCCTGATAACTTAGACACATTAACCGAACTATTAGGCTCATTTTCAGACACGAACCCTGTTTTACTTATGGGAGATCTAAACCTCCCATCCCTCCCCAATGCCACATTAAACTCATTCTGGAATGCCATTGAAGACATGCACTACCACCAAATAATCAACAGTCAAATCCACGTAAAAGGAAATCTCCTAGACCTTGTCTTCCTCCCGAGCTCACTTCATGATGCGGTCAACCCTTCATCTTTGGAGTTACTCCCAGTCCGATGTTCCGACCACCATCTTATCAGGTTTAACCTAAATATAACTGATATGCACCAAAACAATCCCACACAACAAAACTTCCACTACAGATTCTGGAAATTCAATAAAGAGAAATTCCTTGATCAAGTCTTACCTCAGCTCACACTGACCCCAAACAACCTTGATGAAACAGTTGAGACATGGAACAAAGTAATATCTGACACAGTCATTAACAACCATCCACATAAACAACTAACAAGACAAAACAACAATGCACCCTGGTTCAATCCTTCACTCAAATCGATGAAGACAGAGCTGAGAAAGGACGAGCGTAAATGGCATCGCTCAAAAGTCCTGACTCACCAAACAAGCTATATAAATATCCTTAACAAAAACAGGATCTCTCTGGATAACACAAAGACCGACCACTACTCTAGTATCCTAATAAAATCTTTAAACCGACCCCGAGAACTGTTTAACATAGTCAAAAACCTAACAAACAAAAACTATAACTCCGATGTAACCGAATATGGGATAACTCTTCAAACACTAGCACACCACTACACGAATAAAGTAAAACTGCAAGCTACAACGCCCATAGTACAGGACGTAACACCAGCGAACAAACACGATACATGGTCCAACTTCCACCACATCTCAAAAGACAACCTTAAGAATATAGTTGCGAAGTTAAATACCACAACCTCATACCTAGATCCATGCCCAGTCCAATGGATAAAACATTCTTACCAGAACTCTCAAATTTCATCCTCCCAATACTCAATCTATCCCTCAATAACGGGTACTTACCACCTTCACTCAAACATACCCAAATACGTCCAATCTTGAAAAATGCCAATCTAGATAAAAAATCACCCAACTCGTACAGACCAGTATCAAGTATACCACTATTAGCTAAACTAATAGAAAAAGTTCTACAAATGCAACTTCAAGAGCACATAGATGCATCAGCCCCTCTTGATGAGCATCAATATGGCTTTCGCCCACATCACGGTGTGGAATCTCTCCTTATGGTCTTAACCGATAAGCTGTCAAGAGGCATAGATAACACTAAACAAACATTTATTCTTCTATTCCTGGACATATCTGCAGCTTTTGATAGCGTGAACCACCTACTGATGCTTAAAAGACTACAACAAATTGGCCTCAAAGACACTGTCCTCAACTGGTTTGCTTCGTACCTCCAAGACAGAATGCAAACAGTCAGAATCAACCTAGAAACCTCACCAAATTTCAAACAGGAACAAGGCCTCCCACAAGGCTCGACACTATCTGTCCTACTTTTTAACATATACCTCCAGCCCATTTGTCATGTATTCAAGAAATTCTGCATTTACTACCACATATATGCGGATGACATTATGTTATACCTCCCATTCACAATACCGAACTCCCCAATTCATCTTTTATCTGAGTGCTTCAGCGAGACCACACAATGGCTTAAAAAACATAACTTATACGTCAATTTCTCCAAAACGGAAGCCCTATATGTCACTAGAAACAATAATTTTGTCTCACCTAATTCAATACCGCTCCTGAATGCCAACATAGCTGTAAAAAAAGGAGGTAAAATATTTAGGAGTTATCCTAGACCAGACCCTAAGCATGGAATCCCACGTCAAAAATATGGTGACAAAAATACATTATAGATTGAAACTATTAAAACAGCTCCAGCGGCCCCTGATCCATCAACAAGATTTCAATTCAGTTATACAATCAATTATCACTCCACACTTTGACTTTGCGAACACCATTTTACAGGGACTACCAAAACAAACTCTTAGGCGATTGCAGTTAGCACAAAATGTGGCAGCCCGCTCAATCTTAAAAATTAGATCCATAGAACACATTACACCCATCTTGTCTGATCTCCACTGGCTACCAATTAATAGTCGTATTACACATAAAATACTTGTCACCACATTCAAAGTAATCCACAACATAGCCCCATCCTTCCTCAACACCCTAATCTCTATTGAAACTTCAAACAGAAGCCAAAGAACACAGAATAAAAACAAACTGGAATTCCCAAAAGACTTCAGAAATGCCATAAAACTAACAAATAAAAAGGCATTCTCACACGTAGCTCCAGCACTTTCGAATGAGCTCCTCGATGAAATTAGAGCACAAAATGACATCAAATTATTTAGAAAAAAACTGAAAACATTCCTATTTATCTCCCACTATGGCACTCAACCTACTCAACCTACCTATGATGCACAACCCATCCCCAATGCAGTACATGCACAGAACGGAACAAATAGCGACCCAATTACATAACCAGTTTACATTAGCGAGGCCACCTCAGTTACCTAATAACGTAATATCGCCAACAATTCCAATTCTTATCTGCATAAAAGCATTAATCATATTATACTGCTTAAACTGGCTACAGTAGTCAATATTACTTATACAGGAATACCTTACCGATGTCAGCAATAATGCATTTAAGCCCTAACATTACCCTGTCTGAATGTATTTTTGTGATTTAGCATCCTTACAAATTATGTATTGTCTTTAACTCACTTCAGATTTACTACTGTTGTCAGTAACTTCACCTCAGACCTACTGAGGTTGCCTGCACCTCACTTCATTAATACCCTACCACTATAGAACAGCTGATGTCCTACTGTGCACACCATTTAATTCTCCATATAAGCCAATAACTGGCCTTCCTACTGCTGTTAGTATCTAATTGCCTCTTAACTCTATCAGATTCACCACTGTTGCCAAGAATCCACGTCATCACGACCCTTCCCAATATATAACTGAGTCACACACCCTAGCTAACACACCACTGTGTCAGATATAGAAAATGCCACACTCTAACACCATGTTTCTAAGAATATCCAACACCTGTATATTATTGGCAATAATAATTGACCTATCACTAAGTTTAAACAGCAAAGTTCACATGACCATCCCTATAATACACACCCATACCCGAAATGACTGCCATATTGGGCACACTCTCCTAAACAACTACCCAAATATAAACTATCGTAGACTAATACACATAAAACAAACAAATTCACTTCAAACATGCAAGGAAATATGCTCCAACAACTCATCCTCCCTATCATGCATACTTATTAATGCACGATCAATGAAAAACAAACTCCCTATATTTAATGATCTGGTAGCAGACTTAAAACCAGACATTTTATGTGTCACAGAGACTTGGCTTTCTGAAACAGACACAGTCTACCTAAATCAACTTGATAATGAAAACTATGACATATTTTACAAACATAGACCCAATAAAAAAGGAGGAGGAGTACTAATGATGACAAAAAAGATATTAAATGCCAAATCAATCCAATCAAATATCTCTAAAAACATAGACACATTACTGATAAAAATCGGCTTCATGAAAATTTTCCTAATCTATAGACCCCCAGACCAAAGAGCAGATTGCCTAGATTCCCTTATTGAACTCCTTAGCTCAACCACTGAACAAAACCTTGTAATCATGCTAGGCGATTTTAACCTTCCATCACTACCAACACCAAACTCCAAACTATTTCTAGACACTATATCAGATATAGATTATCATCAAATAATAAACACTGCAACACATATAAAAGGAGGAACACTAGATCTGGTTTTTCTTCCTGATACATTCTTCAAGTTACTCAACACAAATACCATAGAATGCACAGAGACGCCTTGGTCTGATCATTATATTATCAAAATAAATCTCACACATCCCTCCACTATTGTCAAAAACTACACAATAAGTGGCCCAACTTCAAAATTTAAAAAATTTAATGAAACTGAATTCCTTGATTCAACAATCCCCTACCTCTTACCATCCACATCAGACTTAGATGATGCTGTCAACAATTGGTATAAAACCATCAACAATGCAGCTAAAATTAATCACACAAATAAACAGAGGGCACACCCTAAAACAAACAGCTCACCATGGTTTAACAACACACTAAAACAAATGAAAAAAGAACTAAGAAAACATGAAATTAAATGGCGAAAATCTAAGTTGACTATACACAAGGAAATATACAATAATCATCTCACAAAATATAAGGAAACATTAGACAACACAAAGAAAAACTACTATGCAGCAACCTTATCAAAATCATATAACAGACCTAGAGAGCTATTTTCTATTGTCAGAAATCTAACAAATAACGCTCAAACTTCCAGCAACGAAATCACCGACATCTCAGTACATACACTAGCTACACACTATCAAAACAAATAAAAAAACCTCCAATGTCCTTAGATACTATTAATACTCCTCACCAGTCTGTAAACGAATGGTCAGACTTCTACCCCATATCAAATATGACATTAAAATCTATCATTTCCGGACTCAATACCACAACTTCTTATTTAGATCCATGCCCAGTATCATGGATAAAAAACACACTGCCAACACTACTATCCTTCATTCTCCCTATAGTTAACCTCTCATTATCCCAAGGTTACCTCCCACCCTCGCTCAAACACGCACAAATACGCCCAATTCTAAAAAATTGCAAACTAGATAAAACATCTCCAGTTTCATACAGACCCATCTCTAGCATACCATTTTTGGCCAAAATAATTGAAAAAGTAGTGCAATTACAGACACAGGAATACATAGACGCATATTACCCACTCGACGACCAACAATATGGATTTCGTCCACGCCACGGAGTAGATACACTCCTAACAGTATTATTCGATACTCTCCTAAGAGGAATCGACAGTCATAAACAAGCATTTATACTCCTTTTCATTGACATATCAGCGGCCTTTGATAGTGTACATCACTCAATAATGCTCAATAACCTAAGTCAGATAGGCATAAACTCTACAGTTCACAAATGGTTTACCTCTTACTTAAATAACAGAACACAAAATGTAAGAATAGGTAATCAAACTTCCACCACATATAATCAAGAAATAGGTTTACCACAAGGCTCAGCATTATCAGCCCTACTTTTCAATATCTACATAAAACCGGTCTGTAATATCTTTAAAAAATTTGGAGTGCAATATCACCTCTATGCAGATGATATTATGATGTACATCCCATTTACAATCCCTAACCTACCGTTACAACTCCTCTCAGACTGTTATAATGAAATTACAATTTGGCTAAAATCTCAAAACCTCCACATAAATCATGCCAAAACTGAAGTCATAATCGTAACAAAAAATCAATCATTCATCCCCCCAACCCACATAACACTACAAGACCAAGAAATTAAAATAAAAAACGAAATAAAATATCTAGGTGTTATCTTAGATACACACCTTACAATGGAAACACACATTAGAAACACTATAAAGAAAATTTATTTCAAACTTAAAATCCTCAAACAATTACGCCCGCTAGTATTTGTTCAAGATTTTATCAATATAATACAGGCTACCATAACCCCGCACTTCGATTTTGCCAACCTAATACTAATGGGCATTTCAAAACAGAACATTAAAAGAATGCAACTAGCCCAAAATGCAACAGCTAGAATCATTTTAAAAATAAACTCTCTACAGCACATAACACCTATACTAGCATCCCTTCACTGGTTACCAATACAAAGCAGGATAATATACAAAACAATAATAACCTCATTCAAGGCATTAAATGACATGGCTCCGACTACACTATGTAACCTAATATGCAAAGAACCAACTAAGCCTACTCACAGAAAAGGACAATTAAATAAACTAAAGATTCCGAAAGACTTCAAAAAAGCACATAAATTAACCAACAATAGAGCCTTTTCCCACATAGCTCCAACTATCTGGAATTCCCTACCAGAGATCTACGATCGCTAACAGAGATCATGGAATTCCGAAAAAAATTAAAAACGTATCTATTCACAAAACACTATAATACCATGGAAAACCTTGCAGTCAACTTAGACAAAGGCTAAACAGGTATATGATTTTAAAGTACAAACCTCTCACACTTAAATTGACAACACACATAGCTTAAACGAATTGACAACCCAATCTCTTATGCCCTAAACTTCCACATGTATATAGTTGTATCTGTTGTGTACTGTCTTACTTTATAGACACTACATTGTTAGTTAATTGTTTTTCACACTGTTCCAGTTTAATTATACTGTTTAGATGACTAGACTTAGCCTTGTTTAATTTAAGATGTTCTATGTAAAATTTAAGATGTTTTAAGATGTTCTATGTAAAACAAACCTCGCTTTGTTAACCTGTTGTTAATTGTACACCGCACCTGATCTCTGGAAGATGCGGTATATAAATGAGTGTTAAATAAATAAAATAAATAAATAAATGAATAGAAATACCCCTAACATCAGAACAACGCAGATATTGTATATAGTTAAAGTTTGCAATGAGTTGACGGTTCAATGTGCACCTTGCAATGTATATAGTTAAAATAGTTCTATGTAACTGAATAACAATATGTTCATTGCCCTATTCAGAATTTGTTCAGTGTAAACCACGTTTGATCATGTGGAAAGCGCGGTATAAAAATGATTGTTAAATAAATAAAATAAAATTATAGAGCCGCCCCCGTGTTAAGTGGCCTAATGCACCTACATTGCAGATGCACTTATTTACATCTGAGTTAGATGTCTGTGTATATATTTTTTAAGTACGCACATTATAGTATTTTATCATTTACCTGCAGACTCCAGCTATGCTCTGCCCAAACTCTACCCACATGCACACCCACTGGCAAAGTACACACCAAACTGGGTACTCCTATACGAGCCAGCATTTTATAAGCAGTTGTTTACACAAACATGTGGCCATGTACACGTGAGAATGACCCTATAAAATTACCTCCAGTGGGTCCACCAGAATAGATGCAACAAACACTACAACATATATTCAACAACAATGTGCCAAGCCAAATCTTTGACTGTCATTTCCAGTTACTTCCCAGGGGAAGGTAGAAGTTTTTGATGAGTTCTTTCTAGCCATCTGCCATGTGTCGCACTCCTCGACAACCCTTTTGTATGTTAGCGTCTATCCCAGGCCACCAGATGTAGTACCCGGCTGGCACTGGCACCTTCATACACCCATGCTGTGATGTTCAGCTTTTAACATGGCGAGAGTGATCTTTGCGTGGAATAGTGTGGTTTCCCAAAGGAGACTTTCTTTGTGGACTGGCTGGTACTATAGCTCATTCTACTTGCTGGCAAATGATTTGGACTCCTCAATCAGCTTAACATGTGGCTATCCCCTTCACACCCAGTTCAGGACACGAGCCAGGACAGGGTCCTAGCAATCTGGTCAGCTTGCAGAAGAGAAGAGGTAAAGCTTCTAGCGTCAAAACCTCAGCATGAGGGAGAACAGTGTCTAGTACCTGTGGCAGAGATGGTTAAAGGTGCCCACATGGACAGTTCATTATCAATCACGTACACCAGGGTATAGTCATAGGCACTTGGCACGACACTCCTATGCTACCATCAGAAGTAACAAGTTCAGACGTGTGGGCTTGTCTTTAGAAACCAAGTGCAATGGTGACTTGTGCCCAGTATAGATTGCAAAAGCCCAGTACCCATAATTGTGAATTTCTTTAACCCTGGCTACCAAATCAAGCACCTTTCTATCATTCTGAGCAGAGTTCTGTTCAGATGGCAACATGGTGCCTCAGAAGCATATAACAAAAATTGGTTCAGCACAGCACCGACACCATCTGAGGAGGCTTCACAGGTAACTACTGTATGAGAGGCCTCTCTTCAGCACAGTGAATGAGCATAGGGTCTGATGTCAGGAGTTCTTTTAACATTTTGGAAAGTGTCTGCATGTCAGTGGGTCAAGTTCCACGGTAGCCATTATGGAGAAAGTTGTGTAATGGTTCAGCGAGCTTTGCCTTTTGTGGAAGAAACAAATGATAGAAATTGAGCTTTCCCAAAAATTAATGAAGCTCATCTTTAGAAGCTGGTTCAGGGACATTGTGAATTACCTTCACCTTGTTCTCCTTCTGATGGATTCCTGAAGGATTTCCCTATGTCTCATAGTGCTTATCCTCTGATACTCCCATGACCAAGCCTTCATCAAAATAAGGTGCAATACCTGGAATTCCAGCCAACAATGTTTCTATGAAGCACTGAAAGATGCCTGGTATGGCCAAGATTTTAAATTGGAGACGTCTAGCTCAGAAAGCTTCTCTACGAGTGACGATTGTCAAGGCATCTGCAGCTTCTTCACCCACTATCAGTTGCTGGAAGGCTTGTACAGCATCAAGTTTTGCAAAGACCTTCCATCCAACATGTGGCAAGGAGTTAGCTAGCTGCTGGCTTAGGGTGTGGGTGATCTTTCAGTGCCTTGTTAACAGTGCACTTACAATATTCAAAGCCCCACACATCTTCATTTTGTTTTTGCACTGATACAATTGGTGCGGTCTGTTTTGTGAGTGCAACTGGTTTTAAAATGGCTTGTGCTGTGAGATGCTCCAGCTCTGCCTTGGTCTTGGGACACAATGCAAAAGGTACATTTTTGGTCTTCAGGTGAATGGGTTCAATAGCTGGGCCCAAGTGGCGTGATACCAGCGGTCCCATGTGCACTCCCAGCTTCTCAGAGAACACTTGAGGGAATTCATCCATGATGCTCTTGACATACCAACTGGTGATGTCAGTAAGCCCTGACCAGTTCCTTCCTAAGAGGCTCCTAGGTCTTCCACTGTGTGGCTATGAGTTGCAACATAGCCTGCAAACACAGCTTCCTATGAACTCGACATTCTGTCTATTGTAATCACAGTAGCTGCATTACAGGGTGGATAACGGGAGGATTGTGAGTAGGAAGTAACTCCCTGAAAGTGTCTTTACCTGTGGCTGACACCCACACCTAGAATCTACTTCCATTTTGCATTAATGACCACTGATCTGGATGGTTGCCAATCCTTCCCAGTTATATAATTCCATATTCTGTACAGTCGGATTCTGAATCTGAATGTGATAGACATTCCCAATTGCATCACGTATTGCTGTGCTGTGCATACTAGTTTGGGATCTGAGACCCTTATTTTTCTCTCCATGCCTCTGACCACTGGGCTTTGATCTGCAAATCTGTTCAGTGTGGCTGTTTTAGTTTTGCAAAAATGGCGCTCTGTCCCTTTAAATCTGCATAAGAAAACATCGACACTGCTAAACCATGACTTTGGAAATAAAGCGCCCTTGGATTAGCTGCTGGGTGACTTTCTTATCATAGTGACAATGTCCATGTCGGTTGCTGTGTGCTATTTTAGTAAGCAAAGCCTTTTCTTGAGCTGTTGCAAGGAGCAGGGGCTGAAGCAGTTCATGCTGCACTCCACAGGCTAGATGATCACAAAATATGTCATTTAGGAACTTGCCAAATTTGCAATACTCCGTGATTCTGCACAGCTTAACCATATAGCTGGTAATATTCTCATCACAGCCCTGACTGTGGAACCGAAACCTCCGCACAAGACTAACGGTGTAAGCGAAAATGGGCCTTTAACAGCAGCATAATTGCCTTGTGCCTCTTAATGCTTGGCAATGCTAGAAAAAAAGCTGTGAACACACAATAGCATCTTTTGCCCCCAAACACAATCAGGAGAACAGCCAGTTTTTGTTTAGGGATCTCAGTCTTATTTACTTCCAAACAGAATGACAATCTCTTTGCATAAGAGTCCCAGGCACTGGGCTGCACCACATCAAATTCTTGAATATGACCCACAGTGGCTATAGCTGTAAGTGAAAGCATTGCTTGATTTCTAAGCACAGCCCCACCTTCTAAGCCCTAGCCGATTGTGCCGGACTCACTGTTCGAGAATGGCAAACTCCTACAGCCTGTGCAGTGGGACCCAGAAAAGGGGGTGCAATATTCTCTGGAACTGGCGGATTCTTATAAACCCCTATGATGTATAACCAGCACCCCCTCAGAGTGAGTGCTACACATCCAGGGAGGTACGAAAGACAGGTACAACTAGCGAGAGAGCATCTAGCACAGAATATGAACATCCCATGCTAAGGCTCCCCTGCTGCACACATAAGAGGATTGTTATCAGGGTTAATTGATTTGATATTTTCAGAAGTGATATTGTGCATCATGGGCTAGAGGGGAAGTCTCGTGCTATTGCAGATGATACTATGATTCGTAAAAGAATGGCCGGGCTCCAAGCGGAGTAGAAATATTAGGAAGCACAGAGTAAAAGAAAAAACAGGAGTTGGAATAGTGGTCGAAAATGTGGAACTGTAATGCAAATTATAGTGCAGCGTCATGTATTTGGACAGAGAAAGCCATGAGACCAGTGCATGATCAGGGGGCCAAACTGGAGGGAGTTCATATGATCTCGAGGTTGCAAAACCCTGCAACTAGGTGGTGATGTGAGCCAAAGAAATGTTGCAGATAATACCTCCATGCAGGTCATTGGCAAGACTTATCTGGAATAGTGTATCCAGTTCAGAAGGCTGCATCTCCAAGATGATATACAGTGTAGAAGCAGTCCAGAAAACAGTATCAACATGGTTCAAAACTACCTTACAGGAGATAATTATATAAACATTACCAGTGCATAAAAGGGCTTCTCTAGAATTACCTCATGGTTATGTGCGGTAACAGGAAGGTGTGTACTGTTACATGCTGCAAATATGGGTGTGGTTCTAAAGCGAAGTTTGGGTAGAGCACAAACAGAGTCACAAGGTACGCACAACCTTTAGAAAATACATGTGGTTTAGACTATGTTTAAACCAGCTGCCAAGCTGGTGTAAATATCTGCCGCCTCAATCTAGCCCTGATTTTTGTCGGTTAAAAATAGGCGCCTTCTTGTCCTATCAGCCTAGGTGACCTGATATAAAATTACCCCTTGGGTAACTTAGAAGTAGTGCAGATGTTATGTTAATTCACTTAAATGCATGGAAAAAAGATAAGAAAGATACTGTAAGGTGAGGCCTTTTTATTGGACTAACAATACATTTCTGACTAGCTTTCAGGAGTTAACATCCCCTTCCTTTCTGGTTGGACCTGAGGGAGGGAGTGTTAATGCATGAGAACTCATCAAAAAATGTATTTAGTCCAGTAAAAACAAAACATGTCCTCTGTAAGTTTATTTCCGTGCATAACTTGAACGTGAAATCCCAGTCTTCAAAGAGAGGACAGCAGTATCCTCTGCCTACACTCGGAAACTCCATGCCATGTGAATTTGAGACATTTTGCCCTCTAGAGGAGGTAGATTTTCTTGCAAATGGTTTCAATGGATTGCTTTCAGTTCCTCTTCACGACTGGCACTTGTTTAGTGCATTGGCATAAGATGCCAACCTGCAAGGGATAGTCCACATGGAGCTGGAATAGGAACCAGAACATGGAGACACACATGCAGCAGTCAGCTCGGAAACAGCAGGAGATCCAAAAAGAGCCCTTACCCCCGAGTGTCTTGCAACAGAAGACCACAGCAGAAATGCCCCTTTCGGCAGTACCACACCATCCTCCCTAGGACGCAAATGCCCTACAAGCTCCTCTCCCGGAAGTAATTCGTTTTGTTCCAGTCCTACACTTCAGGTACCTCTGGGGGGTTTTGGAACACCGAAAAATTATTTTTTTCAATAGCAGACTGATTTGGACATTTTGTGGACTCTCCTTGCTCACTTTTTATGTCATTCCTAGTAAACTTTATTTCAATGCAGCTTATAACAGAAGAGACATTGAACCAAGTACATAAGAAGCCTGAGATGGGCTGACCCTGTGATAGTGCTATACTCTACGATATCGAGGACTTGGGTTCAGTTCCTGGGTCTGATGTTCTACACCCCAAGACAGCCAGGGCTGGAGATTGCAGAGGTGATATTCACAGCCACTGGGGGGAGGGGGAGGTGTAAGTCTCAGTCTTCATGCAATAGTGGCATCTAGTGACTAGAGGAAGAGCCAGTGTTAGCCAGGTTCTGTAAGGAGCTGCAGTTTGTAGTCCCTGGTCAAGGAACCTGATTGCGATGGCTGGGTTGAAGACTGGGCCGGAGTTTAGGGGTGGCAAGCGAAGCAGTTACCCTGAGGCCCCATACCACAGGGGTCCCAAATTAGCTTCAATCTGAAGGAGGAATAGCTTGAAGGTGGGTTTTGGGGTCCCTTCCTCTGTTTCTGCCCTGGGCCCCTGGATGTTTAACACCAGCCCTGGCTGAAGGTAGGGGGAAGGTATAAAAAGGGCAAAAATCTTAGGTAGTTACAAATAAAGGTTTATAGGACCCTAGAGGCGGACTCTTCTTGAGCTGTAAGTCCAAACACTTGGAGAAAACCATAAAAACTATACGCTGCAGAGCATTGGCCCAATCAATCTTTGCTCCTCACAGCATCAACAATCAACTAGTAAAATAGCAGGGTGAATATAGAGAGAGTCTCACACAAAATGAAACGAAAATTTTCTGCCTGCACCCCTAGTCCCAATCAAAAAGTGTTTCACTGCCCCTGATAAAAAGGCAACGAGGCATCGTGGGGTTGATTCTGTATAGGGCGCATAGAGAGCTATGTACTTGAAATGCACATAAGTCCCTATTCAGAATGGCTTATGCCTGTGAATGGACTCTTACATGCGCACGCATGCGTTGGGTGATTGCTATTCTGCAAGTGCGCTTGTAAGTCCCATCGTGCAGATGTTCAGTTGAGGTGTGCACTAGAGCAGAGCATTAGCAAAGCATAGGCAGGGCCATAATCTATGTATGTAAGTTATAGAATACTGTGACTTACCCGGGTCACTGCACCGATCTAGGCATGGCCTGTTAGCAGGTGTAACTGCCACGATTAGACACAGACATGGCCGTACACCCCTCTTCTATAATATAATGTTTGCGCATGCTTTACGTTATAGAATAGGCCCCAAAGATGTATGCAGCAACCTGATTTGCCTGTGTGCAAAATGATCAAATTACCCTCCACATGACTTGAATCAGTTCTGAAGAAAAGCTTTGACTGATCGGGAACCTCAGTCAAGCTGAGATTTATTCAACTGTACCCTTGGTTTGGATGGGTGATATAGGAGGTACATAGTACCTTCTAAAGAGGAAAGGTACTTGATGAAACAAGATTAAGGCACATGTGGGCTCCAAGGGGGAGGGAGAAGGAGGAAGTATTTGTGGTTTGAAGGGGGGGAGGGAGGAGTACACACTATCAATGAGGTATACAGCTCCTGCTTACCGCAATGGGATCATGTCTACCAGGTGTATAGCTTTAAAGATCAGAATCAAATGCGATTGGATTGAGCAGGATAGCCAAAGAGTTAAACAAATATGCAGATAAAGAATTACCCTGGCAATAGTCTCAAGTTCTCTTTCTTCTCTAAAGAAATATTGGGGCTGCTGCGTGATCTGGGGCAGATCCTCCCCCTGCACTGTCCCTTCCAGCCTTGGTGGTAGCCTCTTACCTTCTTTTTGCGATCCCGGGAGCGACTCCGGCGCTTTTTCTTCGATTCCTCCTTCTCTTTCTGTTCCTGGATGGCCTGAGCCTCGATATCTTTAATTTTCTTCAGTTGTTTGGCTGCCTGAGCCATAGCAGACAAGGAGCCGCAGTTTTACCCAGTGCAGTCCCTTTCGGCCAGCTGCAGTCTGTGTCCTTCCTCTCTCCACCTTCACCTGGAGACTAGGGAATCTTAGGAGGAGGATTGTAAAGCACTGTAACAATTATAACATTAAGATTAATTAGCAGAGCACATCGGTCCTGAAAAGAAGATGACTGTCGCTTGTGGCTGAAGTCCAAGAATCCTTTTCCCCGCTACAATATTCCTGGATGCACTGGCCCCTCTGCTGGATTCTAGGGATGGAGGGAGGCTGCCGGTGTCTACACTGCTATCTCCTTCAGTAACATGCTTCCAGGGCAGGAATACTTGCCAGAGCTCCGTCTGTCCCTGTCTCCTGGTCCTGTCTCTGTCTTGCAGAACAGGGGAACAGTTCTGTCAATGCAGCCTGCCAGCGATGGGAAGTAAAATCATTCTTCTTAATTGATGCATGCTGACATGGAGAATGGCCATGGGTATATGGATTCCAGTTTCTTTAAGCGCCTTTCCTGTTCCCCGGTAGCCTATCTCAATGTACAGCGAGCACTGACCTGCACGCAGCTGCTACTGCAATGCTGCTGATGCAGGCAGATTTTCCAATATCTCACATTCACTCCTCTCTCGCTGGCTCACTGTGTGATCCTTGCTTTCCTGACTGCAGTGCTAGCTGCTTTGAAACGGCAGGGATTGCTGCATGCTTGGGATTAGAATCTCCGCTTGGAAACTCTGTAATATCAGAGATTTTAAGCAAAGTAGAATGTAAAAGCTCTTTGGTCCCTAACAGAAGATTTGGGGTGGGGAAAGGAATCCCAGGAAGAGAGAATGAACTCTATCCCCTGGACAGCCTTCGGTATCAGAGAAGTCCACAAAGGCACAGTTTGCAGCTGTATTACATTAGATTTGCACTTCTCAGTCTGGCAAGTACACTCCCCCCCCCTTTCCCCCACAACCATCACCGCAGCACTGTTGTTGGTGAGGCTTATAACACTGACGTTACCCTTCTTTTTTTGCTAAGGGCAGCAGGAAGGATGGTAAGACTGGGAAAGGATCATTAAAATTCCTAGTACCCACTTATTGCCTGCTTCGGTATAGAAGTAGAAAAAAACAAACCAGCAAACATTATACTGTTAAAGTGCACTTAGAAAATGTGTTGTTTTACAAAACAATGACTGGTGACTTGAGAGACTTTCTTCCTTCCAGGGGTAATTGGATCAGCAGATGCCGTGGAAGGGGAGCTCAAGAAGAGAAGCATCCAGTGGGGCAAAGTCTTTAGACATTTGACTCCCAAGCTACGACTTTGGATGTTACTAAGAAGAGCTGCGCAGAGGCGTAATCCTAACAGTACAGTTACAGCAGTAAGTGACTCTTTTAGGACAAACTGTATGCCACAGAGATGCCGTTCTGTAACCAACAGGTAGGACGTGGAAGTCGTGGACCTAACCACTTTCACATGCAGGGCCAACCCAACCATTAGGTAAACCAGGCAGTTGCCTAGGGTGGCAGCTTCTGCGGGCAGCAAAAAGCAAGGTATTCAAAGCTAGGGGAGGCATAAGGCTTTAGATTTTCCTAGGGTGCCAGGACCTTGAACCAACTCTGGGTCCGGCCCTGTTCACATGAAGTCCTCTTAAAGAAGTATTTGCTACCAAAGCCCATATAAAAGTATAAATCCTAGTGCCGACATTTTAAGAAGGGCCCTTGGTGATGCAAACAAGGATTCCTCTTATCCTAGGAAGCAGGCAAAGCGATACAGGCCCTCTGCTGCATTCATGGCTTGCTGTTCTGTTTTATAATTATGGCTCCATTTGCTCTATGCGTATTATAAATGCAAACCGCGAAGTCCAAAGAAAAAACATTTCTATCAAACTTTTCCTAAAATCTGTTAGACCACGAAAAGCAGGTGGTGGCCACACAGTCTACAGCCAAAGCCATAGACAATGACCTTTAAAGACTTAAATATGTTGCGCCCGATCTTCAGCGAAGGCGGCTGGCACGAGTACAGTGCCTAGCCATTGTCACTGAAGATTTAACCTGGAGATTCAATGCCGGGACCGTATCCGGCCACCAACATTGAATATCTGGGTTTGCCGCACAGCGCAGAAGGTAACTGGCCGGTTAGCTTCTGCGGCAAATGTTAGGACAACGTTGGCTGCGCCTAACGGGCAATGGCTTTACTCGCTGCTGACTGGTTATCCCTGGGTATCACACCCAGAGTGCCCCGATGCTAAGCAGTTAGGATTGGCACATACACTGGCGTTACTCAGGGATATTCAGCAGCACTAACCATGTAAGTGCCGCCCACTATCCCACTTTGCGGCATTTACACGGTTTATAGCTCTATAAACCATGTAAATGCTTTGCACTATCGGGTCTGTAGTCTCTAGAGCAGTGGATCCAAAACTGTGGGTTGGGACCTCAAATGGGGTCATATCATCAGTAAATGGGATCATAGAAATAGAGCTGCCTTACGGCCCGCAGGTAAGGTTACCAGATTTTTGGTGAACAAATCCCAGATACCTACTGGGGGGGGGGAGGGGGAGGGAGGCGGTCTGGAGGAAATCATCACAGAAATCTACCTTTAGAATATATAGTTCCCCATACTTCGAAAGTACTCACTAACTTTCCTAACCACAAAATATTAAGGACATGCTATAAAAGGTTTAGGCAGACAGGCATGAGAAACTATGTGCTGAAACACAGCCAAATCCACTGACAAAATCCAGCTGTTCTCAACAGGTAACACAGTACATGACGGCAGATAAAGACCAGCATGGTCCATCTAGTCTACCCAGCAAGGTGACAAGAGTAGGTGGACCTGCTGCTCTGTGCAGATCACCCTTCCCCATGCCTTTATTTAGGGTTGAACCCACCGCTTCGTGCAGGCCACCCCTATTTGTTGAGGTTTTGAACTGGGTCCCAGGACATTTTACACTGATTGGTTGCTAATGCTCTCTATCGGACAAAGTAACTTTCCAATCTGGCTTGATTTATGGCTGAATCTTTCACTCGTTCCAATTCTCTGCTCTTGTCTCCGTTTCCTTTTTGGTCCTCCCTCTCTGTCATCCTTTTTCCTTTTGTGTTTTGGCTCTGTCCTTCTTCTTTGTCTCATTCCCTCAGTACTCTCTTTATAGTTTTCCACCGCCTTCTGATTCTCTCCCCTTTCTCCTTTTCCTAGCCTTCCTACCGGGTCCCTTCCTCTTGCATACTATTCCCATACTCTCCCTCCTCCTGGCATAATCATCTTCCCTCCCTTCCCACCCCTGGCTTCACAATATTTGTCCTCTCTATTAGGGCCAGCTTAACCATTAGGCAAATCTAAGTGGCCGCCTAGGGCAACGTCGTCTGAGGGGTGGCAGCAGACAGAACAAAACAATAGATCCTGACAGACACACCAACTCAAAGAATCATCCACGTATTCTTTTACCTGGAGGGAGAGTGGGCAAAACAAAGATTAGCATTTAAAAGTAGGATATTCAATTATACATTTTTACAGGACAGTTGGGATTTTCACAATTTGTTGAGTTTCATTATCTTATTATTCTTGCACCAACCCTACCTCCATCCCTGATTTAATCACCACTCCTCCTTCCTCCAACCACCTTCTAGCATAATCACTTTTTCGTCCCCTCCCCCTCCATCTCTACTCCTCCCATTTATCCTAAATACCCCTCCCCTCCTCCTCCCCTCCATCCTAAAGCCAGCAGGAGGAATTTTCTTTTTCAGTTGCCCTTACCCCTCTACCTTTTCCTGATAAATATTCCATTACTCCTCCCCTGATCATCCCCTATCCTGATTCAAAAATACTCTCCCTGTTGTGTCGCTCCTAGGCTGCTATCTTACAGAGGGAGGAATACTCTATTACACACAGAAACAGCAGGAGGCTCCAGGAAGGTAGATTCCGGAGTAATATCAAAAAATATTTCTTTAGAGAAAAGGAGATGGATGCATGGAACAATTTTTTGAGGAAGGTGAAGGTGACAAAAATGGTAAGAGAATTCATAGGCACCTTGCATAAGAGACTTTGGGAGGCTAAGCCTTCCCAGCCCAAACTCTCTGCAACCTGAGTCAAACTGACAGGCAATACTGCTTATTTACCTGCCTGCCAGCCTGACAAAGCAAATAGCTGCCATAGTGCTCAGGTCAATACAAAAATTATACCTTCAAAAATGTGATGACTCTAAGTCGCAACCAAAAACAAAAGTCAAAACATGAACAGCCAGAAAGCTCAGCACTCAAAAACCTGAAAAGCCTTAAGCCTTAAGAAAACCAAAAACTCTAAGAGAATCAACGATTTTTAATGTCGGGATCCGCAGACAGGAGCCGGGGAGAGGGAAAAAAACCCCCGCTCAGTGCCAGCAGAAGCCTTTTATTAATTTATCAAAACCAAAAACCAAAATTATAATAGTGCAAATCACTTAACTGATGATGAACCACTGCTGGCACTGAGCGGGGGTTTTTTTCCCTCTCCCCGGCTCCTGTCTGCGGATCCCGACATTAAAAATCGTTGATTCTCTTAGAGTTTTTGGTTTTCTTAAGGCTTAAGGCTTTTTCAGGTTTTTGAGTGCTGAGCTTTCTGGCTGTTCATGTTTTGACTTTTGTTTTTGATAGTGCTCAGGTCAGCATTTTCCTTCCCCCCACTTGCTGCCGACACCTCCACCACTGCCACTTCCCAGGATCTGTTGCAGTGGTGAATAAGCAACAAAGAGCTTGGGGCTATTCAGAATACAGCACTTCCATGCAACTGATGGCTCTGCGAGTCCCGCCCCCTCTGACGTGAACTTCTTGCATCTTAGACAGAGCTGTCAGTAGCACAGAAATGCTGCATCCTGAAAGGCCCCAAGCTTTTCAGCTGCTTCTCGCAGGTGCTGCAGGTCTCAGGATGTGGTTGTGGTGGGAGTGGTAGCAGGGAGGGAGGGAAGGAATATGGGGTGAGGGAAGGGGAGATGCTGGATCAAGAAGGGGGAAAGAGAGGGGATATAGTTTCTTCTGGCTTGGGGATAGACATGGAAAGAGCAGGTTGACAGAGAGGGTATGGAAATGAAGGCTAAGGATGCAAAGGTGGATGCTGAGTGGGTGATGGGGAGGAATAGGGTGACAGGGAAATACTTGACATGGGAGAGTAGGTAGACAAGGGCGATGCATGACATGAGAGAGGAAGTAGGGAGACAGAGGAGTGCTGCTGGACATGGGGAAGAATAGGGATACAGAGGGGCGATTGATGCTGGACATTGGGGGGGGGGAGAGTAGATAGATGCTGGATATGTAGGGAGGAAGTGTGGAGAGGGAGTAGGGCGGCAGATGTTGGATACAGGATAGAAGATAGTTTGGGCTATAAATATTTTTAAAAAATAAATAAATAGAGGCTGGGGAGGTGCTAGACACAAGGGAAGAAGAGCAACAAAGGAAAGGTGCTAGATGGAAGGGGAGGGAGAGAGAGAGAGAGGAGAAATAGTAAAAGACTGGCGAAAAAGAGTAAAGGGAGTAGGAGGGCTAGGGTAAGGGAAAGACAGAAAGCTGTAGGTAATTGCAGTAAAAAGATGAAGACTGACTAGTAAGAAGGAATAAAAGCTGAATAATTAGAAAGGCAGAAAAATGGAAAAAGAAGCAAAAGTAAAAGACCAATATCAGAGATGGATATAGAGGAGGAAGTGAAGAAGACAATAGGAGAGAATAAAATAACAAATAGATAGAAAACCCTGGAAAGAAAGTTGAGAAAAGACAGAGGAAAGCAGAAACCAGAAACTCAAACCAACACAATTAGAAAATAAAATAGCAGGCAACAAAGGTAGAAAAAAGAATTTTATTTTTAATTTAGTGTCTGGATTAGGTTAGTTTTTGAAATGTACATCTGCTGTTTTTACATTGTGCACAGTAGTGGGGAAATGCATTACTATTTCCATTTCTCTGTTATTGCATTGCATGCAGGCTCTGGCTTCTTGGAATTTCAGTTTAATTTCTGACAACATATTGTTTCTATTTTTAGTTTGTGGTTACTTATTCAATGCTTGGTAAGAATATGTTCTGCATGTGCGAGAAGCTCAGGCAAGGTATTCTGTTAGCATTCAATGTCCGTAGTAATCTGTTTTATTCAGTTTACTGTACTGTCTTTTCCTAGATAGGCCTTATGTGACGCCTGGAAGTTAGTACTATTATGGAATGGTAGAATTTCTCTATAGGTCTCGAGTGATTATTGTCGGGTTTTGTATTATTTCACAATGTGACTGGTAGTGGGGAGGGTTTATGTTAATAGGCATTGGTACCGCTAATATAGATTAATTCATATTCCAAACATGTTTGGTAACTCAAAAGGTCCGTCAGGTCTGAAACCTAATGGCTATTTGGCAATCTACCAAAAAACTGATAAGCAGATCATTTTAAGACTGCCAGTAACCACAGGATTGCTGCTCTAGTGCTGCTGAACACCATTGTTTACTTGGCCATCAGGAAGATGAAGGACCTGGGGTTATAGGGTTGACCGATAACCAAGCATCAAAGTTTCTGTATATATTTCTAGAATTCTACAAATGTTATTCCGTTTCATATGTTGCATTCTTTCGTTACATTATTTTGATTTTTTTATGGCACATAATTCGTTGGAGTGTATTCAGCGTGCACATAACCATCAGCGACAGAGGTACAAGGCAGAAGGCCTTTCCCTGCTGTGTTTGGAGTGCCCCATTATCTCTTTACTACTGACGTCAACCCACCCTATCCAAGCCCCATCACACTTTAGCCTCCCCATACAGCTGAGTCACCAACCACCTATGACAGAATTCAAGATAGGGTGGGATAAACACAGAGGATCCCTAGTTGCAAAGCAGTAAGGGGGCAGCCAGAGATCAGTTGGAGTCCACAACGTTGCACCAGGAGTGGAACTGGGCAGTAGATGGATCTAATGGTCCTTTATCTGTCCTCCTATTGTAGGATGAAACAGTTCTATTTTTGTGCAGGGTAAATATATTGATGTGCACCTCATACACTGGGTTCAAGATGACCCTTTTACGACTGCCAGATTCTTCATCTCGCTCTTCTTTTGCATCAGCTGTTTAGATGATTACCTACCTATAATTGTTCTCTGAAAATAAAATATTAATGGAATCACATTGATGACTTGCTGCTTTGCTCATGCACCTGGCAGAAGCTTCTAGCAAGCAAGTTGACCGTTAAACAAAATCATTAAGATCGCTTTCCTCATTCGGGCTTTTATTTTATTCCTGCGGGGATGTTGGTGTTTAAATTTTTTTGAAAACACCTGCTTAGCTAAGTAAACCTGGCTGCTGTGCTGATTTGCTATCATAACCACAAATAAGCAGCATGGATGCGCTTAAATCTCAGTTGTGTCTCATCTGGTCTCGCTTCCTGTCTCTTGGCCACAAATCCTTAAGGCACCTTGCAGCTCTGGCCTGGCTGATTTGCACTAGGTATCATATAGCTCTTACGGATATTTCTCCTGTCGACTAAGCATCTGTCTAACTACCTCTGGCTTCCATTCAGATCTTGCCTGACCGTTCATCTTGCCCATGATTAATGCCTCTTGCCCAACAAATTATGCATTGATCAGTGCCAGTTTACTGACGGTTTTGTTTGCCTTTCCATACAATCCTTAGCACATGTCTAAAATGAGTTTCATGTTAACATAAGTCTTGACAAAATTTAATTTCTAATTTAAATCAATCCGTCCTAACTTTGTTTTAATTACTCTCACCTTTCATGTCTACAGCTCCTTTTAAGTTGGCTTTGGCTGTAACAGGTCTGACTACATTTCTGAGATGGAATTTAATGCAGACTTCCACCTGTGAATGTGTAACTTTCTTCTCCACTTCTTCTTGACACTTCCCACCCCGCCCCCCCTTATCTAGGTTCTATGTCTAAATGAAAGGAGTTTTTAAAATTAGAATCTAAGGAAGGTTTATGACATAGTAAGTAACTCCTTCCTCCCCAGGATAGAAAGTAGGAACGTGCATTTATTTTAACATTAAGAGCAAAGCAGAGTCCTCAGAGAGAGGGTGCAGGGCAAGATGGCAGACACACACTAGGCTGTGAGCTGGCTCTTGGCAACCTCTCCTGTTTCTTTGCCACTTATCTTTTTCCTATGGGGCAGAAATGTAAGGGCAAGCAACAATCGCCAGTCAAGAAATCTTCGCTAGCCCAGGGGCTGATGGACTCCTTTGTTTGGCCTGGTCCACCGGCAAAATCTTTGGAACACTCATTGGAAGAAGCGGGGGTGGAAGGAGACCCCCTGACCTCTCCTGAGCATGACACCACTTTAAGCCCATAGGTCCAGATTTCCCAACAGAGGCTCCCAGGATTCATTACTGGAGGACCTAAGGCCATTGCCCTATCGCAAGATGGGTCTGTGCTGACTGTTGCAATGGTGCCTGAGTTGGGAACTGTCCCCGAGGAGGTGGATTGAGCAGCAGGAATGTCTATGCTCTCCGGGGCAGCCTGGCAGGATCCAAGAAGAGCGTTCAGCATTGTTTTCTTCAGAGCAACTGGTTGGAGGTCTGGGAGTGAGTGGCAAGCAACGGAACTGCTGTGTCTGATGGATCTAGGCTGCAGTTGGCGAGACCCAAACAGTTTATTTTCAAGATTTTGAGGGATGGTCTGAGTACTTTGGAAAGATCATTGTCTGCTCAGTTGACTTTGGTGTCCAACAAATTTAAAGATATTCAAGACTTGGTGGAACAGAAAAAATAATAACTGATTCCTTGCATGAAGAGATGGAAATTGAGCAGAAATTTGATAGTTTGACTACTTTTGATGTTTTGATGAAAGACTCTTCTGCTAGCCGTCATAAGATGGAAGCCCTGGAAAATACTATTAGGAAGCGTAATCTTCATTTGTTGAATTTTCCTAGTGTTCCTACTATTTCATCTATGGAAATGTTTATGAAAAATCCCACATTCTCAAGATCCTTCTATTTGCCAATAGCTAAGAAAAAAGCAGCAATGGAATCAGAAGTATACACACAGTTATCCTATGATTTTCTTGATTTGAAGGCTTTTTTTGGAAACGTCAGATCCAGAATCTACTGTATGAGTATGGCTACTCTACTAACTACAGTGACTTTAGAGCCTGACTGAGATTGGCTCCTCAGACTCTTCTTCAATATCAGAGAAGTGCCCTTTTTGGGTTCTAAAATCCAGATTTTTCCAGATGTCTCAAAAATCAGCATTGTTTTCTACAGAGCAACTGGTTGGAGGTCTGGGAGTCTGGTTGGAGGTCTGGTTGGAGGTCTGGGAGTCAAGCAGTCAAGAAATCAGACGACGCATTGCTCTTGGCAGAATGGCTATGAAAGATCTAGATAAGATTCTCAAGAGCAGAGATGTCTCTCTCCATACACAGATTCAACTTGTTCAAGCCATGGTATTTTCAATAACGTCATATGGATGTGAAAGCTGGACAGTGAAAAAGACAGATAGGAAGAAAATTGATGCCTTTAAATTATGGTGCTGGCGGCGAATACTGTGTATACCATGGACTGCCCAAAGAACAAACCAGTCTGTAGTAGAGGAGATCAAACCTAAGCTTTCTTTAGAAGCTCAGATGACAAGACTTTGACTTTCATACTTTGGACACATCATGCGAAGAGAGAGATCATTAGAGAAAGACATTATGCTTGGCAAGATAGAAGGTCAACGCAAAAGAGGAAGGCCAGCAATGAGATGGATCGATACAATAACAGCAGCTACGGGTACCAGTCTGTCAACAATGAGCCGCCTGACTGAAGACCGAACACAATTTAGGATAGCTATCCAGAGGGTCGCCATGAGTCGACTCTGACTCGACAGCACTTAACAACAACAACAACAACTCAAAAATCACACAGAAATGTAGGAAGCCATTTTTATTGCTTAGACCGCAGATTACTGTGCTAGGTCTTTTTTCTGCACTATCCATGTAAATGTTTAATTAAATATAAAGGTGCCAACTACGTTTTCTTTGGTTGTCTTGTTGGGTTTTTTTTTTTTTACTTTTCTGTTCTCTTTCCTTTTCCCCTCTTGGAAACTTCTAAATTGGCGTTCTCTTTCCTTTCTGCAGTCTTTTATGATTTTATGATTGTAAACCGCTCTGATACCCTATGACGGGCAGTATATAAAGTTTTAAATAAACATAAACATAAATATAAACCTAACCAGCATACTGTATTTCTTGATCACAAAATGTTGCACACTTCTATTTTGGCAGCATCAGTCCTTGTATCCTCCACACAAAAAGGTATGGGTTGAGGTAGACAGACATAGATAATATAAGCTGGTGCATTTATTGCATATTTCCTGTCGTTTTGATAATTTTATTAGTTCCTTTGATTGTGTTTTGCTTTCTCTTGTTTTGAGGACTTGAGGAAGATTCTTTTTTGTAATCATTATCTCTATTGCTAAGCTTTTCTTTGCTTTATATCATATTATTGCATGTGATTATAATGTATATATTGTGGTAAGGAGGGTGCAGCCCAGCTAGGGAAAACTGAAAAAAAGAAGGATTTTTCTTCTTTGCGGGGGATGGGCGCACAAAATCACATACTCCATACTAGAAGCCCTGAAAGGAACCTAGGGGGCAGAGCTAAGGATAAACCAATCCCAGACCACAGGACAACCCTGCATAGGAGTAGGAGGTCCAAGTGGGAGGAGCCAGGAAGGGAGTTGCTCTGCTCAGCAGTTAACAGAGAGAAAACAAACACAAGAGAGAGAGCCAGTTTGAGTTTGGAAGGGGCTTTGAGAAGAAGGTCCAGGAGGAGTGCAAGAGCAAGCACAAGCGGCAGCTGCAGTTCCAGGCCTAGCCCAGGTTCGAGTCCAGTTCCCAGGAGGCACAGACAGGAAAGATCTGGGGCCAAGCTGAGGAGAACCTTTGCAGCCAAGGAGAGCAGCAATAGGAGGAACCATTATAGAGGCAGCCAAGAAAGGTACGCAGGGAACAAGCATTGCCAGCAGGATAGTTCTTGCTCTGACTCGGAGGAGACTGTCATACCCCAGAAGGCTCAGCACAGCAAGAAATATCTCACGAGGGAAGTTAAACAGGAAAGACCCCCAAGAGACCGGCCTGGAGAAGGCAAGGCCAGGCACTGGGAGAGACTGTTTAATCTTGTGAAGACTCTTAAGGAAAAGAGCCCAGAGCACTTTCAGGAAGCACCCAGCTGTAGCTCAATAGAGAGCATGGAGGTAGGCTCTGAGGAAAGTGTTGTTGAGTCTGAGGTCTCTGAAATGGAATGCGAGCTGTGCACTAAGGCCTAGTAATGTGAGCTAGAAACAGTGGAACATAAAAAGGGCTGTTGTAACTTAAAGACAGTTTCAGAAGCTGGAAGAGAGGAGTAAGCCCGAAGGTAAAGGATTAAGAATCTCTCCTAGTGTGGCAGGTGCAGGCCTGTGACCCACAGTGTCTGAACATAAGCAGGCCAGCATGGCTAGCTTGACCTGTAAATGAGGCCTGTGGAGAGGCATATAGGATTGCACATCCCCCAATATGCTGCTATTGTAAGATAGAACTCAGTAGAAATATTGAATTAGCTTAGGTAAGCAGAACTACAGTATTGAAAGATGGAAAAATACAGAAAAGACATGTTTAAAAGTTACTGATAAGAAAAAGTACATCTGCAAAGAAATAATTGGGAGTGCTGACAGATGAGTTGCAGAGCCCAGCTCCTCTGCACGTACAAATTGGTTCTATAACCTTGAGAGTGTGAAAGTAACAAGTTGATGAACTGACCATTGTAATTGGGACTAGAAGGGGGGTATGCAGGTGTCATGCCCACTGGAGGGACATAACTGGATAACCTTATCAGTACCGGGACCAATAGAAGAGGTACGGGAGGTACGGAAGGTTACCGGGACCAATGAAATGTTTTTCTATACCTAGAATGGAACAGAAGTCTATAAAAGTTGTTGTAATGCTTGAAAACTTTGCTCAGCCATTTTGAAATTGATTGGTTCGAGACTTGTGCACAAATAAATGATTTGGACCTTCTGAACAGACTCCTGGTATCATTGGTTTGTCTGCGCTTTGCTGCTACATATTCCTTGGTGCATTGGCCGGGAAGTTGTGGAATCAAAGTGTATATAGGGCAATATACCACGACTTTCCGCCTCTATAGGCTTGGTCCTGCCGGGATCGCGCCCTTCCGACGAGGGCTGCTCCCTGGCGCCACTGGTCCCTTGTATCGGAGGGAGCTGGTCGGACCTCGGCGGGTGACGAGCCCGGCTGGAGTCAACGCCTCGAACCCGAGTGAGGGGAGTCCGAGGTCCAACTCATGCGCCTGCTTGGGAAGTTTGAGGACCGGATCCGGTGAGTATAGTTTTGATTTTGGGTCTAGACAGAAATAGAAAGAGCAGTACTGCCATTGGAACTTGGAACTTTGGAATTTGTAATCTCGAGATATTGGGAATTGGTAAGAGAGCATGATCACCTCTCAAGGAAGGGCCGAGTAACCCCGCATGGGAATTCGCCGGGTGAAACCCCCATCCTTTTTGTAATTGGGAAATTGGAAAAGACTAGTCAGAACAGATAGAAACGAATGCATTCTGGGATACGTTGCTAGCATGATTGTGTGAACGAAGTATGAATGAGAGGTCTGGCAGCACGGACCAAGTGAAGGTGGACCCCTGAGTAGCGCATTTCCTGACCGGGCGACCGCGTTCAGGTCGCGAAAAGGGGGAAGCGATTGTCGTCTTGTCTTGTTATTTGTACTCCTTATACGTTTCCAGGGCCGTGTGGACCCCTTACCCACGGTCCGCCCTCCTTTTCCCTTCTGTCTGTTGTTGCGCGCACACATCGAAATGGGAGGGGCGGGGTCTACTAGAAACACTCCATTAGAATGTATGATCGCACATTTTAAAGAGGGATATTCAGGAGATTATGGTATTAAAATGACAGCAGCCCGTTTGCAGATTTTGTGTACTAGGGAGTGGCCCGATCTAGACCCCATCTGGCCCCGAGAGGGAACGTTCAAAGTAGAGATTATTCAGTCAATACACCGTAGAGTGCGGATAGCGCACCCCGACCAGTACCCCTATATAGATTCCTGGTTAAGTATTTGTGAAGATCCGCCCCCCTGGGCGCAGCGCTGTTATGAGGAACAGTGCAGAATAATGTTAGCTAAAACAGATTCTAGACAGAAAACGGAACAGCCTAGAATGAAAGAGCAGGATACGAAAGCCAGAAAGAAGCCCATCCTGGCAGATCCTGATTCCCCAGAAATAACTCTCAGGCAGCCCCGAACCCCAGGTCCAGTAAGAGTAGCCCGGCGTCCTGCCCCAGAACCCCAGAGACGGCCAGAGCCGAGACGGGACCCAACCCCTGATCCCCCACCCGGAGGAGAGAAAGAGGAAGAATTAGCGGGAAAAGAAGAGGAGGACCTAAAAAGCGAGTCAGAAGTGGAGACAGAAGAAGGAGAAAGAGAGAATCCCCCAGATGAGGAGGAAAGTGTACAAATAATTGAGAAAGCCAGCGCTAGCACTAGTACGCCAGTGAGAGAGAAACCCAAAGCAAAACCTGTTGAGAAAAAGAAAGTGACTCCTGCAAAGGCAACGACGATAACCCTTAGATCCCAAAAGACACCCATGGCAGCCAAACTGTTTCCCTTACGGCAAGTACCGGGAGTGCCCGTAAAGAATGATAATGATGAAGTGGTAGCGGGACCCCTAACTTATGTGTATATCCCTTTCTCTACAACTGATTTATTAAATTGGAGGTCGCATTACGCCTCCTATACTAGTAAGCCCCAGGAGCTGACAGAATTAGTAACTAGTATTATGGAAACTCACCAACCCACTTGGCCAGATTGCCGTCAGCTCCTGACCACCCTATTCACGACAGAAGAGCGAGCAAGAATTAGAAAAGCAGCTATTGAATGGATGGCAGAGAACCCTGTAGCTCCGGCACAGGGGCAGAACATAATAGACCGTCGAGAAGCAGCTCAGAGAGAATTCCCGAATGAAGACCCCCAATGGGATCCAAATACAGATGAAGGATCCACAGCCCTAGCCCGTTTTCGCCAAGGCTTTTTACAAGGCCTGAAAAGGGGGGGCCAGAAAGCTATGAACCTTTCCAAAGTTGCAGGAGTTATCCAAGGGATAGATGAGAGCCCAGCAGATTTTTATGAGAGATTAACTGAAGCTTACAGAATGTATACTCCCTATGATCCCGAGGCACCAGGAAGTTTATGTATGGTGAATTCTGCTTTTGTAAACCAGTCTCAACCAGACATTAGACGCAAATTACAGAAGTTAGAAGGGTTCGCGGGCATGAATGCAACACAGTTATTGGAAGTCGCTCATAAAGTGTATGTGAATCGTGATACTGAAAGACAGAGAGAATGTGATAGAAAGATGAAGAAGAAAGCTGATTTTTTGGCTGCGGCCATAGTGGAACAGAAAAGGGGAGGTGTCCCTAGTCGAAGGAGCAGAGGAAGAGGGCAGGGTCAAGGCGGAGGCCGGACCCAGAGACTAGGCGTGAACCAATGCGCCTATTGCAGAGAGGAAGGACATTGGAGAGATACGTGCCCGCAACTCGAAGACGCCCAGCATGATGACGACAGCAGCCATCAGTGGCGAGAAGAAAGACGAAGCTATCCCCGAAGCCGAGGAGGAGCCAATCGAGAACAATTCTAGCGAGAGAGAGAGGAGGAGCCATTCAAGCATTGGCCACACCAGCCCATGATGAGAATGACGTGGATTAGGACAGACCGGGCTCCAAGTTTGCTTTAGGTCTCCAGGAGCCTATGGTCGGAATACAAATAGGAGACCAAATTATGGACTTTATGGTTGATACTGGAGCACAACATTCAGTAATAGACAAAAAGATAGCCCCATTCACTACAAAAGCAGTCACCATTATAGGAGCAACTGGTGCCAAAGCCACAAAGTCTTTTCTTCAAAACCGAATATGCAGTCTGGGAGGACAGCAAGTAACTCATCAATTCCTTTACATGCCCGAATGTCCAGTGCCACTACTGGGACGAGATATGTTAGCCAAACTTCAAGCACAAATATCTTTCTCTGAGCAAGGAGAAATGCAAATGACAGTAAATCCCCAAACCAAACCAGCAGGAGTGATGCTGCTGACAGTTCCCCGAGAAGAAGAATGGAGATACTACATTGATGATTCGATTCAAGATACCTATTTTGAACAAACTTTGAAAAGTATTGATGCACCACCTGGAGTATGGGCAGAAGGCAGCCCCCCAGGCCTAGCCAAACATATAGCTCCAGTGATTGTAACCCTCAAGCCTAGTGCTACACCAGTGCACGTCAAACAGTACCCTCTCCCAAGAGCCGCAATTGAAGGCATTCATCGCCACCTACAAAGATTGCTTGAGTATGGCCTACTAAAAGTATGCCAATCCCCATGGAACACTCCACTTTTGCCAGTAAAGAAGCCTGGGACAGATGATTATCGCCCAGTGCAAGATTTGAGAAGAGTAAATGATGCAGCTGAGACCATACATCCAGTCGTACCCAATCCTTACACCCTCCTAGGACTGATACCTGCTGAAGCTACCCATTTCACTGTACTGGATTTAAAAGACGCATTCTTTTGCATAAGATTAGCCCCTGTAAGCCAAATATTGTTTGCATTCGAATGGCAGGACCCCATCTCTGGAAGAGGGGGCCAACTTACCTGGACAAGATTACCCCAAGGATTCAAGAATTCGCCTACCATCTTTAGTGCCGCACTGAATCAAGACCTTTCAAGCTATCCAGTAGCCCCGGGGAAGAGAGTGCTTCTCCAGTACGTGGATGATCTGTTGATAGCTGCCGTATCAGAAAGTGAATGTATACTAGCCACCAAAGATCTCTTGCAGTTACTAGAGGAAGCTGGATACAAAGTTTCCAGAGCCAAAGCACAGCTATGCCAAAAAGAAGTGAAATACCTGGGTTTTCGTATCACCCAAGGAAGCAGAAGATTAGGCAGAGAAAGAAAAGAAGCAGTATGCAGAATTCCAACTCCAACAACCAGAAAGCAAGTCAGAGCCTTTCTGGGAGCGGCAGGATATTGCCGAATTTGGATACCCAACTTTGCCCAAATTGCCAAACCACTGTATGAAGCCACAAAAGGAGAAGAAAAGTCGCCACTGGAGTGGGGACTTGAGCAGGATACAGCCTTCCAAAAGTTAAAAGAAGAATTAATGTCATCACCAGCGCTTGGACTACCAGATGTCCACAAACCTTTCCACTTGTTTGTACATGAAGCACAGGGAAATGCCTTAGGCATGTTGACTCAGAAATTGGGAAATTGGGAGCGACCTGTAGCCTACCTATCGAAACAATTGGACCCTGTGGCCAAAGGATGGCCACCTTGCTTGAGAGCAGTTGCAGCTACAGCACTACTAGTGAGTGAAGCAGACAAACTCACACTAGGACAGAACATACGAGTCACTGTGCCACATGCAGTCCTTGCCCTTATGGAACAGAAAGCAAATTATTGGCTCACCAATTCCCGAATGTTGAAGTACCAGAGCATGTTATGTGAAAACCCACAGATACAACTTGAAGTGAGCCATGCCCTGAATCCAGCCACCTTGATACCCATCAGTGAAGAACTCCCAGAACATGACTGTATTGAAGTCATGGAGACTGTGTTCTCCAGTCGACCCGACTTGACAGATGTGCCCATAGACAATCCTGACCAAATCTATTATGTTGATGGGAGCAGTCTCATCCTTGATGGACGACGCTGTGCCGGATATGCAGTCGTCACTCAACATGAAGTAGTTGAATCATCAGCCCTAGCCTCAGGCACATCAGCCCAGAAAGCCGAATTGATAGCACTCACCAGAGCATTGTTGTTAGGAGAAAAACTTGTGCTGAATGTATATACAGATTCCAAATATGCCTTCACTACCTTACATGCCCATGGAGCCCTCTATAAAGAAAGAGGACTCATCACATCCGGAGGAAAATCAGTCAAATATGGTCCCGAAATATTGATGTTACTTGATGCAGTCTGGGCCCCAACACGTGTAGCTGTCATGCATTGCAGAGGACATCAAGCAGGAAAAGGAGAAGTTGCCCGAGGAAATAGATTTGCAGATGCCTCAGCACGACAAGCAGCTATGACAGGACAAATTGCCCCACAAGCTATGCCGATGCAAGCAGCATTGTTTCCAGTACCTTTGAATCTATGGACCCCACGATATACCACCAAAGAATTGGATTACTATTGTGACAAAGAAAATGGAGTATTGAAAGACGGATGGATTGAGCTGCCACCAGAAGAGGGCAGTCAACCTCCAGGACCATCCTTTGTCAAAGCTTTCCACGAAGCTACCCACTATGGGAAAAGTGCTATGGAAAAAGCACTCAGACCACATTTCTACATCCCTCTGATGACAACCATATAAGCTTCAGTAGCACGACAATGTCAAACTTGTGCCAAGAATAATGCCAAGCAAGGCCTTATTACAGCACCCCGAGTTCAGTCAAGAGGTGTCACCCCCATGCACAACCTCCAAGTTGATTTTACCGAAATGCCAAAAGCCAATGGATACCATTATCTGCTAGTATTAGTTTGTACTTTCTCTGGGTGGGTAGAAGCATTCCCAACCAGAACTGAGAAAGCCCGAGAAGTTACCAAAGTCTTAATGAGAGAGATTGTCCCCAGATTCGGAATTCCAGCAGTAATAGGGTCAGACAATGGACCCTCATTTGTCTCCCAAGTTACTCAGCAGTTAGCAAAAGCTTTGCAGATACAATGGAAACTCCACACTGCATACAGACCCCAGAGTTCAGGGAAAGTTGAGCGAATGAATCGTACCTTGAAAGCCCAAATGTCTAAGCTTTGTCAGGAGACACAATTGAAGTGGCCCCAAGTGCTCCCCATAGCTTTATTCAGAATACGCTCAGCTCCTGTAAAGTCAACAGGATTTTCCCCTTTTGAAGTTTTGTATGGTAAACCCCCACCAATAGTGCAGGGAATCAAAGGAAGTCTAGCCCAAATTGGTTCAGAAATAACCAGACAAGAACTTCTAGCTCTTAGTTTTGTTCTGCAGACTCTCCATACGTGGATCCAAGACCAGTTGCCTATCAACTTGACGGAACCCTTGCATCCCTACCAGCCTGGTACTTCGGTGTGGATCAAAGATTGGAAGAAGACACCGTTGGAACCCCATTGGAAGGGACCGTACACCGTCATCCTGTCTACCCCAACTGCAGTAAAGGTAGCCGAGATCGACGCCTGGATCCACCACAGCAGAGTCAAGCCCGCCGCCAATCCTGAACCTGAGCAGTGGACGGCAGAACAGCATCTTGATGCACCCTTGCGAGTTACTTTGAGACGGCAACCAGCAGCTTAGACACTTCATCATAAGTGCTTTGCAGCAGCCAAGTCTTTCGAAGAGGATTGCTGTTTTCCATGCAGCAACAGCTTTGTTTCAACGAACCCAATTTGTGTGTGATTTGACACACTACTTTGAGACTACATTGACTAAGCCAGACTTCACAGGCCAACTGAAATTGCTAAAAAGTTGGTCAATGTGTACTGGACAACCTGAGGATCTTCAATCAACACTCAGCACCCGTTAAATTGCTTCATTAGCAAACGGGACGAAGAATAAAAGACCGTCGTGATCAAGATCAGCAAGCTGAGGATTCAGAAGAACTCCAATCAACATCGACATGCATCTTTACTTTTGCTTTGCTTTGGTTGCCTTCTTTGGAGGTTTTGAACAGACTCATGCTTTACCTCCATGCACTGCCTGCATTACTTCTACTAGAATTGGACTGAAAGTAACTCAGACTTTGCTTTATCATTCTTACTATACCTGCAAGGGGACAGTAACTCGGTGTATCTATAACACCACTGAACTAAATGTTTGTACTCATGGAAAAATTAAAACATGCTATAATCCGCATCAGAATCCATCCTATTACACGATGGAAATAAGATGGAAGGATGCAGATGGACCTATATTAGCTGCAACGCCACCACTTAAGGACATTACTAAACCTGCTGTTTTGAATTTTGATGCATGCAATGCTATTAATAGAGATAGTTATTCCACCTGTGGTACATGGGAGAAAGCGTATCGAAATGACCATAAGTATATGTGTCCAGAAGGTGCCACGGGATGGAGGAAGTGTACAGGTAAAAAGGAACCAGGCTATAGTACTGCCCCAGCAGCAGACTACTATTGCCCGTATTAGGGATGTGTTTTTTATGCTACCTGGAACATTGGTATAACTGATGAGAAAATAGATAAACGAATGGCTACTTTAACCAAGCCAACCACAAATGATAAATGTCAGAAAGATGCTTGTAACCCCTTACACTTACGTATACACAATCCCCATGCATGGAAACAAGGATATAAGTTTGGTTTACGTATTGCTGGAGGAGCAATAGATCCAGGGACCATTGTGTATATCAGATTGAATACCCAAGCCCACAAGTCATCTAAATATCATATTCATAATACTTTCTATGAAGCCATGCATGTAAATAAGTTTGAGATCCCTCACCCCTCACAGAATTTATTTCTAGAATTAGCCGGAGCAGTAGTATCTAGTCTTAAGATCACAGATTGTTATTTCTGTGGCGGAACCCAAATGGGAGATCAGTGGCCATGGGAAGCCCAAGAATTGAATTATTCCATGATTTACAATCAGACTGAATTACATAAGACAACCAGTGAATGGGTGTTAGCGCACTCAATCGTTGGACGTCTTTGCTATGCCAGAACTGGACCCCAGTTCACCCAAAAGGTAGGACAGCTGGTCTGTCTTAGCCAGAAGTACTATAATGCCACGACCAAAAAGATAGCATGGTGGTCAGGACTCAAACATCCTGAACCTCCTAACCCATTAGCCAGATTTCCTGAACTTGCAGGTCTATGGACTAACCTTGCCAAAGTCCAAGCCTGGCAAGCCCCACCTGGCCTATATTGGATCTGTGGAAACCGAGCATATGCGCAACTCCCACCACACTGGGGAGGAGCATGTGTCTTAGGAACCATCAGACCTTCTTTCTTTCTTTTAAACACTGAACATGGAGAACAATTAGGATACCCAGTATACACTACCCACCGACACAAAAGAGCACTAAGACAGAAGAGAGAGGCCTTACAGATAGGCAAGTGGGAGAAATGGCAAGGTGATGATTGGCCACCAGAAAGAATCATTGAATATTATGGACCCGCCACTTGGAATGATGATGGTATGTATGGTTATCGTACCCCAATTTATATGATTAATCGTATTATTCGCTTACAAGCAGTAGTTGAAATAATAACTAACGAAACTAGTCATGCTCTTACGCTTTTAGCTAGACAAAGTACACAGATGCGCACTGCGATATATCAGAACCGCTTAGCACTTGATTATTTGTTAGCAGCTGAAGGAGGAGTATGTGGTAAACTGAATTTAACCAATTGCTGTTTGAAAATAGATGATAAAGGTCAAGTAGTTGAAGAAATTGCTAGAGATATGCAAAGACATGCTTATGTGCCAGTGCAGACGTGGCACTCATTGAAATTTCCTAATTGGTTTGCTAACCTCTTTTCATGGGTGGGAGGATTTAAGACTTTCATCGTATTGGTACTAATCCTTGTTGTTGTTATCTTCTTATTACCATGTTTAATCCCATGTTGTATGCATTCCATTCATAACACTATTGATAGTACAGTAGAGCGGAAGACCGCAACAAAAATCATGGCTTTATATACAGCCAGTCCTGGTAGAAATCCTTTAGCCAGGATGTGATTCTTCAGAAAGTGATTTAATTCTCACACCTTATTAAGTAATAGGGTGAGATTAATCAAAGGGGGGAATGTGGCAGGTGCAGGCCTGTGACCCACAGTGTCTGAACATAAGCAGGCCAGCATGGCTAGCTTGACCTGTAAATGAGGCCTGTGGAGAGGCATATAGGATTGCACATCCCCCAATATGCTGCTATTGTAAGATAGAACTCAGTAGAAATATTGAATTAGCTTAGGTAAGCAGAACTACAGTATTGAAAGATGGAAAAATACAGAAAAGACATGTTTAAAAGTTACTGATAAGAAAAAGTACATCTGCAAAGAAATAATTGGGAGTGCTGACAGATGAGTTGCAGAGCCCAGCTCCTCTGCACGTACAAATTGGTTCTATAACCTTGAGAGTGTGAAAGTAACAAGTTGATGAACTGACCATTGTAATTGGGACTAGAAGGGGGGTATGCAGGTGTCATGCCCACTGGAGGGACATAACTGGATAACCTTATCAGTACCGGGACCAATAGAAGAGGTACGGGAGGTACGGAAGGTTACCGGGACCAATGAAATGTTTTTCTATACCTAGAATGGAACAGAAGTCTATAAAAGTTGTTGTAATGCTTGAAAACTTTGCTCAGCCATTTTGAAATTGATTGGTTCGAGACTTGTGCACAAATAAATGATTTGGACCTTCTGAACAGACTCCTGGTATCATTGGTTTGTCTGCGCTTTGCTGCTACACTAGGAAGCTGAAACTGCAGGAGCTCAGTGAAGGCCCAAACAGCTGAAACTGTTTGTCTCTGGCAACAGCAGGGTTGAAGCGGATAACCCATTCACTGTGTGAAGAGTTTTTACAAATGCCTTTTCCTTATAATGTTAAGCAGTTGCAGTAAGGAACAGGAACTGCTATGAGTTTGTTCCAGGTTACAATGTTTTGGACATTTTGATTTCTGGAGAAGTTATCCTGTATTTTCTTTTGTCTGGAAAAAAGTTATGCTTGAAGAATTTTATGTTCACCACTTACCAGCCTGGAAACCGAATAAAATTTCCTGTGCGCTTTATTAACCACTTGGCTCTTCCTTTTGGACACAACTACACAAAAATCCTAGAAAGGGATATCAGATGGCCAGCCGTCCCTACTAGGCAACCGCCTGGTAGGGGCGCGAGCGTCACAGGTGGCGTAGTTCTTGGATGCGGTGTTCCAGTGGTCAAGGGGAGCGTCTTCGAGCCATACCTCTGGACGGACAAATCCAGGAAGGGCGGTGACCGGACCGAGGCAACGGAAGAAAAACCGGAGCGGATTCCGATCGGAAGCGCTGTGACTGGTGGCAAATGCTGAGACCTGCATCAGAATCAGGTAACCCGTAGACTAGAAGGGGTAGGCCTGGATTCTGGTGTAAGGGGGCCACCAGCTGCTCACTAAGAGAAGTGGGTGTGAAAAAAAAAAAAGTGCCGCACTTTGTGTGTGTTCTGTGTGTTTGTGTTGCAGAGACCGCAATCCAGGATGGAGGCAGCGGACGTATTGGCTTGGGTGGCGGACCAATTCGCTAAGCAGAGGGAGATGGCAGCGTTGAGCCAGGAGCAGGCGAGCTCCATGATGCGGGCCCAACAGCAACCCCTGCTGGAGATGATGGCCAAGTGGATCCGGACCCAGGAAGAGGCAACAAAACAAGCACAGACTGTCCCAAAGACACAGCCTGTTGGTACAGGTGGGGAAGGATTAGCCTTTGGACCTTTCTCATGTTTATTTATTTATTTATTTATTTAACAAGTTTTCTATACCGCCTTTTCCTTCAATCAAAGCGGTCACAAGAAATACAAAGGTTATAGGCAAGGGAAACAAACACAGTATAAACATAACAGTACAATGGTAATATAGGAAAAATAACAAGGGTTAACAATAAGGCAAATTAGTTAAAATAATTAAAATAAATATAATATATTTAGTCAATTGTTGATCCATATTGTTCAATGAAAAGTGTAGTTTTCAATTGTTTACGAAAGTCTTTTAAATCATCCAGTGAGCGTAAATCAGGAGGGAGAGAGTTCCAAATTAAAGGGGCGGCCAAAGCAATTGCTCTTTGTGAGGTACATTTGCATGATTTAGAGTAGTTTTTTGGGGTGCTGAGGGTGTTAGAAGTGGATAACCTTCTTGGTCTTTTGTTGATATCATGGAGTAAGAGGGCATGAAGGCTGATTGCAGAACTGTTGTGTTTCATTTTGAATATATTTATGATTAATTTATACTTTATGTGGACGTTTAACCAAGGAGGACAACCTTGACGACCACATAGAGGCTTTTGAAAGAATAGCTGGTTTGGCACAGTGGCCGAAAGAGCAGTTGGCTGTAAGGTTTGCCACTACATTATGCGGTGAGGCATTAGCCGCCTACAGGGAAATGCCAGTTGATTTAATTCATAATTATGAGCATGTTAAAGAAGCCATAAGGGATCGGATGGGCTTAAGTCCCTCCGCCTATAGAAGACTTCTAAGGGCATCTGTGTTAAAAGAAGGTGAAACACCACAAGCTCTGTACTATAGAATAAAGAGCTTAGTCTTTAAATGGCTACTTCCTGGAAAGAAGGATATAGATTCTATTATGGATACAGTAATACTAGAACAATTTATTGAAGCTGTTCCTATAGACATGCAAAGCTTCTTGATAAAGCAAAACTGTAAAAACACCCGAGAAGCCATAGTCTTGGCAGACTGCTTTCTGGAGGCCCAGAAATTGAGCCTAAAGAAAGGGGGCGTTTTTCAGGGTACAGGTGTGCAGGAACAGAATGCAGCCTTTAATAAGTATAGGACAGATAGAGATAAACCCATGGAAAAGTTTAACCTGCAAAGAAAATGTTTTTCTTGTGGTGAGCCCGGTCACCTCAAGAAAAATTGTAAAACAAAGAAGGCCTTTGTTATAACACACCCCAAGGAGATAGGTGAAGGATTCCTCCTATCGGTAGAGGTGGAAGGAATAACAACAAAAGCACTTTTAGACTCAGGGGCTAGTCAGTCCATGATTTCTAGGAAATTATGGAAAGTGATAGAGGCCCAGAAGCAGTGCGCCCAAGAATCCTCAAGGGGGCAGGTTAAAATTAAATGTGTGCATGGGGCTGCTTCTACCTACCCGCTCCAAGCCGTTAGGATAAAGGGCTTAGGCAGTGGAAGGGAGGTAGCAGTAGCAGTGATACCGAGACTCCCTCATGATATCATACTGGGCCGGGATTGGTCCCAGTTTAGGAAGGGGGTGGAGAAAGAGCTGCAAGAAAAGGCAGGCCTGGTTACCACGCGTGCAGGCTCTAGGCCCTCAGAGGAGGGGGTAGATTCCCAGGAGGAACCCATACCAGTGTAAACCGCACTGATGCAGAATAGCGCGGTATATAAGAGAATGTAAATAAATAAATAAATACCAGGGACCTCCTTTCACGATGACCTAATAACCCCGGCCAAGGATACCCCCAGGAAAGGGAAGGCCAAAAGGAGACAAGGGAGGAGACTCAGAACTCAGAATAGGGGTCAGTTATTGTCAGGTCAGGAGTTGCCCTGGGTCTCTGAGGAGATAATAGCGAAGTTTCCCTCATTCCCGGATGAGCAAAAAGCAGATCCTGCTTTGGGGCGAGCATGCGAATTCGCCCAGAAGGGATCTGAGGCCCTGCCAAGATTTTTATGGGATAGTAATTTGTTGTATAGGGAGGGTATAAATCCTTGGACAGGTGAGCTACGGAGGCAGCTGGTGATACCTTCTTCTTTTAAAAATATCATTTTAAGATTGGCCCATGATCACCCCGTGGGGGGAAACAAAGGTGTACAGAGCACCCTGGATCAGGTCCTTGATAGGTTCTACTGGCCGGGCGTATATGCAGAAACTGCGAGGTTCTGCGCTGCCTGCCCGGCTTGCCAAAGGGTCTCTAGTAACCATCCACCGGAGGTGCCTTTAATTCCCCTACCAGTTATAAAGGAGCCGGTGCATAGGTTGGGGGTGGACATAGTGGGGCCCTTACTAAAAACTCCTAGAGGTCACCAGTATATTTTGGTCATAATGGACCATGCCACTCGCTTTCCGTGGGCCATTCCCTTAAGGAATACCTCAGCCCGAGTGATAGCTCTAGAGCTCAAACGTTTATTTTGCGAGATCGGGTTCCCTCGAGAGGTCTTATCAGACCGAGGAACAAATTTTATGTCTCGACATCTAGCTCAGGTATGGGATGCGTTCGGTATTCGGCATATCCGTACCGCAGCTTACCATCCCCAAACCAATGGGTTGGTGGAAAGGTTTAACCAAACCTTAAAGAACCTCTTAAGAAGGAGCTTGGAGGGCAGGTTTAGTGAATGGGATACGATGTTGCCTTTTGTGCTCTACGCATGCAGGGAGAGGAGACAGACCTCTACTGGCACATCGCCCTATGAATTTATGTATGGGAGGACGCCGCGGGGAATATTAGATATATTAAGAGAACAATGGGTAGCACCGGTAGAGGATGTACAGGAGGTTCCTAGGTTTTTAACAGACCTGAAGAATCGCCTAAAGCGGATAGCTACCATAGCGGAGGAAAATTTGAAAAGGAGTCAAATGAAACAGAAAACCTATCACGATCGATGGGCAAAGCCTCGTCTTTTAAAGGTCGGGGATAGAGTTATGGTTATGATAGCCACAGTGAATTCTCGGTTTGAGAACTCATGGAAGGGTCCTTATAGAATAGTAAAACAGCTCGGGCCAGTGTCTTATGAGGTGGATACTGGACGGGGGAAGTCCCAAGTGTATCACGTTAATCTATTGCGACAGTGGCAAGAACATATAGGGAGTACCCAACCAGCCCCAAAAATGAGTGAGGATTCTCAGCCCATAGTTTGTATTTCGTGCTGTTCGCGGGATACAGCGACAGCCCGAAATAGTCTAAGGGGGGGGATATGTGGTAAGGAGGGTGCAGCCCAGCTAGGGAAAACTGAAAAAAAGAAGGATTTTTCTTCTTTGCGGGATATCAGATGGCCAGCCGTCCCTACTAGGGGCGCGAGTGTCACAATATCTTTAGAAATAAAGAATTCAAAAAAATGAAAGGGCGCGTTTACTAAAGGTTAACGTGTGTTAACTGTGGAGTGGAGGAGTGGCCTTGTGGTTGGGGCAAGGTACTTCAGGCCAGAAGGTCAGGGGTTCAAATCCCACTAGAGGACAGCAACCTTGGGCCGGAAGGACTGGGGTTTCTAGTCCCACAGGTGCTCCTTGTGGTCTTGGGCAAGCCACTTAACCCTCCATAGCCCATGTTCCCTGTAAAATAGTTATCTCCAAGTTATAATGCCCTGTTCAATGTAATTTCAGTTCGTTCAATGTAAACTGCACTAATGCAGAATAGCGCGGTATATAAGAGGATGTAAATAAATAAATATAAGAGAATGTAAATAAAGTAATGTTAATGTGCTGCCACTATCCAGAGGATGTAATAAAAGCTGCTAGTATAGCTGGAATTAAAAAAGGTTTGGACAAGTTCCTGGAGGAAAGGTCCATAAATCATTATTAAAGAGGACCTGGGAACTCCATTGTTTGCCCCAGGACAAGCATTGTGGAACATGTGTGCCTTTTTGGGAATCTGCTAGGCACTTGTGACCTGGGTTGACCACTGTTGGAAACATCTGGACTTGATGGACCTTGGTCTGACCCAGTATGGCATATCTTCTGTTCTTATTTCTATGGACCATTGCAACACTTAACGCACAACTCTCATTAGTAAACTTTAGTCAACATGCCCCTAATAGTAAAGCAAAGTAGATGAGGGCATTTTTGGTTCATATCCTTTTAAATTAATCAAATGATTGTGAGGATGGAATAAGCCAAATCTTCTTTCATGTCATCTGTTTTTTGGCACCATTGGAACACTATAATGTTGAAACTGTTAAACAAGCAGCCAAAGAAGGCTATTTCTGCCTTACTTCTCCCAAATCCCATGACCGATGTTGTCAGCAGCTCAGCAAGAAACTGAAAGCGAGAGCATCCCGCCACCATTTTCTCTCCTGAATTCAGAGACAGTCGCATAAAGGTGATAGCTTCAGAAAATTGCATCGCTGTAGTAAAAAAGTTAAAAAAAATGAACAGAGCAATCAAATCATCCAAACAGCTTTCAACCTCAGAGCTTCCTAAAAAAAGTTGTCCTTTGATAGGCACAGTAAGACTTTTAGGGACATGTTTACTGAAAGTTAATGCATGTTAACCAATGTTAATGTGGACTAAATGCCACTGCACCCAAAGAAATAAATGGGTACCGTGGAACTTAACGCACGTTAATATTCATTAATGAGCGTTAACTATAAGCAATACATGCCCCTTAATATTTGTGTTACTATTTTTAAGCCCCCAACATCACTTTAATATTTAAAGAGTCTAGAAATTGACCATTCTTCTGGTCTTCCTTTACAAAAGGAAAGCGCCATGCACATACCCAAGCATCAATCCATCCCACTTCCATCCCAGAACCCTTTAAGGGCTCCCTTCCCACTCTCCACATGAATCCACTGTATCCCATGGTTCTACCATTTTTCATGGCTTGTTCAGCTAACCATAAAGTGGAGCATCTGTACTGTAGATTCAGGAGCAAAGTTTCAGCATTATTTCACTGACTCTGTAAACTTTTACATTTAAATCATGGGTTGATTTACAAATTGTCTAACCACTTGATCATAGTACTAGAGTAGATAAAAACAGAAAAGTGCCTCATCCAGTCTTCCCAGTTATTCCTGTCCACAATGCCAAGGATGTGTCCCAGCTGCCAGCCATAAATATGATCATTTGTCCAGGGCATTTTTTGTTATCTTCCTAATTTGCCAGATGAGCATACAAAATCTCCTACTTGGCATGCCAAATCTCCTACCTGGCATGCCACCCTTCCCATAGAAAACCGCAAGGTTTTATAATAATCTAAATAGCTATTTATAGTAGTTTGGCTGTTGCCTCAGTCCTCTGCATTGCCTACCAGGCAGACCAAGCCATAGGAGTACTTGCACGTTCTACTGCAACATCTAGGATCCTCAAGTCTGACTTCAAATGGCTTTTGGTGCACCAACTTGATAGCCATTTTCTAGAGTCACCAAAGTAGGATACAGTACTCTTGATGAGGTAATCTCTTCCTTTTTTGTACTAGTTATGTCTGAAAACCACTGTTAGGCCGTCTATATAATGAGCTCTGTTTTTAGAATTCAGTAATATAAAGATTATCTATGTGGGGACGAGCCTGGAAATGGCTTTTGAGTAGCAGGAAACCTGTCATTTTTTCTCGATTACATCAGCAAAATTCGTCCCTTCCTTTCTGAACACAGGGCTAAGATGCTTACCCATTCTCTAGTCACCTCCTGTCTAGACTACTGCAACCTCCTCCTTGCTGGTCTCCCTCTGAATCATTTCTCCCCAGAAAACTTAGCTGCACGGCTAATCTTCTACCAGTGTCATTACGCTCATGTCACCCCCCTTCTCAAGTCCATTGGATCCCTGTTCGTTTCCGCATCCAGTTCACACTTCTACTATTAACCTATAGTAGGTGTCTTCATTTGGCTGCTCCTCACTACCTGTCCTCTCTTATTTCCCCCTAAACCCTCCTTGGGAACTCTGCTCTTCTGGCAGATCCCTTCTACCTGTGTCCTTCTCTTCCACTGCCAACTCCAGACGTCTATCATTCCACCTTGCTGCTCCTTATGCCTGGAACAAACTACTCGAGTCAGTACGCCAGGCTTCATCTCTGGCCCTATTCAAATCCAGGCTAAAACCACACCGCTTTGAGGCTGCTCTTGGATCCTGATCCCCTTAGTCCCCTGTTCACCTCCTCTGTGTTTCCTCACCATTCCCCTAGATATATCCTAGTCCCCAGTTGTTGTGTTGTCTGTCTTGACCAGGAACCATCTCTTACATGTTTCTATACAGCGCTGTGTAAGCCTTATAGTACTACACAAATGATAAGTAGTAGGGGAAAGATACTCTATTATCTACAGTACAACCGTTGCCTAATTCCAACATTTTCTGTGACCGCTTTGTCATGAAATGTTGAACCTTTTGCACTGTTTCTCTTTACCAGGACTGGAGCTACCATTAGGCAAACTAGGATGTCACCTAGAGTGCCAGCACGCCATGGGTGCCCATTGCCTCTGTGGTCGCCCCTCTTGGGACCTGCAGCATTGGCAAGGGCCACAAACAGCCCTGTGGTGCCAAAGTTTAAGGGTAAGCACTACAGGACTATATGTACAGCCATTGCTGCTTCTGCAGGTCCCGAGAGGGGCACTGTGGTGGGGGGGGGGGAGCAAGGGATGAGGTTTACCTAGGGCATCTCATCACCTTGCACCAGCCCTGCTCTTTATCCTTCCTTTGCCCAGTCTTTTCTCTACATAGCTATTTTTTCAATTTGTCCTTTTTATTTTTATTTATTTACATTCTCTTATATACCACGCTATTCTGCATCAGTGCAGTTTACATTGAACAAACTGAAATTACATTGAACAGGGCATTATAACTTGGAGATAACTATTTTACAGGGAACATGGGCTATGGAGGGTTAAGTGGCTTGCCCAAGACCACAAGGAGCACTGTGGGACTAGAAACCCCAGTCCTTCTGGCCCAAGGTTGCTGTCCTCTAGTAGGATTTGAACCCCTGACCTGAAGTACCTTGCCCCAACCACTAGGCCACTCCTCCACTCCTTGTCCTTGTCCTTGTCCTTGTGATTAGCCCTCCCAGGGCATAAAGCCAATGGAGGCTTTCCCAAATGTTTCTTTAGCACCTTCATTGAAGCAGTTAACAGAGTGATCATCTAGATAAAAACATAGTGATACTGTTCTTCCTAGTCCAATTTGCCTCACATGGCTACTAGCACAGACCATATCCACATAGCTCCCTATCTTATGAGCAGTACCTGAATTAGTGGCCTTTGGTCCCAAATAAAGCTGCAAATTTTTAGTATCACTGGAACTGTTAACTTACAGTTCTTGCACTGGCTGAACCTCTGTCCAGTTGCTACCTGGCTTCCCAATAGCAGAATTGTAAGTCCTTTCCTTTCCTCCTCACTGCTTTCAGCTACTTTTCCACACTTGAAGCCTCCTGCAAGCGCACAGCTCTCATCAAGGACCCTGCAGATCATCTTTTATAAAGCCCTTTAAGTAAACATTCTTCCAGGCCCACCCTTCTTCTCAGAACCCTGTGTCCAGGAATAAGTACAGTACCTCTGTACTTATAATTAGGACCTCTGTGTTTAGGTCTCTCTTAAGTCCTAGGTAAATACATAAAATTGGTGCTGTAGCAGAGCTTTTTCCTCCTAGCAACTTATTCTCACCATTCACTTAAGTCCCCTCTCCCCAATCCCCCTCTAATTCTTGCAGCTCCTGCACCCTCCGAGATGTGTGCTGCAGAGCCAGGCGGGAAAAGAGCAGCAATCTATCCACCGATAAGGAATTGTGCAGCTGAACAGCCGGTCAGCACAGAAAATAGACCCATTGTTTTCCATGGCCTAAGGTCAGCAAGGGAGACTGGTAGAGAAAATTTGGGGGTTGATTGTGTTTTACTGGTGTTTATCTTATACACGCTGATTTCAATGTGTTTTCACGTTAGCAGGAGGGGCTATCCCTCCGTTTGGACTATCTTTCCTTCTGCACTCAGAAAAGTACCTATGCAGGAACCGTGAACCCTTTTACAGTAGCCTCTCACCAATATGCTTTTCAGGTTTTCATATCCATCTACCAAGATATCACGGGCTTATACTTACAATCAAATATTTGCTCAAAATGTTTTTTGCCTGCAGGAGGTGCCATTGTAGCAGCAGCTATTTTCCCTGCCTTCATGGGGCTGAGTGCATCACTTCTGTTGGATAACCACAGCCAATCAGTGCTGATGAATGAGGGAGGATTGACCCAAGTTCAGTAAGATCTTATATCTCCTGATAAGAGTCCAGGTCTGAAACAGAGTCTCTCCAGGCAAAGACGGTGCCTGCTCGTGACCTGAAGCTGAAGGGTTTCTTTTGTGTTTCAGAAGCCATTGTTGTTCTTCCAATTTTCTACTGAACATTAATGATACTCACTAATTTTTATAGAGCTCTAGAGGAGTGGTAAAATTGCAGCATCTTATCGAATGGAGACTCATACTCAAAGAGCCTCCAGTGTGTGTCTATTCATATCAGGAACATCACTGACATGATTTGTTTTTGTTTTTCATTTTCTAAATTTGTTTGACCCAGACATTTCCTCCTCCTTTGGCCTTGCAGCTGAATCAGAACCAGAGCTGGGATTTGGTGCTGTTAAACTTCATTTACTGTTCCCTGAGGATATTTCTCCTATTTTATATTCTCTTCCAACTTACTTTAGTCCATTCATTGCAGCAATAGTCCTTGGCTAGGGGCCATGCACCAGGCCACCTCCTAGAACCATGCCACAATGAGAGTAATTTTGGAAGCCCTATTCATACTTTGGATGTCCGAAAATGGGCACAGAGACATCTCAAACTGATGGACAACTCCGGAGCCATATTAGAAGCCGGCTCTGGGGATGTCTGGAGTGGAGGAGTGGCCTAGTGGTTGGGGCAAGGTACTTCAGGCCAGAAGGTCGGGGGTTCAAATCCCACTAGAGGACAGCAACCTTGGGCTGGAAGGACTGGGGTTTCTAGTCCCACAGGTGCTCCTTGTGGTCTTGGGCAAGCCACTTAACCCTCCATAGCCCATGTTCCCTGTACAATAGTTATCTCCAAGTTATAATGCCCTGTTCAATGTAATTTCAGTTTGTTCAATGTAAACCACACTGATGCAGAATAGCGTGGTATATAAGAGAATGTAAATAAACATGTCCAAGTCTGAATGGGGCATGGTGGCGACATGGCCAGAGTGTTCCCAGGAACTTGGATGTCCCCGCCTGATCTCGGAAACAGAATGGATGTCCAGCATTGAGTCTAAGTTTAGTCCTGCTCAAGGCACGAACAAGCATCTGAGAAGTGCCCTTTTTGGCTGAAAAACATCCAGAGGGTGTAGAGAGAAAGGCACACCATCATCCCCAGCACTCAGCACAATGTCAACCATAGCAGCAGCGGGATTTGAACCCTGACTTCCCTCCCTGGTCCTAGCCCACTACTCTAACCATTAGGCTATTCCTAGACATCCAAGTTTTGGCATGCGGCTCTGGGGATGTCTATGTGGACGCACTCTGTGTTCCATATTGGGCATATCCACATTTGTGAAATAGCGTCTGCAGTCTGAATGTGCCCCAGATTGCACTTGAACGGCCTTTTTAAAATTCCCTTCTATGGGGTTCATTGCATAAGGAGCTGTGCAAAGGCGCGTGCCGTGTATGCACATAAATCACAACAGTTTATTGGTTTATATGTGTAAATGGGCACTTACGTGCATACATTAGGCAGTTGCTATTTGTGTGTGTACTTGCGCTGTGGGGGGTATACAGAGGTGGAGTTTGGGCATAGCATAAATTTTCATGTGTAAGTTAGAAAATACTATAATTTAGCTGCAAGTTTAAACAGAAATCACGGCCAAGGATAGAGGTTAATCCAGTGTAGAATCCTTTGTGACTTTTGAATATATTTGTCGGGGATTTTCGAGATGCTTGGTTTTTGGAAATCACTGCACAAGCACTTGGATAAGGATACTGATTTTCATTGTGGTAGAGTGTGACTATGGAAACAGATATTAATGCAGACATTATTCATAAAGCAGTACCATATTTATCAGAGAGAAAAATTGCAACACCAAGGAGTATGTTTACTAAACCAGACTAATGGTTAACCTGGGCTATCTGCAACTGGGTCCCATGTCATTCAATGGGTCATAGTTGCAGATAGCCCAGGTTAACCGTTAGCCCAGTTCACTAAACATATCCCCAAGAGATAGATACTAATGTTTGAATCCACAGGGCATTATTGGATCTAAAATACTGAAGCTAATATTCCTATAGATCTGCTGTATAAGAGAGAGAGACACTGAGGACCAATGTTATGAGTTTTACAAGCCCAAACACTTAAATTATTTATTTAATATATATAAAGATTATAAATATATACCACATACGAGGCAAAGAAATATCAAGCTATACCAAGTTAAAGGCAATAATATTCCAAAATCACAAATAAACAAACAGTAAGCTTAGTGCCCATATGGTCAAACTTATCATCCTGCTGTTGAAAGGTAACTGTTTGCATAGAAAACTCACATAATGATGACACAGTCGCCTTTATTATTGTTCCCATTTGTGTAACCTCTAACCCACCAATGTCCTTCAAGGAGACCTTCTGTGCTATTTCTACAGTCCAAGACTGAGACACGGTTGATCGTTCTGGAGCGGGTGTAAGCACCTGAGGGAGGAAACCAACCCCTTCCCTTGAGAGTCTCTAAAAGTAGTCACAAGTGGGCTAGTACATGGGGATAAAACTGAAGCAAACACCTGCTCAGCCAAAGTAGGTAACAGATCCCCGCCACACCCCCCCCCCCTTCCAAATATGCACAGATGGGGAGAGGCAGAGTTCCACTGCCAGAAGATAATGAAACATTGGAGACAGAGGAGGAACTTGCACTTTGGGAAGTAGCAACCAAAGCCACTGTTCCCATAGCCCTAATGCTGGTCCATAGTGCCTCATTGTACTCCTCCGATTCCTCTTGCGCTACCCATCCCACTTTCTCTTTTTCACAGCTCCTAGGCTTCAGTTGCTCTAAAGGGCTCCAAAGGAGCATTTCCCTTTGGCCACACTCTCGGCCATGCGCACATAGTGGTGTCCCACAGTACAGTAAAGGCAGGGCCAGCCCCACCACCAGGCAAACCAGGCAATCACCTAGGGCACCAGCTTCTAGAGGGCAGCAAAGAGCAGGGCCATTCAAAGCTAAACAATAGAGTATGACAACCAGGCGGGGGCATAAGGCTTAAGGTTTGCCTAAGGGGCCAACTCCTTGAACCAACTCTGGGGCTGGCCCTAAGTAAAGGAGTTCAATGTTCAATATTTATTTGCTTAATTTCTTTTCACAAAAAATGCCAAAGCAGTATAGATGATATAAAACAAACACATATAACCAATGAACACAATATAAATCAATATCATGAACAAAACTAGTAGATATTCATTTCCATTTTATTTATTTACTTAGACAGTTTTGTATACCACCTTATCCTTCAATCAAAGTGGTCGCAACACAATTGGGGGATACATTTGACACGAGGGATATGAGACATATACACTGATACTTACAGGGAACATGGGCAATGGAGGGTTAAGTGGCTTGCCCAAGACCACAAGGAGCACCTCTGGGACTAGAAACCCCAGTCCTTCCGGCCCAAGGTTGCTGTCCTCTAGTGGGATTTGAACCCCCGACCACCACCCCAAATTATCTATAACATAAATTAACTCTAAACAAATTAAATATAAATAATAAAACTACAATGCAAATTAAAATCAACAGAAATCACAAAAATTAAACTATCAAAATTATACAACAAAAGCAAACGTAAATCAACAGAGAGGGAGGCTGGTGATGTCACTAGCGTGCCAATCTTTTTAAGATAGCTGACAAAGGGTCAATTGTAAATGGTTGTTTGTTTAAGATTAAAATAACAATTTCAGGGATAATCAAATGTGTTCACAGCATGCAGAGATGAACAGCAATACAAAGGAAAATAGATTAATGTGGAAAATAACTGTATGAAACAAAATGACTAGCAGGCTATATCCTTTTTAGTTTGGCCTTATTTTGTACAGTAGCTGTAGTATATCACAATAAAAACAGACAATACAAATGGCAGTGGTGATAGCAATGTGGTACTTGCAATAAAACAGACACAGATTGTTTAATAGTGACAAACTGTTGTGGATAGTCATAGCAGTATGATATTGCTATGAAGACAGACTATAATTATGAGCCATAAGTCTGGAAAGATGTAGGATGGCTCAAAAGACTCTACATGCCAACAATTTGAAGGTCTGAGGACTACTGTTGCTGCTTTATCAATTAATCATTATGGAACCCCTGCCAGTCTGGGAGTTCTTCAAAGCGGACTGGGGCACAACTTCAGGACATAACATCGTCCTTATGGTGGGAATTTTAGGGTTCCAAGTTGGGACCAGTAAAAACTCCACTCCTGATTCACTACAGTAACTAAGTCCAGACCAGAATTGTCAGTTCTGAATCAAGTATCACCTGAAAAAACTGAGGGATCACAGACTAACAAAATAATACTGGCAGAGAGATTAAACAGACAAGTACAATCACTCTTTTCCATGGGGATTATCCCTGTGATGGAGAAACCTCTTCTCTCAACACCTTCCCCCGCATGGCCGACCCTTCCACTAGAAGAGCTAGGCAATTACCTAGGCTGGCACAATTTTAGGAATGGCAGCAAGAGGCGGCCATCTCTGCCGCTGCTCCCCCAAATGCTGCAGGATGAAGGTCTTCTTCCCCCATTCCTCGGGGGTGGGAGAGGGCGCATGGCTAAAGATTTGCCTAGGGCAGCAGATACCCTTGGCATGGCCCTGCTCCCCAGAGTACCCGGTAGAGGTGGATGCTGAAGTTGGATGTGATCACGGACCTTTACTCCAGGGGACATTCACTATATCCTTTTCTTCCTTTGGCATTTCCATAAGAAATACCATACAGTGTCAGACCAAGGTCCATCAAGCCCAGTGTGCAGTTTCCAGCAGTGACCAATCCAAGTCACAAGAACCTGTCAAGTTCCCAAAAAGATAGACAGGTTCTAGAATGCTTGTCTTAGGGTAAGCAGTGGATTTACCTGATCCTCTTTAATAATGGTCTATGGACTTTTCTTCCAGGAACTTGTTAAACCCAGTTACACTTACGGGAAGGCCGTGGGGCCACGTACCAGCGTGCCGCTGATAACCGGGTGGGTGGCGTGGTGCATGGCCCCGGCCTCGTGCAGAGAAGGAGGGGGGGTCCGGAGAGGCGGGGGAAGGCATCCTTCGAATTCATTGGCTCCCGCAAGTGTTTGGAGCGCGGGAGCCAATGAGAGAGCAGATGGTGAGAGGGTTGAGGTTAGCCGGGAGCTTGCCGGCGAGGCGTCAGTCCTTTGGAGCAGTGCGAGAGGACTGGCGTCTTCGCCGAGCTCCAGGCTGTTGTGGCGGCGATTTGGGGCCTCGGGGACCTGCGATCTTCTTCGGCCCATCGGTGGAGCGGCTGCCGGATCGCGGGCACGGTGCGGTGTGCTGCAGGAGCAGTTCCTTCTAGCGGTGAGGTCCAGGCGAGTGTGCAGCTGGGCTGGGAGGGCGTCTTTTGCTGGCGGGGTGGGGGTGGCTCCTCCAATAAATAAGCAATGAGGAGCAGGGCTTGGAATTTTCGTTTTAGGAGGACGGCAGGGGGGGGGTTAAAAAAAAACAAAACAAAAAAAAACGGCTAATATTCAGCATGATTGAGGCCCCGGAGAAGGGGAGGATTTGGAGCTTGAGCTGGGGGTTTTGTTGGGTGTTTTGGTTGTTGGGGGGGGGTGGGAAAGGTGGGTTGGGGGGCTAGCTGGATGGGCGGCTTGGGCTCGGGGCGGGCACTCCGGCAGGAAGAGGGGTGCGTCGGTGCAAGGGGGGGACTTGGGGAAGAGGCTAAAGGGTCCCGGGTTGGACGGGACTGGGAGGCTCAGGAGGTCCCGGAGCCGGTGTGGATCCTTTCCCGGGGCATAAGGGGGTGGGCTTCCAGGGGGGAAGTGTTGCGTTGCGGGGCAGGTGGGTTGCATAAGGCGACTGGATGTGGGGGGCTGGTAGAAGGGGGAGGGTGGCTGGAGGAAGGGTGGGGGCTGGACCGACCCTGCTGGGGCAGAAGGGTGTGTGGTTGGGTAGCTATTGGGGTTGGGGGGGCCCTTGGGGCTGGCAGATGTGAACTGGGGGGTTTTATCCCGTGGCATGAGAGCATTGGCGGGGAGGGAAGCAGGGATCCTCCAGGGCCGTGTGGCGGGGGACTGGCTGCCACCTGGAGCATGGCAGGTTCTCCCCCTCTGTTTTTTCTTCTTTGTCTTTGCAGGCGCCTGCTGGTGAGGTGAGGAGTGCGGAGCAGTGTGGAGTGGAGACGGTTCGAGGTGACGTGATGGATGCCATGGCGCTGCAGGGTGTTTCGGCCGCGGAGACAAAGGAGGAGCAGGAAGAGATGTAGCATGCAGGTGGTGGGCTGCCGGCGCTGGATGGCCCCGCGGGGGTTGCGCAGCTCCGAGCTCTGCCTGCTGGTGAGTTGCAAAGGGGATTAGGATCCCGAGGGCGAGGCCTCTGGAGGAGCGGGGGGTAAGGCGAGGGGAAAGCGTCTGCATTCCCTTTAGCGTCATCGTCGGTCAGGGTTTTTTTTTTACGTCATCGTCTGATGACGTGTCGTTTGTTCTTCGACTCCGGGGGGCCAGGGATCGAGCAGCTGGTGTGGGGAGCGGGGCGGCGGCTGGGTCGGGCAGGGTGGCCGCTTTGCCTGCATCTTCTTCAGAGTTATGGGAGGGTGTGCCGCTAAAGCTGCGGCGTAAGAGTCGGAAGAGGCGATATTTTGATACTTTTAGGCTGTTTCAGTGTAGGCAGCGGTCTGGCGATAGTGCACGAAAGGCGGGAGGATGAGAGGGCTGGGGAGGTCTGGAAGGCTTCGCGCAACGTCATTAATTGGACGAGGGCCTTCTTGCGGCTGGCTAGAGTATGGGGTCGTCGTACCCCTGGGCAATATGGGCTGTTGCTGGCTTATCCAGATTCGATTTCGGAGGCAGAGCAGACTTATGATGGTGGGGCAGGGCTCTACTACGAGGAGAAGTTTTGGGATAAAATGGCGGAGAATAGGTTTTGTCTTGGGGAACCATGGACATCGACGCCGATGTCGGCTAGAGGGGGCGGAGGGAGGTGGTCCAAAAAAGGGGTGGTTGGTCGACAGCGGGTGCGGTGTGGCCTTTTCGGGGGGAGGGGCTCCCGCGACACGGAGAGCGAGCGGCGGAGGGGCCGGGGACATGTTGGCACTTCGATGAGCCCTGTGCCCCTTTTTTCCGGATAGCAAGGTCTGACATAGTTGTTCGGTCTGCGGGGGGGGGGGGGGCTTTCGGCAGTCAAACGTGCTGGGCCTGGCTTCAACGCCGATTCGGCACTCAGGCCTTGGTTGAAGCATTACAAAAGGCGGGGGGGATGGGCAGCGGTTAGAGGAGGGGGTTTGGGACGGGTTTCTCATAACGGTGGTTGGAAAAGGGGGTTCGATTATGTCCCGAAGCGCCGCATTAGTGAGGCGTTTGTTCACATTGTTAGGGACCAGGTAGCCGCTGAGCTGGAATTGGGGGGGGCGAATGGCCCCCCCCCTTTTTTCCTGTTCGGCGGGTCGCGCACTTTGTGGTTTCCGCCCTGGGCATGGTTCTTAAGTCAGTACCTGGTAGGTTCCGGCTGGTTCATAACCTGTCTTTTCCAATGGGGGTATCAGTTAACGATCGCATTCCGTGGGATTGCTGCGCCGCAGTAGGTGTCTGTTGGCAAAGCGGTTGCGCTAGTGCGGGGATGTGGGACAGGATGATTGCTGGCTAAGGTGGATATTGAATCCGCCTTCCGCTTGTGGCCAGTGCACCCCACTTCAATTCTTTTACTGGGTTTTTCAGTTTCGCGGGACATTGTTGTTTCGATAAGTGCATGACGATGGGTTGCTCGGTATCCTGTTCATACTCTGAGTGATTCAGTCGGTCATGCACTGGGTCTTCGGGGTGATGGTGGGTGGTGAGCAGGTGGTCCATTATTTGACAAATTTTAGTCGTCGGTAGGGTGCAGTCAGTGCTATGGCAGGAGCTCTGGGACGGTGTCGTGGACTTGGCTCAGGATTGGGGCGTCCCGTTAGCCATGGGTAGGATGGAGGGTCCCACGCCACACACCACATGTTGGGGTGGGGCGGGATTTGGGGGACATGGTGGCACGCTTGCCGTCTGAGAAAGTGGCGCGGCGGTGAATGGTAGTGGCGGCGGTGATGGGAGCATTTCAGGTAACTCTGAGGGAGATGCCGGCTCTGATAGGCTCTTTGACTTTTGCGTGTCGGGTCATTCTGAGGGGGCGGGTGTTTCTGCGCAGGTTGGCGGCGGTTTTATCGGGCGTGCTTAAACCGCATCTTTGCATCGGGATCTCCAGGTCTATGCGGGCTGACCTGGGGGTTTTGGTATGCGTTCCTGGAGGGTTAATGGCATAGCAGTTTTGTGGGTGCTGGACGGGCTGCCTCCGCTATGCAGCTCTTTACCGACGCGGCAGGCAGTGTGGGGCTGGGCCTGTATTTCGGAGGTTCGGGGCATGCGGGGGCATGGCCGCGGGCAGGGAGCGAGGCAGGGCTAGCTGATAGCATAACCGTTTTGTAGCGCCGCGGTGGGTGGCTTAATTTAATAGGTATGCCTCGTGCTGCTTGCAGGTGGCGGCTTTACTGCGGGCAGTGGTGCTAGCCTGTTTGACCCTGGATGTGGTGGGTTGGGCTTGTCATGGACTGGGGTGTGCTAACAAGGTTGCGGATGCTCTTTCCCGTTTTAGGTGGGAACTGTTCCGGAGATTGGCACCAGGGAAGGATGCTGGGGGCCTGGGGGTCCGGGAGCACTTATGGCTGCTTGGCTTGCGGGCATGCGGCATCTCTTGAGGAGTTTCCTTGCACCGGCGACCGGCGGGCTTATCGCAGAGGCTGTGTCAGTGTCGTGGGCTTTTGGCGGCCCGGGGGGCTGGCGATGCGGTCCTGTCGCGGCTGCCTCAGGGGCTCGTACATCCGGTAGCCAGTGCTGCAGGAACAGGGCATTACACGGTCCGGGTGCGCTTGGTGGGCTTTGCCTTTTTTCTCCGAAGCAGTGGGGTGGGATATGTCCAGCTGGGGTTTCTGGTGTGCCGGTTGGGCTGGGTTGGGAATGGGGTCACCCTTAGCAGGGAGCTGCTCTGAACGCTGTGCAGCACATCGTCTCTAGTGGCAGCGTCGGCTTTTGCGGCCTCGCGGTTTAAAGCAGGGTTTGGCAGGGCCTTTTTTCGGGGATTTTCGGGGTGGGGGAGTTGATGGAGCTGTCCAGCTGTATAGCGGGGGGTGGGGCGTTGCGAGTGCAGCAGGTGTGGGTACCCGGCGGAGTTATGTCTACAGTTGGCACGGTCCAAGATGGATCAAAGGGCAGGGCTGCGCGGGTGCTATTGCAAGCTATTTCTGGTTCCACGACATATCCACTGGCTGCCATGACGGTTTACCTGCGGGCGAGGCAGCGGAGGAGCAGGCTTCTGGTTCGCCGTGGGGATTTTGCGCTTTGGCCGCGGTTTCCGTTGGCAGCAGTCTTGCGGAGGACGCTGAGCCGGGTGGGCTTCGGGCTGAGCGACGTTGCGCCCTCCCCTTCATTGAGGGTTGGTGCAGCCACTAGTGCCATGGCGGCGGGCCTGCATGTGCAGGAAATTCAGTGGATATACGGAGGGCTTCCTCGGGCATTCCAGAGGGACATGCGTTTATGGGGATGCTTGGGGAATTGGTTTGACTGTGTATTCTCTTTTCAATGGGTGCCGGGGGCGGGGTTGCTGCCGGAGGATGGGCCATTCCTTGGTGCACTGGATGGGGCAGCAGCGGGGCCTGTCGGGGCGAACATCGGCACCATCTGCGCTTAGGGAGGTCCCCAGAGTTGCTGTTGATACATCTCGGAGGCAACGATTTGGCTGCGTGGACTGTTATGCGGCGGTTTGAGCGACATAAGCGACTTGGACCCAGTGTTGTTCATGTTTACAGCTGCTGTCTTGTTTTGGGCAGATACAATTCTGAGGCCGGATTACCGGGGTCGCCTGTGGTGGTCTCGGGGGTTGATTATAATCGATCGTCAAGTTGGCCGATGGTTTTGTGACGGAATGGCTGGCAGATTTTGCATCCTTGGGTGGAGGGGGTTTGTGCTGGCTTATATAGGCCAGGCGGAGTACATTTGCCCCCAGGTGGGGGTGGATCTACTCCTGAGTGATTGGCGGGGGGCTGTGGGGTATATGTTGCCTGGCAGGGTGGCTGGTCGCAGCTTTGCTTTTGGGGGGGGGGCTCAGGTACGGGTGTACCTGAGCCTGTGGCGGGATCCCGGAGGTGTCCGGGGTCCGGAGTTTTGGCAATACGCAGGGCGGGGGTGGGGTACCCCCGACCCGGAGAACCCCTCGGGGCTTTTGCTAATAATATGGCGAAGCCGGATGAGGGGGGGATGGATATTGCCTGGGGGACGGTTCCCGGTGGAAGCGGGAGGGAACTCACTTTGCTACTCACATGGCTGGTGAGGGTCCCACTGCCGGAAACCGTATGATGATGGTTTGGTTGTTGACAGATTGTCTGGATAATGTTTACGGTTAATGTTTATGGTTAATAAAGCTGCGACCAGTTGAATGCCAATATGTGTCTGAGTGTTGTTCTTGGGGGAGGGGGTGGGGGGTGTCCTGGCCGGGGCGGGAGCACCGAGTCCGCCTTACCCGGTTACAGCTTTTACTACATCTGCCAGTAATGAATTCCAGAGTTTGATTACGCATTGTGAAAAAATATTTTCTCTTATTAGTCTTAAATGGGTTACATTGTAGCTTCATTGCATGTCCCCTAGTCTGTCTACTTTTTGATGGAGTAAACAACTGATCTACATTTACGCGTTACACTCTATTCATCAATTTATAAACCTCTATCATATCCCACCTCAGCCTTCTCTTTTCCAACCCCGTTACCATTTTGGTGGCTCTTCTCTGTACCTATTCTAATTCTGCTATATCCTTTTTAAGATATGGCAACCAGAATTGCACACAATATTCAAGGTGCAGTCGCAGCATGGAACAATACAGAGGCATCATAATATCCTTTGTTTTATTCTCCATTCCATTCCTTATGATTCCTAGCATTCTATTTGCTTTCTTTGCCACCGCTGCACACTGGGCAGAAGGAGTCAAGGTATTATCGCCGATGATGCCTAGATCCTTTTCCTGGGTGGCGGCTCCTAATGTGGAACCTTGCATCGTGTAGCCATAGTTTGGTTAGCTTGGTTTTAATGCACAATTGTGTGTGCAGCACTAACGCAAGAGCAAGTTTTGCACGCGAGCTAATTGTGCGCAAAGCCTCAAGCAGACAGCAGCGCGCAACACATTTAAATCCATTGCACTGAATGGTAGTGAAGCAATTCCCATCCAGCGCAGATGCAGAGACGTGCAGAGAACAACAGAAAGCAAAGCTCAATGCTGGGATTTTAATGCGAGGTCTGAGAAGATATAAAGGTTTATAGGTCTGTGTTAATGAGAAACCTTTACCTGTTTCTTGAGCATACCGCACTTCTTTCTGGCTATGCTGACGAGAGTATTGAAAAACTGTGCTGAAACAATATTTTGCACATGCGCTAGAATATTCTGAGCAGATCCTCTGCGCAGAATAATATTGCTGTATGTGCCAGGTGGCATTCCAACACATGGGCATAAGAGCCAAACTGTGTTTTTGTTTGTGCATTGGTGAGCAAAACGTCTGCATTAAATTTGCATTAGGGAACCCTGAGCTAGAGTTTCTGAATCACGGCCTGGGCGGCATAAAAAGGTCACAAAGCAATATTTTAGTAGAGCCACTAGAGATCTCTGCCATCCAAAGAAGGCAGAACCTTAAAAGGCTCAACAATTACAATAAGGAGCAATACTTATAGCAGTGAAAAAGGTTTGCTCCTTGTTGCAACAGCCGTATTTAAAAACATTCAGAACTAAAAAAGTGTTTAAGTTTTAATTATTTTGCCAGAAAAGCTCTGTAATGAAATAAATTTATATTCATTCTGAGTTCCTTGTTTCTTAGCTATTATTTAATTTGCATTTAATTTCAAAATTTATATTCTGCGTATTTCCTAACAGCAATAGAAAGAAGATTTTAACAAAGAATGCATTCAAGCATACAGGTGTAAAAATAAACAATCATTCTATAGTAAGCATTTAAAGTAAATATATAAATGTAAAACATAAAAGAAATATAATAAACATACAATATATAAACACAGAAATAACATGAAGAAATTATTAGTTAGAAAATGAGTGGAGAGACAGGATCAAGCAAATAAGAAAAAGCATCCTTAAGCACTTTATCCATTTACTGAAGATCTAAATCTTATGTTACTGATGAAATGTGCTATGTTCAGAAATATTTTTGAAATCTCAGGACCACCGATTCCTCAAAACTGAAACAGCACCAAGAAAGGTCTAGAATGTGAAGTAGTTTTATAAAACATTTCAGCAGGGTACTGAGGCAAGACCTGTCACCCCAAGTAAGGAGTCTGCACATCTGAGTATTAGTCTGTTGGGAAATTGTGTCTTAAACCTGTTAAAAGAGGGATTCTGGGTTAAACTGATAAATTCTGTATTGCTTAAAAGTTATAAAGCAAGATAAGTAAAAACCTCAGGGGAGGATACTGGAAAAGGGTTTAGCCGGTTAGCAGAACCTGCTAACTGGCTAAACTCCAGCAATCCCAATATCCCCACAGATCACAGAAAAGACACCTGGTTAAATCCATGGTGGTCTGTGGGTGGAAAGGGGGAGGACGTGGAAGCTGTCCAGTCAACTGTGATATTGAACCGCTAATCGGAAAGCTAAACTCCATAACGTTAGGACAGGTCAATGGCTGTCCAATTTTATGCGGAGTAGCTATCCGGTTAGTAGCTGACTAACAACACTGACCAGCCAGCTGCCACAATCACCAGTGAAACTGGATATTCAGTGCCGGAAGATGGATAGGCTCCAGTATTGAATATCCGCTTCTAATTTCAGCAGGCTGTTTAAAAGCCCCCAGCTGCTACTGCCACTGAATATCGACCCCCCTCGATCTTTAAAAATTTTAAGTTAGACAGCAGGGTAGGCAAAAACGGTATTTGATTTCCCTCCGATTCTCACCCACTTCAAGTATGTTCTTTGATTTTTAGACCCTTATGCCAAATAAAAGGCTAGGAAGGACATTTTTTTAACTACTGATTTAATTGGAGATTTTCATCAAATAACTAACCCTGAGATAAGGCAGGAAGGCCCCAGTCAGGTCTCCTGCACACCTCCACTCAAACTCGAATGTCCACAGACCCAGATTCTGAAATGGTTCTGAAGACATCCTTGTTCTTTGAATGTCTCAATGCCCATTTTTGGATGTCTCTATGCCTGTTTTTGGACTTCCAAAGCATGAATAGGGCTTCCTAAATGAACCCCATAGTGTATTCACCCTATGATTCGCCTGAGGACAACTTAAAAGAAACTTGTTTATCTTTCATTTTTCTTCTACTTTTTATTCATCGGGCAGTTAACACATATCTGTAATCCATTTCATCGCAACAGAATTTCTACATCTTAAGGGGGCATATTCACAAGCATTTATGAGATTTGTAGACCTGCAAACCTCATAAATGCCACTGAAAGGATACTGAGTAGCACTAACAGGGTTAATGTTGCTGAATGTCACCTCAGCGTTATCCAGTTAGCGCCAGGGTGCTCTGGGGGAAGAGCAGGGCGGCACAGTTGACTATCCAGTCAGCAGCGATTTTCAGCCGCTAAGTTAGGACAGGAAAAAGGATGTCCTAACTTTATGAGGTTTTGCAAGCCGGTTAGGGGCTTATCCTCTGTAGCATCCCAGTATATACAAGACAAACAGAGGAAACCTGGATGACATATGGCATACAGTCATCATGTCAAGGGTATTATTTATTTCAGCATTCATATATGAGGCCCTACTCCTTGTTGCAAACACTGAGAATTGTTGAAGGGAAGGCCACTCCCTTACTGAGCTCACAATCAGGGTGCTTATAGCGGATTAGAAGTAAACAAAAATGCAAAACATTTGAAATTATGATGCTCGAATACTTTCAAACAGAACAGGACTTTTGACATTACATAGTAACATAGTAAATGACAGCAGATAAAGACCAGTATGGTCGACATTAGTTTTTTTATTTCAAACATAGACCCATTGGAATTATAAAAAATTGACTGCCTCAATCACCTTTGTTGATTTATTTTGCTCTACTACTACTGATCATTTGTATAGCGCAGTGGTTCTCAACCCAGTCCTCTGGGACCTCCAGGCCAGTCCTAAAGAATTGGATTGAGAACCACTGGTATAGTGCTACAAGGCATATGCAGCACTGTAAGAGAACTGTAAGAGACAGTCCCTGTTCATCACAGCTTACAATCTAGTCATGATGGACAACACAACAGCTGGGGGACAAGGATATGTTTAGGGGAATAGTAAGGAAACGCATAGTTGGAGAGCAAGAAACTATGTGGATCAGCATCCAAAAGCATCTCGAAGAGGCAAGTTTTTACCCTGGATTTGAAAAGGGTCAGAGATGAAGCCTGATGTACCAACTCAAGTAGTTTGTTCCAGGCATAAAGAGCAGCAAGGTAGAAAGATCGAAGTCTGGAGTTGGCAGTAGAAGAGAAAGACACAGATAGAAGGGATCTGCAAGAAGAGCAGAGTTCCCAAGGAGAGGAGTGGAGGAGTGGCCTAGTGGTTGCGGCAAGGTACTTCAGGCCGGAATGTTGGGGTTCAAATCTCACTAGAGGACAGCAACCTTGGGCCAGAAGGACTGGGGTTTCTAGTCCCACAGGTACTCCTTGTGGTCTTGGGCAAGCCACTTAACCCTCCATAGCCCATGTTCCCTGTAAAATAGTTATCTCCAAGTTATAATGCCCTGTTCAATGTAATTTCAGTTTGTTCAATGTAAACCGCACTGATGCAGAATGGCGTGGTATATAAGAGAATGTAAGTAAGGTGTAGGGAGAGATAAGAGAGGAAAGATAGTGAGGAGCAGCAGAATGAGTGTACTTATAGGTCAGTAGGAGAAGTTTGAACTGGATGTGGAAACGGACAGAGAGCCAATGAAGCAACAGAAGGGTTATATAAGCATAGCAAGACTGGCAGAAGATTAGTCACACAGCCGAATTTTGAGCAGATTGAAGGGAAGAAAGATGATTCAGAGGGAGACCAGCAAGGAGGAGGTTGCAGTAGTTTAGATGGGAGGTGACTAAAGAGTGGATAAGTGTCTTAGTAGTGTGTTCAGAAAGGAAGGTAAGAATTTTGCTGATGTTATAGAGAAAGAAGCAATAGACTTTAGCTACCAGTTGGATGTGTGTGAAGAAGGAGAGGGAGGAATCAAAGATGACCCCAAGGTTGTGAGCCGAGGAAATAGGGAGGAGTAGAGCATTATCCATAGAAATAGAGGAAGGGGGGAGGTGAATTTAGGGGGAAAGATAAGCAGCTCAGTTTTGACCATGATCAACTTCAAACGACAGTGAGACATCTAGGTGGCAGTCAGATAGGCAGACAGAGATACAGGCCTGGATTCCCAGAGAGATTTATGGGATAGAGAGGTAGATCTGAGAGTCATCAGCATAAAGATGGTACTGAAAACCAGGTTAGGAGATGAGTACACCAAAAGGCTGGGTACAGAGAGAGAAAATGAGTGGTCCCAAGAAAGACCCTTGGGGTATACCAACTGAGACCAGGAAAGCAGTAGAGGAGGATCCACCAGAACAAACACTAAAAATGTGGCGGAATAGATAAGAAGAGAACCAGGAAAGAACAGAGTCCTTAAAACCAAGTAAGCACAAGGTGTCGAGGAGAAGGTGGTGGTTACCAGTGTCAAAAGAAGCAGAAAGGTCAAGAAGTATGAGGATCAAGTAAAGATCCTTGTATTTGGCCAGGAACAAGTCACTGGAGACTTTGGCAAGAGCTGTTTCAGTAGAATATAAAGAACAAAAGGCAGATTGCAATGGATCCAGAAGGGCTTGAGAGGAGAAAAACATCAAGACAACAACAGTGAACCGCATAAGGGTTTCTTGAGGATAGATGTAACCACAGAATGCTTGAAAGCTGCAAGAGCAGTTGCCGTGGAAAGCAATAGGTTGAGGTTATGACAGATGGAAAGGATGACAGTGGAGGAGATGGAGCTGAGGAGATGGATGGGAATAGGATCAGAGGAGCAGGTAGGGAGTTTGGAGGAGGAAAGAAGATGTGTGGTTTCCTCCTCAGAGATCTCAGAAAAGGAAGAAAGGGTGGCAGAGGCTGAGGGGGGAATTGGGACTGAAGAGGGAGAAGAGGGGATGGAGATGACATCATGAGCAATTAGAGTATAATCTTGCAGACTTTGCCATGGAAATAGTCAGCCAAAGTCTGGGCAGAAAGGGAAGAATGGGTCGGAGGCAGAGGCACCTTGAGGAGAGAGTTGTAAAGAGAAGGCAAGGGTCAGAGACAAGAAAGTTAGTCAGGTGGACATAATAGTCTTGTTTGGTGTGTGCTGTGGCTGACTGGAAAGAGGCAAGCATGAATCTGAAGTGTAGAAAGTCCACAAGGGTGCAGGAGTTGAGCTAAATGCACTCAGCTGAACAAGCACAGGAATGTAGGTAGCAAGTAGTCGAGGACAGCCAGGGCTGAGGTACAGTACGCAACTCACAGGACGTGGCATGGAAGGAGCAAGAGCATCTAGAGCAGAGGAGAGTGCAGTGTTATAGGAAGCAGATGCAAATGACATAGTGGAGGGAAGAGGTGATGAAACAATAGTGGAGAGAGCCAATGGATCGATAGCATGAAGATTAAGAAAGAAGATGAAAGAGATTGGCAAGACTGAAGTGGGGGGTGATGAAGCATGAAGCTTAGCAGGTGATGGTCAGATAATGGAAGAACTGAGGTACAGGTGTTTGAGGGTAAGCAATTAGAGAAGAAGACAAGGTCACGGCAGTGGCCTTGCTGATGAGTAGGGGCAGTAGAACACAGCTGGAGTTTGAATGAGGTGGTAATGGAAAGGAGTTTTATTTATTTAACAAATTTTTGATATACCATTTTTCTACTAGTCAAAACGGTTTACATGGAACTGAGTTGATACAATGAATGAGTTATAAGGAACATCAATAACCATTTACAATAAACATGAAAAATATTTTAAATGTGAACAGAGAACAATGAACCTTTTGTATATTGCAATACATTCACTTAAAGAACTATGTACAGTGGGGAGCAGGGTAGGGGGTGAGGGGTTATAGGGGCTTTATGGGGGTGGGGTGTTGTGGAGGCTGAGGTGATTGTTTGTATGAGGTTGTCTTGACCTGTGGTTGTTGGGTGTCTGTTGCAAAAATGTTCAGGAAGAGGTGGGTGTTGAATTGTTTGCGAAAGCCTGCGATTGATATGATACTTTGAATTGAGGGGAGTAGCGAATTCCAGAGGGTGGGGGCGTACAGCAAGAATGCTCTTATTCTTGTGGTTTGCTTGCATTTGCGAGTCTGTAGTGGAAGGCTGAGGAGGTTTTGGGTGCTTTCTTCTTGGTTTATCGGAGTTCACGGTGTGAATTAGTACTTGGAGGTGCTCTGAGGATTGTTTGTCCAGGGTTTTGTGAATGAGCGTTAGAACTTTGAATTGTATTCTGGAGCTAATGGGAAGCCAGTGGAGGTGTTTGAGATTAGGAGTGATGTGGATTTGCCTTGAGGCTTGGAAAATAAATCGAGCAACAGTATTTTGGACGAGTTGTAATGGGAGTAGTGCATACTTAGGTAGACCTTGATAAATGGAATTACAGAGTCAAATAGGGGAGTGATGGTGGCTTGGCAGACTGAGCGGAATGTATTGGTGGATAGGAGTGGGCATAAGTTTCGGAGAGTTTTGAGTTGATAATATACTGTCTTGGTGATAACTTGAATATGGGACTTGAATGTCAGCTGCTGGTCCAGTATGATACTGAGGTATTTTATCTGGGTGCTGACTCAGACATCATTGTTGTCGAGTCTGATGGTGGCAGGGGGGGGGGGGTCGAAGATGGAGCCAGTTGATTACTTCCAAGAGGCAGCTTGAGAGCGTGGAGTAATTAGGATCGGAAGTGGAGAATGGTGATCATTATGTTGTTAGCTGTGGCACTCCCTGGTTTAGAGTGAAAGGAGCTGAGGTTTGTGTTTGTATCTTTATTCTCTGGTTTCAGTTTTAAAGCATAAGGGTCAGAGGAATTATCAACATGAATGTTAAAATCCCCAAGAATAAGGGAGGGGAAAGATGAATCAAGAAAGAAGGAAGACCACAAGTCAAAGTCACTGAGAAAAGGTAAAGGTGGACTTGTCAGGGGATCGATAAATGACAGCTATACAGAGAGATAATGGAGTTAAAAGGTGGATGGAGTAGACTTCAGAGGAGGGAAAGGAGTGAGACTGTGGCAAAAAGAGGGGTTGAAATTGGCAGGAATGAGAGAATAGAAATCCAACATCACCACCACGGCCAATGCGATGATGCATGCAGGAGAAATGGTAGCCACCATAATAGAGGGCAGCAATTGAAGCAGAGTCTTCAGGGAGAAGCCAAGTCTCAGTTAGAGATAAAGAGGTCATGAATAAAGGCAAACTTACTTGAGATGGGAACATGAGAAAGAGAGAGAGGAGGGGGAAAGGAGAGGGATATGAAAAAGATTTGAGTAATTGTGTGAAGATCAGTCCTGGGAGTGTGAAAGAAGTCTAAAGGGACCAGGGTTGGGATTGCTATCCCCAGATGAAGGAGAAGGAGCAGAAGAGTGCTGGGCGGAGAGGAGGCAGCACGGTGGTAATAAGGGTGAGGTTCTTTGAGAGAGAGAGAGAGGGAGAGGGAGGAGATGGCTGAATGAGTGGAAGAAAATGGTGAAGAAGCTCAACAGCAGATAATAGGGTAGATGCCCTTTATTGAGCTATAATGTATATGCAAGCACAGTGTTAGTAGAACACCTTTTTTTGCAGGCCCAGATTTAGGAATCAGCCAAATTTTGAAGGCATCAAAATCCTGGGCTAAACAGGAGCCTAATTTCACTTGCTTTAAGACCATGTTGTTTGATCTCTGAGTGATAAACCTCCTCCCACCTCTCCAGTCCTGCCTATGGGTGCCAGTATCTTAAATCTGTCCCTGCTTTTCTGGTTGAGGAAGCTAAACAAACTAATGTCCTTCCCCTCTCTCCCGAAGCTCTCTAGTTTCTGATGCCATGCCGGTAAAAAGTTGGTCAGGTCATGGTGGTGTCCGACCTGGTCCTCCTGCCTATGTGCAAACAGCCTCATGCCAACTAAATGTTTTGTTTAAACTCAGTGTAACTGTGATGTTCCTTCACTGACCCAATGAAGGGAGCAGAGCTTCCTAGTTATTAAAGAATCCAATATAAAATTTTAATTTTAACCCACAAAGCCCTGCATACTGGTCTCTCTGCCTATCTTTCTTCACTCATTCTTCTTCACATCCATATAGGGTCCTCCGTTCACTTCATGCGAATCGCTTACACCTCCCATCTGCTACTCAAACTGGGTACGAATCCATGAGACACTCCGCTTTCTATTTCCTTTCACCAAAATTCTGGCATGATCTCCCCCCAACCTTTGCCTGGAGTCTTCTTACCTTTGATTTAAAGCATCCGTCAAAACTCATCTATTTCAGAAGCTTTCCCCAAGCTACGATAACATACTAGCCTGTCTTTCTCTTGACTTTCCTTTTAATTACTCTCTTTATCCTTTCTATCTGGTATGAATGGTTTTTCTGGTTTTTAATGGAGATGTTTTTGTGTGTTTTTGTTTGTTTTATTGTTAACCACCATGTTGCTCCAATATGGCAGTATATCAAATTTTAACTAAACTAAACTAAAATTATCTCAATAGAAAGATATCACTGCAACTTGTTTGACCTTTATTTTTGGATATTCAAATAGCTAGTACACACACCACACTATTGGCACTGAGCTTTAACCAGCAGTTAGTAGAAGGATGCAAGTGGAGGAAGAACATCATGGGTAGCTCAAGGAGTTTAAAAAAAAATTAAGCAACTAAATTCTGAAAGATCTGAAGAAGATGATCTGAAGAATGAGGTAAGTCAACAAGGACAGCATTATGGTATCAAACAGCTTGTAAAAAGAGCTTAAACAAAGGAAGGTGAATCTGTGGTTGAGGGAGGCAGATATTACAATGCTGAATGAAGAGTAGACCTTTCACATCTTTGAATTAAAGGAAAGAGAAGAAACAAAAATTACACCAAGATATTGGAGGAGTTCTGGAAGGAGCAAGGGATGAAAAACTTAACAGGAAAGAAAAGGACCTCCGTTTCTGAAGTGGCCAAGAAAATAGACTGTGAGGCATCCAAGAGGCTATGAGAATGAGTCAAGAAGAGAAGGCTGCGGAAACAGAGGAGGAATGAGAAGAGGCAGATCTTTGTATGATCGGTGTTTATTCTTCTATGAGCTTTAGACTGTTTTTTGCGAAAGCCTAAAGATTGAAATTTGTCCCATTTTGAAAATATAATACCTCAGAAGTTTCGGGACCTCATTTTCATGAATTCTTTTTGGAAGCATGTAGGGAATGGGGGATGTGCAAACAGTCTAAGGACCTATGAACTCTTGAAGTCCGTTCCCTATACCTGTGATATAAAGTATTGCTATAATGAGGGACCACTTAGCCATCTCAGCACGCCAGACTGCCTGGGCTTCCCGCGCAGACTCTCACAGCGTTTGACTGGGCTTTTGCCCTCAGAAAACAGTGTCCTCATGCCAGGTTTGAATTGTTTTCCGATAGACTTCTGGATGATGAGTTAATATACATAGTAACTCTAAAAATAACACAGGTACACTAAAAAAAAATTTTTTTAAACTGCCTCTAATGTTTCGATTGATTTTTACGTTTTTTGGTGCGCTGAATCCAAATCTGGTAACCAATTTGCTCCATCACGTACAGATTTTTTGCTACATTGGGTTAGCAGTTTGAGGTGAACGTTTCAGATTGAGTGCGATCGAGATAAAAGTTTCTTGGATGAATTCTTTATACTAATTGTTTAGTAGTTATTCAAATAAGAATAAAGAAAATTGTAACAAGGCAGCACATAAGAATAGAGTAACACAAGCAAAGGAAGCAAAGGAAGCAGGGATATTTGGTGAAACCGGATTGCTGCCCTAATAGCATGGATAGAATTTTAAAGTCTCCACAAATCATCCACTTATGCTCATCATAACGAATCTTCTGAAGAATCAGGGCCAAATTCTCGTATTTTTCTTGGAGAATAACAGAGTGAGCAATAGGAACTGAAGCGAATGTGTTGCCATTATGAAGAAGAACACCTTTTATGCTGTCTTTTGACGAATCAATGAACAGCCGCCATTCAGCAGGATCATACTTGAGTTTAAACTTTTCCATCACTCCGTATCCGTATATATCGTTGCAAAATACCAAATCTTCCTCTTTGATGAAATACTTCAAAAATTGTATCTCGCGGTTGCGGTACCAATAAAAAGTTGTTCCTGGTGACAATAGATTTTTCTGTTTAAGCCGAGAACCTAGCAGTTGGGCAGCATCTTTTGGGAGTCCTAAATCCCGGACTAAATCATTCAATTCAGCTTGAGAGAAAAGTTCTGGTTTCGGATCTGGTTCAGTTTCAAACTCGGAAGTACTGGACTCATCGGGAAAAGCCATCTGATGAGTCTCATCATGATCAGAACCGTCCACACAAATATGATCCAAAGATTTTGGTGGTTCAGGCACAGGTACTTCGTTGCTATGAGGCATAGGCCTAATTGCTGAGGGAAGGTTGGGGTAACTTATTACGTTCTTATTTTTTAAGTTGTATCCCTTCACAATGCAAGAGCAAAAATAGCAGTCACTGCTGTGGTCTCTTTGTTCACGCCACATCATAGGTATTCCGAAACGAAATGCTTGTTTTTTACCTTTCATCCATAAGCGTAGATCTTCCTCACATGTCTTGCACACTTTGTGAGGAGCCCACGGTTTGTCTTGATCGCCTAACTTCAAACTGAAATAGGCAAAATATACTTTTTTAATAAATGCAGAAATGTTCCTCTGCCGCTTTTTCACAGTATATTCCCCACAAATAAAACAAAAACTGTCCAGAGAGTTGACGCAACCTCTGGCTCTGTGAGCCATCACAAATACACAGCACTGCAAACTACAACTGTAGTGAACCACTTCAGAATAAAGCTGGATTACGACTGAGCAAACAAAAGGTAATAATGAACTTGCAAGAAACTGAAATTTGACAGGAACGTTCATGTCGCAACCACCGTGTTTGAGCGAGCGAACGAGGCGAGGCGAACAGGAAAGAACATGCGCCAGCGCGAGTACTGGATTTAGCCCCCCGCCTCCCAATTGTCCTGTTAATGTATAAAATGAATACAAAACACTCTAAAATATCATGAGGGAGTGTTTCTAGTTAGTTAACCATTACAACCTCTATTTTGGGCCAAGAAAATAAACTGCAGTCGGCTAAAAAGAAATTATGTGAACATTCCTTATATGGGTAAGAAATCTAATTTTGCAAGAAAACGTGACGTGATGGAACATTTTGGCTATTTTTCCTGGATTCAGCACCCCAAAATCTATAGGAATCAGTTGCAAAACTGGAGGCAGTTTTTTGGTAGTGTACCTGTGTAATTGATGGGAGTAAATTAGTGCATGCAAATGCTGCCAAGAGAGTAGGGCAGCTCAAACATTTTGTTTCCTGTCTATAGCTCCTGAAAAACAATTTCTCCCTCCCAACTCTAATGTACCACCCATTAAGTGCCTATTAAGTACATGGATGCTGCTACTGCACCAGTCCCTCCCCCCCCCCCCCATACAGTTTACTGGACGCCAGCAGAGAGAAGGCCACAGCCCATTCACTTTAGAAGAGGCTCAAGTGATCTTGCACTTATTGCAGTTTCTCTTTTATTTCCTGTTAACTTTTCCTCTCTTCCCATCCATTCCCTTCTTTTCCTATCTCTTTCAATTCAGTTCAGGAAATTTCCTTAGCAAAGCAATTTGTATGCGTTTTAAGATACTGAAGAATGAAAGAAGTACAGGAAGAGAAATCAAAGCAACTGCCTGGTTCTGGTAATGTTTAGCATGATCTCTGCTTTCGCTGCTGTCTCTCTAGGGATTATACAGAGTTTTTCCTGCCTGCTCTTTTGAGGGATGACATTTTTATTTTGACAGCTGTGAGAAATGTGCATTTTTCACATCTTGGTAATTTCAATGGTGCAGGAGGAAATGTACGTCTGTTCTCTGGTGTTGCACAGTATGCAAAATTTGGCCCTCTCAGGGTTCAAGTTCCGTTTATGTCTGCATGCTTCTAGTTAGTGATCGTATTCTTATGAACTAGGTGAGGCTTTGTGTTTTGTGTGTGTGGCAGACATCAAGTTTTCTGCTAGAATATAGGATCTAATACTGATCTATAGTAATTAGCTTGCCTTGTTTTCCAATCTGTACCTTCCGATAGAAGGTGTATTGGTCTTTTATAGTCCATAGCAATATTTGCAGCGTTGCCTCTTGTGACAGATCGATCCCCTCTAGGCCAGCTCTCTAGGTCATGAACTCAACAATGTCTTTCCTTGGCCACAGAGCAGAGGATGGTGGATAGGAAGTGGCCCTGCATTTGAAGGTCTTCCTGCTCTTGCTATCGGAGGCATCAATACCATCCACTGTTAGTGCTCACAGAGGTGCTGCAGCTTCTGCTTCTGGGTCCAGCAGAGATGATCGCTGCTCTTCAGCAGCTAGGACAGTGGGTCACCAGCATGGAGGGGGTGGTCAGGGGGGGACTAGGTGTTACCATAGAGAGCATGTTGCATGCTCAAGAGTAAATTCTAGATCGAATGTTTCTCATCACTTCCTTTCTTGAGCATGAGGGCCTCCTCTCTATGCCTGCACCACAGCCCCGTAATATGATCTTTGTAGTTTTCCAGGTCATGCTTCCTAGTCCTTCTTGTTCCCCACTTTTACCCTTCTCCATTTTTTCTATATTAAAAATAATGTTCAATAGTTTTGGAAAATCTGGCTACATCTGCAGGTGTTAAAATTCAGGCATCACCAGAAGGGTTGTTTCCAGGAAAATCTATTGGCCACTGTTAAACTGCTGCAGCTTATGCCCCATATCTAAAGTCTGAGGGCACAAAGGGGATCGTGATTGCTCTTTTCTTTTTCTTTGCCCTTCTGAGTACTTTTTCGACTGTGGCAGAAAAAGTCCTTCATTACCTGTTATCAATCTCCTTTACACCCTTATGTCAATGGAGACCTAGCCTTTCATTTAGGATGACAAAGAGGCAGTATAATACAATGTACAGCTACAGGTCCCTGAATCTTCAATATACTTCAGTGTATGTCATTCACATAAGAGAGATTTTATGCTGTACCTCATTAGCTTGTATCACATGAATATCCAGCACCTCCCATATAACTTGAGCCATTCCATCCCAGTCCCCTTCCTTCCCCACTGTCCAGCCCCTTCTAGTCCAAATACTATCCAAGGTATCAGCTCACTTCTACTCCCAGTGCTACGCCCGTGTCGGTCCCCTTCCAGTCACCCTACCCTCTCTGTCCATCCCCCTTCCAGTGCCATCCCCACATGTCTGCTCCCTTCCAGTTCCAATGCCCCCTCCCTTCCAGCTCCTCCCCATTATCCAGCTACTTACTAGTCCCATCCCCAAGGGTCAGCACCCTTCCAGTCACCCTACCCTCTTGTCCATCCCCCTTCCAATACCATTCCCATGTGCCCTCTCCCTTCCAAACCACACCCCCCATTACCCAGCCACCAACCAGTCCCGCCCCCCCAGGTATCAGCTCCCTTCCAGTCCCCCTCCTTCCCCCCCTGTTGGCTCCCTTCCTGTCACCTCCTTCCAGCCCCCACCTTCCCCCATGTCAGCTCCCATCCAGTCCCCATCATCCCCCCATGTTAGCTCCCTTCCAACCACCTCCTTCACCCCTCTGTCAGCTCACTTCCAGGGGCTCAGTCCCCACCTTCCCCCATGTGAGCTCCCTTCCAGCCCCCACCTTCCTTCCCCTTTCAGCTGCCTTTCAGCCCTCACCTTCCCTCCTCTTCAGTTCCCTTACAGCCACCTCTTTCTCCCCTCTTTCAGCTGCCGTCCTGCCTCCACCTTCCCCCCTTGTTAGTCCCTTCCTGCCACGGCTCCTGCTTCTTACAGAGCGGTGACTGCAATAAAGCTAATTTAAAAACAAAACAAAATCAGTGCGGAATCCTCCAGCCTTATGGAACACTGCTGCAGCGTCCCAGCCATAGGGCCGGAGGGCTCTGCACCAGTTTTGTTTTGTTTTGTTTTTAAATTAGCGTTATTGCAGCCACTGCTCTGTAAGAAGCAGGAGCCATGACTGCAAGGGGAAGGACGTGGCAGGAAGGGACTGACAGTGGTGGAGGTGGTGAGACTGCACGGGGCGGGGCGGGGGGGGGGGGGGGCAAGGACACCAGCTGAAAAGCTGGTTTTCTGCTCTGGCTGCTCCCGGTTTCGTGGCCAGAGCAAAAACACAGCTTTTCAAAGGTCAGTCTTAGATCTCTGCTGGCAGCTGGTCTGGCCATGTAAAAACCGGCCAGTTGACAAACCTACCTACTCCTCTCTATGCCCTTTTCGTCTACTGCCAACTCTAGACTTCAATCCTTTCATCTTGCAGCTCCTTAGCCTGGAACAAACTTCCCAAGTCTGTATGCCAGGCATCCTCCTCCCCTCTTCAAATCAATGCTAAAGGCTCACGTGACTCTTTGGGGCTGCCTTTGGATCCTGATCCCTTGCTTCTTTGTGTCTCTTTACCCTTCCCTATTACATCCTTATTCTTATCTTTTCTTTGTCTTGTCTCTTATTTAGATTGTAAGCTCTACAAGCAGGGATCGTCTTTTTTCTGTTTCTGTACAGCGCTGCGTATGCCTTATAGTGCTATATAAATGATTAATAGTAATAGTAGAGCATAATAAACTTCCTTTAAAAAAAAGGATAAAAGTGTGATAGAACTTTTTGCAAAAATCTAGATGAAATCTATCAGGACCCCGGCACTTCCCTGAAGCCGGCATCTTTCTGGCAAGTACTATTTCTGTGCCAGTAACGGGACCCTCCACAAACTGCCTGTTCCAGACTAACCTGGAGGAAGTGCAATAGTACTGCCAAAGACCTCAAGTGTCTCTTCAGCTAACTATAGAATTCCTGAAAGCCTTTTGTTTTCCAGACCCATCAGTCCAAATCTGATCTGATCCTTTTGACTTGAGCCTATGCCTGCTGCTGCCTCACTAACAAGCCACGCTGTCTTGTTAGTGTTCACAGAAATGCTGCCAAAGATAATGCAACGATCATTTGAGCTGGGCCACTTGTAAAGTGCTAAGCTCAGCTCAGCTCTAGCTGTTGTCGAGGCCCTGTGAGTGATCGGCAAACCAGTGGTTTTATGTTCTTGCTCCAGCCTATCAATAATGGATAACATGCGTCTCTGCTTCTCTTTCCTTTATTTAATTTGCCAACTTTGTTAAGAGATAATGTACCCTTTAAGGACTGCTCTGAGAGCTTCCCACCGCAGAACAGGGGATGTGTCTTCTATGTGATTATGTCCCACATAGTCCTTCGTCTTTTCTTCCACAAGCTCTTGAAAGTCCTGATCCACAGGCAAGGACGCGTTAAGACACCAAGAAGCTGAGCCTTTAAGTCTGTTCTTCAAAACTAATGACACAGTGACTCGATGATGATCAGAAATGTAGCTAGCCACAATGTCAATCTGCATACCAAGAGAACCTCCAACTGTGGGAAACCCAAAAATAAATCGGTCCTACTATGTGATGGGTGGTGTAGCTGAGCAGTAAAGCCATAGGCAGAGGGATGTTGGGCACTCCAGTAATCCTGCAAGTTCGAGTTTATTATCATATGCTCCAAAAGGTATCCCAGCTGATCGCTAGTTGTAGAAGGTGATCTTCAAGCTCCTCCTATAATTTAACAAGAGAGGCAAAACAAAAGTCAGATGAGAGAAATGGAGAAAAAAAAAGATGAATCTGAAGGATTATTGGCAGAGAGAGATGTAGGAAGAAAGGGAAGAAGACAGAAAGAGGGAAGAAACAAAATGGAAATGAGATTCTGGAAAAGGATTTAGACGAAAACCAAAAAGAGGACGTGGTACAAAAAAAAAAAAAAAGACCAGGATCAACCCAGCTGAAACCCAGGGCCAGGCAGGCCCAAACATCAGACAAACCAGGAAGTCACCTAGAGTGGGAGCTCTCAGGGTGCGGGGGAAGTGCAGGGCATTCCAAGCTAGATTCTGACAGCCAGGGGTGCATAAGGTTTGCCTCGGGCTTAAACACCTTAAACAAATTATGGGGCCGGCCCTGCTAGAAACAAAATAATCAGACAACAAAGATACAAAAGAATGTCAGTCTTTAGAGAATGAAATATGTCAGCTTTGAAAATGTGCATTCCTTATAGCTTGTGGGAAATATATTTCTGTTTTTCCAGTGTTCCACAGCTCACGCAGTTTGTTTTGGAGTTTTCCATTTGGGAACTACAGGCCGGTTAGTCTGACATCTGTGGTGAGTAAACTAATGGAAATACTGCTAAAACAGAAGGGCTACTCTCTGAATTATTCTGTGCACCTTGCTAGAGGCCTGCATGCCAGTGCTGACATTAGTCACTAAGCTCCTCCTCCTGCTCCCCCTCCCCCTCGCACCAGCACTATCCTGAACTGATACTGACATCTCCACAGACTCACTATCCTGCTTTATTGACTACATACTCTTCTAGGCTTCACTCCTGCTGGCCAGCAGTCTATTATGGTGCCAGCAATAATGTGCTACAAGTTATAGCAGGAGTAGGCCTAAGTTTAGCTCAACAACCGCTGCTGGTGTCAAACCACACATACATATGCTCCATTCAGCTCCTTTTGTGGTAGCTGAACCTTGGGCAAAACGCCAGGTAAGAGGGCAGTATTAAAGCATAGAAATTCTTGGGTTGGAAAAGGGGAGCAAGGAGTAAACAGTTTAGGTGACCATCTCACTTAGTGATTGTATTTGATGCTCCATTAAGTGATAAAAATGGCGGGGGGGGGGGGGGAGCTATACATCAGTTGTTCCACCGTCAGAGCAGAAAGACTTTTAGCATGAGATGGTTAGCTGTTGCACAATCAGAGAAGTTCTGGTGGAGACAGAACAAGAAGACACAATCTGCTGAGAAACTGCTTGAGAAAAATATGCAGATAAAGGAGAATGTGACAGACACTAAGACTAACCTGCTCTGGTAAGGACTGTGGAAGAACTAGTTCCAGTTAAGAGCTTGCCCCCTTCCTCACTGTTCACATTCCTCCTTCACGACCCTTTGTCCAGTGTCCTCATTTTCCTTCCACTGCTCACTGGTCTCTTCCTCCTTATCCCATACTATAAGAAAATCCAAGGTTCTTTGAGCCTAAAAGCCTCTCTCTGACAGTGGTCAGTCCAGTTCACAAGTACCTGGCGGATCCCAAAAAGTAGATCAAATTTCTCATAGTTCATTTCCAAAGATATGCAGCGGCTTTAGCAGAAACCAAAAAGGTAGCTGGTATGTAAATATGTGGACAATTTTTAATTCATCATTGTTGCTTATGGTTTTCTCATCTCTCCCTTGCTGTTATATGCAATGGTTTTCCTAAGTCTACCTGTTTGATCATTTTTTAAGGACTTTTTTTCTTGGTACTTGCCCAAACCTCTTTTGAATCTCGCCGCTAGTTGTCTTGACCATGTCCTTCAGCAATAGATTCCAAAGTTTAATTAGGCACTGCATGAAAAAAATACTTTCTACAGATACAATTTACTAGGCAATGCAGCAGGAAAAAAAATAGCTATTAAAACGGAAATTATTTTTTTCATTTTTACTAGCTAATTTTTTTTCTGCTGCCTTTCCTAATAAGTTGTATTTGTATGGAAAAAAGGGGAATTTTTTGTGTTCCTGGGTAAAGCTTTTTTTTCTATTACTAGAGTTCTTTTTCTTCTCCTCTTGTCCTCAGGTTCAAAGAGGTAGGCAAGCTCTTTGAAGTTTCTTACCTCCTTAGGTGTTAGATCCCTCCCTTCCCATCGCAGCTCCCACCCACCGCAAGTAAGCATTCTTGCTATATAAGGCAATGCCCCAGTTAGCTTGTTGACAAAAATGACAGGTTTTTATTGCTTGATAAGGAAAATCTAGGAAGCAAATAGTACCACATTTGGATATCTCTTAAAAGTAAACAATTTGTTATTCTTTAAGAAGCTTTGATTAGGTAATTTCACAGAGAGAGCACATTAATCTAAATACCTCAGACACAGATCATCAAAATTTACTAGTGTAAAGTAATCACTGTTTAACAAGGAAGTAGGGCTATACACAGGTGGAGGTGTAGCCTAGTGGTTAGGGCAACAACCTGGGATCAGAAAGATCAGAGTTCAAATCTCACTGATTCTCCTTGTGGCCTTGGACAAGTCACTTAACCCCCATTGCCTCAGGTACAACCTTAGATTGTAAGCCTTCCAAGGACAGAGAAATACCTACAATGTTGTTGTTGTTAAGTGCTGTTGAGTCGGAGTCGACTCATGGCGACCCTCTGGATAGCTATCCTAAATTGTGTTCAGTCTTGAGTCAGGCGGCTCATTGTTGACAGACTGGTACCCATAGCTGCTGTTATTGTCTCGATCCATCTCATTGCTGGCCTTCCTCTTTTGCGCTGACCTTCTATCTTGCCAAGCATGATGTCTTTCTCTAATGATCTCTCTCTTTGCATGATGTGTCCAAAGTATGAAAGTCAAAGTCTTATCATCTGAGCTTCTAAAGAAAGCTTAGGTTTGATCTCCTCTAGTACCGACTGGTTTGTTCTTCGGGCATCAATTTTCTTCCTATCTTTTTCACTGTCCAGCTTTCACATCCATATGATGTTATTGAAAATACTATGGCTTGAACAAGTCAAATCTTTGTATGGAGAGAGACATCTCTGCTCTTGAGAATCTTATCTAGGTCTTTCATAGCCATTCTGCCAAGAGCAATGCATCATCTGATTTCTTGACTGCTTGTTGCTTCTTTATTGATAGTTGATCCAAGTAGGTTAAAGTTGTTCACGATTTCAATTTCTTCTCCTTCAACGATGAACCTGTTGATTATGCCAGTTGTCATGATCTTTGTCTTCTTTACATTAAGGTGCAGGCCCATTTTGAGACTATGTTCTTTGATTGTGAGAAGCAAATGTTTCAGATCATCTTCGCTTTCAGCCAGTAATGTGGTATCATCAGCATAGCGAAGGTTGTTGATGAGTCTTCCACCAATCTTCACACCTCTGTTGTCTTCATACAATCCTGCTTCTCTGATGATTTGTTCTGCATATAAATTAAACAGGTAGGGGGAAAGTATGCAGCCTTGTCTTACACCTTTGCTTATTTTAAACCATTCTGTTTCTCCTTGTTCCATTCGAACTGTTGCTTCTTGATCAATGTACAGATTGTGCAAGAGTACGATCAGGTGTTCTGGTATACCCATGCTTCTTAATGTTGACCAGAGTTTCTCATGGTTTACACAGTCAAAAGCCTTGCTATAGTCGATAAAGCACAAATAGATATCCTTTTGGTATTCTTTAGTCTTTTCAAGGATCCATCTCACATCCGCAATGATGTCTCTCATTCCTCGCCCTTTCCTGAACCCTGCTTGCACTTCAGGTAGTTCTTGTTCCAGGTATGGTTGTAGTCTCTTTTGAATAATCTTCAGTAGAATCTTACCTGATTGTAACTTACCTTGATCTACTACTGGAAAGGCGTGAGCTAAATACTACAAAATAAAATAGAACAATGCTATTAGAACATACAAAAGAGGTTAGCTGCTTTTTCTCTTAAAGGACAGCAGAAGAAAAGTTATGGACTTTGGTAAGTTTCTCTCATTTACTTCAACGGGTAACAAAGCTCCACCAACTGAGCAATGGCTGGAAAAATCATATTGCCAAAGCTGTTGCCCCTGTAATAGCTTCTGCCTCTGTCCAGTGTCACACTGCAGCGCCCTCTGGCGTAGGTATAGGCAGTTGCCTATGAGGGGTTAGCATGTGGGGCAAAGAGGAAAGCAAATTTATATACCTAAGTGCTGCTGTCTGGTGTCCATTGTAGTTGTGGGCCAAGTAACAGAGCGAAGGCCTTCTGTGAGTTCCAATAATAACTTTATTTCCACACACAGGAATTTGGAGCACTACGTCCCCAGGCACAAACAAAAAGTAGTGGTACTCAATTGTGTCAAATAAAAAGTCCATGAAAATCCTGATGCTTCTCAGGTACAACTCAAAGTACAAAGTTCAGCAATTCTTCCATTAGCTTCCAATACAAACCTTGATTTCTTCCATTAAACATTGCACTAGTATGCTTTCTTTAAACATAGGACATTCTCCAGCATTGAGCTTTACTTCACAGGTGCAATAATTACCTCTGAGTTTCCCACGGCAGAAGGCTGCCTTTCTCAATGAAACTCAGATTCATTCAAATAGGCTTCTCAGCACTTCACATATAAGCTTTTGATACAGCTTCTCTCCTCTTATAGGATTCACTTAATGTAACTTCAATCCTTATAACAGATCCCACATTCCATAGGCGAATCACTGCTAACTGATGAAGGTGGATCAATTAACATCTCTTCTGGGTCTGATATATCTTTGAGGCTTTGGTTAAGAGAGTCTACAGACTGCCATTGCTTAATTAAATCCTTAAGCTGTCTTCTTTTGTTCTCCTTAACATACCTAGGCACATGTACAGGCTCTAAGTTATCAGCACCTTTTAAAAGCTTATAAAAAGGGCTCACCTGATTTCTGGTACGCCTAGACTGTGTTCTCTGGCAGGGAGGTAAACATTTCCTGTGATACTGTTTCACTAAATCTTGTATTACAGCGTCTTCGTCAGAGCCTAGCTCCTGCCCGTGTCTGTGCTGCTTGTAATTAAGAACATGCTGATAGGCACCTGGGATGCACTCAGAGCTAGAGCTCCTATAACGTTGTCTGTGACAAGCAACTTTCTTTAGCTTACTGAAAGGGACCTTCTCTCTGCCCAATCTTTCCTTTATAATTTCATTCCTGAGAGAGGATTCCTGAGAGCTATTTCTCTCCCTTACAGGCAAGGTATCTGACCTTCTCCCCTGGAGTTTTAAATAGTCTCTGACCTGCTTTCCTTGGCTAATGAGCTCCAAGTAGTTCCTCCTTGGAAGGTTCCTCTGAGGCTTGGCCTCTCTCCTTGGCTCCCTTTGCCTCTGCTTCCCAGACTCTCTCTTAGTCTCTGCAGTCTTTCTCTCGGACTCTCTCCTGGTCCCAGTCCTGCTCTCGGACTTGTTCCTGTTCTCCGGTCTGTTCTCGTACTCCCTCTCCTTCTTTCTCCTCCCTTGCTCTTTCTGCCTACTGGCAGTGGCTTCCTGGTTAAGTGAAGCAAGCTGCCCTATCGTGTGTGACTCCGCCCCTTTTCCTCCCACGTCAGCTCCCTGGGTTTGCTTCAAGCTAGGGTGTGGCTCTCTTTCCACTTTCCTGTGTAGCACAGCTTTCAGGGCTGTATCTTTAACCCCTTCCTGCCCAGTTTCACTGACAGCTTCTGAAGAGAAAAAGTGTTTTAAACCTTCCTTTTCAGGTTCTGCAACCTCTGCATTGTCACACCAGATAGACAGCCCGATGCCATTTGAGGGACTGGTTCCATGTACAAGATGCCTGCAAGCTGAAGCCCTCATGAAACAAGTAGAGGAACTCAGAGAAGAGGAGGCAAGGCTGAGAAGCATTCGAGATAGCAAGTAGTACATCGATGAGATGCTTCTCGAACCATCCAAGCTCTCTGACAGAGGTGAAGATGGTATGCTACAGAATGAAGAGAGTTGGACACAAGTCACCAGAGCCTGCAGAATTGACAATCCAACCCCTCCCGCCCTCGAATTGAAGAATTGGTATGCAACCCTGGAAATGGAGGAGGTGAAAGCATCCCAGGAAAGGGAAGAACCAAAGCTCAAGCACCCCAAAGTTGCAGAATCAGTGACCATAAGAAAGCAAAAGGTAGTGTTGATTGGTGACTCTCTTCTGAGGGGTACTGAGATATCCATATGCCAACCAGACTTGATATCTAGAAAGGTGTGCTGTCTGCCAGGTGCCAAAATCCAAGATGTTATGGAAAGTTTGCCGAGACTCATCAAGCCTACTGACTATTATCTGATGTTATTCATCCATGTCGGCACAAATGGTACTGCTAGATATCACTCCAAGTTTATCAAGAGTGACTTAATGGCTCTGGGATAGAGGGTGAAGCAGATTGGTGCACAGATGGTATTCTCTTCAATCCTCCCTGTTGAGGGTAAAGGCCAAGGCAGAGAAACTTGCATCCTGGAGATGAATGTATGTCTGGTGTCATTGAGAGCATTGTGGTTTCCTGGATCATGAGATGATTTTTCGAAGGGCTGCAGAGCAGAGATGGTCAAAATGTCTTCTGCAGCAGACTGGCTAACCAACTGAAGAGGGTTTTAAACTAGATTCGTTGGGGATGGGTAAAGAAAGGCTCCAGGTAAATAAAACATTAAATACCTTTGTAGAAATGGATAAAAGGAGCAACATATGGAAAGCGGTGTGCATAAATGCCCATAGTATGGGAAATAGAATCCCAGATGTTGAGTCTTTAATGGAAGAGGTTGACAGATTTAGTGGCACTTATAGAGACATAGTTTATGGACAACCATGACTGGGATGTAATTACAAGGTGTGATAAAAAAGTATTGAGACTTGAACAATAACACAAGAACTATAACACTAACAATTATTGCACCCGGTCTCCTTCAAAGTTGTCCCCTTACGATAAAACACACTTCCTCCAGCATTCCAGCCACTACTAGAACAATTTTGAAATGCCTCTTTCATTATGCTGTGAAGCTGCTGTGTCAAATTTTGCTTAGTGGTCTCCAAGTCATCAAATCTCCTTCCTTTCAGTGGTAATAGGTGAGTACGGAGGCTGATGGACTTGCTTAATTTGGTGTTTGGCCAAGAACTGCTGGACAAGATGTGATGCATGAGCTGGGGCATTATCGTGATGAAGCAATCATGCACCATTCCTGTTCAACTCTGGCATCTTACGATGAATTGCATCTCTCAAATGAATCAGAACTTGGATGTAGTACTCCTTATTGATGGTTTGGCCTTTTGGAGCATACTCATAATTAACAATACCCTGGTCATCAAAGAAAACTGTGAGCATGACCTTGACATTGCTCCTCACCTGAAGGGCTGTCTTGGGTCTGGGAGAGTTTGGAGTCTTCCATTGTGAGGATTGAGCCTTAGGTTTTGGGTCATAACCATAAACTCATGATTCATCACCAGTAATAATCTTTTTGATGAAATCTGAGTCATTTTCAATACATTCCAACAACTCCCTTGCTGCAAACAGTCAATCTTCTTTTTGGTCAGGGGACAGGGGTTTCGGCACGAATTTTGCAGACACATGTCTCATCCCCATATCAACAGTAAGAATGGACTGTACTGACCCAAAACCGATGTCCATGTCCTCAGCAAGCTCCATGAGAGTCAATGGACGATTTGAGCATATTGTGGTATGCACTGCTTCAACTTTGTCTTCATTCCTGTTCGTGGATGGCCTTCTGGAACGTTCGTCACTGTCAACACTTTGGTGGCCCTCTTGGAAATGTTTGCACGAGTCAAAGTTCAGAATGACTCATGCATTCATTGCCATGCAAGCACTTGATTATTTGTTTATTTATTTAAAGGTCTTCTATACCACCTTTCACATTAGCAAAGCGCTTTACAAACAACAATGAACCAATACATAACAACATTAATAAGAATTACAGTATAACATAGTACAAATGATTAATTTAGGAGAGGACGTGAGCTTAATAGGATTTACTTAATCAACATATACAATATAATTATAAACAAAATTATATACAGTTTCATGATGATAGATATGTGAGATGTAGTTAATGTGAGTTCATTGAGTGTTTTGGTCTAGGCTTTTTATTACTCTGTGGCAATTTGAATGGGTAGGTGAATGAGAGTTAGGTTGGGTCAATCTTGTCGTTTATGTTAGATCACAGAAGTAATCAATGAATAGGTGCGTCTTGAGGATTTTCCCTTAATATGGACAAGTCAGTAGTAGCTCTTAATTTTTCTGAAAGGGCATTCCATAAAATTAGGTGCACAAAGAGAGAATGCTCTATTATTTATTATTATTCATTTATTAAGCGCTACAAGGCATACACAGCACTGTACAAACACAGAGAAAGACAGTCCCTGCTCAAAGAGCTCACAAACTAAAAGACAAACAGACGTGACAATACAAGAAGCATGAAGTCAAAGGGAAGAGGAGACACAAGGAAAACAAAGATCATGGTCTGAAAGCAGTCTCAAAGAGGTATGTTTTTAGCAAGGATTTGAAAAGGGAGAGAGAAGAGACTTGACGTAGAGATAGGGGAAGCTAATTCCAGGCATAAGGAACAGCAATGTGAAAGGATCGAAGTCTGGAGTTAGCATTAGAAGAAAAGAGCATAGAGAGAAGGAGACCAGAGGAGTGGAGTTCATGAGGGGGAGAGTTGGGAGAGAGGAGGGAGGAAAGATGAGGGCAGGGCCGGCCCGTCCATTGAGCGAGAATGTTTTTTGCACAGGGCCCCGCGTTTCAGGGGGCCCCGCGCAAAAAACATTCTGATCCAAAAGTAAAATGAAAAAAAATTTTTAAAAGCTGTCTGCTGCCGCTTCCGGGGCCGCCGCAGCAGAATCGAGTGTGCCGCGGGGCCCCCCCTGTGCCCGGCAGAGCCTGCCCTCCCCTGTATCACTTCACTTTCAGCTGCAGTCAGTCACACGCGCCGGCTTTCAGAGCGCGAGGGGAGAGTTTCTCCTTCGCTGCTCTGTTAAGCCCGCGGGGGCTGATGGGAACTCCCATCAGCCCCCGCGGGCTTAATAGAGCCGCGAAAGGGAAACTAGTCCCTTCGCGCTCTGAAAGCCGGCGTGTGTGACTGACTGCAGCTGAAAGAGAGGTGATACAGGGGAGGGCAGGCTCTGCCGGGCACAGGGGGGGCCCCGCGGCACACTCGATTCTGCCGCGGCGGCCCCGGAAGCGGCAGCAGACAGCTGTTTTTTATTTTAAATTTTCCCTGGGCTGGGCTGGGCTGGGGGAGGGGGTTTAGGAGTGGTGATGGGTGATGGGCGCTGGGGGGGGTTAGGAGTGGTGATGGGCGCTGGGGGGGGGCTAGGAGTGGTGATGGGCACTGGGGGGGCTAGGAGTGGTGATGGGCGCTGGGGGGGGCTTAAACTAAAAATTGGGCGATGGGGGATTAGGACTGGAAATGGGCTGGTGGGATTAGGACTGGGAGTGGGCTGATGGGGAGGTTAGGACTGGTAATGAGCTATGGGGGGGCTTAAACTAAAAATTGGGTGATGGGGGATTAGGACTGGAAATGGGCTGGTGGGATTAGGACTGGAAGTGGGTTGATGGGGGGTTAGGACTGGTAATGGGCTATGGGGAGCTTAAACTAAAAATTGGGTGATGGGGGATTAGGACTGGAAATGGGCTGGTGGGAGTAGGACGGGAGTGGGCTGATGGGGAGGTTAGGACTGGTAATGGGCTATGGGGGGGCTTAAACTAAAAATTGGGTGATGGGGGATTAGGACTGGAAATGGGCTGGTGGGATTAGGACTGGATGTGGGTTGATGGGGGGTTAGGACTGGTACTGGGCTATGGGGGGCTTAAACTAAAAATTGGGTGATGGGGGATTAGGACTGGAAATGGGCTGTGGGGATAAGGACTGGGAGTGGCATAATGGGGAGGTTAGGACTGGTAATGGGCTATGGGGGGGCTTAAACTGAAAATTGGGTGATGGGGGATTAGGACTGGAAATGGGCTGGGGGGATTAGGACTGGGAGTGGGCGATGGGGGGCTCGGACTGGTAATGGGCTATGGGGGGGCTTAAACTGAAAAATTGGGTGATGGGGGATTAGGACTGGAAATGGGCTGGTGGGATTAGGACTGGGAGTGGGCTATGGGGGGCTAGGACTGGTAATGGGTTGGGGGGGTTGCTAGGACTGGAAATGGGCTGAGTGGAAGGGGGCTTGAACTGCAAATAGCTGATGGGGACGGGGCTTGGAATGGAAATGGGCTGAGGGGAAGTGGGGGGCTTGAACTGCAAATAGCTGATGGGACGGGGCTTGGAATGGAAATGGGCTGAGGGGAAGTGGGGGGCTTGAACTGCAAATAGCTGATGGAGAGGGGGACTTGGAATGGAAATGGGCTGAGTGGAAGGGGGCTTGAACTGCAAATAGCTGATGGGAAGGGGGGCTTGGAATGGGCTCTTAGGGGAGGGAGCTAGGACAGGAAATGGGCTGATGGAGGGGCTAGGATAGGACTGGGAATTGGGTGTTGGGGGGAGCTAAGATTGGAAAGGGGCTGGGTGGGGGGCTTGGATTGAAATGGACTCATGGAGGGGCTAGAACTGGAAGTAGGCTCATGGGGGGCTTGGATTAGAAATGGGCTGAGTGGAGGGGAGCTAGGATTTAACATGGGCTGATGGTGGGGCTAGGAAAGGACTAGAAATGGGCTGATGGAAGGCTGGTATTGGAAATGAGCTGATGAAGGGACTCGGATAGGACTGGAAATGGATGGGGGAGCTAGGACTGGAAATGGACTGATGGGGGGCCAGGACTGGAAATGGGCTGATGTGGGGACTAGAAGGGAGCAGATACTGGGTGGGGCTGGAACTAAAAGGGAGCTGATGTTGGGGGAGATTAGAAGGGGATGGGGCTGGGAGAGTGAAATGGAGAGGGGAAAAATATTTTGTGTGGGAGGGAAGAAAAATGTACAATTGGCCGGGTATTGGGAGACTAAGTGGGGATTGAGGATGGGGGGTAAAACTTGAGTGGATGCAATAGGAATGCGGCAAGAGCAAACGGAGAAAGATTATTATGTTAAAGCAGATGTAGAGAGAGAATGGAAAAAAAACTAGAAGAGAAGAAAGGACAAATGGACAGCAGACGATGGAGAGATAGCGGAAGACACAAATAAACCAGAAGAAAGTGGCTGGAACAATTGCAACTGAAAAAAAAATGCACAAAAGGTACAAAGATATCTCTTTATTTTGAATTTATTAACTGGAATATGTCAGCTCTGGGAAATGTGCATCATTAATGTCTGTGCTTTGTTTAGTACAAGAGGAAATTAATTTATAGTTTTATTTCTACATTGTTGTTGTACATTCCAAGTTTGGCTTTTAGGGTTCCCAGTTTAATTATTGTCTTCCTGTTTTTAAATTGTGATTCCTTGTTTGGTGATGGTCTATGTTCTGCATGTGTAACTGAGCTGAGGTATTCTGTTTATGTAATTCCTATTTGACATTGTTACTTGTTCTCTTTCCCCAGTAGGTCATGTATTGTTATTCTCTGAAATGTATTGGTTTAATATTTGCAGTGTTGCCTTTTGATAGGTAGGGTATGGTGCTTTATGAGTCCTGGTAGTGCTGTTAGGATACGGTGGGTTTGCTATGGGTTCTAGATGGGCAGTGTTTGTAGTAGTTCCTAATGTGCCTGGCAGTTGGCACTGGATTATAATAATGTAGAAATCTTTGTCTTTCTTTATCCATACACTCATGAAGAGGCATGTTTACTAAAAGTTAGTGTATGGTAACATTATGCAAATATGTATGCAAATGAGGCCCCTTATGCAAATGAGGCCCCGCACTCCCCTTGGGCCACCCCTGGATGAGGGACCGTAGAGTGAATGCATTTAAAAGTTAGGAAAAGTAGTTTGAAATGGATACGGAACCGAAAGGGAAGCCAGTGAAGCAATTTCAATAGAGGGGTCAAATGAGAGTAACGCGGCTGGCAGAAAATCAGTTGTGCTGCAGAGTTCTAAGGTCTTTTTGCCTAAACTTTTTAATCTATCTAGCCTTTACCTGACCCTTCGAAGGAAAGTGCTCACAGAATTATGGTGTGGCATGGTACACAAGAATGTTTCCCATGAACTTTCATTTTGAAATCACTGCACTATCAGCAAGTAGAGGTGATTCTAGCAACAGTACAGAGCAGAAATCCAATTCTTTGGAATGGAAATAAGCTTTGGATTATATGCCAGACTTTTCCCTCCTCCACAGCACATAAACAGAAGCAATATTTGGAGCATTGCCCTAGGCATGCTTGCTATGGCTTATTCTACCCGGAATCTTCAGAGTGATCTACTGTAACAAACACAGTGTTCCAGGAACCAGATGAGCTTGCCATGTTTCTGGACTAAGCATGAGCGGGCCAAGATGGAGACACAATGAGCCAGTACGATGTGATCGGAAACTGCTGTATTAGCACTATGCTATATTGGTCATGACAGCGGGATCCTGCATGGTTCTATGTATCAGACGGCAACACTGTATTGATTTAAGGACCACTGAGAAGTGGTCTCCAGGCTGCGGATTGCAAGAATAGTAAGGCCGCGGGCCCCGTCCGCGTGGCCGCTGCTAACCGGGGGGGCGGCGGGCCGATCGCCCCCCCCCCCTCGGAGTTCCGGCGGCACGCGGCTCGGCGGTGCCCCGCGTGGTCTGGCGCCCTCATTGGCTCCCCTCGGTGGCACGCGGCTCGGCGGTGCCCCGCGCGGTCTGGCGCCCTCATTGGCTCCCCTCGGCATTTTAAACGCCCGGGAGCCAATGGGAGGGCTAGGACTCGGCAACGGGGGGGGGGGGTGGGTAGTGCGGGGACCAAGCACTGCTCCGGCAGTTGCTGGGTTGAGGCTGGAGGCGCCGGACGTGCTGGTTGGCGGGAGCAGGATACGGCGTGGTATCGAGGGCCTTGTGCAGCAGCGGGAGGCGGCACGAGAGGCTGCACCGTTTTTGGAGCTCCGGGAGGCAGTGGAGCAGCGACGGGGGAGTCGGGAGACTCGCGGTGGTGTGTGGGCCGACTGCAGCCCCGGGCTGAGGTGCACAGGATCTTCTTCAGGCAAGTGGGTCTTTCGGTGGGGTTGTGCCTCAATTCCATCCCCCCCCCCCAATTAAAATCGGTAGCCAAAGCAGTGGGGCTCTTTAGGGTTCTTACATCTCCAAATAAAAAAAAACAAAAAACAGAGAGATCAACCCACTATAATTAGTTTCCAGGGTTCCTCCAGCCTTTTTAATTTTGCCATGGCCGGCGGAGGGAAAAAGGGGAGTTCCCGACAGCGCGAAGGGTCTGGCAAGGCTAAGCCGGGCGGTCCTCGGGGAGGGGGGCCTGCTCCTTTGGGGCGCCCAGCTCATTTTGGGAGGGGGGGGGGACCAGGGGCAGGGCACCGAGCCGTGGCCCAGCGTCCGGACGTGGTGCTAGCCCTGTCGGCGGCTCCAGGCAGTGGGGGCAAGTGGGAAGGGGGGTTTCGGCTGGCCCTTTAGCTGGTGGCCGGCGGGGTAGGTCAAAAGGCCCGGCACGAGGTGCTTTGGGGCTTGGAGAGGCCCTCGGTCCTAGGGGTGGCTTGGGGGTGGCCACAAGTCCAGTGGGGGGGATTGAAGGTGTCGCTACTCAGGTGAGCAGTGTGGTGGTGGACGCTGCAAGTCCTGGGGGTGGCTCGGCTCCTGCTGGGGCAGCTTACTCGCCCGCGTGGGCGCATTGGCAAGGCGGGGGCCAAGGCTCTTCCCGCGCTGCATGGCTAGGGGCGTGGCAGCCGCCTTGGCCAGTGGCGGGTGTTCCTTCGTCTTTCCCTGTTTTTTCTCCGCAGGTTTCGACCGGCTGGCACTACTTGGGGCACCCTTGGGGGGCTCCTGCTGGACAGACGGACGACGGGCGGGCGAGCGCAAGTGGTGGCCCCGTGTCTGTCGAAAACGGGGGAGGAGCGGAAGCGTCAGCGTCGACGCCACTGGAGACGGGCGTGTCTCCCGAGGTAGCAGCACCAGTGGCAGGTGAGTCGGCTGCTAGCGCAGGGGCTGGAGAGGGGGGTAAGACACGAGCGACCAAGCGCAGGCGGCGTTCATGTCACCGGCGGCGGCGTTCGGGGTCCTCCTCTTCTTCAACCTCTGAGTCTTCGTCCGGCTCGGTTTCCGACGACTTGTCCCGGAGTCTGCGGACAACTGGTGGGGAGGTCGGCGCAGGACAGGTGGGTTCGGTGCCCTCGGTGGCGTTTTTCTCTGAGTTATGGGAGGGGGTGCCAAAGACTCTGCGGAAAAAGATTGTCAAGCGTCGCTATTTAGATATTTTCCGCTTACTTGAAGGTCGTAAACGGTCGGGGGATAGTCGACGGAAACGTAAGGAGGACGAGAAGGCGGGTAGGGTCAAGAGAGTGGCCCGGAATGTGGTTAATTGGACTCGGTCTTTCCTACGCTTGGCTAGTGTATGGGGTCATTCGCATCCGGAGCAGTACGGTATGCTTTTGGCTTACACGGATTCCATACTAGAGGCCTCACAGACTCATGAGGGTTGGGCTTGGCTCAACTATGATGAGAAATTCCGTGATAAGATGGAGGAGAATCGCATGTTGTCGTGGGGAACGCAGGACATTAATCTTTGGCTGACGCAGATGGCGATCAGACCTGGCGGTGGAAGCATGGGTGGGCAAAGAGGTGGGGTCGCCGCCCCCGCGTGGGCGGATCGGCCCTTTCGATCTGGCGTGCCCCCTGTTTTGCAGAGAACTCCAGGGGGGGGGGAGCTGGTGACTTGTGCTGGCGCTTCAACAAGTCTTCCTGCCCCTTTCCGGATTGCAAATTCCGGCACGCCTGCTCCGTCTGTAATGGGGGTCACTCAGCACTCAAGTGTGTCAAAAAGAGTGGCGGGGGCATGTCAGCCCCCAACCACAAGTAATAAGGACTTGTGGAGTTTGGCCCCCACCCCGGTTGCGATTGATGCGTTAGGTCCGTGGCTTAGGAAGTATCCAAAGCGACAGGTCAGCTGTCTATTGGAATGTGGGTTTAAGGAAGGGTTTCCCATACCGGTGGTAGGCAGTGTAGAGGTCAACAAGGTGCGGAATTCGCCTTCGGTGCGGCGTTTTGCGCAGCTGGTACGGGATAAGTTGGCAACTGAGCTAGCGTTAGGTAGGGTGGCAGGTCCTTTCAGAGCACAACCGTTTGCAGATTTGGTGGTATCTCCATTGGGGATCATTCCAAAGAAGGAGCCGGGGAAGTATCGCCTAATACATAATCTTTCTTTTCCCGTTGGTTCCTCGGTTAATGATCACATTCCTAGGGTTTTGTGTGCTGTACGGTACGCATCCTTTGACGAGGCCGTTGAGCTGGTACGTGCCTGTGGGCCGGGTGCTTGCTGGAGAAAGTGGATATTGAATCCGCTTTCCATTTATTGCCGGTGCACCCTTCCGCTTTCCATTTGTTGGGGTTTTGCTTCGAAGGTCACTTTTACTTCGATAAAAGCATGCCTATGGGCTGTTCGATTTCCTGTGCGTATTTCGAGCAGTTTAGCTCCTTTTTACACTGGGCATTCGTGGACTGGGTGGGGTGCGGCTCGGTGGTGCATTACTTAGATGACTTTCTCTTCGTAGGACCGGCGCATACGGGGCAGTGCAAGGCTTTGTTGGATGGGTTTGTCCAGTTGGCCCAGGTGTGGGGTGTTCCATTAGCATCCGAAAAGACGGCGGGTCCGGCGACTACTCTTACCTTTTTGGGAGTTGAGTTGGATTCCGTGGCGTTGGTAGCCCGCCTGCCGGAAGAGAAAGTTACGAGGCTGCGGGTGTTGGTCTCCAACGCGCTGGGCTCCCGCAAGCTTACGCTTCGGGAGATGCAGTCTTTGGTGGGGTCCCTGAATTTCGCGTGTCGGGTTATCCCGATGGGGCGAGTGTTCTTGCGCCGGTTGGCAGCAGCTACTTCGGGCGTCTCTAGACCGCATCATCGGATTCGGATGTCACGCAGCTTGCTGGCAGACCTGCGGATTTGGGACGATTTTCTTCGTGACTTTAATGGTACCACGGTGCTGCGAGATCCGGAGGTGACTTCGGCGGATCTGCAGTTGTATACTGATGCAGCGGGGGGTTTGGGTTTGGGGATTTATTTTGGGGGCTCATGGTGCGCGGAAGGCTGGCCTCAATCCTGGCGGGATGTGGGGCTTACGAAGAATATTACCTTCCTCGAGTTGTTTCCCATTTTGGTGGTCATGTCGTTGTGGCCGGATAGACTCCGCAATCGCAGGGTGCGCTGGTGGTGCGACAATGAAGCTGTAGTGTCTGTGATCAATAACTATTCCCCAAGATGTCAGCCGGTAGCTGACCTGATGCGGCAGGTGGTGTTCGCCTGCTTGCAGTTGAATTTAGTGATTAAGGCTCGTCATATTCCTGGGAGTCATAACCAGATTGCTGATGCTCTTTCCCGTTTCAAGTGGGAGCTGTTTCGGACCTTGGCGCCGGATGCGGACGACGTGGGATCTGCGGTCCCGGAGCATTTATGGTGGATTGGCCTCCAGCCATGATCAAGCTGTTGCGGAATTCCGTCTCTTCGGCGACATGGGTCATGTATCAACGTGGCTGCTGCAGTGTGGTATCCTTCTTGGTACTCCATGGCTGGCGAGCTGGGTCAGCATCGGATCTGCTTCTGGGTCAGTATGTAGCGGCGGCTAAGAATGCGGGACTGTCACGGACCACTGTCCGACGGAACGGCGGGATTCTCCTTTTTCGCACGGGCTCGCGGGTGGGGGGGGGCGGGCAGTGGATTTTTAACACGTACATTGTTGCGGGGTTGGGAGCGGTCCTGTCCCTCGCCTGGGGATTGGCGGCGCCCTATTACACATGACTTACTGCGACAGTTATGCGGTGCTTTGCCGCAGGTGGTTTCCTCGTCCTACGAGGGGGCGCTCTTTCGGGCTGTTTTTTCATTAGCCTTTTTTGGCGCGTTTCTGGTGGGTGAGCTGGTTTCGGAGTCGGGTCGGATTCGCAAAGGGAGGGAGGTGCAAGTGCATCAAGTGCACTTGCTCGGGGGTGGGGTTCGTATCCGCCTTGCCCGTTCAAAGACGGATCAGGCGGGAAAAGGTATGTGGGTGGAATTGGCAGCGGTGCAAGGTTCGCCCACGTGTCCTGTCGCGTTACTGCAAGCGTACTTACGTGTTCGCCCAGAGGTCGGCGGTAGCCTTTTTATCCATCAGGACGCGCGGGTTCTTAAGAACATAAGAACATAAGACATGCCATACTGGGTCAGACCGAGGTCCATCAAGCCCAGTATCCTGTTTCCAACAGTGGCCAATCTAGGTCCTACGTACCTAGCAATATCCCCAAAAGACACAGGTTCCATAATGCTTGTACTGGGTCAAGCATTGATATCCTGGGTCCCTTTTTAATAGTGGTTTATGGACCTTTCCTCCAGGAACTTGTCCAAACCTTTTTTAAACCCAGCTATACTAACAGCCCTTACTACATCCTCCGGTAACAGATTCCAGAGTTTGATTACACGTTGAGTGAAAAAATATTTTCTCTTATTTGTCTTAAATAGTTTACCCTGTAGCTTCATTACATGTCCCCTAGTCTTTCTATATTCTGATAGCGTAAACAATTGATCCACGTTTATCCGTTCCACTCCATTCATTAATTTATAGACCTCTATCATATCTCCCCTCAGCCGTCTCTTTTCCAGGCTAAAGAGCCCTAACCTTTTTAGCCTCTCTTCATAGGAGTAGCCTTCCATCCCCTTCACCAATTTGGTGGCTCTTCTCTGTACTTTTTCTAATAACGCTATGTCCTTTTTAAGATACGGCGACCAGAATTGCACACAATATTCAAGGTGCGGTCGTACCATGGAGCGATACAGAGGCATTATAATATCCTTTGTTTTATTCTCCATCCCTTTCTTTATGATACCTAGCATTCTATTTGCTTTCTTGGCCGCCGCTGCACACTGGGCGGAGGGTTTTAACATGTTATCCACGATGACTCCTAAGTCCTTTTCCTGGGTGATGGTTTCTAATGTGGAGCCTTGCATCGTGTAACTATAGTGTGGGTTGTTCTTTCCTAGGTGCATAACTTTGCATTTGTCCACATTAAATTTCATCTGCCATTTGGATGCCCAGTCTTCCAATTTATCCAGATCCTCCTGCAGTTTTCCACAATCCTCTTGGGTTTTAACAACTTTAAACAGTTTTGTGTCATCTGCAAATTTGATAACCTCACTAGTTTATTCCCTTTTCCAGGTCATTTATGAATATGTCAAAAGTAGCGGACCCAGTACAGATCCCTGGGGTACTCCACTATTCACTTTTTTCCATTGGGAATATTGGCCATTTAGCCCTACCCTCTGCTTTCTATCTTTTAACCAGTTCCCGATCCACAATAGTACACTGCCTCCTATCCCATGACTTTTTAGCTTTGCCAAAAGTCTCTGATGGGGGACCTTGTCAAAAGCTTTCTGGAAGTCTAGATACACTATATCAACCGACTCACCTTTGTCTACCTGTTTATGCACACCTTCAAAGAAACATATCAGATTAGTAAGACAAGATCTTCCTTGTCTAAAGCCATGTTGGCTGTCTCCCATTAGGCCATGACTATCTACATGTTGTGTAATTTTGTTCTTTATGATGGTTTCTACCATTTTCCCTGGTACTGACGTCAGGCTCACCGGTCTGTAATTTCCCGGGTCACCCCTGGAACCTTTTTTAAAAATTGGTGCTACGTTGGCGACCCTCCAATCTTCAGGTATTACAGATGATTTTAATGAAAGTTCACAGATTACCAATAGCAGGTCTGCAATCTCATATTTCAGTTCTTTCAACACTCTGGGATGTATACCATCCGGTCCAGGTGATTTGCTACTATTCAGTTTATCAAATAGTTGTAATATCTTCCCGGTGTAGTGATATTTCTCTCAATTCCTCTGCAGTATCTCCTTTAAATACCACTTCAGCCATGGGTAACATCCCTACATCTTCCTCAGTAAAGACCGAAGCAAAGAATTCATTCAGTCTCTCTGCTATAGCCTTGTCTCCTCTTACTGCCCCTTTTACCCCTCTATCATCTAACGGTCCAATTGACTCTCTCACAGGCCTTTTGCTACGAATGTACTTGAAAAAGTCTTTATTTTGTGTTTTTGCTTCTGTAGCAAGTTTCTTCTCAAATTCCCGCTTTGCCTGCTTTATCAATGCTTTGCATTTAACTTGCCAGTGCTTGTGTTGTTTCCAGTTTTCATCATTTGGCTCTTTTTTCCATTTCCTGAAGGTTGCTTTTTTGGCAGCAACAGCCTCTCTGACCTCACCTTTAAACCATGCTGGCAGTTTTTTGGACTTTCTTCCACTCTTCTTAATGCGTGGAATACAGCTGGTCTGGGCTTCGAGGATAGTATTTTTAAATAACACCCAAGCTTGCTGTAAGTCTTTAACCTTTGGAACCGCTCCTTTTAGTTTTTTCCTAACTATATTCCTCATTCTATCATAGTCTCCCTTTTGAAAGTTAAAAGGTAATACTGTGGATTCCTTTACTATCTGTCCTCCACTAATTAAATCAAACATGATCATACTATGATCACTATTGCCAAGTGGTCCCAACACCCTTATTTCTTGCACCAGATCTGGCATTCCACTAAGGATTAGGTCTAGTATGGCTTCCCCTCTGGTCGGTTCATGAACCAGTTGCTCCAAGAAGCAGTCATTTATTCCATCTAGAAAGTTTATCTCTTTAGCTTGTCCTGCCGTGACACTGACCCAGTCGATACCGGGGTAATTGAAATCACCCATTATTACTACTCTGTTGTGACTTTTGTTAGCTTCCTTGATTTCTTTGAGAATTTCATCATCCATTTGTTCATTCTGGCCAGGCGGTCGATAGTATACTCCCACTGCCATCGCCTTCCCCTTCATAAATGGGATTTCAATCCATAGAGATTCTACAGCAAATTTTGTTCCTTGCAAAACTTTAATCCTTTCTGACTCAATGCCCTCTCTAACATAGAGCGCAACCCCTCCACCAATTTGATCAGCTCTATCATCACGATATAGTTTGTATCCAGGTATCACAGTGTCCCACTGGTTATCCTCCTTCCACCATGTCTCTGAGAGTGCAATCATATCTAACCTCTCATTTAGTGCTATATATTCTAACTCCCCCATCTTATTGTTTAGACTTCTAGCATTGGCATACAAGCATTTTAGAGACTGTATTTTATTCATATTAATCTGGCTATTGGTAGGCAGGGGTAATTTGGAATCTTTATGCTCTGTCTGCTCCTTACTCAAGGGCATTAGGGCTACTATACCCCCTTTTGGAACCTCACTGCTTTTGGTAGTATCCTTCAAGGATACCTTTGTCCGAACCATGCGCTCCTGGGTGACTGTCGGCTTTCCCCTATTTTCTAGTTTAAAAGCTTCTCTATCTCTTTTTTAAAGGTTAATGCCAGCAGTCTGGTCCCATCCTGATTAAGGTGAAGCCCATCCCTTCGGAAGAGCCCCCCCTTTCCCCAGAATGTTCCCCAGTTCCTAACAAATCCAAAACCCTCATCCTTGCACCATTGTCTCATCCACGCATTGAGACTCCGGAGCTCTGCCTGTCTTTTGGGTCCTGCACGTGGAACAGGAAGCATTTCGGAGAACGCTATCCTGGAAGTTCTGGATTTCAACTTCCTACCTAAAAGCTTAAATTTAGCCTCCAGAACTTCCCTACCACATTTTCCTATGTCATTGGTACCAACATGTACCAAGACAGCAGACTCCTCCCCAGCACTATCTACGATCCTATCTAGGCGGTGCGTGAGGTCTGCTACCTTCGCACCAGGCAGGCATGTTACCAGGCAATCCTCATGTCCACCAGCCACCCAACTATCTACATTCCTAATGATTGAATCACCGACTATAACAGCTGTCCTGACCCTCCCCTCATGGGCACATGGCCCTGGAGAAACGCCCTCGGTGCGAGAGGGTTGTACATCACCTGGAGGACAGGTCCTAGTTACAGGATCACTTCCTGCCACACCAGGGTGATGCTCTCCTGTCACATGACCTCTCTCCTCCATGGCAACAGGGATGCTGCCAGACTGGAGGTGGGACTTCAGGACTATATCCCTGAAGGTCACGTCCATGTACTTCTCTGTCTTGCTTATATCTTCCAGGTCTGCTACTCTAGCCTCTAGAGAACGGACTCGTTCCCTGAGAGCAAAGAGTTCTTTGCACTTAGTGCATACGTAAGATCTCTCACCAAATGGGAGAAAATCATACATGTGACACTCAATGCAAAAGACCGGAGAACCCCCATCTCGCTGCTGGACTTCTGTCTGCATCTTAGTTTAAAGCTTGTGTTTAGATCTTTTAAATTCTGTATATAATAAGGATTGGTGTAGATGCTTATACCAATAAAAGTGTATCTAATACCCCTAATACACTTGTGTACCTACAGCTTAATTACTTAATCTCTGGTCCTCTGTGTGTGACTGATTTGGATAATGAGCTGCACCTGAGAGCAGCCCCTTTCCTCTAAGATGTGCAAGTACCTATAAAACTACAATTACCCCAGGGGTGGGTGGGTGCTGGGGAGGGAGGGAGGGAGATAAGTCCTATTCTTACGCGTTTCCAATTTACCGTAGTGCTACGGCTGTCCTTAAGGCTGATAGGTGAGGACCCTGGTGCGTTCGCCCCTCATTCCTTCCGGATTGGGGCAGCGACCAGTGCAGCTGTGGCTGGGCTGCCCGGTCAGGAGATACAGCGAATTGGGCATTGGCGGTCGGGAGCCTTCCACAGCTACGTGCGTTTGTAGGGGAGTGGGGGGGGAACTAACGGTTCTATTCTTTTGTTGCAGATGCGGGGCATAGATGCTGTTGGATTCTTGGCCACTCCTTTGTCTTCTGGGCTGGTCGGCGAGCAGCGACGCGCCCAATGGGGCTGAACTTGGGAATTTCCGAGCAGGCGGTGACTGTCACATGGCTGGGCGAGCGCGGACTACGGTGGATCCAACTCTTGCCTTTGCTTCGGCACCTCCAGCGTACCAGAGGCGCACCGGACGTGTTGCTGCTCCACTTAGGTGGCAACGATCTCGCTTCTTGGACATGCCGGCAGTTGATTCAAGCAGCTATCAAGGACTTTGGGGTGGTGTTGGAGATGTTTCCAGATGTATTATTACTATGGTCGGATATCATTCCAAGGCCGACCTGTAGGGCTCAGCGACGGTGGTCACGGGGTGTGACAAAAATTAACCGTCAAATTGGCCGGTGGGTGGGTCAGCAAGGGGGCTGTCAAATTTTCCATCCTTGGGTGGACATGGACTGCCCGGGCCTCTACAGGTCTGATGGGGTGCATTTGTCCCCAGTAGGGCTAGATTTACTGCTTAACGATTGGCAGGAGGCCTTGGAAGGTATTCCGTTGGGGGCGAGGGCTGGACGCAGCTTACCTTTGGGGGGCGGCTCTGGTCGTGGCTGACCTGAGCCGGTGGCGGGATCCCGGAGGTTTCCGGGGTCCGGAGCCGGTGGCAAGCATGAGGGCGGGGGTGGGGTACCCCCGACCCGGTTAATCCCTCAGGCTTTTGCTAATAGCATGGCGAAGCCGGAAGAGGGAAGGCGTGGAAAATGTCGGGCCTGTGCCCGGGGGAAGTGGATGTGGCGTCACCTTGCTACTAACATGGCGGGTGAGGGCTCGCTCTGCTTGGGGGGGGGGGGAGTTAAAATGTGTTGATTTGTATTGTGTGGTTGTTTAAAAGGTTATTAAAGCTGCGACCAGTTTAAGTCCCAAATGGTTGTCATGTGTTTGTTCTGAATTAATCTTTCGAGGAAATGAAAGTGGGGGTGGGGGGGGAGGGGCGAGAGGCGACGTGTCCGCCTTACCCGGTTATCAGTATACTGGTTTTGTTGATGTTAGAAGGGTCTTCTAGCAAAGCATGTTGTGTGTATATGAGTTGAAATATGTATGCATGTGTCAGGGATAGTATGAATGATCAGGTTGACCTGCTCCTCTTCCCTCTCTTCTTAGGTCATGTTGAAACGTTTGCTTAGTGTATGTGTCCCTGGGGTCAGCATAGGTGTTGATATTTGTGAAGAAGAGTGTGAGATGATTTTTCTGAACAAATTGTGGAGCAATGCTATGTGAATGAGGTATTGATATAGCTGAGTCTAGGAGGTGTTGTAGTTTTGTGTCTTGGAATGCCAAAGGTATAAACTATCCTATCAAGTGGAAAACAATATTGATGCACTTAAAGAAAATTAAACCTGGTATAGTGTTTTTACAAGAAACTCATTTGGATGATTTGAAAAATGGGAAACCAAGGTGGGAGTGGGTTTTCCCCACAATATATACGAGAAATTAGGTTGCTATTCTGTTTAATAAAGACTTGGATTATCCGATTTTATCTACTCCTTGAAACATACAGAGAAAACGAGTCATAGTCAGGGCTCTGCTGGGTAAGCAGGTGAATGTATATGGTCCTAATGTAGATCTGCCTGGGTTTTTCAAAGAACTGACATAGGGGTTGATAATACAAGGTTCATTCCTTATTTTGATGGAAGGGATTTTAATTCACCTTTTGATGGTGTTTTGGACTACAAATATGTAGATTTCATGTTCCTAAAGCACATTCCTCTGTGATGATCATGACTGAGGCGTTTGGATTAGTGGATCTCTTATAGCTGGTACATCCAGATGACAGGGACTATATTTTTTATTCAGCACCTCATAAGAAAATAATCGATACAGCTCTAGGTATGTCCCAAGAGTCATTTCACAATGTCACCTAGGATGAAACATAACCCATCATATTTTTTTTTATTTCATTAATTTATATTCTGCTCTATTATGTGATACAGCTGTGCTTACATCACAGGAAGCTGCAGTTAGGAGGTTTAACTCTGGTTTATTAAATGATCCAAAATTCTCTGAGAATATTAAGAAAGCAGTGCAAGGATTTTTTTCTTTGAATGAGGAGGAGGAGGCAACCAATCCATGTTTTATAGTATGCAGGTAAAATTTATATTTCGGGAATGTAGGGATTATTAGTAGCACAATAATAAGTTAGGCTCTCAGTTATGTCCAGGGGAAATTAGCTACTGATACCCAGCCCGAAGTCTATGAGTTATGCTGGCAATGAGCCACGGAAATAGTAGTAGTCTGGTCTGTAGTATATTATGTTTTATTATGAACAGCCAGGTAGAAAAATATACAAACATATAGCTAAAGATATATAATTAGAAACATGAGGTAGAAGTTTGTTGTGACACAGAATTACAATTAGACAAAGTAATAAATCACTAATTAGTAACCAAACGTCACTGATTCGCTCTGCACTGAGAAGAGTTATGGAATACGTTTCTAGCTAACCATTGCCCATCCGGAGGAAGAGAGATAAGACTATCTTAGCTTCGTCTGGCACTCTGGTGGTTGGGGTCCGGAGACTATGAAGAAGCACAAATCCAAGGAGGCAGCTAAGCTAGATAATGCAGGCTACAGCCCTTTCAGAGGCAAGCCGCGGGAGAACACAGAACTGAAGGTATCTGTGAAAGTCTTATCTCAGTCCTTAGGAGAATGGCCTGACACACACGTATTGTGTCTGTCTTGCAGGCAGATCAGGTAGCAGAAACCAGGTAAGCAGGGCACAAACAGCAAAAAGCGTCAAAGTTCTTCTGCGTAGACTGTATTATTCTTTGTGATGAGTCTCCGTCCTAGGTCTGGCGATAGGTTGGCACAATACAGACCGAGGTGTTCTCAGCGAATCAGGAGGTAGGTGACAGGCATCTTTCTTGCAAAGGATCCATAGTAAGATGTCATTCGGAGGAAACAATATGTAGTTTCTGGGCATAGGTACAAGTGTCCAAGGCCAGTAGAACCATCTATACAGTAGATAAGCACCAGAGAAGATGTTTTTGCATGTGGGCAGTGAATTAGCCAGGAACAATGACTTCAGTATGCACACACAGAAATGCTGGGCAAGCAGTTGCTTGAAGGTCAAGTCTGTGGCTGAACACAGCAAAAGTGTAGCAGGAAGCCATCTTGTTTGATCAGCTTGAGCATTGAGTGCCACATCTATGATTTTCTCCCAGTTGGTGAGAGGTCTTACGTGTGCACTAGGTGCAAGGAGCTCTTTGCTCTCAGGGAACGAGTCCGTTCTCTAGAGGCTAAAGTAGCAGACTTGGAAAGCATAAGACAAACAGATAGGTACATAGACGAGACCTACAGGGATATAGTCCTGAGGTCCCACCTCCAGTCTGGCAGCATCCCTGTTGCCATGGAGGAGAGAGGTCACGTGACAGGAGAGCATCACCCTGGTGTGGCAGGAAGTGATCCTGTAACTAGGACCTGTCCTCCAGGTGATGTAAAACCCTCTCGCACCGAGGAAGTTTCTCCAGGGCCATGTGTCCATGAGGGAAGGGTTAGGACAGCCGTTATAGTTGGTGATTCGATCATTAGGCATGTAGATAGCTGGGTGGCTGGTGGACGTGAGGATCACCTGGTAACATGCCTGCCTGGTGCGAAGGTAGCGGACCTCACGTGCCACCTAGATAAGGTCTTAGATAGTGCTGGGGAGGAGTCTGCTGTCTTGGTACATGTCGGTACCAATGACATAGGAAAATGTGGTAGGGAGGTTCTGGAGGCTAAATTTAGGCTTTTAGGTAGGAAGTTGAAATCCAGAACTTCCAGGGTAGCATTCTCCGAAATGCTTCCTGTTCCACGTGCAGGACCCAAAAGGCAGGCAGAGCTCCGGAGTCTCAATGCGTGGATGAGACAATGGTGCAGAGATGAGGGTTTTGGATTTGTTAGGAACTGGGAAACATTCTGGGGAAAGGAGGGGCTCTTCCGAAGGGATGGGCTTCACCTTAACTGGGATGGAACCGGGCTGCTGGCATTAACCTTTAAAAAAGAGATAGAGCAGCTTTTAAACTAGATATTAGGGGAAAGCCGACAGTCGCCCAAGAGCGGATGGTTCGGAAGAATGTATCTTTGAAGGATACAACCAAAAGCAGAGAGGTTCCACAAAAGAGTAAAGTAGCCCAAATGCCCTCAAGTATGGAGCAGACAGAGCTTAAAGATCCCAAATTACCCATGTCTAACAATAGCCAAATTAATATGAATAAAATACATTCTCTAAAATGCTTGTATGCAAATGCTAGAAATCTAATAAATAAGATGGGAGAGTTAGAATATATAGCACTAAATGAAAGGTTAGATATGATTGGAATATCAGAGACATGGTGGAAGGAGGACAACCAGTGGGACACTGTGATACCTGGGTACAAACTATATCGTAATGATAGAGCTGATCAAATTGGTGGAGGGGTTGCTCTCTATGTTAGAGAGGGCATTGAGTCAGAAAGGATTAAAGTTTTGGAGGAAACAAAATCTGCTGTAGAATCTATATCGATTGAAATTCCATGTAAAAGGGGGAAGGCGATGGCAGTGGGGGTGTACTATCGAGCACCTGGCCAGAATGACCAAATGGATGATGAAATGCTCAAAGAAATCAAGGAAGCCAGAGGGGAAGCCATATTAGACCTAATCCTTAGTGGAACACCAGATCTAGTGCACGAGATAAGGTTGTTGGGGCCACTTGGCAATGATTGCCTTTGATTTCATTAGTGGAGGAGGGATAGTAAGGAAATCCACAGTACTACCTTTTAACTTTCGAAAGGGAGACTATGATAAAATGAGGAAAACAGCTAAGAAAAAACTAAAAGGAGCAGTTGCAAAGACGTACATCAGGCTTGGCTGTTGTTGAAAAATACTATCTTGGAAGCCCAGACCAGCTGTATTCCACGCTTTAAGAAAAGTGGAAGGAAGTCCAAAAAACTGCCAGCATGGTTTAAAGGTGAGGTCAGAGAGGCTGTTGTTGCCAAAAAAGCATCTTTCAGGAAATGGAAAAAAAGAGCCAAACGATGAAACCTGGAAACAGCACAAGCACTGGCAAGTCAAATGCAAGGCATTGATAAGGCAGGCAAAGGGAGAGTTTGAGAAGAAGCTTGCTGCGGAAGCAAAAACGCGAAGTAAAGACCTTTTCAAGTACATTCGTAGCAAAAGCCTGTGAGAGAGTCAGCTGGTCCATTAGATGATAAAGGGGTTAAAGGAGCACTAAGAGGCGACAAGGCGATAGCGGAGAGACTGAATGAATTCTTTGCTTCAGTCTTTACTGAGGAAGATGTAGGGATGTTACCCATGACTGAAGTGGTATTTAAAGGTACGGAAGAATTGAAGGAAATATCGATACATCGGGAAGATGTATTACAGCTATTAGATAAGCTGAAGAGTAGCAAATCACCTGGGCCGGATGGCATACATCCAAGGGTGTTGAAAGAACTGAAATACGAGATTGCAGACCTGCTATTAGTAATCTGTGAACTATCATTAAAATCATCTCTAATACCTGAAGATTGGAGGATCGCCAATGTAACACCAATTTTTAAAAAGGGTTCCAGGGATGATCTGGGAAACTACAGACCGGTGAGCCTGACATCAGTACCGGGAAAAATGGTAGAAACCATCATAAAGAATAAAATTACTCAGCATGTAGATAGTCATGACCTGATGGGAGACAGTCAACATGGCTTTAGACAAGGAAGATCTTGTCTTACTAATCTGTTATGTTTTTTTGAAGGAGTGAATAATCAGGTGGACAAAGGTGAGTCGGTTGATATTGTGTATCTGGACTTTCAGAAAGCCTTTGACAAGGTCCCTCATGAGAGACTTTTGGCAAAACTAAAGAGTCATGGGATAGGAGGCAGTGTACTATTGTGGATCAGGAACTGGTTAAAAGATAGAAAGCAGAGGGTAGGGCTAAATGGCCAATTTTCCCAATGGAGAAAGGTGAATAGTGGTGTACCCCAGGGATCTGTGTTGGGTCCACTGCTTTTTGACATATTCATAAATGACCTGGAAAGTGGAATAACGAGTGAGGTTATCAAATTTGCGGATGACACAAAACTATTTAAAGTTGTTAAAACCCAAGAGGATTGTGGAAAATTGCAAGAGGATCTTGATAAATTGGAAGACTGGGCATCAAAATGGCAGATGAAATTTAATGTGGACAAGTGCAAGGTTATGCACCTAGGGAAGAACAACCCAAACTATGGTTACACGATGCAAGGTTCCACATTAGGAACCACCACCCAGGAAAAAGATTTAGGTGTCATTGTGGATACCATGTTAAAACCTTCGGCCCAGTGTGCAGCAGCGGCCAAGAGAGCAAATAGAATGCTAGGTATGATAAGGAAAGGAATGGAAAATAAAACAAAAGATATTATAATGCCTCTATATCGTTCCATGGTGAGACCGCACCTTGAATACTGTGTGCAATTCTGGTCGCCATATCTTAAAAAGGATATAGTGATTTTAGAAAAGGTTCAGAGAAGAGCCACCAAAATGGTAAAGGGGATGGAAGGATACTCCTATGAAGAAAGGCTAAAAAGGTTAGGGCTCTTTAACCTGGAAAAGAGACGGCTGAGGGGAGATATGATAGAAGTCTATAAATTAATGAACGGAGTGGAACGGGTAAACGTAGATCGATTGTTTACCTTATCAGAATATAGAAAGACTAGGGGACATGCAATGAAGCTACAGGGTAAACTAAGACTAATAAAAGAAAATATTTTTTCACTCAACGTGCAATCAAACTCTGGAATTTGTTACCGGAGGATGTAGTAAAGGCTGTTAGTGTAGCTGGGTTTAAAAAGGTTTGGACAAGTTCCTGGAGGAAAGGTCCATAAACCATTATTAAGAAGGGACCCAGGATATCAATGCTTGAACCAATACAAGCATTGTGGAACCTGTGTCCCTTGGGGAAACTGCTAGGTACATATGACCTAGATTGGCCACTGTTGGAAACAGAATACTGGGCTTGATGGACCTTGGTCTGACCCATTATGGCATATCTTATGTTCTTATGTAGCTTGGTTCAGGCATGAGCTGCTGAGCAGGCCGGAGATCTGCAGTTGCAGAATTGCAGGGGTACCAGCCCTACAGGAATGATTTTTGCATATACAGCCAAGCAACCTTATAACAGGAAGAAAGAACGCTTGGACTTAGAGATAACACTATTTAGGGTCTCAATCATTTACATAAACAACTTTGGCAGCCTGCAGTACTACATGAACTCATTCAGACAAAAACTCAATACAATAAGATAATGTGCAATAAGTCACAAGGTGCCTTGATGATAATTAATGCCAAATCCAAGTTATCAATGTCCCTGTTTTTTTTTTTTTAATACTTTATTTAAGTCCACCATAAAATCCAGACATATAACAACAGACGACACCCCGGGGAGGGTTTACTCTTCACCCCCCCGGGAGCCAACAAAAAGATAGTACAAAGGGCAGGCATTTTACAGTATCTCCCAACCCCCCTCCTCCCACCCCCCACCCCTCACCCACCAACCCACCCTCACTCCATTACCCACTGCAGAAACCAATTGTCATCAAGAATTGTAAAGCAACTACCGCCTACCCACTTCCTAGGTCCGCAGTCATTCAACTCCCCCCTGGAGGGTGGCATTACGGCTGTGGGGTCCTAGCTGCTGGATATATGGCTCCCATGTCGACATAAAGACTGTCCAACGCCTGGCACTGCCCCGCGCCATCCAACGCTCCGTTAGCATTAATTGATGAAAATTATTCCGCCATTCACTAAAAGTGGGCAGTTGGCGTTCCCGCCATAAACGAAGAATCGGCCCTTTACCCACCAGACAGGCCTTCCGCACAAGCAAACTCTCACCGGCTTTCACAGGTCCAGGGGTCGGCAACTGATCCAGTGCAACAAATAGTCCCGTCCAATGAAGCCTTCGCTGAAGCAGCATGCAAAGGAAATTGCATATCCGAGCCCAATATGCCCGTATTCCCCGACAGCCCCACCACATGTGTAAGAGAGTAGCCAAGGGCTCCGAACAGCGTGGGCAGGAGCCATCCGTGTCCAACCGACTGCGCAGCGCCCGCCTTGGCGAAAAATGAGCCCTCGTCACGCACTTAAATTGGATCTCCCGCCAGCGTGCTCCTTGAACTAGTCGGCTAATCCGTTTCAATGCCGTCAGTACCAATCCCAGCTGTATGTCTACACCCAATTCAGTCGCCCAAGCTCTCTCGACTCCACTATAATCAATGTCCCTGTTTAATGTACATTACCAAGTTTAAGTTTCAATGTAAACCGCTTTGATTGAAATGATAAAGCGGTATATAAAACCTGTTAAATAAATAAATAAATAAATATTACTCTGAGGGTAAACGATCAGGTAATTTGCCTGCTGGTACAAGAAGAAACTGATATTTTGCAGCACTTCTATTCTTTTTATTTCAGCATGTACCAATCTTCTGCCTCTCTGAATGCAGATATTATGGGTAGTGGCATGCTGATGTTATTGGGCACCTGGAGTGTATGCCCCTCCCCCGGGCCCTTACGGAGGAGATACGCATGGCAAGTATAGCTTTACTGGCTTGCCATGCTGCTTCCTCTCTATGCCCGGTGGTTGCTCCCTCCTGGCCGAAGTCTCGAAAGAAAGCTGCAGCACAAGACTTTGGCCGGGAATGAACAGCCGCTGCACGCAGAGAGGAGGCAGTGTGGCAAGCCAGCAAAGGTATGCTTGCCGCATGCGCCAGCACCCAGGATGGGCCACACCCACCACCCCACCCCTGGTACACTATGGATTATGGAGAATTTTGGGGAAAATATCAAACCCCTTCCAGTTGATAAAAAGTCAAGGCAGTCTCTGGAAGCCCCTACTGGCATAGACGAAATTAGGCAGGCCATTCAGATAACCCCAGCTGGATACGGCTTTACTATAAGAGGCATGGGGCTCGATATTGCAAGGCATTTACACGGTTTGCAGAGCTGTAAATTGTGTAAATGCCCTAAGTGGGATATTTGGTGGCACTAACATGGTTAGTGCTGCTGAATATCCCCAAGTAACGTAAGTGCACAAGGAAGAGCACACTCTCACAGAACAGGAAAAAACAAGGAGCAAGGGGTAACAGAAAAGCCCTGCATTGCACACACCCCAACACAGCAGCGTTTCAGCAAATGCCTTCATCAGGGGGAACTTGTTTGCAAAAAAAAAGCTAATATCTATTTGGAGCAGTGAAACAATTAAGCATTGAATGGTCTTAAGCTCTTCTCAAATGAAAAACACTGCATATTTTCACGAGACGGACGTTTGTATGGGCTACTCATTTGAGAAGAGCTTAAAACCTTGTTGTTTTTTATCCCCAAGTAACACTACTATACTCCCTGATACTAACTGCTCAGCATCGGAGAGTGTTGGGGACATTCCAAGGTCGATAACCAGTCAACGGCGATATTCAGCTGCTGCTTGGTTATCCCTCAGAGGCAAACGTTAGGCGCTGCAAAAGCCGTCCTAACTTTTGCTGCCAAAGCTAATTGGGCAGCAGCTGAATATCGCCACTGCCCAGTTAGCTTCTGTGCCGCAAACCCAGATATTCAATGCCAGTGGCCGGATATAGCCCCGGCATTGAATAGCCGCGTTAACCCTTCAGCAGTGACGGCTAACCGCTGTGCTTGTGCTAGCCGCCACTGCAGCTGAATATCGGGCCCATGTTTACTAAAGGTTATAGTCGCTAAGTGTCACTGTGTCCAAAAAAATTGAGGGCACTTAACGTGCATTAATTTGATTACTTCGCGCTAAAACCTTTAAAAGACATGCCTCTTGTTTTTTTTATGATTTTGATACACCACTTTCCAACCTCAAGGACATTGGCGTAGTTTGACTACTTCATTTGGGGGGGCAAAGAGCAGGATGACATATTTGCATATTCATTATGGTTATCCTAAAAAAAAAATGGCTAGGAAGCTGGTATATCAAACACGTGAGGGATGAGCTGTCGCCCCCAGGATACTCAAAGGGAGTAGAGGCTCTCATTCAGTGGTTTTGCCAAAAAAAAGGGAAAGCAACATATTCCCAGGCTGTATAGTTAAAATGTAGCAAAAATTGTAGCTATTTAGTTATTTCGCCTGGCACTCTAAGATTCAATAAAACTACTGACACCTGAAAATATACAGTATGCTCTGCAAAAAACAAAGGAAACATAAGGTGCTCACATGCCAAGGGACAAGAAGAAAGAGACCTACAGTGCAGTTTCTAACACCAAAATAAATTATAACTAATTTTACGAGGATTTTGGCATTAGAAACTGTGCTATGGTTCTCCCCTTTTCTTTTTGAACATCTATTTTGTGTCCAATGAAACCCCTCCTCCAACAATAGGTGCAGAGCAGAACTAGGGCATTTCACTATCAAGCCCAACATACGAGAAAAAAAAATCTGATTCCACATGTCATCTCATTAACAGCCGCTCCAATATCAAGCAGACTGGGAACTAACACAAAACCCTACAAAATGCACTGAAGACCTATAATGCAAATCTACCATACCATAATGACAGCAGCTTCTAAAATTACACAATAAAGAGCCTATCGAGAAAAGAAGAGCACCATAAATATTGCAGTGGGCCTTAGAACATTCTTTCACCTATTCAGAAAAATGAACAAGCCAGGTTCACGACTGCCATGATATGCGCAAAACTAACCCATCACACAGACAAATCACAGTTAGACCTTCAGCAAGTATAGAATAAATTATAATAAACTCAAAGTAGAAATATGTACATAAAATTAAACTGAAACCCCAACAAGCCAGGCTCTCTATGCAGTGTAACACAAGAGGAGGCAGGTGACGCTTTAACTCACCTTTGCTGAGCAGTAGCATGAGACGCACAGGCCTCTCTGATCCCACATATAGGGGGCGCAGCCTCTCTCTATAGTCTTCCCCCTCCGTCAGTCCAAATGCCACTTGCTCAGAGGCAGTCATGTTGCTGATTAGGTGCAATGTTGGGCTCTACCCGCAGTCCATCTCTGAACAAGAATCACTGGGATCGAGGGAAGGGGCAGACCATGGGGAGAGGCAGTGTTACCTGTATGTGGTATCAGAGAGAGCTGTGCCTCATGTTACTGCTCAGCAAATGTAAAAGCAGCCACTAACAGAGCTACTCATGGTATGGGACTTTATTTGTGCAGCTGTGCAGCCTATAGCTGGCGCCAAAATTCCAAACATGCTGTGCCTCTATTGTAGGCCTCAACAAATTTTGTGTGGATTTTAGGAGCCAGGCCAAAATCTTAGGAGCCAGTGCTTGTGACCTCCTTGCACCCACCACCCCCATTGTCTCTCATGTTGGTCTCATGTTCTTGTCTCATGAGACCAGCACCAGAGTTCCTATACCACGCAGCATATTTAGACGGAAATACAGATAACAGTTATAGCTTCAGATATTAAGGGGTTATTCTGTGCCACGAATAGCAGGGATGGTCGGCCCAACATGACATCCATCCCCGCTATTTGTGCCTTCTCCATGCCGCAACTAACTTCCCCACAGGTTGTGCGGGGAAGTTAGATGGGTGTGGGGAAGGGGTGGCGTCTGGGTGATCACCGGCCCTGGATGTACAGGGCTGATTCTAATGTCAGTCCTGTACGTCCAGGGCCGGCGACATGTGCAGGGAAGTTATTCTACCTCCGAGCTGGAATTACTTCTCTGGATGTTTTCAAAGTGTATGCCCAGGGTGCGGATGGGGCCAGGGGACATTCCCCGGAGCCTGACCCTGGCCTTAGGAGGGCAGATCGGGAGTTGGGCTGTGGGAAGTACTCTTTATTTTGAGGCAGCTGGCATCGTGGCTCTTCAATGGAGCCGTGCTTCCATGACAACATGGCGCAATGGCTCCATTGAAGAACCTCGACTGAGTTAGCTGGGTCAATCCTGCACATGCAGGCAGGACTGAATCGCAGTCCCAGCCTGCACATGCAGGATTGTTTGCAATTCTGATCCCATGGGGCTAGACGTGCCCTGCGGGATCAGAATCGCTATCCCCTCTCTACGTCCGGTTCAGACCAGATGTACAGAGGGGATCAACGTCCAGGACGGAATCAGGCCCTGTCTGTTCAGGTGTGTGGGTGGGGTGCCGGGCTGCAGTGCATGTGCGTGTCTGGTGCAGAGGTGGGGCACCCATGTGTGTGTGCGCAGTGCAGTGCAGAGGTGATGTGTGCGTTTGTGTGCATGGTGCAGAGTCTGTGTGTGTGCATCTTTCACGTGGAGGTAGGGTGCTTGTGTGTGTGCATGTGTGTCGTGAGGAGTTGGGGTGCCTTTGTGTTTGGTGTGGGGGCAGGGATAGGGTGCTTATGTGCGTAATGGGGGAAGGGGAATGTACCTTTTGGCAACACCATGCACAATCTACCCCCCCTTCCAACCCCTCTCCTGTTGGCTTCCTTCCAAACTCTCCCCCCTTCATCAACCCCCCGTAACACTCCCATTACCTGTCCTAAAATCCCCCATCCTCCTTTTCTAAATAGGCCCCTTGCCTCTTTAAATTGTTGCTGCCTTCTCTACCTCACTTGAACTCCCCCCCACCCCAATCTATTTTGTTGCAGGCCATGACTAGACCTCCCCTCTTCTTTTCTGCCCACAGGAATTGGATGCCCATGGGCAAATTGCTTGCCTCTTGGCCGCGATTGCAACCAACCTCTTCTCTTCTGTCTGAGGAGGATCCAATCTCCCATAGGCAGATGAATGTTGCAGCCATTATCTGGATAATTTGTTTAGGGGGGCAATGCTCCCCCTTGTCCCTCCCAATTTATGCCCATGCTTAAGGATTGAATTCTAGAATTTTCAGGATATTCCGTTCCCTATTTTATTAAACCTTTATCAGTATTTGCTCAAACAAGGAGTGACTGAAGAGTCATTTTCAGAGGCAATAATTATATTACTGGCTAAGCCAGGAAGGAAACCTTTATACTGCCAAGTCGATTGACTGATTTTCAAGTTGATTTGAATATCAGCTTCGGGTACCAGTCTGTCAACAAAGAGCCGCCTGACTGAAGACCAAACACAATTTAGGATAGCTATCCAGAGGGTCGCCATGAGTCGACTCCGACTCGACGGCACTTAACAACAACACTGGCCTGTAGACTTGGTCAGTTGATGTCTTTTTCAATAAACCCTGATCAGGTGGGTTTTATTCCCAGTCATCTCTCATCAGATCATATTAGGTTATTTAGTCATCTTCAAGTGGCAAGAAATGTATCTTATCCAGCAGTAGTGGTATTCCTGGATGCCGAAAATGCTTTTGATGATGTCAAGTGGAGATATATGTTTAAGGTGCTAAACTGGAAGAGTTTCAGTAGGATGATGAGTATTTTGTATTCCAGTCCATCAGTTTGACTCCTAGGGAGTTATTTTGTGAGCCTATTCATGCTTTCTATATCTGAAAACGGGCATTGAGATGTCCAAAGCATAGACACATCTCCAGAGCCATTTTAGAAGATGGTCCTGTGGACGTCACCAGTGTGAGGACGTCCAAGTCTGAAATGGATTGTGATAGAAGTGTGGCTGGTGTGTTTGCAGGAACCTGGACATTACTGCCTGAACTCAGAACCATCATGAATGTCCAGTCAGCTCTAAGGCATGAAAAGTCACCTGAAAAGTGCTCATTTTGGCTGAAAACCATCCAGAGGGAATAGAAAATTTACACGTTATCATCCCCGGTCCTCAGCACAATGTCAATGATAGTAGCAGTGGGATTTGAATCCTGACTGCCCTGGGCCTAGCCCACTACTCTAGCCATTAGGATATTCCTAGATGTCCATGTTCTGAAATACTATTTTGGGGACATCTATGTAGACGCCCTGGAAGACATCCATACTGGGCATGTCCGCATTTGTGAAACTGTCTGCACCTGGATGTGCCTGCTTTTTATTCAGATGTTCTGGCTTAGTCCTACCAGACTGCATCTGGACGTCCTTTCTAAAATGCCCCTCCACATGAATAAAGGAATTTCTCCATCCTTCAATATATATTGGGGTAACAGGCAGGGTTGTACATTATCCCCATTACTGTTTATTTTGGCATTATATAAGAACATAAGATATGCCATACTGGGTTAGACCAAGGGTCCATCAAGCCCAGTATCCTGTTTCCAATAGTGGCCAATCCAGGTCACAATTATCTATCAGGGTTCCAAAAAGGTGCACAGATTCCAGAAAGGTGCAGATTCCACCTTGCTTATCCCAGAGGATTTCCCTAGTCCTCTTTAATAATGGTTTATGGATTTTTCTCCCGGAACTTGTCGAAACCTTTTTTAAACCCAGCTATACTAACAGCATTTACATAATCCCCCAGTAACGAATTCCAGAGTTTGATTACATGTTGAGCAAAAAAATATTTTCTCTCATTAGTCGTAAATGGGCTACATTGTAGTTTCAATGCATGTTCCCTAGTCCTACTTTTTGAAGGAGTAAACAACCAATCTATATTTACCCGTTCCATTCCATTCATTATTTTGTAACTCCTTTCAGTCGTCTTTTATCCAAGTAGAAGAGCCCTAACCTTTTAAGCCTTTCCTCATAGGGATATCCTTTCATCCCCTTTACCATTTTGGTGGCTCTTCTCTGTATCATTTCTAATTCCACTATATTTTGTGGTAAAATGTTCAGGAAATTTGACAGGGAAAAATTTTTAGGACAGATATTACCACATATTCCTGAAACAGTAACAGACATCAATATCAATCAATATTGCTAACTGGAACGAGACTATAAAAAAGCAGCTATGCTTCCTAGCTCTAAAACAAACAAATCCAGATCCAAACAGAGAGACTCCCAACCTTGGCACTCGCAAGAAATTAGACAAATAAAGAGGGAACTTAGAAAGATTCAAAAAAGATGGCGGAAAACTAACTCAAATAATGACAGAAATTTATACAATGAGAAACTAGACTACTACAGAAAAACAATAAATGCATCTAAAAAAGCCTTTCATACAAAATTACTAACAAATTCCCTCAATCGTCCCAGAGAATTATTTGAAATAGTTAAAAAAGTATCAAACCCTCCTAATACAGATGTCACCTCTATTAACCCACAAGCTCTTGCTATTACATAACTAAGCTCTCTCCACTATCAGACCCTCCAATTCCACTAATTTACTCCAACCCAAAGCCTGATCACATATGGGATAAATTTCATACTGTAACACTAAAAGAACTGGATAAGGTGATCTCAGATATTAACACAACCACTTCTAGTCTTGATCCCTGCCCAGTTAGCTGGATCAAAAATACTAAACCACTCCTAGCGCCCTACATTCTAAATATAGCAAATTTTTCTCTCACACATGGTACTATGCCAACCATCCTAAAGAGAGCCTCAATTAGACCTATTCTGAAAAACAAAAAACTAGACAATCTTGATCCCTCTTCATATAGACCTATCTCTAGCCTTCCATTTATGGCAAAGATTATAGAAAAAATAGTATATAATCAACTTCAGGATCACATTGAACTTCATGCCCCCTTAGATTCACACCAATATGGCTTTAGACCATACCATAGTGTAGAAACACTTCTTGCAGTTATCGTTGATGATATTCTAAAATACATTGACAAATCAAAACAAGCAGTATTACTTATATTTTTGGATATATCGGCTGCCTTTGATTCAATTAACCATCGTATCCTTTTTGAAAGACTCAAACAGATTGGTATACATGGCACTATTCTTGCATGGTTCCAATCATATCTAACTGATCGATCGCAACAGGTAAAAATAGGAAACCACACATCTAAAACCCATACGCAAAAACAAGGAATCCCACAAGGTTCTGCATTGTCAGCTCTACTCTAACATATATTTACAACCTATATGCCACATCATTCAACAGTGCAAATTAAAATATGCAATTTATGCTGATGATGTTATGATTTATCTCCCTATGGACATAGACTCCCTGGACTTCTCCAATATCAAATCATGCTTCACTAAAATGACGCAATGGCTAAATGAACACAATCTACACATTAACTTCAAGAAAACAGAAGCATTATTTGTTTCTAGAAATCAAAAATGTACCCCTCCAACAGAAATAAAAATTGAAAACATAAGCATCCCCATAAAAGATGAAATAAGATACCTTGGCGTTATCATAGACAGAACGTTAAGTCTAACAACACACATCATGAATACAACAAACACAATATATAATAAATTAAGATATCTTAAAAATCTAACCATTATTATCAAATCTGGACTTCAGATCAGTCCTTCAAGCCCTGATCCTGCCTCACTTAGATTTTAGTAACATAATTCTTCAAGGTCTTCTTGGACATTGCTGCGGCTTTTGACTCTGTACATCATGATCTTTTAATAGGGCGACTAAAAGAAAAGGGCATCAACAACACTGCTCTGAATTGGTGCAAGTCATACCTTGATCAGAGATGGCAGTACGTGACCTCAGGAACCGCAACTTCCACACCTTACCACCAAAAGGAAGGCGTACCACAAGGATCATCCTTATCGTCACTCTTATTCAATATATACATACAGCCCGTCTGCAATATCATCAGGTCTTTCAAGGTCGAATGCTTGATATACGCGGACGACATCCTTCTATACATGCCTTTCTCCACAGTCCATATGGACCTTTCTCCGCTAGCCAAATGTTTTGATGCAGTGTCTGAATGGCTTCAATCTCAGAACCTTCGAATTCAACACAAGAAGACTGAGGTTCTCTTCATCACTAGGGACCCACTTTTCACCCCCCCCCCCCCCCCATCCCAGATAAAGGTGAAAGAAGCCGAGCTCCAATCAAAACCTTCCATTCGATACCTTGGGGTCACTTTGGACCAACACATGGATATGAAACTTCATATAACCAACGTAGTCAGAGCAATCTACCTCAAGATCCAGACACTCCGCCATCTTCGCCCCCTGCTTGATCCTGATGACTTCCGAACTATATTTCAAGCCTTAACCTTACCCCACCTTGACTATGCTAATGCCATTCTTCAAGGCCTCCCACTCTACATTAAACCCTTTGCAACTCGCCATGAATACCGCTGCTAGAGTCCTCTATGGAGCATCAAGAAGGGACCATGTAACACCCATCCTAAAGCAACTCCACTGGCTCCCCATACATGGCAGACTATTATTCAAGACATTATTACTCACCTTCAAGGCCACTAAAAGCATCACTTCCTCCTCTCTAATAGACCTCATTCAGACCGTTCCACCCAACAGATCTAGGAGAACGATATCAACTAATGTGCTAATTATCCCTAAAGCAGCCACAAAATGCCTATCAGCGACATCTAACAGGGCCTTCAGCTTCTATGCCCCTAAGTGCTGGAACGCCTTACCTCCAGAGATTCGGGCTATCACCGATCTATCTCTTTTCAGAAAGACACTCAAATCCCACTTTTTCCCCCAATATTACTAGACCATCCAACCAATCTCGAACACTACCCAAACTAAGAATAAATCCTGTTGTGTATATACATGTAAATACTCATGTAAATAGTTGCAGTAATGACTTCCCCATATTTTATCCAAGTTCTCTGACCTGTTCTCTGTAAAACCAAACAGTTTATTGCTCTGGTCTGTTGTTATATTGTGAACTGCGCTGATGCTGAATAGAGCGGTATATAAGAGCCTGTAATAAATAATAAATAAATAAATAAAACATGCTTTACACCAACTAAAAGTAGCACAACATGTTGCTGCAAGAATGCTTATAAATGCAGGTCCAACTGAACACATAACCCCTATACTGTACAAACTTCACTGGTTACCTATACAAAGTAGGATAAAATATAAAGTTATCATAACAACGTTCAAACTGATAAGAGATATAGCACCATCATATCTAACTGATCTACTGACAATTCATTCAAGGACCAGAACAGTGAGACAAAGGAACCTGAACACACTACTTGTTCCAAACAACTTTTCAAAACTCAATAAAACTACAACAAATAGGGCATTCAGCTTCAATGCTCCTTTAATATGGAACGCTCTGCCAGATAAACTCAGAGATATCACAGATCTTTCAGCATTTCGAAAAGATCTTAAAACTCACCTATTTATAGAGTGCTTTGGAGACTCATTCCCAATAGATGAAATATTTCCCACTTAAACTCATGTATACTCATATTCATTAATTCACAACTTACTTTTTCCTTTTTCTTACTCTATCTTACAATACCCAATTCTCCACATTATCACATTTACTCTTTACACTAATAATTCTAGTGAACTACAATACATTTTTCCTTGCTCAGATAAGATAAGATTTTTGAAATTTGTAAATATTTAAATCTGTATATATGTTTAAACTATCTATATACCTAATCAGCATTTACTCAGCATTGTAACCCTCAAATAACAATTTTTTTATATTCAATTTAATGTTCACTGTAATTTCAATTGTTTGAATAAGTTTCAATGTAATGTTCAAGTTTTGTTCTATGTAAACCGCTTTGATTTTTCTGAAAGGCGGTATATAAAACCGTTCAATAAATAAATAAATAAATAAATATCAGGTAATGGGGGGAGGAAGAAAGAGGAGAACATTCCAATTGCTAAGTATTAAAGTGTTTTAGGTTTGGCATTACAGTCCTTTTGTTTGTTTTGTGTTCATGGAGGACAGAGGAGGGGGTTTCCTTGTTAAGGGAATTATATTTTCCTAGTTCGGAGGTTTCAATTATATTTAGTTGACAGTATGGCTACTTATTTGTTGCTCCTTTTGAGTCTGCTTTGGCAATAGTTCACTGGGGCTGATGGGAGAGACCAGTAGGCTGCATCCAGTGGTGTCATGATTCTTACATGCCCAGTCTCCAAGCTGCAGGAGGAGGTACACTACCCAGATGTGGAGGACTGGAGTTCCTCAAGGAACTACAATTAGCAGGTAAGTCTAATTTCTCTTTATCCAACCTTTCCCCTACTGTGTCCAAAGTGCTGCTTTGAACAGTTGCTCTTTACCTAAACTTTGAGGTAGATAGGGAGCTCATGAATGGGCCCATAATGGTGCATGGGGTACCTTTGGCTATTCTTTAGCATTCTATAAGGTCTTTAGTGAGCGGTCCTACTAACTGCTGAGTAAATTAACACAATTTGGTATAGTGAGAAGCTTTCCACCATCAATGTTCAGGATCTTTACATCCTGGACACAATGTGCATGATGTCTCACTGTTTACTAAAACCTGATTTTTGAGACAGTATTTGCCTGGTGATGTGAGAGTAGGACACTGCTGGATCAGATCCATCTGGATTTGTGATAGGTTGATGCTAGCTAGACAATGTGCATTAAGGATCTGTATCACATTCAATACCTTTAAGAAGGGGCCGAGAGGAGCATTGTTTTTGGCTATTGCTGCTGCCAACTTATGAAAGGTCAAGAAACTAAATCAAGTTTCAAGTATTAGAGGGGGCTTAGGAGGTAGCTACTTTGGATATCTATAGGTTTTGTAAGGCTACAAGAAGGGTGTCATCTAGCCCTTCTATCTACTCTGGTAGTAGAGCTGTAGGTGCAAAGTATGTACTAACATGAAGGAATTTTGAAGGGGGAGGGATGCTAGTTGAAGACATTTTATTTACCATCAGTATTCTGGCTTGATTGAAGCTCTTGCATAATTGCATTTTCTCACTTGGTTTGCAGCTTGTCGTGCTGTGAGGGCTTGTGTGCATCAGTGATGCTGAGAGCTAAACTATCGGTAGTTTAACTACTGGCAGGGTCTCCCAAGATGGACAGGTCTCAGCTGAGGTGCCAGACGAAGACAAACCACCCATCTGGGCAGCAGCAGAATGGGATAGTGTTGACGGCGGAGGATCACATTTCTGTGACAACGGCAACAACACCAAACTTAAACTGCGCGGAAGGAAGGCCCGGCAATCTACTTCTGTATCTTGCCATGAAAACCCAATGGATAGTTACAACAAAACAAATTGTGCTATGGTGCTGGAAGATGAGACTCCCAGGTCGGAAGGCACTCAACTAGCTACTGGGGAAGAGCTGAAGACTTTTCAGAGTAAAGCCAGCATTTATGATGTGGTTGGATCAAAGCCTTCGGGAAGTCTGACTGCTGATGTAGCTGCGCATGAAATGAGAGTCAGAAGCTGTAAAGATGTCTTACACATTGGAACATGGAACGTACGAAGCATGAACCAAGGGAAGTTGGAAGTGGTCAAGAATGAAATGGAACGTGTACAACTTGATCTGTTGGGTGTCAGCGAACTGAAATGGACTGGCATCGGGCACTTTGCATCAGATGATCACATGGTCTACTATGCTGGAAATGAAAGACAAAGAAGAAATGGTGTTGCATTTATAATAAAGAAGAAACTTGCAAGAACTGTAATGAAATACAATGCAGTCAGCGAACGCTTAATCTCTATTCGTCTACGAGGATTGCCTATCAACACAACTATAATTCAAGTATATGCCCCAACAACAGCTGCAGAAGAGAATGAAATTGAAGAGTTCTATGAACAAGTACAAGCTGAAATTGACAGAACATGCAAACAGGATATCCTGATAGTCATGGGTGACTGGAACGCAAAAGTTGGCAACAAAGAAGAAGGCAAAGTAGTTGGAAAATATGGACTTGGCAACAGAAATGAAGCTGGAGAAAGATTGATAGAATTCTGCAAGACCAATGATCTATTCATCTCAAACACCTTCTTTCAGCAACACAAGCGACGACTGTACACATGGACTTCACCCAATGGATTGTATAAAAATCAAATTGACTACATCTGTGGAAGTCAACGATGGAAAAGCTCTGTAACATCAACAAAGACAAAGCCTGGAGCTGACTGTGGTACAGATCATCAACTACTAGTATGCAAACTCAAGCTAAAGTTGAAAAAGAGCAAACCACTCATGAATGCACCAAAATATGACCTTGAGAATATACCACTGGAATTTAAAGACTGCCTGCAAAATCGATTTGCTGCCTTAGATACAAATGACAGAGCTCCGGAAGAGTTATGGAATGACATCAAGAAGGTTGTGCTGGAAGAAAGCGAGAAGTCTCTACAAAAGGTGAAAAAGCAAAAACGGCCAAAATGGATGACGGAAGAAACTCTGAAAATTGCCCAGAAACGCAGAGAAGCTAAAGCCAAAGGAGAAAGAAAAACAATCGCAGAACTCAACAGAGATTTCCAACGTGCAGCAAGACAGGACAAGGAAAAGTACTACAATGACACTTGCAAGGAAATAGAAGCAGAAACTATTAGAGGAAGAACAAGATCGGCTTTCCTAAAGCTGCGAGAGTTAAAGAAAAAGTTCCAGCCTCGAATTGGAATGTTACAAGATGCTCAAGGTTCTATGTTGAATGATGCTGAGAAGATCAAGAAAAGGTGGAAGGAATATGCAGAGTTTTTATATGATAAAGATCAAGTGGACCAACAGCCGTTTCAACCTATACCTTATGATCAGGAACCATTGGTGATGAAAGAAGAAGTTGAAGCAGCATTGAAAGCCTTATCAAAGAACAAAGCACCAGGCATTGATAGCATTCCCATAGAAGTATTGCAGCAATCTGATGCAGCTGTTACCGTACTTACAAGGCTCTGCCAAGAAATATGGAAGACAACATCATGGCCAACTGACTGGAAAAGATCTGTGTTTATACCAATATTAAAGAAAGGTGATCCAACTGACTGTGGAAATTATCGCACAATCGCTCTGATCCCACATGCCAGCAAGATTCTACTGAAGATTATTCAAAAGAGACTACAGCCATACCTAGAACAAGAACTACCTGAAGTGCAAGCAGGGTTCAGGAAAGGGCGAGGAACGAGAGACATCATTGCGGATGTGAGATGGATCCTTGAAAAGACTAAAGAATACCAAAAGGATATCTATTTGTGCTTTATCGACTATAGCAAGGCTTTTGACTGTGTAAACCATGAGAAACTCTGGGCCACATTAAGAAGCATGGGTATACCAGAACACCTGATCGTTCTCTCTTGCGTAATCTGTACATTGATCAAGAAGCAACAGTTCGAACGGAACAAGGAGAAACAGAAAACAGAATGGTTTAAAATAAGCAAAGGTGTAAGACAAGGCTGCATACTTTCCCCCTACCTGTTTAATTTATATGCAGAACAAATCATCAGAGAAGCAGGACTGTATGAAGACAACAGAGGTGTGAAGATTGGTGGAAGACTCATCAACAACCTTCGCTATGCTGATGATACCACATTACTGGCTGAAAGTGAAGATGATCTGAAACATTTGCTTCTCACAATCAAAGAACATAGTCTCAAAATGGGCCTGCACCTTAATGTAAAGAAGACAAAGATCATGACAACTGGCATAATCAACAGGTTCATCGTTGAAGGAGAAGAAATTGAAATCGTGAACAACTTTAACCTACTTGGATCAACTATCAATAAAGAAGCAACAAGCAGTCAAGAAATCAGACGACGCATTGCTCTTGGCAGAATGGCTATGAAAGACCTAGATAAGATTCTCAAGAGCAGAGATGTCTCTCTCCATACAAAGATTCGACTTGTTCAAGCCATGGTATTTTCAATAACATCATATGGATGTGAAAGCTGGACAGTGAAAAAGACAGACAGGAAGAAAATTGATGCCTTTGAATTATGGTGCTGGCGGCGAATACTGTGTATACCATGGACTGCCCGAAGAACAAACCAGTCGGTACTAGAAGAGATCAAACCTAAGCTTTCTTTAGAAGCTCAGATGACAAGACTTCGACTTTCATACTTCGGACACATCATGCGAAGAGAGAGATCATTAGAGAAAGACATCATGCTTGGCAAGATAGAAGGTCAACGCAAAAGAGGAAGGCCAGCAATGAGATGGATTGCTACAATAACAGCAGCTACGGGTACCAGTCTGTCAACAATGAGCCGCCTGACTGAAGACCGAACACAATTTAGGATAGCTATCCAGAGGGTCGCCATGAGTCGACTCCGACTCGACGGCACTTAACAACAACAAGATATGGTGACCAGCATTGCACACAATATTCAAGGTGTGGTTGCATCATGGAACAATACAGATGCATTATAATATCCTTGGTTTTATTCTCCATTTCTTTCCTTATGATTCCTAGTATTCTGTTTGCTTTATTGGCGACCATTGTAGATTGGGTAGAGGGTTTCAACGTATTATCCACGATGATACCTAGATCCTTTTCCTGGGTAGTGATTCCTAATATGATACCTTACTTACATCGTATAACTGTAGTTTGGTTTGTTCTTCCCCAAGTGCAAAACTTTGCATGTGTCCAGATTAAATTTCATCTGCCAATGGCAATTCAGAAGGTGGACATTCCGTGAGAGTGTTGTGTGAGGAGTATTTAAATCTGCTTTTATGCTGATGATATTTTGTTATTTTTTGCTCATGCTGTAGTATCTATTCTGAATCTGATGGATACTATAAACTTTTTTTCTCAGTTTTCAGGCTACTATATAAACTGGAATAAATCCGAATGTATGCCCTTAAACCCACACTGTGATAGGACAAATTAGGTGGCATCTGTTTCAGTAGAAAAACTCAGGGTTAAAGTATCTTGATACCTTGTTTCAAAATACTTTAAAAGGAACTTTAATGGACAACACAGAAAGGGTGACTCATAAGCTTAAAGAGGCCATTCAAGTGGATGACGTTGCACCTCCCCTGGTGGGATAGAATGGATGTAATAAAAATAAGGTTGTGCGCTCAGGTAAATTACACATTGAGTATGCTTTAAATTCCCTTTCCAAATGGTTTCTTTAAGATAGTGGAGAATATTTTATGCAGAGTTTTGTGGTAAAACCAAACAATGGCTGGGAAAAATCATATTGCCAAAGCTGTTGCCCCATTACAGCTTCTGCCTCTGTCCAGATAGAGATCCCAATGCCAGTTGAAGGATTGGTTCCATGTGCAGGATGCCTACATGCTGAGGTTCTCAGGAAATAAGTGGAAGAACTCAGAGGAGAGGTGGAGAGGCTGAGGAGCATTCAAGACAGTGAGAGGTACATTGATGAGATGCTTTTTGAAATATCTAAGCTCTCCAGCAAAGGTGAAGATGGGAGCCTACGGAATGACAAAAGATGGACACGAGTGATCAGGGCCTACAGAATCACCAATCCAACTCCTCAAGCCCTTGAATTGAAAAACCATTTTGCAACCCTGGAAGTGCAGGAGGTGGAGGCATCCCAGGAAAGGGAAGAACCAGAGATAGAGCACCCCAAAGTTGCAGAATCAGTGATCACTAGAAAGCAAAGGATAGTGGTGGTTGGCGACTCTCTTCTGTGGGGTAACTGAGGCGTCCAACTGCTGACCAGACTTGATATCCAAAGACAGATGCCAAAATCCAAGATGTTACAGAGAGTTTGCTGAGATTCATCAAGCCTACTGTGTTGTTTATGTTTATTGGTTCATGATATACTGCCCTTTATAACATCAGGGCAGTTTACAATCAAAAATAACATAAAGAGTATGGCTCGAGGCCAGAAAAAGGAAATAAAACTACAAACATTTATGACAGGAAAGAAAAGTCAAGCAAGCAACCAGGTAGGACATAGAAAAGAGGTCAACAGACATAAATATAACCAGGTCATGGGGCTGAGTCTGGGATATTGTGAGCGGGGGTGAAGAGATGTGTTTTAAGTAGAGACTTAAATCTGGAATAGTTCTGTTCTAGTCGGAGCGGGGTGGGAAGGGAATTCCAAAGGACGGGACCAAGAAAAAAGAAAGCTGAATGACGGGTGGATTGCAGGTGTGCGCGTGATGGAGGCGGGAGATGGAGGCGGTTTATGTGAAGTGAATGGAGGCTGCGTGTCAGGACATGAAAATGGAGAAGGTCGGCTAAGTACTGTGGCGTGTGAGTATTGATAACCTGATGTACCAGGATAAGAATCTTGTAGCGGATACGGAAATCAATGGGGAGCCAATGAAGATGGATTAGTAGAGGGGTGACATGATCTCTGTGGGAAGAATGGGTTAGAATCCTGGCTGCAGTATTCAGTACAAGCTGGAGACGGTGAAGCTGAGTATGGTTGATACCTGCAAGTGTGGAATTACAGAAGTCAAGGCGAGACATAACTGTGGACAGAGTGAGCGTGGTCAGGGCAGAGGGTGAAAGAAAAGGACGGATAGATCGTATCTGATGAAGAAAATAGTAGGGCTTCTTAGTGAGCTGGGAAATATGGTCTCTGAGGGTCAGGTTAGAGCCCAATAGAACTCCTAAGTACTGAAAGGATGGGACAACAGGGATAGGAGAGTTTCCAAGGGTAGGAGTGATTGTAAGGCAGGGGCTCCGAAGGTGAACCAGGGGGAGGATGTCTTTGCCAAATTAAGATGGAGGCAGTTAGTAGTTAGCCAGTCTGCTATTTGGGAGAGACAGGAGTTGAGGGGCACCAGATCAGGCTGCAGGGGGTTAGTGTAATGAAGAATGACAATGTCATCAGTATAGTGAAAAGCTGATAGTCCAGACTGATGAATTTGGAGAGTGAGCGGTGCCAGGAAGAGATTAAACAGAAGGGGAGCTAAGACCGAACCTTGAGGGACACCACAGTGGAGAGGGACAGGGTCTGAAAAAGACAGAGAATTAGTGGAAGAGATCACAGAGAAAGTGCGGGATGAAAGGACTATTACCCGATGTTGCTCATCCATATCGGCACACATGATACTGCCAGATATCCCTCTGAGCCTATCAAGAGTGACTTCATGACTCTGGGACAGAGGGTGAAGCAGGTGGGGCACAGGTGGTGTTCTCTTCAATCCTCCCTGTTGAGGCTAAAGGCCGAGGCAGAGAAGCTTGCATCCTGGAGATGAATGCATGGTTGCGTGGATGGTATCATCAAGAGTGTTTTTGTTCCTGGACTATGGGATGATTTTCCAAGGGCAGCAGAGCAGAGATAGCATCCACCTGTCCAAGAGGGTCAAAGTGTCTTCCGCAGCAGACTGGCTGATCTGCTGAAGAGGGCTTTAAACTAGATTCATTGGGGATGGGTGAAGAAAGCCCCCAGGTAAGTGAAACATTAAATACCTTTATAGAAATAGGTAAAAGGGGCAACATATGGAAAGCAGTCTCTATAAATGCCCATAGTATGGGAAATAAGATCCCAGATGTAGAGGCTTTAATGGGAGAGGCTGACTTGGATTTAGTAGCAGTTACAGAGACTTGGTTCACTGACAACCATGACTGGGATATAACTATACCAGGCTAAACGTTATTCAGAAAGAACAAGGTAGGAAGAAGGGGAGGAGGAGAGGCACTATATGTAAAAAAATAATATTAAAGCTATGGAAATATAGGGCTTAAAAGGGAGAGAGGAGGCAGTGTGGGTTAAACTAGAAAGAGGGAAAGAGAAATCCATTTGCATTGGCATGATATACAGACCTCCATCATAGGGAGAAGACGTGGATGGAGATTTAATAGAAGACATACGCAGCACTGCCAGGAAAGGGGAAGTGCTACTGATAGGGGATTTCAATATGCCAGATGTTGATTGGTGCATCCCTGCTGCGGTGTCATCTAGAAGCAAGGAGATCCTGGATTCTTTACAGGAAGAACTATTCAGGCAACTGGTAACTCCACACGTGAAGGGGTCATATTGGACTTGGTTCGATTCTTTTTAAAATCTTTGTTAGTGATATAGCTGAAGGGCTGTAGGGTAAGATTTGCCTCTTTGCAGATGATACCAAAATCTGCAATAGAGTAGACACCCAGGAAGGTGTAGATAACATGAGGAGGGATCTAGCTAAGTTTGAAGAATGGTCTAGAATTTGGCAGCTGAGATTTAATGCTAAAAAATGTAGGGTCATGCATTTGGGCTGCAACAATCCAAGGGAGCAGTACAGTATAGGGGGTGATGTACTTCAGTCCATGAAAGAAGAATGGGACGTAGGCATGATTGTGTCTGACGATCTCAAAGTAGCTAAAAAGTGTAGAAAAGTGGCCTAGTGGTTGGGGCAAGGTACTTCAGGCCGGAAGGTCGGGGGTTCAAATCCCACTAGAGGACAGCAACCTTGGGCCGGAAGGACTGGGGTTTCTAGTCCCACAGGTGCTCCTTGTGGTCTTGGGCAAGCCACTTAACCCTCCATAGCCCATGTTTCCTGTAAAATAGTTATCTCCAAGTTATAATGCCCTTTTCAATGTAATTTCAGTTTGTTCAATGTAAACCGCACTGATGCAGAATAGCGCGGTATATAAGAGAATGTAAATAAATAAATAAACGGAAAAAGCTAGAAGGATGTGCACAGGAAGAGAAATGGCCAGCAATGCCTCTGTATAAGTCTTTGGTATGACCTCATTTGGAGTACTGCGTGCAATTCTGGAGACCACAACTTCAAAAGGATATAAGCAGGCTGGAGTTGGTGCAGAGGGTGGCTACTAAAATGGTTAGTGGTCTTCATTATAAAGAAGCATATGAGGACAGACTTAAGAACCTTAATATGTATACTTTATAGGAAAGGCGGGACAGAAATGATATGAGACTTTTAAATTCCTCTGTGGCATAAATGCACAGGAGGAGAGCCTCTTTCGACTGAAGACAAGCTTTGCTATGAGGGGACATAGGATGAGGGTGAAAGGGGAGAGACTCAGGAGTAATATGCGGAAATATTTCTTTATGGAAAGAGTGGTAGATGCATGAAATAGTCTCCCAGTGGAGGTAGTAGAGACGAGGACAGTATCTAAATTCAAAAAAACATGGGCCAAACAGAGGCTCTCTAAAGGAAAAAAAAAGGGACTCTTGTAGTGGTTGATATAGAAGGGCAGACTAGATAGGCCATGTGGTCTTTTTCTTCCGTCATATTTCTATGTTTCTACTCTTGGATTGCACTGTGCAAGTTACAACTTTATAAGGAGTAGGGGGGATTAACTTTTCTCAATTTTTCAAGTAATCATACAGCTTTTCTAGTATGACAGGAACTTTGGTAGTCTCATCATGGACAATAACATTGACCCAGATGGGTCCAATTTGAGGAGAATTTGTTGCATTCCTTTGAGTTACAATTAATATCAGCTATAAGTAGTGTTAAGCAGGTTAAGTCTTGCTTGATTGTATATGTTATGCATTTGCCTTTCAAAAGCTGACAATGATTGTTGATGTAGAATGGCATGATATTCTTCACTCTCACCTGTGGCTCAATCGTTACATTACAGTGTGTGGTAGTGTGGCATGAGGTGGGAAGGGGTTTTCTTTAAAACACAAAACAGACAGCAGGTCACGGGAAACAAAATCAGCTTTATTCTGTCCCAGCTTGTTAAAACCACAAAGAAAGCTAAGCACACTCACAAAAAATAGCAGGACACAGCAGGGCGAGTCGTGCATGGAGGTCACAGGTGCTTTATTAATAGGAAAAGCCGCTACGCGTTTCAGCAAACACCTTCTTCAGGGGGTACGCATCAATGGTACACAGTGTAAAATCTTAGTGCAATGTAGAGACATTCCAATAATGTATTGGTTTTAAAAAAACGCACATCCAGCAAAAAGTAGTAACAATGCCATAGCAATGCAGCAGTATTCCAAAGGTTGTTACTGTTTTTCTCTGGATGTACATTTTTTTTAAAACTAGTACATTATTGGAGTCTCTCTACATTGCACTAAGATTTTACACAGTGTGCCACTGATGTGTACCCCCCTGAAGAAGGTGTTTGCCAAAACGCGTAGGGGCTTTTCCTTTTAATAAAGCACCTGTGACCTCCATGCACGACTCACCTTGCTGTGTCCAGCTTGTTAAAACTCCACAAAGCTGGTTCTCCCAGCCCTTCCTCCATGTCACAATTAATGTTCCTACCACAGAGCTCCTTTACACGGCTTGTCTTGGAAGGACTCACTGTCCACTTCTTTGTTTAACAGCACTATGATTTCACTATGGTACAAGAGTTGAAAATGCTTTTTTGGTTTTATGCAGATCTTTTATTATTCTATCCATATAAAACCACAGCTCACGTGCAGTCCTTAAAGCTACTTTCTGATTTTAATAGAATCTTAGATTGGTGTACTGAATGGTCTATCCATCAATTTTGGCAAAACTGAGGTACTAGTTATTTCTAGGGATAAGCTTTAGAAGTCCCTAGATAAAATAACCCTTGCAGGACGTGACGTTACAGTGAGGGAAGAAATCCTTTATCTGGAAATTGCGTTTGACTAAGGACTAACATTTTAAACCACAAATGTGAAATATCTACTATAAACTCCATACTGTATGGAAACAAAGTTACTTACCTGAGAAGGTATTCTCCATGGACAGCAGGATAAGTCCTTACATATGGGTGATGTCATCAATGGAACTCCATATGCAGGGGCAGACTATGGGTAAGGCGGGGTCACCTGCGGAGACTCATTGCGGGGCCTCATTTGCATATCCACTGAACCTCATTTGCATAAATTTAATGTATTTTATTTTAAAATGTATATGTTGCCCATCTAAATTGTCATTGCCAGGAGAGAAAAAAAAGAGGCTTGTGAAGGGCTACTTTGAAAGCTGCCTGACTTAGGGGCATGTTTACTACACATATGCCTCCTTTAAAGACCTCCCTCAACCAATCACAACAATCTTACATCAATCTTAGAATCAACCTCTCATCCTCTTTAAAGAAACCTCACATCATCTTAGGCAACTTTAACCTACCATCACTCCACAACACACAAACTGCATTATTCCTCGATTCAATGACTGACATGGGCTTTCACCAGATAATAAATACGCCCACTCACACTAAAGGAAATACGTTAGACCTTGCATTTCTCCTGAAAACGACTATAGTGCACCCTCTCTACTCACTCCCTCAAACACCACAAGTTCCTTGGTCTGATCACTACATAATTAAATTCAACCTTCCTATGTTTCCTTCCTCCCCCCAGTCACAAAATACATTACTCCAGATAAAACAATTTAGACGCTTTGATAAGGAAACCTTCCTAAAAGACGTATTACCTCAATTAAATACTCCGCTAACAGACACCCTAAACAAATGGAATACCACAATATAAAACGCTGCAACATCCACAAATACTCACAGACCCTCTAAGAAATAGTACTCAGAAGAACTAGCAAAATTAAAAAAAGAATTAAGGAAATATGAACATAAATGGAGATCTACTACAGCCCCAGAAGATAAACTCCTCTCATGAAATGCCTTAATAATTACAAAGAAGCAATTGACAGTGCAAAGAAGGACTATCACACTAAAACCCTTACTAAATCCCTCAATTGCCCAAGAGAACATTTCAAAATCATTACGACCCTAACCAAAATATCACAAAATGAAGTAAAAAATATTAACATAAAACCTTAAACACTAGCCGACCACTATGCAGACCAACTAAAAAGAAAAAACACAGAGGACACCACATACTCCCCTAAGCCCCCCACAAACCATAACACATGGCACATTTTTCACTTAATAGACTAAAAACTACTACTAAACACCCAATCACCAAAATTATAACACTACCACCTCCCCCACTAGACCCCTGCCCTGTTGCCTGGATTAAGGCAATCAAAACTGAACTAGCTCCCTAACCCGCTCCATATAGTTAAACCAATCCCTCCACCAACGAATCATGCCAAGGATCTCAAACTCATTATGATTCATCCAATCCTAAAAAACAAAGCCCTCGATAAGGAAGACCTTAGCTTCTACAGACCCATAGCTTGTATACTTTCGTATTTAAAGTAATTGAAAAGGTTATCCAAACTCAACTCCAGGACTTCATAGATCTAAACGCACCACTAGATGTCCAACAATACGGTTTCCACCCATTCTATGGTGTTAAATCACTTCTACTAGTTCTTTTCGACACACTCATACGTGGCATGGATGATGCCAAACAGGTGTTCATGCTTGTATTCTTGGACATATGCATTTGACAATGTTAACCACAATACGCTACTCACAAGACTAAACCAAATTGGAATAAGGGGAACAATCTTCCAATGGTTTAACTCATACATTTCTGACCGCACACAACAAGTACAAGTGGGACAAAAGACATCCGCAACCTTCAAACAGGAGCAGGGAATACCACAAGGATCTGCCCTCTCAGCGCTCCTATTTAATCTATACCTACAACCAATCTGCAATATATTCAGAAACGTTAATGTAGGATATCATATCTATGCAGATACCACCATGTTATATCTCCCCATAGACATAACGAACCCCACCCAACACAAAATGTCTTCATGCTTCAAAGAAGCAGAAAACTGGCTAAAATCACATAACCTGTGTATCAACTTCAAGAAAACCAAAGTACTCTATACTACAAGAAACCAAAACTTTACCCCCCCCCCCCCACCACCACTCACCATACATGACACTGAGCTTCCAGTGAAAAAGGAAAGCACAGTTACTTACCTGTAACAGGTGATCTCTGGGAACAGTAGGAATAAGTCTTCACATATGGGTATCGTCGGTACCGACGGAGCCTGCGCGGGAACGCTCCCCAGCGTCCAATTAGAACGCTTTTGGGAGCATCCCACAGCGCCTGCATGCTGCCCTCCCGCCTTTCCCAACTGCCTCTCTCCAGTTGAGTTTTAGAGCTGAGACAAAGAGAGAGAGAGCGAGGGAAAGGAAAAGAGATAGATAGAGAGATACAACTCCTAGGGGAGGTGGGTGGGTTGTGAAGACTTATTCCTGCTGTTCCCAGAGACCATCTGTTACAGGTAAGTAACTGTGCTATCTCCAGGAACAAGCAGGAATGAGTTTTCACATATGGGGACTCCCAAGCTAAGATGCCTGGAGGAGGCCCCAGCATGTTGCAATCTAAAGATGGGCCATGCTTATCCCTCAAAACCTCAGGCATCCAAGGGATGGAGGGTAGGAGTTGAACTAGAAACGAAAAAAGAGGTGCTGTGGAACAGCTTAATTAAACAAAGGTATCCAGAGGGGAGTCCTTGTGTAAATTATAAATATTAGAAAAAATGTTGAGTCTTAATTTTCTAATGTGGATCTCACTGAAAGATATTGCAAAAATAATTGTTGAGGGTAATAAGGGTCTGTGGTTGAGAGCCAGATCATTATCCTCAAAGAATCCCCCAATGTGAAGTAGAGGGCAAAAAATAATTTTGCAATACAGGAAGAGATGAGAAGTCCTTATGGCCAGAACTAACCCCAGAAGAAAGTACTGGGGGAGTTCAATGAGGATGGACTTTTGAGAAATAGCTAAAGCTTCTGTAAAGTCCAAAAAATTGAACTTCTTGTCCTTGGAGCAGAATAAGGTCTTAGGAAAGAGTGGAGATAATCTGACTGGTTTGGATGAAAAGGTAGAAATACCCTTTGCAGAAAAAAGGGGATAGGTCTTTAAGACCCCCTTTATTCCAATGAAAGAGAAAGATATTTGTACTAGGCGTTGAGCCTCCAATTTCTTGAAGATCAGTAAAAGTCTTTTGTAAGTGATGTCACTTATGATGAAGACCTTACATGTAGAGCTTCAGATGTGACGTAACCTAAAAGGTAACGGTAAAAGAAGGTATTTCGTAAATTACCATAGAAATTGGTTGTCCATTGAATTTTATGGTATGCTGGGGCAGCATTAACATGGACAGTAGACAAATCTTTCAAAGTCAGATGTTGTATAGAGATTGACATAACAACAAGAAGGATTAAGACCTACTTGAGGATATTGATGGAGAATCTCTGTCTGGTTAAATTTGGAAGAACTATAGAGAAAGTTTCGTGGAAAACTGGTAATATGTTCTTCACTTACAGGGATAAGATTAGACATCTTGAAAAGATCTAGGCCCTGAATAACCAGGTCTCGAGACGCACGTGAATGAGTGCAGAGGAGATCCTTAGTCTTAAGGCAGCAAGTTTGGATCCTTCTATAATTTCAAATAGTAGCTGGAGAAAAGATGCAATATAAGGGGATACCATGTTTGCCTCTTTATGAGGGCAATATGAGTATCATGCGTTCTCCTGTTCAACATAAGCTACCATGAAGTATAGGAAATTAGAAGGAAAATAGTGAATAAGGACGAACTGCAGTGGAAAAAAAAATGCATCCCTGTTGAGGAAGTTCCAGTGAGATGTGAAACAACCAGGGAATTTTGCAATTTTCTACACTTTCACGTGGTTTAAACCCTGGTTACCTTTCCTTAAAAGGAAATTTTAAGGAATATGGTAAAAGTAGGAAAAAATCAGTCATGTAGGAACATGACTGGCAGAGTCTACCAGCTGAAGCCCTTATTAACTATCTGGCAGCTACCTATTAGGAGTAGCTCTGAGGCTCTCTGGCAAAGGCCCACAGTTGCAGAGCTTTGTTGTAGAATTGCAGAGAGCATGTTGTAGGTTGCTTAGATCTGGATGTTGAATTGCCAGTGTGCAACTTAATCTATTCTGTTAGAGCCAAAGAGAACTGAAGGTGGCTAAAAATAGTAGACAGGCCTGATGCCTGCAACAATAAATAGTCCAAATGAGTTTTGGATCTCTTTTGGAATTATCTGTTATTAAAGCAGCATGAAAGTTAGGTCCTATAGGTTGGAGAGGACCGACAGACATAATTTGGAGTAGTGATACCCAATTTCTGTCCGAAAAGCTGCCTTAAAAAGATATGTGAGAAGGAGATGAACTGCAAAAAGGGAAAAACTCTGTATGGAAACTACTTACTGGAGTAGTATTAAAGAAAATCCTATGGCTTAGAGGATAAGCCCTCCAGTTGATTAGTAGTACTCTTAGAGACTGAATGTCTGGGCTAAGAGGGATAGAAATTAATACAGAGTTGAGAAGACTTACAATTTAGTGAGTCCTTGAAGGGATAGGGTCCCCTTGCAGTTAAAAGTATGAGATATCGTCGTACAGGAAACTGATAAGGTGAAGGGTATAGTTCACCCTGTTATTAGTTGTTAATTCACCTTTTGTTTTAAAAGGAGAAACCTGTTATCTCTGGGGTATGATAGTCCTTAATAGCTCTTAGCTAGAAGGATAGATTTCTCTTGTAGCAAGAGATTCATGCCCAAAGTGGAGGACTGAGTCAATGTATGACTGATATCTCAGCATGGATGAGATGAATTTTGGATGCTTCTGTTGAAAAGAAGTAGACTCAAAAGTTCTAAACCTCACACAGAAAGGATGAATAAAATATCAGAAACCCTGCGATTGCTGGGTTTGCTGAGCCTGTTGAGGTTTTGACTTTCTTAGCCTGGTGTGATGTTGCCCATCTTTGGAAACATCTGCAGAATGGGTAGAAGATGGATAAAACTTTTTTCCCTTGGGGGAATAAAGCTTTTATGAGATTTTTTATTAGCTGGGATAGAGGAAGGTTTTGACAATCCTCTAAAAGTAACAGCATCAGTGCTCAACTGATTAGCTTGAAATAAAGCCTCCTTGTTGAAGAGATATTCACCAGCACAAGGAGTACTTCCCAGCCTTTCCTGAACCCATCTGTCCAAGTCTGAAGCTTGGAGCCAGGCTATGCATCGTGCTCCTATGGCTATAGCAGAAGTTCTGCTAATAGACTCAAAACAGTCCAAGGAAGCACGATTAAGGAACTTAGAGATATTTTGAGCATGATTGACTAATAAGGAATAGTCTGCTCTTTTATGCTCTGGAAGAAAAGGGTTCAAAAACTTTAAGTTCTTTGTGACCGCTCCAAGAGATAATCCCATATAGAAAATATATGAGATAATTCTTGCTGAAAGCATGGATGCCTGGAAGCATTGACGTCCAAAGGCATCTAGAGTCCTAGACTCACGACCTGGCGGATAAGAAGAGTGCTTCTTTGCACTCTTAATACGCCTCATTGCTGATTCTACAACAATAGAATGATGAGGAAGTTGAGTCTTTTGAAAACCTGGAGAAGGTGGCACCTTGTACATAATGTCAAGTGTCTTAGAATGTGGGGATACCATTAAAGGAGTTTCCCACATTCTTAATAGTAGATCTTGTAAGATCTGATGCAAAGGAAGCATGATCACCTCCTTTGGAATCCAAGGGAATTGCAGTGTCTCTGAATTCCCCGGTAGGGATTCTTTACCAGGTATAGAAATGGCAAGTAACTTTGCCATATCAAGCAGAAAAGCTTGAAAAGAAATCTCCCCCGAGGAGGACCCTCTAAAATGAGGGGTAAAGGCTGGACTTGTAGAAAAAAATCAGCCCTGGTACCGATGGATTCATCCCAGTCATCGGGATCAGAAGACTTAAAAGGATGAAGCATCGGATTTTCTTTAAAGTGATGTCTTTGGTACCGCCCGAGGTCGGTACCGAGACGAGTCGGTACCGAATCCTCCATGCTAGAGATTGATTCCAGGCTTGGCATCGAGGGAAGCGATTCTGTTGAAGCAAGCATGGACGGTACCGACACCGATACCAATGTCGATACCGGTACCGAAGCCGATACCGATACTCGAGGAACGGTCTGCAGCAACTCTAGCGGTACCGAAGTAGCTGAGAGTGCTAGACTACGTTCATCGGTGAGGAGTGTTTCATCCATCACCATAGCCGATGCCGGGGTGTTGGTACCGCTCGAAGCAGCCACAACCACCGAGCATGGCCCAGGTATGTTCACCGAGGTAAGAACCCCGGGAACAACCTGGAGCCCCGTTAATGCTTTGGAGCCTGAAGACTCCCGCCGGGGCTTATTGCCAAGATGTCCTCGAGGGCAAGGCCAAAGCCATCTCGATGCTGAGAAGGAGATCTACCACTCGAGGACTGGCTAGTCTTTACAGACTTTTGTTTGGTTACCTGATCCTGTGAAGAAGAATATATTCTAGCTGGTGACATCGAGAGCGATGTGAACCGGGTATCGAGTTGTGCTCGATTCTGAAGACTTCTTCTGTTTGAGCTCCAGCAGGAGAGACACTCCAGAGGGCAATGGTCAGGACCTAAACATTTTAGACACCAAGTATGAGTGTCTGAAAAAATATCTGTACCGCCACACTTTGAGCATTTCTTGAGGATAGTGGCTGGCTCTTCCATAATGAAAGGGTAGAGGCCTAGTGGCCTAGAAATCGTCAGGCACTAAACAGGAAAACATTTCTAAGAAAAGAAGAAATTCCTTAGGAAAAAGAAAGAAAAGCACCGGCGGTACCGGTAGCATCGAGGGAAGGCAGACGCGACCACAAAAAACTAAGAATAAAAAGAAGAATTTTCTGCGGTGACAGGAATACGTCCTGCCGGCTCCGCGGAAAACGGAAAACTGGAGAGAGGCAGTTGGGAAAGGCGGGAAGGCAGCACGCAGGCACTTTGGGATGCTCCCAAAAGCGTTCTAATTGAACGCTGGGGAGCGTTCCCGCGCAGGCTCCGTCGGTACCGACGATACCCATATGTGCTTGTTCCTGGAGATGTAAAATACCTCAGTATTACACTTGATTACTCCCTCAGCATGACATCACACATAAAACAGATCACTAGAACTATATTTTTCAAATTAAGAATCATACTACACCTAAGACCACTATTTGACATACATGATTTCAGATCCGTTGTACAAGCCCTAATCACCCCACACTTCGACTTCTGTAATAGCTTACAACATGGATTACCCAAAAAGTTTGAACCAACTTCAAATGGCTCAGAATGTATCAGCTAGAATCATCTGTAAGGCCCATTTAACAGACCACATCACACCCATTTTACACAAACTACATTGGTTACCTGTAACAAGAAGAATAAAATATAAGACAGTAATGATCACATTCAAACTACTTAATAACATAGCCCCCTCATTCCTTGCAAGCCTAGTTAATCATGCAATAGACACAAGATCCAAAAGAGGTCACGCACAGAACACTATTAATCCCACTGGCCTTCCACAAAACAAAACAAATCACAAACACTCTGGAATGCTCTACCAGACATATTATGATCTATCAAAGACCTTCAGACATTCAGAAAGGAAATCATCGAACATTATGGAAACACCTATGGTAAAAATGGCATATATCCAACCTAAAGCCACACACCATTAGCCCCTCAGCCACTACTGACATCTGGAGAAATGGCCTCCAACCTTTAAATGCCCTCAACTCTAAGCAAGACTACTGTAAAACTGTAAGCTTGATACCTGTAAAACCTGTAAATAATACCTTATGTAAATAGTTGTTTAATGTTTAATGTTCCATCTTGACATTGTTCTGTGTATTTCGTTCGTTTATTGTAAACTGCCCTTGATCTTGGGAAGGGGCGGTAGAGAAAAACACTACAAATAAATAAATATTGATATGCGTCAAGTGAAACTGCGCCAAAAGAAATAAATGGATGGTCCTGCACTTAACGCACATTAACATTTGTGAATGAGCATTAACCTTTAGTAAACATGTCTCTTAATGAGTGTCTGAATACCATTTGCATGGGCAGTGAGGATAGACTACCAGATTTCTACATACTATACTCCAGTGCCAACTGCCAGGCACATTAGGAAGTACTATAAACCCTGCTCATTTAGAACCCATAGCAAACCCTCTGTATCATAATAGCATTACCAGGACTCACAAAGCACCAAACCTTACCTATCAAAAGGCAACACTGCAAATACTAAACCAATACATCTCAGAGAATACCAATACATCTCCTACTGGGGAAAGAGAACAAGTGGGACTGTGCCACACAGAAACTACATGAACAGCTTGGTTACACATGCAGAGCATAGACTGTCACCAAACATAGAACAAGGGATCACAATTTAGAAATATGAAGACAATAATTAAACTGGGAACCCCAAAAGTCAAACTTGGATTGTACAACACTGGAGAAATAAAACTATAAATTATTTTCCTCTTGTACTAAACAAAATGCAAAGATGTTAGCGATGCACATTTCCCAGAGCTAACAGTATATTCCAGTTAATAAATTCAAATTAAAAAGTATTTTTCTATCTTTTGTTGTTTGGGCATTTTCTTTTTCAGTTGCAATTGCTCTAGTCACTTTCTTCTGGTTTCTTCGTGCCTTCTGCTAACTCTCAATTGTCTGCTGTCCATTTGTCTTTTCTTCTGTCTTCAAGTTTTTTTCCATTCTCTCTCTACATCTGCTTTAACATACTGATCTTTCCCCTTTTGTTTTTTCCTTCATTTCTTTCTTTATTCCTTTTTCATCCACTCAAATGTCATCCTTCCATCCTCAATCCCTACTTACTCTCCCAATACCTAGCCAATCGTAGATTTTTCTTCCCTCCCTCACAAAATGTCTTTTTCCCTCTCCATCCTCATTCCCCCAGCTCTATCTCCTTCTAGTCCTCCCCCAACATCAGCTCCCTTCTAGTTCCAGCCTCAACCAGAATCTGCTCCCTCCTACTCCCATTCTCCCATCCCCCACATCAGCCCATTTCCAGTCCTATCCTAACCCTCCCCCCATCAGCCCATTTCCAGTCCTAGCCCCCCATCAGTCATTTCCAATCCTATCTTAGCCCCTCCATTGGCTCATTTCCAGTCCTATCCTATCCCCTCATCAGCCCATTTGCAGTCCTAGCCGCCCATCAGCCATTTCCAGTCCTAATCTAACCCCCCGTCAGCCCATTTGCAGTCCAAGCCCCCCCCCCAATCAACCCATTTCCAATCCTAGCCCCCATCAGCCATTTCCAGTCCTATCCTCGCCTCCCCATAAGCACATGTCAAGTCCTAGGCACCCTCCAAAGAGCCCCGCTCCTGCCTGACCAGCTTCAGAGGGAACAGGGGAGGCCCGAAACCCCAGCTGACTTCTGCACAGCTGCCAGAGTGAAGAGCAGCATTTTCCTTCACTCCGGCGGCACGCTGGAGTTCTGGGATGTACTTAAACAGGGGCATTTCCTGTTTTGCACAAGACAGGAATTGCTACTGCTGCTGCAGCTGAACATTTGTATAGCTCTACAACATACGCAGCACTGCACAGACACACGTAAGAGATGGCCGTTGCTCATCAGCGTTTACAATCTAGGTCAAGATAGGCAACACAGTAGCTGTAGACATGACATACAGCTAGGGGGAATGGTAAGGAAACACAAAGGAGATCAGGTGAATCAAGATCCAAAAGTGGCAGCGGAGAAGTGAGTTTTCAGCCTGGATTTGGAAAGGGTCAGAGAAGGTGCCCGAAGTACAGATTCAGGTAAGTTTGTTCCAGATATAGAGAGCAGCAAGGTGAAAGGAGCGAAGTCTGGAGTTAGCAATAGAAGAGAAGGGCACAGATAGAAGTGATTTGCCAGAATTGCCCCCATTTAAGTACCTCCTGGAACTTAGCATGTTGCTGGAGTGAAGGAAAATGCTGCTCTTCAGCAGCTGTGCAGAAGTGAGCCAGTGCTTCGGGCCTCTCCGGCTCCCTCTGAAGCCGGTCAGGCAGGCACGGGACCATGTGCAGGCTGGCCTGGCAAACTGTCGGACGTCAGGATGCATTCTCAATATGTCAGACAGCACGTGCAGCATGAAGTTGGAGTGGGATCCCCTGAAGTGCAGGGCCCTGTGTGAACAATATTCTCACACATGTATGGGGCCGGCCCTGTCCACACGGCATCCTCTCCCAGTTCCTTCTAGAAGGTTTTAGAGGCTGCTGATGCCAGAGTAAAATGGCCGCTTAAGCTGGAGCTCCGGCAGGCCAAAGGAGTAATTGGCTTAAACCCTCACCTCACTGTAGTGCAATCGACACCCCGACACTAACGAGAACCTGGGAATGAGGGAGAATGGCGCAGAAAGAGAAGAAGGGTGATATCCACGACTACACAACCAACACAGTAATCACACCTCCCCGAAAGCCAGCAGACAAAATAGCAGTGGCGCTGGCGAAAGCGGGAGAAGTGGAAGGCATCAGCCCAGGCAAAACAAAGCTCAGTGCTAAGGGGGAAGGGAGCAGAAAGATGATTATAGATGGCAAAGCAGATTTGCAGATTGAGATGAGAGCGTGGTTCAGGGACCTAAGAAAACAGACCTGAATCTAATGCGGGAAGAACTGGCAAGTGGCATAGAGAGTGTGCATGCCGATTTGGGGGATCTTGGACATCGAATGGAGGACTTAGTAAGACGCCTGGAAGAGCAAAGGGTTGTCACTGCAGCATTAGAGCAAAAATGGAAGGAGGTGACACAGTGGCAAATAAAGGTGGAAGAAAAGCTTGAGGATCCTGAAAACAGAGCCAGACGCCAAAGCCTTTGCTTCTGCAGGATACCTGAAAGAGAGAAGTATCAAGACTGTACACAGGCAGTTCAGAACATTGTAAAGGCTCTGTACAAAAGGTAGGTTTTGAGCTAGATGGGAGAGACCTTCAGATCGATAGAGCCACAGAGCGCTGGGACCACCGGGGCTGCAGAAAAATAGGCTTTGCTATATAATTGCATGTTTCCATAATTATGATCTAAAAGAACTGGTGGCCAACAAGGCTAGGCTGAATGGATCCTTACAGTGGGAAAACAATACTGTGAAGATATATACAGATCTAGCCCAGACCACCTTGCAAGAGAGGAGAAATATGAGAGACATTGTACAAAAACTGCACAGTGAAAATATCCGCTATGGATGGACATTTCCCTTTGGACTTTCATTTTCAATAAGGGGAAAGCGCTGGCGGTTATGAAATCGTGAAAAAGCAGTTCAAGCACTGGAGGAGGGGGCATAACAGGGCTGGAGAGAGAGCTGACAAAAGAGCCTCGCTCCCCCAGGAGAGAACAACTATGCTGGCAAAGAGTAAACTATGGGAGAAGGAGACTATATCACCAGCCAGAGACCCGGATCACAGAAAACGATGGGGAAGAACTGACATAGTAACATAGTAAATGAAAGCAGATAAAGACCAGTATGGTCCATCTAGTCTGCCCAGTAAGATGGCAAGAGTAGGTGCACCTGCCGCTCCATGCAGGCCACCCCTCCCCATGTCTTTGTTTGGGGTGAACCCACCGCTCCGTGTAGGACACCCCTATTTGTTGAGAAATTAGATAGTTACATTTATTTTGATTTTATCCTGTTGCTGCAAAGGGATCCATCCCATGCCATTTTGAATTCTGTCATTGTCTTTGCCCCCACCACTTCCATCAGAAGGGCATTCCAAGCATCCGCCACCCTTTCAGTGAAAAAGTATTTCCTGACCTTGCCTTTCAATTTACCCCTTTGCAGCTTCATGTTATGCCCTTTAGTTTTACAGCTTCCCCGTCTTTGGAAGAGGTTTGTTTGTTCATTATTTCTCTTTAAGTATTTAAAGTTCTGAATCATATCTCCCCTATCCATCCTCTCCTCCAGAGTGTACATATTTAGGTCTTCAAGTCTCTACTCATAAGGCTTCCGACACAGGCTCCAAATCATTTTGGTCACCTTCCTCTGAACAGTTTCCAGTCTTTTTACATCCTTTGCGAGATATGGTCTCCAAAACTGAACACAGTATTCCAAGTGAGGCCTCACCAGTGACTTATACAATAGCATTAGTACATCTACCTTTCTGCTGGTATGCAACCCAACATCCTCCTGGCTTTTGCCACTGACTTGTCGCACTGTTTTGCCACCTTGACATGACACTAACCAGGCAACCAATTCCAGACTGGGACTGCTTTGGCTACTTTAGAGCCAGAAACATATAAACAGGGTTGCCATGCAACATTTGCGGTGGGTAATTTTGGTGTGTGCTGTGACTCCTGGAAAATATGGGGGGAGGGGGTATATATGGGGGGAGAGTGTGAAGGGTTAGCAGTTTGTTGTTAAGGTTAAAAGGATGATGGTAGGCGTGGGAAGTGTGGATGGGCCGTTGGGGAGAGCAAAGGGTAAAAAGGGGGAGGAGGCAACAAGAGGCTGAGGCGGGGAAAGGGAAGGAGGAAGATGGGGCTGTGGGGATGTGGGGGGAGATAGGCCCACCCATCTTGCCATTACGACGGCAACCTTAAGACACCCAAACTAGTTGGTGGGGGCAGGGGGAAGGGATGGAGCGGGGCGGGACGATTGCAGCAGTGGAGGAAGGGGGAGGGGAGGGGAAGGGAAGCTCACTATGTCTGCACTTAAAGTGGTATCCTTAAATGTCTGGGGTCTAAACTCACCTGTTAAAAGACAAAAATTATATAAAGAATTGGGACAATTCAAGGTGACAACTGCCCTAGTCCAAGCAAACATGAAAGCCTGGTGTCTCCGAAACACACACAATTGTGTCTGTTCGCATCTAACAAAATAGATAAGAAGGGGGGGTGGCACTATTTGTTGTGGAGGGGGTGCGAGTGGAAGTGGGCGACATGGGCGCAACCATGAAGGACGATATCTATTGGTGCGCTTATGAGTAGAATTGGTTTGGTATAGAGTGGCCAACATTTATGCCCCCAACAGGGTACAAGGTTCCATTTTTGAGGAGGTGAACAGGCAGATACACAAACTGGGGGAGGGTTTAATCATCATGGAGGGTGACTTGATCACTTGGGACCCCCCAAAGAGACTCGACAGGGAGGGGGAGTACAGGAGGACTGACGGGACCCGCTTTAAAAAATTAGTTTGAGAGCTGGCCTTGGTTGATATGGTGTCTACTCCACCCAGGTAGATGACAGTTTACATATGTCCACGGCATGTATACACACATAGACATGCTATGGGTAAGCAGGAAGATGTCTTGAGGGTGAAGAAGGCTGAGATAAATGCTATAACATGGTTGCACCACGCGCCTGTCGAAATGGATATAGAATGCCAATTAGAGATGCTGGAGGTTGAATGAAGCTTTATTAAACAATGAGCAGGTGGCTAGTGATGTGGACAGGTGCATATGGGAATACTTTGCAATGAATGACAATGGGGAAGTAGACTGGACCATTTTGTGGGATGGGTTCAAGGTGACAACACGAGGAGTCCTGTTAAAGTGGGGGGCACGGGTGAAATAGGAGAGAGGACAGCAATTAACTCAGCTTCACTGGCAGCTTTTAAAAACATTGGAAGAGGACGTGAGGGACCCAAGAAGGAGACATACCAAAACGGTGCTAGCCTTGAGGGCCCAAATAAATGCAATAAAGTCAGAGGCTCTTCTTCAGGTGTTTTTCGAGACAGGTAACAAGGGTGGGTTCTACTTAGCATGCCAGCTTAGACAACAGAGTGAGGGCACAGATGCAACAGTGAAAGGAACTAGGGGGCAACTGGTCACCAAGGGGGAAGTGCTGCGTAAGGAGTTTTCAGAGTAATATAAAAAACTTTATGCAGCTCCGACCCCTCCACCCAAGGAGGATGTCAAGAGCTTTCTGGCATCGATTCTCCTCAACAAATTAGAAAAAGATATGAGGGACAAGCTTGATAGCGAGATTGATGGACTGGAGGTAAGGCAGGAAATAAAAGGGTTGAAAATGGAGAAGACCAGAAAGGGCATTCGGTATCTGGGGATCAACATTGTGAAAGAGCACAGATCTTTATAAGCAAAACTACTAACAGGTAGGATAGTGGCAGTGAAAATGATGCTGTTATCGTGCTTTATGTACCTTTTCCAGACACTCCCGGAAGAGGTCCCAGAGAAAGTGTTGAGGGGAATTCAACAGAAAATAGCCAGATTTGTATGGAACAGATGCCCATCACTCGTGGCTAGGCAGATCCTATAAAGAGCGAGAGGGGATGGCGGGTTAGGCTTGCCAAATATGCAACAATAGTATGTGTCAGCTCAATTTACGGGGGTGTATGGGTGTCTGTGTGAAACCTCTAAGCCCTGGGTACAAATTGAAAATGAATGTGTACGGGAGGGGGGGGGGGGGAGGCTGGGGAGATGGATATGGGGACAATGATGAAAGAAGGTTGAGAATCCCTATATAGGCCAGACTCTGGGAAAGTGGCACCACTATAGACAGACTCTTTTAGGGGGTAAGTGTATTACAGCCGTAACACAAATAGCTGATTGTTTTACATCAGGAGAAGGGCCAGATCCCAGGATCTGGAAGAAATTGGCAGCACATGGCTTAACACAGATCGAACAAGTTTTACAAGGGGGAAGGTATGGCCATTCGAGGGATTGAGGGACCTATACCAGCTTGACAATCTGGACCAATACAGCTATATTCAATTATATCATTTTCTATCCCAGAATGAAGTGCAACAGGACCTAAGGAAGGAGCATACCTGGTTCGAGGGAGGCGTGCCTCGGGATGCTGGGCACATAGGGAATAATATTGTGAATATATAGGGGACTAGGCAAAGATGGGGACTATAAACCACCCTACAGGGGGGAATGGGAAAGGAACCTGGGCGTGGCGTGGGGGACAATGAATGGGAGAAGATAGTCATGAATATTGCAAAGACATCCATAGCAGCGAATGTGGTGGAAAATAAGTAGAAATTGCTCATGAGGTGGTATCTTACCCCCATATGCCTCCATAGAGTGGGCATGAGACAGACTCCAGAATGTTGGTGGAACTGTGGGGAACGGGGAATGCTATTCCACATGTGGTGGGATTGTAGGGAAGTGCAACATTATTGGAGGCAAGTGCTCGGCACAATAGAGAAGATGGTGGGGATACAGCTGAATACACGACCGGTCACTGTCCTTCTGTTCTATGACATGGAGACAGTCCCCAGGCATCAGCGGGGGGTAATTCAACACTGCATTGTGGCAACACACTGCAAGACAGCGGTGCACTGGGGCCGGTCAGCCATGCCAGAGATAAGGGGATTTTTAAGGAGGTTGAGCAATCTTCATCTTATGCACTCCCTGACAGCTATTAAGCACGATAAGGCAGAACGGGTACAAAGCCAATAGGTAGGGGTGTGGGAGTGGTTGGAGAGGTGGAAGAGGGACATCTGAGGGTGATAAGGGAGTTTCGGACACAAGGGGGGAAACATGCGGTATTAGGTACGCAGACTCTGGTATTTAGCTGAACAGAGGAAGCAGGTGGGGGGGTGGAGAGGTGTTTAATCAAAAAATGTTGATATATATCGGTTCCAGTTGGGCATTGTATTTCACTATTGGAATATTTTCAATAAAAACAAAATTATAAAAAATTTAAAATAAAACAAACTAAAAAAATAAGCTTTTAGATTGGTTCCTCTGTGCATGCACATAGATTCCCATCTACAGCTACTCTGCCTCATTCTCCTCAGGCTGGTCTCCAGAATTAAACTCCAAGGGGGAAGTAGAAGGGTTAGAAACACAGAAATATGTTGGCAGAAAAATACCACATGGCCTTTCTAGTCTGCCTTTCCATGTCAACTACAATAGTCCCCTTTTTTCCTTAAGAGATCATCTGCGTTTGTCCCATGCATTTTTGAATTCAGATATTGTCCTCATCTCTACCAGTCTCCACTAAGAGACTATTACACACATCTACCAGTCTTTCCATAAAGAAATATTTCTGCATATTATTCCTGAGTCTATCCCCTTTTCACCCTCATCCTATGTCCCCTCAGCAGAGTTTGCTTTCAATCTAAAGAAGCTCTCCTCTTGTGCATTTATGCCACGGTGGTATTTAAACGTCTTTATCCTATCTTCTCTTTTCCTGCCTTTCCTCTAACGTATACATATTAAGATCTTTAAATCTGTCCTCATATGCTTTATAATGAAGACCACTAACCATTTTAGTAGCTACCCTCTGTATTGACTCTATTCTGTTTATATCCTTTTGAAGGTGTGGTCTCCAGAACTGCACAAAATACTCCAAATGAGGTCGCACCAGAGACTTCTACAGAGGCACTATCACCTCCTTTTTTCTGCTGGCTCTCTCTATGCACCCAAGTACCCTTCTGGCTTTTGCCATCACCTTTTCTACCTGTTTAGCAGCTTTATGTTCATCAGAAACAATAATGCCCAGGTCGTGCTCTTCTTTTGTGGACAGAAGTACTTCGCACCCTACACTATACCGCTCCTTTGGATTTTTGCAGTCCAAATGCATGACCCTGCATTTTTTAGCATTATATCTCAGCTGTCAAATTCTTGACCACATTTAGCTAGATCCCTCCCTCATGGTATCTAGTCCTTCCTGGGTGTCTACTCTATTGCACAGAGGCAAACCTTACCAGACAGCCCTTACACAATATCACTAACAAAAATGTTTAAAAAAATCGGATCAAGGATAGATTCCTGCAGCACACCAGTGGTAACTTCCTTCTCCTCAGAGTGAGTTCCATTTACCTGTACCCTTTGTTGCATCCCACTCAACCAATTCCTAATACAGTCAGTCATTTTAGGGTCCATTCCTAGGGCGTTTAGTTTGTTTATAAGTCACCTGTGCAGAACAGTGTCAAAGGCTTTACTGAAATCTAAGTACACCACATCAAGGGCCCTCCCTTGGTCCATCTCCCTGGTCACCCAGTCAAAGAAATCAATCAGATCTGTTTGAAAAGACCTGCCTCTGGTGAACCCATCCTGCCTCGGATCCTGCAATCCTTTGGACTCCAGAAACCTCACTATTCTCTCTTTTAGCAGCATTTCCAATAATTTACTTATCACAGAGGTTAATTTTCAAATTCATCCTTACTTCGCTTTTGTGTAAAGGGACCACATGTGCCTTTCTCCAGTCCTCTGGGACCACTCCCAATTCCAAAGAGACATTGAAAAGGTCAGTCAGTGGAGCTGCTAGAACGTCCCCAAGTTCCTTCAGTATTCTCAGATGTATCTCATCTGGTCCCATCGCTATGTCTACTTTAGTTTAACTAGTTCCTCACAAACACAGTCTTCTGAAAATCATTCCAGATCACCATCACTTCTTTTCCTATTTGTGGGTATTTTCTGAGGTCCTACTCCTAGCCCTTTATCTGTGAACACAAAACAGAAATATTTGTTAAGCAATTCCGTTTTATCCTCATCAGCTTCCACATATTCCTCTCTTCAACCTTGCGTCTGACAAAACCACTTTTGCCCTTCCTCCTCTAACATATCTGAAAAATGTCTTATCCCCCCATTTTATTGCACTGGCTATTTCTTCTTCTTTTTGTATCTTTGCTTTCCTGACTACTTTGCTAACTTCTTTAAGTTTTTCCAAATATAGATTTATTTTATTTATTTTTATTTAACAGGTTTTTTATACCGCCTTTTCCTTAAATCAAAGCGGTTACAAAGACATACAAAGGCTAAACATAGGCAAGGGAAGTGAAAGATGCCTGTCTTCCTCTTCTCTGATCTCTTGCATTTTATGAAGGCCTCCCTCTTTTTCTTCACCTTTTCAGCTACTTCTTTTGAGAACCATAGTGGCCTCCTTTTCCTTTTACATTAATATACCTTTCTAACAAAAAGATTTGTTGCCCTTAAAATATCCCCTTTCAGTTTTGTCCATTGTTTTTCTACATCCCCCAGCTGTTCCCATCCTAACGACTCCTTGAGATAAAGACCTTCACTTTTGAATAGATTTTATCAGTTCTAGTGTTAATACTGAACTATACCATCTGGTGATCACTGGATGAGAGATGATCTCGCGTTATGACATCAGAAACACTTTCCCCATTGGTAAAGTACCAAGTCCAGTATGACCCCTTCATGTGTGGGTTCTGTTACCAATTGCCAGACTATTTCTCCCTGTATTTATTTTATTTATTTATTTATTTATTTACATTCTCTTATATACCGCGCTATTCTGCATCAGTGCGGTTTACATTGAACAAACTGAAATTACATTGAACAGGGTATTATAACTTGGAGATAAATATTTTACAGGGAACATGGGCTATGGAGGGTTAAGTGGCTTGCCCAAGACCACTGTAGAGAATCTAGGAGCTCCTTACTTCTAGATAACACCACAGCAGGGATATGCCAATCCACATCCGGTATATTGAAATCACCTATAAGAAGCACTTCTCCTTTCGTGGCAATACTGTTTATGTCTTCTACTAAATCTCCATCCACTTCTCCATGTGAGGGGGATCTGTATATCACTCCAAGGCAAATAGATTTGCCTTTCTCTCTTTCTAGTTTAACCTATAGTGCCTCCTCACTCCCTTTTAAGCCCTGTAATTCTATAGCTTTAGTATTATTTCTTACATAGAGTGCCACGCCTCCTCCTCTTCTTCCTACTCTGTCCTTCTTAAATAAAGTATAGCCTGGTATAATTACATCCCTGTCATGGTTGTCCATGAACCATGTCTCCACAACCACCAAGTCAGCCTCTTCCATTAAAGCCTCAACATCTGGGATCTTATTTCCCATGCTACGGGCATTTATACACACCACTTTACAGATGTTCTCCTTTTACTCATTTCTATAGAGGTATTTAATCTTTCACTTACCTTGGGGCTTTCTTTACCCATCCCCAATGAATCGAATTTAAAGCCCTCCAGTATGTTAAACAGTCTGCTGCGGAAGAATCTTCGACTCTTCTTGGACAGATGGATGCCATCTCTGCTCTGCAGGCCTTAGATCATCATCCCGTGGTCCAAGAAAGCAAAACGGTCTCGATGACTCCATCCATGCATTCATCTCCAGGATGCGAGCTTCTCTGCCTTGGCCTTTACCCTCAATAGGGAGGATTGAAAAGAACACCACCTGTGCACTTATTTGCCTCACCCTCTGTCCCAGAGCCATGAAGTCACTTTTGATATGCTCAGAGGGATACCTAGCAGTATCATTTCTGCCAACATGGATGAACAACATTGGATAATAGTCAGTAGGCTTGATGAGTCTCAGCAAACTTTCCATAACTTCTTGGATTTTGGCACCTAGAAGACAGCATATCTCTCTGGACATCAAGCCTGGTAGGCAGATATGTGCCTCAGTACCCCTCAGAAGAGAGTCACCATCCGCCACTACCCTTCACTTTCTTGTGGTCACTGATTCTGTAACTTTGGGGTGTTAAGCTCTGGTTCTTCCCTTTCCTGGGATGCTTTCACCTCTTCCACTTCCAGGGCTGCATAATGTTTTTTCAATTCAAGGGCTGGAAGAGTTAGATTGTTGATTTTGCACGCTCTGGTGATTTGTGTCCAACTTTTGTCATTCTGTAGCCTCCCATTTTCACCTCTGTCGGAGAGCTTGGATGCTTCAAGAAGCATCTCATCAGTGTACATCTCACTATCTTGAATGCTTCTCAGCCTCATCACCTCTTCTCTGAGCTACTCCGCTTGTTTCATGAGAACTTCAGCTTGCAGGCATCCTGCACATAGAACCAGTCCTTCAACTAGCATCGGGCTCTCTGTCTAGACAGAGGCAGAAGCTGTAATGGGGCAACAGCTTTGGCAATACGATTTTTCACAGCCATTGTTCAGTTGGTGGAGTTTTGGTACCTGTTGAAATAAAAGAGAGAGACCTACCAAAGTCCCTACCTTTTTAATTTATTTATTTAGACAGTTTTGTATGCCACCTTATCCTTCAATCAAAGTGGTCACAACACAATTGGGGGATACATTTAACACGAGGGGATATGAGACACATACACTAATACTTACAGGGAACATGGGCAATGGAGGGTTAAGTGGCTTGCCCAAGACCACAAGGAGCACCTGTGGGACTAGAACCCCCAGTCTTTCCGGCCCAAGGTTGCTGTCCTCTAGTGGGATTTGAACCCCCGACCTTCCGGCCTGAGGTAACTTGCCCCAACCATTAGGCCACTCCTCCCTACTTACCCTGTTGTCCATAGAGAACACCTGCTACAAGTATCTTTGTTTTCTCCATTGACAAGTAGGAGAAGTGCTCACATATACAATTACGTAGCTACAGGCTGCCTCACAAAGTAACAAAAAAAAAGGAAAATGGAGTGTTGCAACTGGCAGACACATGAGAACAGAATTGGTTTTTGTTTTGTTTTGTTTTGACAACAGGCCTTTATGGCAATGTGTCAACAATTACATCAGGAGCACCTTCATTCAAAACATTACAATGGGAATACTCATCTCTTCATGTACATATCTTCTATATTGATGAACAGATATAAATATTAGGAGAAACAGGATCTCAGATTCCTTTGAGCAATTGTTCATGGGCATACTGTTGCTGATAGCCCTTAATCCATACTCATCACATCACAGATCCAAAAAAATCCTTAATTAAAAATATTTGTTATAGATTTTTAATATTTTGTAAGTTTTGAATTTAATATTTGATTCCAATTGTTACTTAATTTTCATTGTACATCACTAGTAGCTCCAAAAGCTTATATCCTCTGCGATACAGCTTCCAGGTCAATAACAAGCACGCTTATCTGCACGCCGTACTACACACCCCAACACCACAGATGACACCAAAAGGCATTTCGCTGAAGCTTCTTCAGGGGGTGATCAGATAAGGTTTTTCTTATAGTTAACCACATGATTTTAAGCCATTCAAAATTAATTGCAATACGGCTTTAGCAGTAACCAGTGCTACTGAGTATCCAGGCTGAAGGAATATCAACAAGGCAACACAAAACAGAAAAGAACAGGGCCTAGGAGAGATGGAGTTGGTTTTTATTTTCCAAACAGATTCTGGACTGGACAAACCTGCTGTTGCATCAGAGGTCCCTTTCCAAACAGTAGTGGGATGTGAATGTGTGGACAGAAGTCCAAGTTGCAGTCTTGCAGATCTCTTCCAAGGATGCTGTGTGCAAGTGGGCCACTGGCACAGCCATGGCTTGGACATTATGAGCTGTGACATGGCCCTCAAGTGTCAAACCTGCCTGGGTGTAAGCGAAAGAGATACAATCTTTCAGCCAAATTGAAAGAGTGCATATGTTGATGGCAGCCCCCAACCTATTGGAGTTAAAAGAAACAGAAAGCTGGGCAGATTTTCTACGTGCTTTAGTCCATTCCAAATAAAAGGCCAAGGCTCTCTTGTAGTCCAACCTGTGCAATGTACTTTTCCCTTTGTGAGTATGAGGTCTTGGGAAAAATGTTGGAAGGATTACTGAGTGATTAAAGTGGAAGTCTAACACCATTTTTATTTATTTATTTTATTATTTTATTTAGTATACATTTGTATACCGCTACTTCCAGCGATCAGCAGCGGTTTGATTACAGATTGGAAATTGTCAAATCATGACAGGAAATTTTTGAGGTATAAACACATTGATTAGACAGGAAAGCACAGCACACAGAGAACTATTTTACAGGGAACATGGGCTATGGAGGGTTAAGTGGCTTGCCCAAGACCACAAGGAGCACCTGTGGGACTAGAAACCCAAGTCCTTCCGGCCCAAGATTGCTGTCCTCTAGTGGGATTTGAACCCCCGACCTTCCGGCCCGAAGTACCTTTTAGGAAGGAAGTTAGGATTGTGAGGCCCTGTTACTCACAAGAGACCGATTACTAATTATCACTAATTTCCTGTATTGTCCAGATCCAAAGGTCAGTACAGGTGCAATCAGAATCTCTGTTTATTAGATAACTGATGGACAAATACAGGCAGCAGGGAAGAGAGTTTCTGTCAGTCATCAGACATCAGAATTCCTCCTCCCCCCGAGTATAATAGTCATGTTACATATATACATTTTTTGCTTCCGTGTATTGCATACAGTCTCCAAATCCATCCCTCTGTGAGGCCCCCTCTCCTCCCTCCTACTGTTTCCTGTCATTGATCTTTCTGTCCCCTCTGTTCCTGTTTCAACATTCCTCAGGCCTCTGTCTTGCCTATACTCACCAACTGTCAAAAAACCATCTACTGTCTTCAGGGCTAACGGCTCAACTTATTCTTCTTTGCATGGTTTCCTGTGTATGTGCTTGCATGACTATTTCTGGGCCTTCCAGCTCAGTAATATGCAGTGCAAAGATTTATATGATTTCATGCTGGCTTTATGCTGGCCTGCTTCTCCTTGCCCACTGTATAGTATTTTGGTTGACATATTTTTATTAGAGCAGACATTTATAGACCATTGAGTGATTATGAACCAGGAACATATCCCTAAACCTTATAATCCCTACAATTCTCCCATTTTTTTTTTATTATTGTGGAGGAGATAAGACCAAGTCAGAGAATTCAGAAGTGGGGACCACAGCATAGGAAACATTCACATGTGTATGGCATGTTAACCAATTACCTACATTCAGTCCTCCCTTAAAGTCATCAATATGTAAATCTGACAGGTGGCGTATTTTATCCATAGCATTAAGCACAAACACTGAATGATTCGCTATGACTAAACAACAAATAGTGGCATTAATAAAAGATCACAGGCCTCCTTCAGATGCAAGGAGCAAATCTAGTGCCTGTCTATTTTGTAGAGTCATTTGTGTATTTTGCTCTAGGGACTCTGACAACTTACTAATAGAATCAATAACAGCTTTCATTTGAACATACAGTAAGCATTGCAGACGGCCTATAGCCATACCAAGTTCAGCAGTTATGGCAGGGGTCTGGAAAGGTACCAAGGAAGTCCAGCATCTAACCTACATTTAATAGCAATGGAGAACACAAGGGTATCAAAAAGTTCAGCAGACTGTCCCGAGTTCAGTTCAAGCCAGGGGGTTGAAGTGAGAACTTCTTTGGAGATGTGGGTTGTATTGTGAACACACAGAAGTAAAACTAATTGTCCATCAGGATGAAGGAAACAGATGGTATCCCAAGGAGCAGGTTTAGCAGCAATCATCTTGGTACAGAAAGGAAGTAGAGCCATCCGATCAGCAATTTCTTGGAACGTGATCCGAAGCCGAGGCTCTGGTCGAACCTCTCTAATGTAATTAGCCAAATCAAATAGACAATGTGGGAATCACTTATTCAAAAGTAGCCTTAAAGAGGTAAGCCTAAAGCATGGCTTAGAAAAAGAGCAGAAATAGAGCCTGATACACTAGCTTCCAGGCATAAAAAGTATTAAGTACAACAGCGGTGAAACCCTGATATTCCTGGATACATGATAGCATTTAAAACATAATGCAGCAGACACTTGCCACTCTCCAGAGAGAGAGAGAGAGAGCAGAAGGAGAGAATACACAATACTGTTTATACCATTATACCATTCTATATAAATTGCAAACAAGCTTGAACCAGTTCAAAAGGTCACACAAAAGTCAGCATTATGTAGTTGCAGTAGGGGTCGCTGTTGTCCACAGGTGTGCTGCATCAGATCTGAAATAACTTCTTATCAGAATGTCCTTCACTCGCTCCACCAATTCAGTTGCCTGAAATCTACAAGCACAAACAAAAGAATGCTATTTCCCTCCCCCCCTTCTTCTTCTTGGATTGCTTTCTGGGATTGCTGCTCACACACATCAGCTAATCCTGCTTCTAAAACAATTGTTAAAAGTCAAACAAAGGGGAGGCAGAAAATATAAATTTAGATTCTTAAACAGTGTCCCAATCCCACTAACTTAATTGGTGTAGTTTTGAATGGATATATGTGCTCATTCTAAACAGCAACTGAAGACAGAACTCCTGGAACTGAAATTTAAAAGACTTCCAAAAAAAAAAAGTACACTTTTGCTCTGGACACTAACACATAACTTTAAAAACAGGTGAATTTATCCTAAAATCCAATATCATAGCAAATAAAAACTGGGAAGATGAGTGAAAGCCCATGGTGGCACTGGCCTGTTCATCAGTCATCAGTGCAGAGCTTAACAACACACACAGTAATTTACCTTGAATCTCACAGTTCGGGGAAGCAGACATTTAAAACTGATATAAAATCCCTGTTTAACTTTTAATTTTGCTTAATAGCATAACAATCAGAACAAAATCCAAACATGATTAACTTCTTATTCACTCAGGATTTAAACCATTCTCAAGTTGCAATCTGGCAACCACTGGCCCAGAATACCACATTATCCTGCAGGGCTCTTAACCTCTACTTTGAAGGTCAAAGGAAAAACGGAAACAATTTTCCTTTGTTGTATCAGTAGCAAAGAATTCTAAGCAGTTCAATTTCAGAGATCATAAAATCTAATTAAGAAAGCATTGATTGCGTGAGTGTTATACAGAACTAGGCACTTCCAGAAGGGAAACGGCTGCACTGGTAATTCTGCTTCAAAAGCAAAGTAACTTTTGAATCACACTCTGCAGGTATCATAGCTGTTATTGTTCCTCTATTGTTTTGTGGTAATATATATTCTGGAAACAAAATTGGTAATAATCATATATCAAAGCATGGAAGATCTTCCCATTCATTCATAACAATTTATAACTAAAAAATACATCACACATAGAATGGAATCAGGTCCCTAAGTTTTCTAAACAGTTTTTTCTTTCTCTCAGCGTCATTTCCGTACCTAGAAAGCTAGCAAGCTAATTACAGAGGAAAAAATACTTCACCAAAAGAGTTCTGAACTTCATCTCCTGTTTCGACTGAATAAATTCTTTATTTAAACAAACAAGAAAGACTGCTCAATCGAGAGTTTCCTCTAGGTAATGCATCCAATTCCCAGAAGAAAATCCCTTAGCAGCCTTTCTCCCTCTCTCTAGCTGAAACAGGCAACCATCTTATCCTGCTGAAGACAATTAGCTATCTTTCATCAGGCGACATATAGGAGCAATTATTCATTAAACACAGCTAGGCACTGGCCAGGTGACCGGCAATGTTCAAAGAACAAACCTCAAAGTTCAGAACTCCATAATTACAATTGATGTGTACACTGTTATGTAACTAGACTAGTTCTTTTCAATTGATCTAATTGTCACCCTCTCTGGTCTGATCCCAGATGAGAAGATTTCTTCCATTTTTTCTTTTAGAGCAATCTTTTATTCTCCTTCACTGTCCCTCAGCCTATAATCAGTAAACCTGGTGTTTTCACTGTGTGGGGGTGAAAATAGACAAAACTTTCTCTATTTCCTTTCCTAATAAGGGATTATCTCTCATCATCCGTTCGACCGGAGTCACTGGGGAAACTTGATTTACCATTGTGTCCTGATTGCCATCTTTCTTTCTCCTAAACAGAGACATGATTCCTACGTGCAACCTTTTATTTAAGGATCTCAAATATCCACCCTCTTTATTTACAGAGGAAGGAAGTGCACAAAATGTCCAGGACACCTTTCAAACAAGAATTCGCTTCGTTCAAGCCCAGCCAATCTCCTCGCAGAGGTATGGAACCGTGAGCAAGAACACACACACGCTTCGTGTCAGACGACACGTACTGTCTCAATCACTTATCATTCAGTCCCAGTTTATAACAGCAAATTATTCTTACACTTTATTCATATAACAAAAACAAAAATTAAACAACACTTACCAAGCTTGGTTAAAAATACTTATACTAAAGACGCCGTCGTCACAGCCGCCGTCATCCTAGGGAATCCGTCACTCACTTCTTCTCCTCTGGTCTCTACTACGCACCGGGAACGTACCTCCCTCTTCTTTCTTGAGGGGAATCCAAATCTTTAAATTTGTATCTTGGTCATAAAGACCCACCCGTACCCCAATCCCGGGTGTTCGGCACCAATTGTGAGGCCCTGTTACTCACAAGAGACCGATTACTAATTATCACTAATTTCCTGTATTGTCCAGATCCAAAAGTCAGTACAGGTGCAATCAGAATCTCTGTTTATTAGATAACTGATGGACAAATACAGGCAGTGGGGAAGAGAGTTTCTGTCAGTCATCAGACATCAGAATTCCTCCTCCCCCCGAGTATAATAGTCATGTTACATATATACATTTTTTGCTTTCGTGTATTGCATACAGTCTCCAAATCCATCCCTCTGTGAGGCCCCCTCTCCTCCCTCCTTCTGTTTCCTGTCATTGACCTTTCTGTCCCCTCTGTTCCTGTTTCAACATTCCTCAGGCCTCTGTCTTGCCTATACTCACCAACTGTCAAAAAACCATCTACTGTCTTCAGGGCTAACGGCTCAGCTTATTCTTCTTTGCATGGTTTCCTGTGTATGTGCTTGCATGACTATTTCTGGGCCTTCCAGCTCAGTAATATGCAGTGCAAAGATTTATATGATTTCATGCTGGCTTTATGCTGGCCTGCTTCTCCTTGCCCACTGTACAGTAGTTTGGTTGACATATTTTTATTAGAGCAGACATTTATAGACCATTGAGTGATTATGAACCAGGAACATATCCCTAAACCTTATAATCCCTACAGGATAAGTATGCAACACTCCACACTTGTTGAAAAAAAGTTTAAAGGTTGGATCTGCTACTAGAGCCTGGAGCTCACTAACACTGTGTGTGGAATTGAGCTACCAAAAACAAGACCTTCCAGGTCAGGTACTTCAGAACATAGTTATCCAGAGACTTGAAGGGAGCTTTCATCAGCTGAATGAAAACCAGGTTGAGGTCCCAAGACATTGTGGGAGGCTTCATAAATAGCAAGCCCCACATGGATAACTAAAATGATGCAAAAAGATACATTTCCATTCTACATGATGGTGGCATGCTCCAATTAGAAACATAGAAACATGACGGCAGAAAAAGACCACATGGCCTATCTAATCTGCCCTTTCATATCAACTAAAATAGTCGTCTTTTTACCTTTGGAGATCCTCTGTGTTTGTCCCATGCTTTTTTGAATTCAGACACTGTCCTCGTGTCCATCACTTCCACTAGGAGACTATTCCACACATCTACCACTCTTTCAATAAAGAACTATTTCTGCATATTACTCCTGAATTTATCCCCTTTCACTTTCATGCTATGTCTCCTCGTAGCAGAGCTTGCCTTCAACTGAAAGAGATCCTTCTGTGCATTTAAGCCATGGAGGTATTTAAACGTCTCTGTCATATCATTCCTATCCCTGGACCATGCCCATTAGGCATGCAACTTCCCCAGTATGCCATTGTAAATATCCTGTATATAGTTAGACTAGAAGGACTAGAAAGGGGTACTGTTACTTCTGGAGAGAAATCTGCAACTGTGAGTATATACTTCTGGTAATTTTCTAAAAAGAATTCTTTGTATTAAAGCTACTTAATCTGTGAACCCACTGTTTTTTGTTGGATCAGTTAGGGCCCAGTAGCAACAATTAAAGTTTGAATTTAAAACACAGAGGAGAGCTTTCTGGTTACATTTCATGCCCAGCAGAGAGCTTGTAGTTTAAATTTAATAGTCACTCAGGGCCAAGTAACAGCAAAGTAGTTTTAGTTTAAATTTAACACACAGAAGAGAGCTTTCTGGTTAAATTTAGTACCCAGCAGAGAGCTTGTAGTTTAAATTTCAGAAGTTAGAGCCTAGCAGCAGCTAAGAGCTATAATTTAAATCAAATCAGAATTTAGCTTACCTCAGCAGCACAAGACAGGGTACTGTGTAGCAGCCCTTTTTTAATAAGTGAAATAAAGACCTTTTCAAGTACATTCATAGCAAAAAACCTGTGAGAGAGTCAGTTGGTCCATTAGATGATAAAGGGGTTAAAGGAGCACTAAGAGGCGACAAGGCGATAGCGGAGAGACTGAATGAATTCTTTGCTTCGGTCTTTACTGATTAAGATGTAGGGATGTTACCCATGACTGAAGTGGTATTTAAAGGTGCGGAAGAATTGAAGGAAATATCGATACATCGGGAAGATGTCTTACAACTATTAGATAAACTGAAGAGTAGCAAATCACCTGGGCCAGATGGTATACATCCAAGGGTATTGAAAGAACTGAAATATGAGATTGCAGAACTGCTATCAGTAATCTGTGAACTATCATTAAAATCATCTCTAATACCTGAAGATTGGAGGATCGCCAATGTAACACCAATTTTTAAAAAGGGTTCCAGGGGTGATCCGGGAAAATACAGACCGGTGAGCCTGATGTCAGTACCGTGAAAAATGGTAGAAACCATCATAAAGAATAAAATTACTCAGCATGTAGATAGTCACAACCTAATGGGAGACAGCCAACATGGCTTTAGACAAGGAAGATCTTGTCTTACTAATCTGTTATGTTTTTTGAAGGAGTGAATAAACAGGTGGACAAAGGTGAGTCGGTTGATATTGTGTATCTGGACTTTCAGAAAGCCTTTGACAAGGTCCCTCATCAGAGACTTTTGGCAAAACTAAAGAGTCATGGGATAGGAGGCAGTGTACTATTGTGGATCAGGAACTGGTTAAAAGATAGAAAGCAGAGGGTAGGGCTAAATGGCCAATTTTCCCAATGGAGAAAGGTGAATAGTGGTGTACCCCAGGGATCTGTGCTGGGTCCGCTGCTTTTTGACATATTCATAAATGACCTGGAAAGTGGAACAACGAGTGAGGTTATCAAATTTGCAGATGACACAAAACTATTTAAAGTTGTTAAAACCCAAGAGGATTGTGAAAAATTGCAAGAGGATCTTGATAAATTGGAAGACTGGGCATCAAAATGGCAGATGAAATTTAATGTGGACAAGTGCAAGGTTATGCACTTAGGGAAGAACAACCCAAACTATGGTTACACGATGCAAGGATCCACATTAGGAACCACCACCCAGGAAAAAGACTTAGGCGTCATTGTGGATACCATGTTAAAACCCTCGGCCCAGTGTGCAGCGGCGGCCAAGAGAGCAAATAGAATGCTAGGTATGATAAGGAAAGGAATGGAAAATAAAACAAAAGATATTATAATGCCTCTATATCGTTCCATGGTGAGACCGCACCTTGAATATTGTGTGCAATTCTGGTCGCCGTATCTTAAAAAGGATATAGCGATTTTAGAAAAGGTACAGAGAAGAGCCACCAAAATGGTAAAGGGGATGGAAGGATACTCCTATGAAGAAAGGCTAAAAAGGTTAGGGCTCTTTAACATGGAAAAGAGACGGCTGAGGGGAGATATGATAGAAGTCAATAAATTAATGAACGGAGTGGAACGGGTAAACGTAGATCGATTGTTTACCTTATCAGAATATAGAAAGACTAGGGGACATGCAATGAAGCTACAGGGTAAACTATTTAAGACTAATAAAAGAAAATATTTTTTCACTCAACGTGTAATCAAACTTTGGAATTTGTTACCGGAGGATGTAGTAAAGGCTGTTAGTGTAGCTGGGTTTAAAAAAGGTTTGGACAAGTTCCTGGAGGAAAGGTCCATAAACCATTATTAAGAAGTGACCGAAGATATCAATGCTTGACCCAGTACAAGCATTGTGGAACTTGTGTCTCTTGGGGAAACTGCTAGGTACATATGACCTAGATTGGCCACTGTTGGAAACAGAATACTGGGCTTGATGGACCTTGGTCTGACCCAGTATGGCATATCTTATGTTCTTATGTTCTCTTTATGTAAATAGTTTAAAATTTGTTTGATCTCTGTTTTATTTCCTACTGTTATATGTAAATGCGGTTTATGCATAATTTAAATGTTAAAATGTAAACTGCTGCTGATCACTGGAAGGAGCAGTATAAAAATAAGTTCAAATAAAATAAATAAATAAATGGGAACAGCTGGGGGATGTAAAAAACAGTGGGCAAAATTGAAAGTGGCTGTTTTAAGGTTGTCAAACCTTTTTGTTAGAAAGGTAAATAAACGTAAAAGGAAGAGGAGGCCACTATGGTTCTCAAAAGAAGTAGCTGGAAAGGTGAAGAAAAAGAGGGAGGCTTTCATGAAATGCAAGAGATCAGAGAGAGAGAGAAAGACAGGCATCTATATTTGGAAAACCTTAGAGAAGTTAGCACAGAAGTCAGGAAAGCAAAGGTACAAAAAGAAGAAGAAATAGCCAATGCAATAAAATGCGGGGATAAGACATTTTTCAGATATGTTAGTGAGAGGAGGAAGGACAAAAGTGGTATTGTCAGACTCAAGGGTGCAGGGGAGGAATATGCAGAAACCGATGAGGATAAAGCAGAATTGCTTACCAAATATTTCTGTTCTGTGTTCACAGATGAAGGGCCAGGAGCAGGACCTTAGAAAGCACCCACAAACAGGAGCAGAAGTGACGTGGATCATGAATGATTTTCAGAAGACTATTCATGAGGAACTAGCTAAACTAAAAGTAGACAAAGCCATGGGTCCGGATGGGATACATCCAAGAATTCTTGAGGGAACTTGGAGACATTCTAGCAGCTCCACTGTCTGACCTTTTCAATGCCTCTTTGGAATCAGGTGTGATGCCAGAGGACTAGGGAATATGGTGACTATGGACAATTATAGTTTGTATACAAACATACCGCAATATTGTGCTCTTGAAATCATTGCTGGTACTTTACATACTCATTCTCTTCCTGATCGTATTCCTGTGGAATTTGTTCTTGATCTAGCTTCTTTGATGCTTTTCAAGAACTATTTTTGATATAAAGATGGCTACTACTTACAACATCATGGGGTAGCCATGGGAGCTACATTAGCCCCCTCAGTGGCATCATTGTACGTAGCAGAGTTTGAAAATCGTTGTTTGGGTGGTGCCCCATTGTATGGCCATCTTAAATTATGGCACCATTATTTGGATGACATCTTTATGCTTTGGTCTGGCTCTGTAGTTCAGTTATTACAATTTTTTAACTGGCTTCATGATAAGGATGATAATCTTAGGTTTTCCCTTAGCTATCATGCTGAGGAGATTGATTTTTTGGATGTACATATTTCTCATATGCAGGAGGAGATTCAGACTACTGTGTATCGTAAGGAAGTGGATCGTAATGCCTACTTGCATTTTTCTAGTTGTCATCCATTATCTCTTTGCAGGAACTTACCTGCCAGTCAATACCTCAGAGCTAGGCGTATTTGCTCTACGGATGATGCATTTTTGCAAGAATCCAGACTCTTGATACCCATTTTAAAGCACGGGGTTATCCTCGTTCAGATGTGAAATGGGCTTTTTTGAGGGCATGCTTTGCTCAGCGTCTTTTATTATTACAATATCAGTCTAAGGACTCTGAGGATTGCTTAACCTGTGTATTGCCTTATGTGGTGGGTATTAATAGGATTATTAAGATTCTCCAGAAACATTGGTCTGTATTGCAGTTACATCCTGTTTTATCAATTCCCCTGAGGCTTGCTTTCACTAGAGATCGAAATATGGGTGAACGCTTTACTAATTTTTATGGCTTTTTACCATCAAAAGCGACTGTTCAAATTAAGGGCCATTATTCATGCTCTAAATGTAATTGGTGCACTTTGGCACTGGTGGGACCTAGTTGGACACACGACGATGACAAAATATATCATTCAGTTGATTTCACCTCCTGTGATACTGTTGGGGTGATATATTTAATTGTTTGTCCCTGTTCTATGATTTATGTTGGTTGCATTTCCAGGAAAACTCGCCAGTGGCTTTCTGAGCATAAAAGTCGTATTAACAATGTTGCCTCTGCTCCTTTGGTGACACACTGGCAACAGTGTCAGCATTCTGCTGATGATATTCATTGGTGTGTGCTGGAATGTGTACCTCAATCACGGCGGAGTGGTGATTATAAGAGGAGATTGATTCATCATGAACGTGTGTGGATGTTGGTCTTAACCAATCGGTAAACTGGTTTTCTTTGCTCTGACCTTGTGACCATGAAGTTGGTGACGTATTTACGAAGGAGCGTCTTTGTATGTTGTAAGTCAGTCTGGTAATGTTTCCCCTGATGCAGATAAATGGATTTATCGAAACACAATATTGTGTTGGGATTGGGATTGTTTGTATAACATTATAATATGTATGTTTGTATAACATTCTGTTATGTTCATTACTATGTTTATTACTATGGCTGTTTGCCCGACAAGTTCAATGGTGATATGAGAGCATTTCAGTACAAGCTTCTAGGGGCTGCTATGCTGGCAGGTCACTGTTGACCGTTTAAAGCTCTGTTATTTTGAGAACTTGTTTTGGGTTTTTTCAATAGTGATATATTGCTTCTCTTGTTGAGATTATAATGTGAAGGTTGGGTTTATTTAGGAAAGGACTGGAGAAATGCACATGTGGTCCCTTTACACAAAAGAGGACATAAGGATGACATTGAGAACTACAGGCACTGAGGTGTACCCTTATGAAGTTGGTCTTTAAGCCAGACTCAGATAAATGTAGAAGGTAACCAAGCAATTTGTGTGGGACACGAGAAAGGATCTTGAGCCTGTCCCTCATGCTAGACGGCAGACCTCCTCCATTTGAAACTGGAATTTCTCCTGGAGGCCAGGGCAACAGTGGTGATACAAACAGGCAAGCTCAGAAAGGACAAAGTTATCCCTTTAGCATCCAAGCTGTGAGGGCAAGGGACTTGATGTTGCTGTGCATTTAAAGCTAAACAATAGATTCTGACAGCTGGGGGGGGGGGGTGAAGACCAGGTTTGCTTAGGGTGCCAACACCTTGAAGCAACTCTGGCACTGGCCCTGTAATTATGTATGTATTTCTGTGAAACACCTAGAAGTCACATGATTGGCGAGTAATAATATCAAATGAAAATGAAATGTCCAACCGGAAAGTGACAAAATCATCAGGCATTCATTATTGGTGGAATCTTGCTTGTGTTATTCAAGGTTTTGCTTAGTTTGGGAGCTGATGGAAAAATTTAATATGGGTTGACTGGGATCCAAGTCATTTGTTTTATCAGAATTATTTATAATATTGAAAGGTTGTGAGATAATATGGATGGGGTAGGTGATTATATGGTTATATACATACTCTGTGTTGCGTATGGCACGTGCAAGATGTTAGATTACTCCACAAAGATTGTATGTTATACTCCACCATACTCTTATCGGTATGTTGTTTGTTTTTCTATATCTTGTTTTATTCCATGACACTTACAGTTAGTTCTGACAATTTGGGTTTGTACTTTTGCTCCTGTAGTAATGGCAATAAAAGATATTAAGCTTATGAAATGAGATGTTCAGAATTATTAATGGATAGATGCCTTGATACTTCACCTAGATCTCATCAGGAAAAAGAATCTAAGTATTCCATCAGTCAGGTGTTTTCAGTTCAAATTTCTCAAGCCAGATTTCTTGTTGGATCTGTCCCATGGCTTTGGAATAAGTTACCTTAGGAATTGCAAATGTTGTCTGATTATGTAATTTAGCAGATTTTTTATATTGCTTTATCATTTAGTCAAAGCGGTTTATTTACATTGTAACTTAAAATTGGTAATGTACATTAAGAGTAGTTACTCACCTGTAATAGGTGATCTCTGGGAACAGCAGGAATTTAGTCTTCACATATGGGTGATGTCGGTACCAACAGAGCCCGCGCAGGAACGCTCACCAGCATCCAATAGGAAAGCTTTTGGGAGCATCCCACTGTGCCTATGTTGCTGCCTTCCCACCTTTGTGACTCTCCCTCTTCCATTGAGTTTGTAGCCGAGATAAAGGAGAGAATAGAGTGAGAGAGAAACTCTACATCTCCTAGAAGAGGAGGGTGGATTGTGAAGACTAAATTCCCGGAGATCACCTGTTACAGGTGAGTAACTACGCTATCTCCAGGAACAAGCAGGAATGTATTTTCTTCACATATGGGACTCCCTAGCTCCCAGATGCCAGAGAAAGGTCCCCAGAATCAGTAGATTTGTCTCTGAGCAGGCCTCAAGAAGGCATGGATCTTTAATGGACATCTGGCATCGAAAATTCCAGGACAGAGGGTAGGAGTTGACCTAAGTCTGAAAGAGGTGTTGGAGTACAGCCTGACCAAACATGGCATCCCAGTGGGAGTCCTTGTCCAAACAGTAACGTGCAGCAAAGGTATGCACCGAAGACCAGGTGGCTGCTTTGCAGATTTCATCAATGGCCACAGAACATATGTTTGTTATCGAGACAGCCATGGCATGAACATTATGGGCAGTGACATGACCTTCAAGGGATAGTACTGCTTTAGCATAAGCAAATGAGATGCAATCTGCTATCCATTTATATAGAGTACGTTTGGATACTGGAAACCCCAAGTGACTGGGATCAAAGGAGATGAATAACAGAGCTCTTACACTGTTCAGCTGTCCTTTGAAGATAGAATGCCAAGGCACGCTTGCAGTCAAGCGTATGGCGAGTTGCCTCTGCCCTAGAGGAATGAGGTCTAGGGAAGAAGACAGGCAGGTAGACAGACTGATTCAAATGGAAAGGAGACACCACCTTGGGCATGAAATGAGGATGAGTCCTAAGGACCACCTTATCATGGTAGAAGTGGGTATAAGGCAGGTCAGCCACCAATGCTTGGAGCTCACTGATGTGTCTAGCTGAAGTGAGTTCAACAAGAAAGATGACTTTCCAAGAGAGAACCTTTAGCAAGATTTTGGCTAAAGGTTCAAAGAGTGGCTTAAGGAGCTGACCTAACACCACATTAACATCCCATGCCACCGGTGGTGGCCTGATGGGGGGCTTGGTTAATAAGAGCCCTCTCATGAAACATGTCACAAGCAGTTGTAAAGAAATAGACTCTCCATCCAAGGGATGGTGAGTCGCAGCAATTGCACTGAGGTGAACCCTCACTGAGTACTTCTTGAGACCAGAAGACGAAAGATAGAGGAGATACTGAAGAAGAGCCTCCACCGGAGCTGAGAAGGGGTTAAGATCCCTTTGGGTACAACAAGTGGAGTACATACGCCACTTAAAGTCATAGAAACGCCTGGTCAATGGTTTCCTGGAGGCTAGTAGGATGTCCTTTACTTCCTGAGGAAGGTTGAGACCTTGCAAGACTACGCTTTCAGCAGCCAATCCACGAGATGGAGAGACTGTGGGTTGGGATGGAGTAGCATCCCCTCCCCTCCTGTGAGAGAAGGTCAGGAGCTGATCCGAAACTGAGAGAGTGAGTCTGTGCCAGACGTAGCAGGAAAGGAAACTATGGACGAAGTGGCCAGCTATGAGGATCATGTGGCCCCTGTCTGCTTGAAGCTTGAAAAGTGTTTTCATGAATCAGGGGCATGGGATGGAAGGTATACAGGAAATCCTGATCCCAGTGAAGGTGGAAAGCACTGACCTGCTGACAACTGGGCATCGGGGTTCTGGTGCAAAAACGAGGTAGTTTGGCATTCTGCAAGTGGCAAAAAGGTCTATCTCCGGAGTTCCTCAGGTGTGAAAGATGCAGGAGATTGTCTCCTGATGGAGAGACCACTCGTACGGAAGGAGGATCTGACTCAATCTGTCTGCTAAGACATTTTGGTGTCCTGGCAGATATACTGTTTGGAGATGCATCTGATAAGCAATGGCAAAGGACCAAAGATGGAGAGCCTCCTTGCAGAGAGCCCAAGAGCCCATTCCCCCTGCTTATTTATGTAGATCATAGCTACCTGATTGTCCATCTGGACCAGAACTCTGTGGCCCTGCAGTTGTTTTTGAAACACTTTGAAGGCATTGAAGATTGAATGAAGCTACAGAAAATTTATTTGGAGTTTTGACTCCTGCTCTGTCCAGAGGCCCTGAGTGGAGAGTCCAATTGGGCTCCCCAACCCACTTTAGAGGCATCTCTTGTCAGGATGCATTGATGTGGAGGTATCTGAAAAAGTGACCCTATGAGGAAATTTCCCAGGGTAGACCACCAGAGCAGGGAGTTCATGAGAATGTCTGTGACTTTGATTTTGTCTGTGAGGGTCCCAGAGGCCTGTTTCCACTGGGAGACAAGGGTCCATTGAATTGTCCACATGTGCAGACGAGCATATGGCACTACATGAACCGTAGAGGCCATATGGCCTAACAGTTGTAGCATCTCTCTGGCCGAGAGATTGTTTTTGAACCTTACTTGAAATGCTATCTGTACTAGGCGGGTACAATGGTCCTGGGTAGAAATCCCCTTGACCGTCAAGTAACTAGAACAGCCCCTATGAACTCTAGTGTTTGAGTAGGAACTAGATGGGATTTTGGAAGATTTATCACAAATCCTAGATCCTGTAGTACTTGAATTGTACGAAGGAGGGATAGGTGAACTTCCTGAGAAGTTGCTGCCCTTATTAGCCACATGTCTAAGTAAGGGAAGATGAATATTCTGAGAGTCCCTAGATAAGCAGCTACGACCACCATACACTTTGTGAAGATGCTTGGGGCAGAGGCAAGTCCGAAGGGAAGGACTTTGTATTGAAATGATTTCCTTGGAAGATAAAGCATAGATACCTCCTGTGTTCTGGATGAATGAGGATATGGTATACGTTTCTTTGACATCTAGTCCTGACTCTGGAGATAAGGTAGAAGGGTTCCTAGTGAAATCATCTTGAATTTCTTTCGAACTAGAAACTTGTTGAGGTTTCTGAGATCCAAGATGGGTCTGTACCCTCTCTTCTTTTTTGGAATGAGAAAGTATGGAGAATAGAACCCCATCCCCTTCTGGGATGTTGGAACCTCATCTTTGACAGAAGAGAGGTGATATTTTGCTGGAGGAGAGCAGTGAGTGGGGGTTGGGAAAGATATTCTTCCACTAGAGTGGTCTTCTGTGAGCATAATGGCAAAGCCTGCCTGCTATTTGGAGGGGGTGCAAAGATACATCACTAGTAGGTGGATTTGAAGATCTCTGGTGAAGGCCCAGAGGTGTAGAGCTTCGTTGCACAGCACCTGAGAACCCGTCCCACCCTGCATGTTCACAAAGAACATGGCTACTTGATTGTCGGTCTGGACAAGAACCGTCTTGTAGCTCAGGCAGTCCTGAAATACTTGAAGAGCATAGAAGATGGCTCTGACTTCCAGGAGGTTTATGTGAAGACAAGTCTCTTGCTTGGTCCAGAGACCCTGAGTGGAGAGATTGTCCAAGTGAGCCCCCCAACCTAACTTGGCCGCATCTGTCATCATGGTGGCTTGGTGTAGTGGCTGCTGAAAAGGAGACCCTACGAGAAGGTTTTTCAGTGATTGCCACCACTGTAGGAATGAAATGAGACATATAGAATTTCTGATTTTGTCCCCTAGGCAACCAGATGCCTGTGTCCACTGAGAGGCTAGGGTCCATTAGGCTGCTCGCATGTGTAGGCGAGCATAGGGAACCACATGAACAGTGGATGCCATATGCCCCAGCAGCTTAAGCATTTCTCGAGCAGTTAGAAACATTTTCAGATCTGCTTGAGAGGCCAGCTGGAGTATTCGAACACAACAAGGTTGTGGCAGGAAAGCCTTTGACTGCCTTGTGTCTAGAAGAGCCCCTGTGAACTCTAGGGACTGAGAAGGGGTGAGATGAGACTTTGGGAAGCTTATGATCAGTCCCAGGTACTGCAGGATTTACATTGTACAGGAGAGCGTGGAGCTGGCTTCTGGAGCTGTTGATGCTCAGATGAGCCAGTCATCTAAGTAGGGGAAGATAAATATCCCCCGAGTTCTCAGGAATGCTGCTACTACTGCCATGCATTTTGTGAAGACTCTTGAGCAGAAGCCAGTCTGAAGGGTAGAACCCTGTACTGGTAATGTCTTACCTGAAAGGGGAATCAAAGAATCCTCATTCATGCAGATCACAGGAGGTTATGTGTATATGCATCCTTTAGATCTAGAGAACATAGCCAATCCTGACTCTGGATGTAAAGAAGAAGTGTTCTGAGAGAGATCATCTTGAATTTTTCTCGGAACAGATACTTGTTCAACTCTCTGAGGTCCAGTATGGGCCTGTATCCCCCTGTCTTCTTTGGAATGAGGACGTAGGGGGAGTAGAAACCCATGCCCTGTTGGAACATAGGTACCTCTTCTATTGCTCCTTGAGCGAGTAGTGAGGTGACCTCTTGACACAAGAGAGTGGTGAAGGGACCCCACGAATTGAACTGTCTTGTGATAGTGGGAGGGGCATACTGTGGAAATGGAGTTCGTACCTCTCTGCTACAATGGAGAGAGTCCAGTGCTCTGATGTTATCTGTTGCCATCTTTTGGCAAAATCACAGAGTCTGCCTGGAATGGTTAGAGGTAGGACGACTAGGTTCTCTAGGAAGGAGTCAAAGTCCCTGAGGAGGCTGTGTATGCTGAGCTGGTTGAGCTCTGGGGACTTGGGCCTTCCTCTGTTGTTTAGGTTGCTGCTGCCCCTTTTGGGGAGCATGAACTGGGCAGTGGACAGCCTGGGTGTAAGATGGATAGAATTTATTTTTCTTGTTGAAAAAGGGTTTCTTAGTTGTTCTTTTCTTAGCTGGGTTGGCTGTGGTCCTTGATAGTCTGTTAAAGGTGGTGTTTTTGGACTTAAGCTGAGAAGCTTTGTCCTGCCAATCCTTGCCAAAGAGGTTTTCTCCTGTGCAAGGGATATTTCCCAGCTCGCCTTGCACCCATTGTTCTAAATCAGATGCTTGTAACCAGGCAATGCGACGTGCACCGATGGAGATAGCAGAAGTTCTGCTAATGCACTCAAAGCAATCAAAGGTCTCATGGTTCATGAACTTAGACACATTCTGGGCATGTTTGACCAGAGAGAGGAAGTCGGCCCTCTTGTTATCAGAGAGAAGTAGAAACATAGAAACATAGAAACATGACGACAGAAAAAGACCACATGGCCTATCTAGTCTGTCCTTCCATAACAACTACAACAGTCCACTTTTTGCCTTTAGAGATCCTCTGTGTTGGTCCCATGCTTTCTTGAATTCAGTTACTGTCCTCATCTCTACCACCTCCACTGGGAGACTATTCCACGGATCCACTACTCTTTCCGTAAAGAAATATTTCCGCATATCACTCCTGAATCTATCTCCCTTCACCCTCATCCCATGTCCCCTCGTAGCAGAACTTGCTTTCAATTGAAAGAGGCTCTCTCCCTGAACATTTATGCCACAGAGGTATTTAAACATCTCAATCATATCACCTCTATCCCGCCTTTCCTCTAAGGTGTACATATTAAGATCCTTAAGTCTGTCCTCATATGCTTTATAATGAAGCCCATTAATCATTTTGGTAGCAACCCTCTGCACCGACTCCATCCTGTTCACATCCTTTTGAAGGTGCGGTCTCCAGAATTGCACACCATACTCCAAATGAGGTCGCACCAAAGACTTATACAGAGGCATTATCACCTCCTTTTTTCTGCTAGCCATTCCTCTCCGTATGCACCCAAGCATCCTTCTAGCTTTTGCTGTCGCCTTTTCCACCTGTTTAGCTACTTTAAGATCATCAGACACAACCACTCCTAGGTCCCGCTCTTCTTTAGTGGACAAAAGTACGTCACCTCCTATACTGTATTGCTCCCTTGGATTGCTGCAGCCCAAATGCATGACCTTACATTTTTTAACATTAAATCCCAGCTGCCAAATTCTAGACCATTCTTCAAGCTTAGCTAGATCCCTCCTCATGTTATCTACCCCTTCCTGGGTGTCTACTCTATTGCAGATTTTGGTATCATCCGCAAAGAGGCAAACCTTACCCGACAGCCCTTCCGCTATATCACTAACAAAGATGTTAAAAAGAATTGGACCAAGGACAGATCCCTGGGGCACACCACTGGTAACATCCTTCTCCTCAGAGTGAGCTCCATTTACTTGTACTCTTTGTCGCCTCCCACCCAACCAATCTCTAACCCAAGCAGTAACTTTAGGGTCCATCCCTAGGGTGCTCAGTTTGTTTATAAGTCGCCTTTGAGGAACAGTGTCAAAGGCTTTACGGAAATCTAAATACACCACATCTAGAGCTCTCCCTCGGTCCAACTCCCTGGTCACCCAGTCAAAAAAATCAATCAGATTTGTCTGACAAGACCTGCCTCTGGTGAATCCATGCTGCCTCGGATCCTGTAATCCGCTGGACTCCAGAAACCTCACTATTTTCTCTTTCAGCAGCGTTTCCAATAATTTACTCACCACCGAAGTTAAACTAACCGGCCTGTAGTTTTCAACCACTTCCTTACTTCCGCTTTTGTGTAAAGGCACCACATGAGCCTCTCTCCAGTCCTTTGGCACCACTCCTGACTCCAACGAGGCATTGAAAAGGTCAGTCAGTGGAGCTGCTAGAACGTCCCCAAGTTCCCTCAGTATTCTAGGGTGTATCCCATCCGGTCCCATCGCTTTGTCTACTTTAAGTTGAGCTAGTTTCTCACGAACACAGTCTACTGAAAATAGTTCAAGATGTCCCTCGCTTCTGTTCTTATTTGTGGGTGTTTTCTGAGGTCCTGCTCCTGGTTCTTCATCTGTGAACACAGAACAAAAATATTTGTTAAGCAATTCCGCTTTATCCTTATCAGCTTCTACATATTCCCCCCCTGCACCCTTGAGTCTGACAATACCACTTTTGCTCTTCCTCTTCTCACTAATATATCTGAAAAATGTCTTATCCCCCCATTTTATTGCATTGGCTATTTCCTCCTCCTTTTGAATCTTTGCCTTCTTGACTACTTTGCTAGCTTCTCTAAGTTTTTCCAAATACAGATGCTTGTCTTCTGCTCTCTGTGATCTCTTGTATTTCATGAAGGCCTCCCTCTTTTTCTTCACTTTTTCAGCTACTTCCTTCGAAAACCATAGCGGTCTCCTGTTCCTTTTGCCTTTATTTACCATTTTAACAAAAAGGTTGGTTGCCCTTAAAATACCCCCTTTCAGTAGAGCCATGAGTTCCAAATCTCTTGTAACCTCCCAAAGAAACATACCCATATAAAGTATGTAAGAACTTATTCTGGCTGATAGCATCGAGGATTGAAAGCATCGATGCCCGAAGGCATCGAGTGTCCTCGCTTCATGACCTGGAGGGTTGGAAGAATCCGTCTTAGCACTCTTGATTCTACGCATTGCCAATTCCACTACCATAGAGTGGTGTGGTAAGTGTGTTTACTGAAAACCAGGACACTGTGGAATTCGGGACATTGTATTGAGTCTCTGAGAGTGTGGAGACACCATTAAAAGCATTTCCCACATCCTTAGCATGAGGTCATGCAAGATTCAGTGAATGGGAAGGGTAGCAGCCTCTTTAGGAGCTGCCGAATACTAAAGAATTTCTAATTCTTCAGCTCTCGGTTCCTTCTCTTGGGTCACGGTGATCGAGAGTCCCCGGGCTACATCATTTATGAAGTCCTGAAAGGACATGTCCTCCAGAGGAGACATCCGACGTTGCAATGAAGGAAAGGGATCCTTCGGAAGAACCACTCCGGTACCGACAGAGTCCTCGGAATCATCGGAATCGGAGGACTCAAAGTATCTACATGCCAGATGTTCTCGTATTGCTTGACATCGGTACCGATTGAAATCGGCATCGGACTGCCTCGATAATGGACCCTCAATACCGGATACCGATTCAAGGGCCGGCATGGGAGGAAGCATGGAGAGAGATGCATTGGTCGAGGCAGGTACCTTCGGTACCAGTATTAGTACCAATGACTGCGAAACCGACTGTAGTGGCCTTAGTGGTACCAAAGCTGCTAAGAGTGCCGCAAGACTGCGTTCGATGGCCAGGATACGTTGATCCATGCAGCCCACCGATGTCTGGATGTCGGTACCGGCGGAGCAGGCCAGAACCAGAACATGGCACCAAGAGTTCTCCGGAGATGGAATCTTCAGGAACATCTTGGAACCACGTTAATGCTTTGGAGGCAGGGGCCTCCCACCAGGGCAGTTTGGCCGGTGTGTTTTCCTCAAGGGCAACGCTAGTAGCATCTCGATACTTAGAAGGAGATCTACCCTTTGAGGACCGGCCGGTCTTGGAAGACCTGGGTTTAGTTACCTGAGATCCATGGGAGGAAGATGAAGCCCTGGACGTCGACGATGCAATGGACATTGCATCCGAGGCAAAGAGGGTGCCGAGTTTTGCAGATCTGTTCTGCAGGCCTCTCTTGGTCATCTTTCTACAAAGAAGACACTCCAATGGCAAATGGTCAGGACCTAAACATTTAAGACACCAATCATGGGTGTCGGTAGCAGAAATGGTACCACCACATTTTGAACATTTTTTGAAACCACTAGATGGTTTCTACATTTTGGAAGAAAAGAGGGTCTAGTGCCCAAAATGGCGCCTGGCACCAGGAGGGGATAGACCCTCAAAAAAGAAGAAAAGAACTAAGAAATAAAGGCAGCACCAGTGGAACCGGTATAGGCGTCGACGGAAGGCAGATGCGACCACAAAAAAGAAAATTTTCTGCGGTGACAAGGTTTGCTGTCGGCTCCACGGAAAATGAAAAACTGAAGAGGGAGAGCTGGAAAGGCGGGAAGGCAGCGGCGCAGGCACAGTGGGATGCTCCCAAAAGCTTTCCTATTGGACACTGGGGAGCATTCCCACGCAGGCTCCGTCGGTACCAACGATACCCCATATGTGAAGACTACATTTCTGCTTGTTCCTGGAGATCTTGTGATTACGTTGATTGTATAACCTCCCCTCTTCCCTGACACCCTCAATCAGACTGTACATACGTGATAACCTGTTTGATATTTGACTGTTAAAAATTGTTTAATGGAAACCGCTTTGACCCGGTGAAAAGTGATATATAAGCATTTCTAAATAAAATAAATAAATAAATAAATAAATAAATAAATAAATAAGTACAGGTTCAAACAGCTCTTGGTCCATTTGATCTTTAAGGGATAATGACTCTGTATATTCTTTCCACCTTTTCTTGATCTTCTCAGCATCATTCAACATGGATCTTTGAGCATCATGTAGTATTATAATTCGAGGCTGAATTTTCTCTTTAACTCTCGTAGATTTAGGAAAGCCGATCTTGTTCTTCCTCTAATAGTTTCTGATTCTATTTCCTTGCATGCATCATTATAGTACTTCTCCTTGTCTCATCTTGCTGCACATTGGAAATATCTGTTGAGTTCTGTGATTGTCTTTCTTTCTCCTCTGGCTTTAGCTTCTCTGCATTTCTGGGCAATTTTCAGAGTTTCTTTGGTCATTCATTTTGATCATTTTTGCTTTTTCACCTTTTGTAGAGACTTCTCACTTTCTTCAAACACAACTTTCTTGATTGCATCCCATAACTCTTCTGGTGCTCTGTCATTTGTATCCAAAGCAGTAAATTGATTTTGTGGGCAGTCTTTAAATTCCAGTGGTATATTCTCAAGGCCATATATTGCTACATTCATGAGTGGTTTGATCCTTTTCAGCTTTAGCTTGAGTTTGCATGCTAGCAGTTGGTGATCTGTACCACAGTCAGCTTCAGGTTTTCTTTGTTGATGTTATTGAGCTTTTCCATTGTTAACTTCCACAAATGTAGTCAATTTGATTTTTGTACAATCCGTTGGGTAAAGTCCATGTGTACAGTCGCCACTTGTGTTGCTGGAAGGAAGTGTTTGAGATGAATAGATTGTTGGTCTTGCAGAATTCTATCATACTTTCTCCAGCTTCATTTCTTTTGCCTAGTCCATATTTTCCAACCACTTAGCCTTTGTTGCCAACCTTTGAATTCCAGTCACCCCTATCAGGACATCTTGTTTGCATGTCCTGTCATTTCAGCTTGTATTTGTTCATAGAACTGATCAACTTCTTCCTCTTCTGCAGCTGTTGTTGGGGCATATACCTGAATAGTTGTGTTGATGGGCATTCTTTGTAGATAAATAGAAATTAAGCGTTCACTGATTGCATTATATTTCATTACAGTTCTTGCAAGTATCTTCTTAATTAAAAATGCAACACCATTTCTTCTTTGTCTTTCATTTCCAGCAACGTCTGACTCATTTTATGCGCAGCTACATCAGCAATCATACATCCCAATGGCTTTGATCCAACCATATCATAAATGCTAACTTTACTCTGAAAAGTCTTCAGCTCATCCCCAGTAGCCAGTTTAATGTCTTACAACCTTGGGATCTCATCTTCCAGCACTATAGTGCAATTTGTTTTATTGTGATTATCCATTGGGTTTTCATGGCAAAATACGAAAGTAGATTGCCAGGCCTTTGTTCTGCGCAGGTAATGCTAATGTTGTTGCCGTTGTCACAAAAATGTAATCCTTCACCCCCAACACTGTCCCCATTCTGCTGCTGCCCAGTGCTTTGTTCTTTGATAAGGCTTTCTATGCTGCTTTGACGACTTCTTTCATCACCAATGGTTCCTGATCATAAGGTACAGGTTGAAATGGCTGTTGGTCCACTTGATCTTTGTCGTCTAATAACTCTATATTCTTTCCACCTTTTTTTAATCTTAGCATCATTCAATATAGATCCTTGAGCATCTTGTAAAATTCCAGTTTGAGGCTGGAATTTTTTCTTTAACTCTCGTAATCTTGCTCTTCCTCTAACAGTTTCTTTATTGTAGAACTTCTCCTTGTCTTGTCTTGCTGCACATTGGAAATCTCTGTTGAGTTCTGTGACTGCCACCCTTTCTCCCCTGACTTTAGCTTCTCTGAGTTTCTGGGCAATTTTCAGAATTTCTTACGTCATCCATTTTGGCCGTTTTTGCTTTTTCATCTTTTGTAGAGATTTCTCACTTTCTTCCAACACAATCTTCTTGATGTCATCCCATAACTCTTCTGGATCTCTGTCATTTGTATCTAAAGCAGCACATTGATTTTGCAGGCAGTCTTTAAATTCTGATTGTATATTCTCAAGGTCATATTTTGCTACATTCATGAGTGGCTTGCACTTTTTTAACTTTAGCTTGAGTTTGCATACTAGTAGTTATGATAGAAAGATATGATATAAGCATCTAAGTATCTAGTATGCTTCAATAAAGTCTCAGAAAGCATAGTTACTCACCTGTCTCAAGTGTTCTCCGTGGACAGTAGGAATATGTCCTTATGTATGGGTGACGTCCTGAAGGAGCCCAGCATGGGAACACTCCCCAACTTTCACTGAAAGCTTTTGGGAGGCTCAACTGTGCATCCATGCCTGCCTTCCCACCTGCCACAGTGCCATCTTCTCCAGTATAATCATATAGCAGTAGCCAAAAAGCAACTCTTCAGGGAGGTGGTAGGGTTGAGGACTTATTCCTGCTGTCCATGGAGTACACCTGCTACAGATGATTAACTACACTTTCTCTATGGATAAGCAGGAAGTAAGTCTCACGTATGGGACTCCCAAGCTACAGGCTACTGAAAACCGAGGAGGCCAAAAGCCCAGTAGGGACAACAAAACTGGAGAAACAATGATGTATCTTGAGGGTAATCCCTCTAAGAGACAACAAATTCAGCATCAGTAGCATACATCTTCACAGAGAAGTCTCTTTTTGGTAGCCTGGATAGACAGAAGGGCCGGTGGGAAGGAGTTGAACCTAAGTCTCAAAGAGATGCCGGAGTACAGCTTGGCCGAAGTTACTGACACGTCAGAAATCCCCATCCAGACAGTATCAAGTTTTTAATAAACAAACAGCATGGGCTGTGAAAGTGTGGGCAGAAGACCACATTGCAGTCCTGCAAATCTCCACCATGGAGACCGAGCACAAATTGGCCACCGACGTAGTCATGGCCACACATTGTGAGCCGTGACATGATGATCAAGGTTCAGGCCTGCTTGGGCATAAGCGACAGAGATGCAGTTTGCTAGCCAAATGGACAGTGTGTGTTTGGAGATGGCAGTCCCCAGCTTGCTAGGGTCAAAGGAGACGAACTACTGGGTGGCCCTTCATACACTCAAGGTAGAAGGCCAGGGCTCGCTTGCAGTCCAGAATGTGCAATGTAGCCTCCCCCAGTTGGCGTGCGACCTGGGGAAGAAATTTACAGAACAACTGATTGATTCAGGTGGAAGGCAGAGACTACCTTAGGCAGGAAAAGCAGATATGGTCTCAAGACCACCCTATTACAGTATGGCAGATGAGCTACCAAAAGGCCTAGAGCTGACGGACATAGTGTGCCAAAGTAACTGTGACCAGGAACAGGACCTTCCAGGTCAAAAACTTCAAGGGACAGGAAGCGAGTGGCTCAAAGAGAGCCGCCAGAAGCTGTGCGAGAACTACACTGAGATCCCAACGCACCGCAGGGGACTTGAAATGGGGTTTAGAAAAGAGCAAGCCCCACATGAAGTGAACTACCAAGGACTGAGCGAAGATAAGCTTCCCCTCCGAGCTGCAATGGTAGACCCCAGTCGTGCTCAGATGGACGGACAGAATTGGACATGAGGCCAGAGTCTGAGAGGTGCAGGAGGGGCTCAAGCAACTTGTCAACAGCACAGGAGAAGTATTACTACTACTACTACTGAGTATTTGTATAGTGTTACAAGACGTATGCAACGCTGCACAGACACATGTAAGAGACAGTCCCGGCTCATCAGAGCTTACAATCTAGTCAAGACCGACAACACAGTAGCTCTAGACATGGGATACGTCTAGGGAGAATGGTAAGGAAACACAAAGGAGATCAGTTGAGTCAAGATCCGAAAGCAGCAGTGAAGAGATGAGTTTTCAGCCTGGATTTGAAAAGGGCCAGAGAAGCAGCAAGGTGAAAGGAGCAAAGTCTGGAGTTCGAAATAGAAGAGAAGGGCACAGAAGCAATTTGCCAAAAGAGCAGAGTTCCCGAGGAGGGGTGTAGGGAGAGATAAGAGAAGGGATCCAGAGCCCTGTCAGAGTACTAGGAGGAGAACCTCTGCCATTCAAACACATAGGATCTACACGTGTAATCCTTGTGGAGGCCAGCTGGACTTTCATGACATTCTTGAGCAAGTTGAGCTCCGAGAGGACTACCTGCTCAGCATCCAGGCCATGAGGGCCAGGGATCAGACGCTAGGGTATAGCAAGGTCACATCTTCCTGAGAGATGAGGTCTGGTGCAGAGCCCAGACATAGAGGCTCCTGTCGAGAGAGTTGAAGCAGCAGGGGGAACCACAGATGCCTGGGCCAATATGGAGTGATGAGGATCAGCATACCCCTGTCGGCTTGAAGCTTCAGCAGGGTTTTTGCCACTAGCAGAATCAGAGGATATGCATAAAGCAGGCCCACTCCCCAGCACAGGAGGAAGGCATCGGGCACCAGCCGGCTGCTGGAGGCCACCTGGGAGTAGAACTGGTCCACCTGTGCATTGTGCGGAGTGGCAAACAGATCTATTGTGGGGGTACCTACTCCCGAAATATCCGACCCACTACTTCCCTGTTGAGGATCCACCCATGTGGCTGGAGGACACAACTCAGCTAGTCCGCCAGGGAATTGAGCTCCCCGGGTTGCCCTGTGCGCGCAGGCTGTCCAGATGAGCTCCCTAACCCAACTTGAACATATCAGTTGTCAGCATCCTCTGAGGAGGTGGTGCCTGAAACAGGAGACCCCTGAGCAGGTTCTACAGTTCCACCCACCAGTGTAGGGACTGGGCTAGAGGTGCAGTGACCATCACCCAGCCCCGCAGGCAGCCAGTGGCTTGCTTCCACTGTGTACCCAGAGTCCATTGAGCTTGTCTCATGGACAGGCGAGCCAGAAGGGTGACATACACCATTGAGGCCTTGTGGCCAAGGACTTTCAGCATCCTTTGGGCTGTTGTGCGGTGCCTCTGCTGCACTTTGCCGGCTACTGCCATCAGCCTCTGCAGGTGATCCATTGAGAGAAAGCCTGAGCCCAAGTGGTGTCAAGAAGGGTGACAATGAACTCCAGCTACTGTGGGAGCTGGAGATGAGACTTGGGGTAATTGATCATAAACCCCAACTGCTTGAGTACCTGAATGGTCAGGCAAACCAACTGCCGAATGCCTTCTGGAGTGGGCTTTTTATGAGACAGTTATCCAAGTAGAGGAAGATGAAGATCCCCAGGGTCCGAAGATAGGTGGCTACCACTTCGAGGCATTTCATAAGGACTCAGGGTGCTGATGCCAGTCCAAAAGGGAGTACTTGGTACTGGAAGTGATGATCCTCTAAAATAAACCTGAAGTATCTTCTGTGAGCAGGATGGATCAGTATGTGCGTATACGCCTCCTTGAGATCCAGGGAACATAGCCAATTGTCCTTTTGTAGTTAAGAGAGCACGTTCCCCAGAAGATCATCTTGAAATTCTCTCGCACCAGGTAGGTGTTGAGGTCTTGGAGTTCCAGGATGGGCTGAAGCCCTCCAGTCTTCTTGGGGACCAGGAAGTACCTGGAGTAGAATCCCCACCCGACCTGAGTCAGGGGCACTGGCTCAATGGCAAGCTTGGTAAGGAGAGTGGCGATCTCCTCCTCCAGCACATCACAATGTAGGCGGTCCAGGGGATTACTCCTTCTGTGGGGAAAGTGGCAGCAGCTCGGCGAGATGCAGCTAATATCTGCTTAGGACAATCTGCAGCACCCACATGTCCAAGGTAATAAGAGGTCATCTGTGGGCAAAATGGATTAGTTGCCCCCCATCAGTACTTTTTCTGAGAGCAATCAGGAGTCTTCCTCAAGAGCCTGGAGAGGGTGACGTGCTCCTTTTCAATCTCTCCAGCCTTCTCCTCCTGAAGAGGTCCCCCCCCCCCCCTGCAAGGAACGTCAGCCAGCTTATCCTGGACCCATTGTTCCAGATACGATGACTGGAGCCAGGCAAGCTGATGTGCCCCAGTGCCCACAGCCACCATCCTGCTGGCCGATTCAAAGGCATCATAGGTCGCTCGGACCATGTAATTGGAGTAGTCCTTGCCATGGCCCACAAGGGCATGAAAGGAGTCTAGATGTTCAGAAGGGATGTGTGAACTGAAATCGACCAGATACAGCATGATGTCCTTGAGGAACATGCTCATGTAAAGCTGGTTCAAGAGTACCCTGGCCACCAGCATGGAGCCCTGGAAGCACCACCTTCCAAAGGAGTCCAGGGTTCTTGCATTCCAATCTGGGGGCAATGGGGAATGGGTTTTGGTGCTCTTGATCCTCTTCATGGCCAATTCTACCACCATGGAGTTGTGTGGAAGCTGAGGTTTCTCAAAGCCCAACACTTCTGCACCTGGTACACGAGTCCAGTCGTTGGCTCTGTGAGGGGGTTCTCCCATAAGAACATAAGATATGCCATACTGGGTCAGACCAAGGTCCATCAAGCCCAGTATCCTGTTTCCAACAGTGGCCAATCTAGGTCACAAGTATATAGCAGTTTCCAAACAGACACAGGTTCCACAATGCTTGTACTGGGGGCAAGCAGATTTCCCGGGTCCCTTTAATAATGGTTTATGGACCTTTCCTCGAGGAACTTGTCCAAACCTTTTTTAAACCCAGCTACACTAACAGCTTTTACTACATCCTCCGGCAATGAATTCCAGAGTTTGATTATGGTTGAGTGAAAAAATATTTTCTCTTTTTAGTCTTAAATAGGTTACACCATAGCTTCATTGCATATCCCCTAGTCCCACATCCTTAGGAGCAATCTTTTCAGGATACAGTGCACAGACCCAGTCACAGCTTCCTTGGGTGCCAAGGGGTACTGAAGGATTTCTATCTCCTCCACCCTGGGCTCATCCTCAGACTGCAGGGAGAAAGGTATGGCCTTGGCCATATCCCTCTCGAAGTCCTGGAAGACATGTCCTCTGGCAGAGACTTCCGCCACTTATAAGGGGGCAAGAGGTCCAATGGAAGGTCTGGTGAACCCTGATAGAACACCACCAATTCCTCCTCAGTCTCCCAGCAATCAGAGTCTGACTCAGAGAGGAAATCTAAATAAGCATTGAGCCTTCACCCAGCGCTATTGGCTGGCTGTGTGGCGAGGCAGGGTGCCAGTGAGACCGACGGTGCATCAAGTGCTTCTGTGGCTGCATCAGGGCAAGAGACCCTGATATGATAAAGATGGTCATGGGAACTGGCATTGATCCTGATCTTCGAACCAATGCACCTGCCTTGGCAGGCAGCGCATGGGTCTCAAAAATCGTCTGGATGGACTGCGGTGGCAATAACTGAGGGACCGATGGCCCAACCTGCTCATTGGCTCAAAGGCATTCCTCCAGTACTACTGTCTGTGAAGGCATTGGGGCTGGAATTATCACATTTCTATCTGTTCGCAGCCACCTTGATCTACAGTCTAGTGGCAAACAACCTAAATTTTGGTTTTAAGTTTAGGAAAATTTAAATTGCCTACATTCCTTGCATAGCCTTTTTAAATCAAAAATCTGAGTGTGCCCTCAGTTCATATAAGGTCTTCTGGCCAGGGACACTTAAATTTCCACCCACTCTACCTCTCACCCTGCCCACCCCGGGGTTGCATTGCCTATATAGTCGTCATATAGATTGACATCTGTCCTCCAATTAGGTGCAAGACCCACCTTTTCTCCTTGTCCTAGAACTGCTTTATAACTGTCTTAATCAGCATTTCGTGTCTTCAATGCAATAGCTGTGGTGCCTTCTTCTAAGAAGAATCATTTGGCGCTTAACAGCTTGCCCTATATGTCTCAAGTTATCTGCTATGCATAAAGCATTGATTCTATTACGGGAAGAATTAGCTGCAATTAAACACACCTCCTCTAGAGTACAAATTGAAAAATAAATCTACCACCACTCCCCACAAAGAATCAAACAGCCCAAGAACAAATGGATCACAGTGGGCTCTGCTAGGTTGTGACCTGTAACATGGAGACACCCTCTCCATCAAGAGATATACCTGCATAATGCCTTCTCTGCCTTGGAAAATGTGAGTGCCCAATTAGTGGAAACTGAAGTGTCCTTAAATGAGAAGGTTAATGCCCAATCTACTAATAATGCACCAAATATGAAGAAAAGATCACAAAACAGGAAACTACTACTATTTAGAGATTCCATCATCAGAGGCACCAACTTGAGAACACAGTCCAAAGGAGAGAAGATGGTCAAATGCCTCCCAGGCTCTTCAACCAGCAAAAATACAAACCAAATTGTTGGCATAGTTAGTGCAGAAAATGAACACTCCAAAATTGATGTTATCATCCACTTGAGTACAAATGACCTGGCTAGAAACCGTGCCTCTACAGTTCAAAGGGACTTCCAGATTTTGGGAGAGAAACTCAAACCCATCATATAGAATTCTCAGAAGTTCTTAGTAAGGGGGCAGAAAGGCTGCATTGCATAATCAACTTTAATACATGGCTACAAATCTGGTGCAAACAAGAAGGATTTAGATATATAGGCGACTGGGGAAATAGATGGAACAACAAGAGGCTATACTGTGTTGATGGGCTACATCTCTCTGTTGCAGGGGAAAGGATCCTAAATGAAAAATTCAGGAAATATGTGGACAGGTGTTTAAACTAGGGAAAGGGTGTGACAGATGGAGAAGAACAAGTTCAGGATGTCACTCCGAGCAAAAACATAATAGCATTGGAAACAAGCTCACTATTAACCCACACATCAGTGGTAAGTGGGAAGAGGCATGTAGAACAAAATCCATATAAAATACAGGCAAGCCAGTCAACAAATGCTAGAAAGCAATGAGCACAAATGCTTGCAGCCTAGCCAACAAAGTTCCTGACCTGGAAGCCCTAATGGTGGAAATGGACTTGGACATTGTGGCCATTACAGAAACATGGTTTAACGAGTCACATGAATGGGATATAGCCATAGCTGGCTATAATTTATTTAGCAGAGACAAAGGAGGAAGAGTAGCCCTATATGTCAAAAGCAATATTAAAGCTGCTGAAATGCAGGGAATGTGGGGAAAAGAAGCAGCACTGTAGATTGTGTCGGAAAGAGGAGATGGCACTATCATCCATACTGGTGTAGTCTACAGGCCTCCAACTCAAACCGGATAGAGACTTGATTATTGATATTGCAAAGGCAGCTGTGAAAGGGGACATGATCCTGTTGGGTGACTTTAATTTACCCAATGTGGATTGGAGTATTCCTTCTGCAAATCTGGAAAGAAGTAAAAAAATTGTGGATGCCTTCCAAGATGCATTGCTTAGACAAATGGTGATGGAATCGACCAAGGCATGTTTGATGCTGGATTTAGTACTCACCAACGGAGATAGCGTTTTGAATTTCTGGGTGGGTGCCCCCACATGAGCAGCAGAGATCATCACACAGTGTGGTTTGAGATAAAAGCCAGATCAGAGTCCAATCATAGCAAGCTCAATGTCCTAGACTTCAAAAACATTGACTTCGGTAAAATGGCCAAGTGCCTGAAGGAGGAGTTGGCAGGTTGGGGAGGAGGAAAGGGAAGTGTAATTGCAGTGTGCTAAACTAAAGGAGGCAATAAAAGGGGCAGCAGATACATATGTAAAGAAAATAAATAAAAACAAAAGGAAAAGGAAACCTATATGGTTCTCCAAAGAAGTGGCTGCACAAATAAAGGAAAAAACACAGCTTTCACAAAATTCAGAAGTTCACATCGAAGAACACAGAAAAGAATACAGGATAAAGCTAAAAGAGTCAAAAAGAGAAATAAGGATAGCAAAATCAGAAGAAAAGATGGCTAAAGATCTGAAGCGTGGTGTCAAAACTTTTTTCAGGTATAATTGGGAGAAGAGGAAGGTCACAGGTGGATCTGCAAGACTCAAAAGTACCAAGAACGAATTCGTGGAAAGTGACATTGAAAAAGCAAAAATGCTAAACAAATACTTCTCTTCTGTTTTTACTAAAGAAAATCATGGAGAAGGACCACCTGTGATTAACAAATATACAAATGGGGATGGAGTAGATACTACACCATTCACAGAAGATAATGTGTTTGAACAGCTTACAAAATTGAAAGTAGACAAGGCCATGGGACCGGATGGGATACATCCAAGGATACTGAAAGAGCTCAGAAAGGTTCTGGAAGGGCCTTTAAAGGATGTTTTTAATAGATTCTAGGAGACAAGAGAAGATTCACAGGACTGCAGAAGAGCTGATGTGGTACTTCTTCACAACAGTGGAAGAAGTGACAAACTACAGGCCAGTAAGTGGCAGGAAAAGTAATGGAAGTGCTCCTGAAAGAGAATAGCGCACTTTCTTGAAACCAATAGGCTGCATGACCCGAGGCAACATGGTTTTAATCTCAATTTTTCTTTATTGGGTTTTCAAACATAAACAGACAACAAACCAACTCAATAGTGGTATCTATACATACTCCCAGAACAGATTCCCATATGAAGCACACATAAATGTAGCAAGCAAACCATAAATATAACCCAAACAATTCTTCCATTCCCCCAATTTTCTGAGTCTCCAATCAGTCGCGAAGCTGAACTTCCTACCCCTACCGCCCTTCTCCCCCCCCAGCAGCACTAATCCTTCTCCTTCTCCTCCAGCCTCTACTGTGTGTGAGTTGATTCAATTTCTAGCATAGCTCTAAGTTAGCCTGCTTCATAGGTGGGGATCACCTTTCATACATTAAGTAGTGTGCTCCTTACCCTCAGGGACAGCATATCTATCAGAGACATCCATAGCCCTAAGAAATGTTCCCAGTGCTTCCCCCCAAGTTGTTTTGCTGTCAGCCTCTCCATGCGCATCAAATCCATAAGTGTTGGCTCCCATTGCCCCACTCCTGTAGGACCTCCTTTGACCCAATGGTGTAGCAGCATTCTTTTTACCATTAGGAAGCCTCTTTCAATCATTTAAAAGCTGCAAGATTTCCCACCGACTCCCAGCTACTAAAGAGACACACTTCCGCAGAAGGGGTCATGGTGACCTGCAGTATCCCACCCAATTGGCACATACCTGTTGCCATAGGCTTTGTACATCCTGGCAATACCAAAATTTGTGAGCCAGTGTCCCTGTAGCTGTCCCACACCACCACTGTTCCCTCTAAGCTGTGCGTGTGTGCGCGCGCACACACCTTGCCAAGCGAGCGCACATACTTTACAACAGAGCGCACAAAAATTACGGTTCTGATTCTGATAGAAAACAACACAGACGTCTTAAGATTTTAAAGTTGTTGTGTATTTACGGTTTTCACAAGTTCTGCAATATTTTCTAGTGCAATCAATGTGGTGTACATACTGTATTCTGACGTGTAGTCAAATTTTAAAGTATATAACTCCGAGTGTCGTTATGTGGCGCACAAAAATATAACCTTCCTTCAAAAGCTGCACAGCTGATATTTTATGCGCACACAGCCTACAGAAAATTAGAGGGAACACTGCACACCACCAACACTTATCATCCTTCCTTAAACCTCCTTTATAAGCCCCCGTATCATGTGTATAAGCCCTCCATAAAACTTTATACTGAAGTTCTTGTAAGTAAACCCACTTCAAACTGGAGGTGATTCTGAGGAGAGCAGCTTGTAATAACTCCGGTGTTACCTTGTCCATGCCATCTGCACCCCATCTCGTTGCCAACAATTCCAAATAACTATGGTCACAAATAGGCTGAACCAAGTCCCAAAGCTCCTTTGCCTGGGCACCCCCCTCAGCCAACCCTGCAAGCAGGGCCCTCGATCCCCAGGAGTTAACAGGCTCAAGGGTCCGACGAGTCAAGCTACGAGTCAAGCCTTACCTGTAAGTAACACAAACAAATCATGCTTGTCTAGCTGATATTTCGCACGCAAATTTTGAAAGCTGTCCAGCCCCTCCCCCCTTTCCATACAGAGGTCCCCAGTACAAACTATACTCTTCTGGGCCCAACCCTGAAGGACTGGTGATGAGATCCCAGGGGCAAACTCTGGGTTGTCCACCAGGGGGAGCAACTGGGAGCACCGCCAATTCCAGGAGAAGCATTGGCAGAAGGCATGCCATGCCACCTGAAGGGCCCCTATGTACATCCCCCCACGAAGCACCGTGGGCAGACTCTGCATGGCAGAGTGCAAGACATACAGATGGTGATAGGGGGTAAGTAACCAATCAAGCTGCCTCACCGGAGCACACCCTACATCATCTGCCAACAGCCCAATCAGATGTCACACCATACATCTGAGGTTATAGTTACGTAGTGAGGGAAGCTCCAAGCCCGCCTCCTCCTTGCGCTGCATCAGGGCCTGCAAGGGAATGCAGGCATGCCTGCCTCTCCAAAGAAAGAGACTTAGACTTCTACAAAATGTTTCCAGTCCTTAGATAACACCCATATAGGCAACAGACAGAGCACATAGAGCCACCTTGGCAACTCCGCCATCTTAAATAAGGCTATGTGCCCTCGCAGGGAGAGCAGAAGGGTGGTTCATTTCTGAAAATTTGCCCAAGATCTCTCCAGCATACGGGGATGTTAAACTCATATAAACTCTTGGGGTCATCTGGGAGTTGAATCCCTAAGTATCGGATAGAGCCCTTCACCCAGGTTAGTAGAAAGGATCCAGCCCATATCTTCTGCACCTTCCCCCCCCCCCCCCCCCCAGCACTAGCAACTTAGTTTGGTTTATCTTCAACCCTGAGAACCCTTCAAACTGAATTATTGTATGGAGTGCTTGCAGCAGGGATGTCTGCAGATCTCTCATACAAAGGAGCATATCCTCTGCAAATGCACTAAGCTTCAGCTCCTCAGTCTCCATTTTCACGCCCACCACCTGAGCCTCCTCCTGGAGCCCTAAGAAATGTTCCCAGTGCTTCCCCCCCCCCCAAGTTGTTTTGCTGTCAGTCTCTCCATGCGAATCAAATCCATAAGTGTCTGCTCCCATTGCCCCCACTCCTGGAGAACCTCCTTCGACCCAATGGCGTAGCAGTATTCTTTTTACCATTAGGAAGCCAGTACGAAGCCTCAAAAGAAGCTCCAAGGAAAGTACAAAAAGCAAAGGCAAGAGGGGGCAGCTTTGCCTCGTTCCCTGCTCTAGTGAGAATGGTTCAGAAAACACACCATTCACCCCCACCCTTGCCTGCGGAGCAGTGTAAAGTATCCGGACACAATCCAAAAAGGTCGCCAAGAAGCCAAAACCTCAGGGCGTTCCACAAATATGGCCAAGCCACTCTGTGTCCCATGCCTTCTCTGCATCCCAGCTTACCAGAAGGAGTGGGACACTTTCCTTCATGCAGTACTACATCCCTAAAATCAGCTGCGAAATGTTACAAGTGGCATCCCGCCCCTGCACAAAGCCCACCTGCTTCAGACAAATTAAGGAGGGTAAGATTGGATTCAATCTACTTGCCAAGGCGGAGGCCAGGCGTTTTATATCAAAATTAATTAGAGATATAGGCCTATAGGAGGCAGGGTCTTGGAGGTCCTTCCCTTCCTTTGGTATCACTGTGATATCTGCACACCTCATGTCTCTAGGGAAACATCCGACCCAGAGTACCATTCCATACATTCTCCACCAGTATGGGAGCGAGTCTGGCATCGAGAATCTTATAATATTCTGACCTGAAGTCATCGGGGCTTGGCGCCTTGGGAGTTTGCTCTGTCTGATCCCTTCTGAATCTCTGCACTCGAGATGGGAGTGTTGAGTATTTCCAAGGCCTCCTCTGACAGCCTTGGAAGATTCAGAGCCTCCAGAAAGTCCTGGCTTGCACTTTGATCAGTGACCTCCTCTGTGTACTATTTGTCGTAAAAAGACCGGAATATTGATGCAATCTGGTGGGGTTGATTATGCATCACGCCCTCTTTGTCTCTGAGAACCAGTACAAAGCGCGCACCCCACCAATCCCTCACCACTCGAGTCAACAGCCTCCCAGACCTATTGCCAAATTTTTAAAACTAGTGTTTATAGTATTGTAACGACATAATGGCTCTCCTCTGAAGCAAGTCATTGAGGGCTGCTTGTACCTTTAGGTACTCCTATTGGATAACCTCCCCCGGAGATCTACTATATCTCCTCTGCAGTGATTGCAAGGTACATTCTAACAGCAAAAGACTACAGTCCAAGTGCTTGCATCTCTGAATCATATAAGCAATGATACAGCCCTGCACAACCGACTTGCTCGCTTCCTAAAATAGGAGTGGGGCACACTGTGGGTTATTATTAAACAATGTATACTCATCCCACTGTTTCTCTAGGTGCACTATAAAGCCCTTGTCCTCCCATAAATATGTGTGGAACCTCCAACCCGCTTTGGCCACGCCTTGAGCCTCCCAGGCCATCCAGACCATACCATGATCAGGGACCATCACAGGTTCAATCTCTCCTTGGGTGACCTGCGCAAACCCGCCCTCATTCACCAGAATATAATCAATGCGAGATCACGTCAAATGTGTCCTAGACTGGTGGGTGTACTCATGGGACCCCAGATGAAGGGCCCGCCACACGTCCACCAGGCCCCCATCCTCATCCTACGCCAACCCCCATTAACGTTTATGACCAAACTATAGACCAAACTGTACCACACCATACCTTCCGCATAACTGTCTATTGCTCTGTACTGTTCTAACTAGATTGTAAGCTCCAATGAGCATGACTCTGATGGGCAGGGACTGTCTCTTGTATGTTAGCCACCTCTTGTAGGCTAGCTGTGCAGCGCTACGTGCATGGCGCTTTATAAGTAATAAATAGTAGTAGTAGTAGTAGTACTATCCTGCATAGATAGCATATGCCCTTTTTTGACCATGCCCTAGCATCCCGTTTCCCCGTTCTATCTTGAATCGGGTCATGTGGGCAGTTGAAGTCCCCTGCTAGAATCATCTTTTTTGGCCTGGCTCTCAAGACATACCATAACAAGTCCTGAAAGAACTTATGGTTGTACTCATTTGGGGCATATACATTCCCTATCCATAGTTCCTTCGCATATAATTTAGCCTGTAAGAAGATAAATCTCAACTGTGGGTCAGCTTCACATTTCATCACCTCCACAGGCAGGCCCTTTTTGATAAGTATTGCCACCCCTGCCTTTCTGGTCTCCGATGATGCCCCATAAGTTTGCCACCCAATCTCGCATCAATTTGTCGTGCTCTATGAGGCTCAAATGTGTCTCCTGCAGCAAAAGCAATGCACGCTCCCTTACGCTTCAATGTCTGCAATACTTTAGTGAGCTTAACAGGTAAGCCAATCCCCCCTACATTCCAGGAGACTATTCTAATATTAGGTAGCATGTTGTACTAAAGAGCCATCTCTAGATTAACAGCTAATCACAAAGTTCTCCAGGAGCCACATCTATCTTTGTGCTGTGGGGCCCCCCCCCCATGTATTCCTCTTCCCCCCCCCCCCCCACCCATCCCCTTGCCCTGTCCCCCTCCCTCCCTTCTCCCTTCAGATCCTTCCTACAGCATTCCCCTAGCCTCCCCAAAACATCAGTGCAGCCCGTTACAATCCACACAATCCTAGAAACAAGTAACCATAAGTACAGTCCTACTCCCCCATCCCTGCTCCCTCCCTCCCTCCCTCCCCCCCAACCTCCAATGATCCACTCCACCACAGCTAAAACCCCGGGACTGGGATAGATCACCAGTCCACACTTCCGGGCCACACCCCCCCCCCCCCCCCCGACTGGGGGATAAGGCCTAGGTATGTCCATACAGGGATTATTCAATCACTCAGACATCAGCAGCCCTTTATATACTGCGTTCTTGCACTAAGTCTCATGGGCGGGAAAATCGCTGACAATCCCTCTGCAGTACAGTTACTTGCCAACTCACGCTGCTTAATTCTGATCATTAGCCTGTCCCTTCTCATGCTGCAGCATGGCTACAAACTTCTTCGCCGCAGGTGCCTACTCAAAGGTGTGTGTCTCACCTTTGTAGTAGATCCTTGGTGGATCCATGTAGTAGATCTTTCCATGGTGGATCCATGGAATAGTCTCCCAGTGGAGGTAGTAGAGATGAGGACAGTTACTGAATTCAAAAAAGCATGGGACAAACACAGAGGATCTCTAAAGGTAAAAAGGGGTAGTTGTTGATATGGAAGGACAGACTAGATAGGCCATGCGGTCTTTTTCTGTCGTCATATTTCTATGTTTCTGTGTTTAAGGTGGCAGGGTAACTCAGCACAAATCTTATTCCACTTTTTACTAAGTCACTGCAGACAGGCAAAAACTCTTTCCTTTTTGTCATGAGGGCTGCAGAGTAATCCTGGAACATTGAAATAGAATTATTCTCCAAATGTAGGTCACGGTGTTTCCGGTAAGCCTGTAGCAATAGGGCTTTGTGCTGAAAGTTGAGGATACGAGCCAGCACTGGACATGGGCGCTCTCTGCTATCTACTCTCGGACCCAGTCTATGCGCTCTTTCAATTTTAATTTTCCCATGAATGTCCATCAGGCCTAGCTCTCCTGGCAGCCATTCTTCAAATAACTTTGGAAGCTGCTGGTCCGTCCAGGCCTCTGGAACCCCCACAAGGCACAGATTGTTCCTGCGAGATCTATTTTCCAAGTCATCCACCTTTGCAATTAGTGCCTCAAACTGCTTTTGCTGTTTCTGTGCCTCCTGTTCATGTTGCACTTCATTATCCTCCAACGACATTACCTGCTGCTCCACTTCCTCCCCCTACGAGACATCACAACAAAGGTCTCCCCCATATCATCTAGTTTCTTCATCAAAGTATCAAATTTAGGCTGCAGGAGCTTAACTGCTTCATGCGCCACCTCATCGGGACTAGAATCCATACTCTTTCCCCGGAGAGTCCAGTGTACTGCAAGCACGTGGTGTAGCTGCCATCTTGGCCTCACGGACTGTTTTTTTCTTTTTCTTTTTTTGCTGCCGAATGCATAGCCACCCAACCGGCCTCAGTCCCCCCACCACCAGTTCTCACTCCATTGCACTTATGACCGCTTACACCCCCAAATTGTTGAATTATTCTGTAGGATTTGCAAATGAACAACAGGGTGGCCCGGGAGCAAGATGAGGAACCTCCTCACCCGCTTACATGATCCGGCAACATGGTTTTACCAAAGGGCGATCATGCCAAACAAATCTGATTGAGTTCTTTGACTGGGTGACCAGAGAGCTAGATCAAGGGCATGCGATGGATGTGATCTACCTAGATATCAGCATAGCCTTTGATACTGTTTCTCATAGGAGGCTTATCAATAAACTGAACAGCCTGGGGATGGGTCCCTAGGTGGTGAAGTGGATCAGAAATTGGTTGACTGACAGACAGAAGGTGATGGTAAATGAAACTCAGATGAAAGAAAGGTGAATAGTGGCATGCCCCAGGGATCGGTCCTGGGACCGATACTGTTCAATGTATTTGTGAGCATTATTGCTGAAGGACTGAATGGAAAAGTCTGTCTTTTTGCAGATGACATGAAAATTTGCAACAGAGTGGACTCCCCTGAGGGAGTGGATAACATGAGGAAAGATCTACAAAAGCTGGAAGAATGGTCTAATGCTTGGAGTTAAGATTTAATGTGAAGGAGTACAGTGTCATGCACTTGGGATGCAGAAATCCAGGGGAATTGTATGTGATAGGGGTGAGTGTTTCAGAGGATCTCAAGATGGCGAAACAGTGTGACAAGGCAGTGGCCAAAGCCTGAAGAATGCTGGGTTGCATACAGAGAGAAATTACCAGCAGAAAGGAGGAGGTACTAATGCCACTGTACAAGTCGCTGGTGAGGCCTCACTTGGAATGTTGTTTTTAGTTTTGGAGACCATATTTCACAAAGGATATAAAAAGACTGGAAATGGTTCAGAGGAAGGCGACCGAAATGATTTGTAGCCTACACCAGAAGACTTATGAGAAGAGACTTGAAGACCTAAATATGTATACACTAGAGGAGAGAAGGGACAGGGGAGATATGATACAGACCTTTAAATACTTAAAGAGTATTAATGAACAAACAAACCTTTTTCTAAGATGGGGAAGCTGTAAAACTAGAGGGCATAACATGAAGCTGCAAGGGAGTAAACTGAAAGGTGATGTCAGGAAATACTTTTTTACTGAAAGAGTGTTGGATGCTTGGAATGCCCTCTCAATTGAAGTGGTGGGGGCAAATACAGTGACAGAATTCAGAATGGCATGGGACAGACACAGTAGATTCCTTTATAGCAACAGGATAAAAAAAAATAAGCTTAACTATCTCTTATATCTCAATAAATAGGGGTGACCTGCATGGAGTGGTGGGTATACCCCTAAACAAAGGTATGGGGAGGGGTAACCTGCACGGAGTGGAAGGTGCACCTACTCTTGCCACCTTGCTGAGTAGACTAGGTGGACTATGCTGGTCTTTATCTGCTGTTATATAATGTGTTACTATAACTTTGGCCATCGACTCAGGCATCCCTATAGGGGACTCCACAATGGTGGAGACATTGGGAGCTACTCGGCAGCCCTCCAGGGTCTTGTAAGCCAACTCCTCCTGCTGGGGGTCCTTAGCATGCTGCTCTCAGTGTTGCATCGAGAAGGGTTCTGGTGACAATACACATGGGTTGAGGTCCAGTGCTTGGATGCCCCCTTCAATGTTGAGGAGTCCATCCTCAGCTCTGGGAGGAGATTGATGGAGAGCCCATACCGGGGCACCGCGGCCTCTTGATTCTGAGTGTGCTCGATGACTATGTCTCCGTGGAACCTCACAAGGACATCGATGCCAATGCTGAATCCAATGGCCTGGAGAGGGATTCCCTCTGTTTCTCCCAGCCCTTCAGGCCCTGTCTCATCATCTTCAGGCACAGATTGCAAGATGCAGGCTGGTGATCAAGGCCAAGGCATTGAAGGCACCAATTGTGGCAGTTGGTGACCAAAATGGTCTGACCACACTTGGTGCACTTCTTAAACCCACTGGCTGGCTTGGACATCTCTGGGAACATGGCAGCAGCTAAGTCAAAGGGCTCAATGGTACCAGCAGTGGGAAAACGCAAATGGAAAGTAAAATAAAAATAAAAAATAAGTGTCAGCCTAGGAGCTGACGCTACCGTGAGAGGCAGAGAGATGAGAAAAACCTAGATGTACGGTTTTCTTAAAAAAAACAACCTACAAGGGGGCAAAAAAGCAAGGATTTTCCAAGGAAGCAGGAGCGCAACCCAGGGATTCCGTGGAAAATAGAAGACTGGAGAAGATGGTGCCGCAGTAGGCGGGAAGGTAGGCGCGCATGCGTGGTGGAGCCTCCCAAAAGCTTTCAATGGAAGCTGGGGAGTGTTCCCACGTGGGGCTCCATCGGAGACATCAACCATATGTAAGACTTAATTCCTTGCTTGTCCATGAAGGAGGCATATTCCAAAGGACAAAACAACACTCAAGGACAAAGAGCCATCATACAAAACTGAACTCAGGGAAGCTGAAAAAGAATGTGTGCAAATGCTTTTCCGTTTAAAGGATGGTGGGGACCATGGAGGTTATAGAAGACAAAACCGTGGTACTACTACTACTCCTCCTCCTCATTTATATAGTGCTACAAGGCGTACACTGTGCTGTACATATAGATGTAAGATACAGTCTCTGCTCATCATAGTTTACAATCTAATAAAGAAGAAAAAACATCACAAAAATGGGGACTAGCGTATGGTAAGATATACATACAAGTATATCTTACCATAGTGGACAAGAGAGTGAGGAGCATTGTGATGGGGTCTAGAGAATGTTACCCGTTCCTCTCCAAAAGAAGTATCAACAGTCCCCTTTATGAGAGTCTGCAGCCCAGTTCAGGGCTGGGAGGGCATGGCTCACAGGCAGAGGTTAAGAACCCAGCAGGCTGCAGGAGAAAGAAGCCCGTGGAGCCAGTAGTTCTTCCAAGACGAAAGTTCTGAGGTAGGAATTCTAACTAGGGCTAGAGGACGTGTCAAGGGAACCAGCTTGTGGAGGTTTAACAAGCTGGGACAGAAGTAAAGCTGCTTTTGTTTTCCCTGACTGTCTGTTCTAGCTTTTTGCTTTGTGGAGGTTTAACTAGCTGGGACAGACTAAAAAGCTAATTTTGTTTTCCCAGAACTGCTGTCTGGCCTGCATTTTAACGAAAACCCCTTCCTACCGCATGCCACCCTACTACATATGGTGGTAGCAGTGGAATTTCCTCTAACCATGTTCCCTGTAAAATAGTTATCTCCAAGTTATAATGCCCTGTTGAATGTAATTTCAGTTTGTTCAATGTAAACCGCACTGATGCAGAATAGCGCGGTATATAAGAGAATATAAATAAATAAATAAAATAAATAACCACATGATTGAGAGCAAATCCACATCCCTCCAGGGCTAGACCTCTACAGCTGGTCAGGATTTCCTGTTTTGTTTGTTTGTATGGGCTAAGAGGGTTAGCTTCGCCCTAGTTAAAAAGTATAGTCAGTGCCGGAAAGGCAGACTTTGTTTTGGACATAAGAGGCCGCTAAAAGTTTGTTGGAACTGGAATACTGCAAGGTTAACTGCTGCAGAAGCAGCAGCTGTGGAGGTGTTGCAAGAGAACAGTGACAAGCCAGGATGGAGTGGCTCTTCCAGGTTTTGGCAGAAGGTCAGCAGCAACAGCAACAATGTCAGCAGCAGTTTCAACAAGCCCTGCTAGGACAGCGGCAACATTGACAATATCAGCAATAGCAACAATAGCAGCAGCAGTAGCTACAAGACCTTATCCCGGCACAAGAAGAGTTACAGAAGAGTTCCATGACTCAGTTGACTCAAGCCCTACAGGGACCACCACTCCACCTTCCAGTGCAAGCACTACTGAAAATGATGGCAGAAGAGGAACCTGATTATTTTTTGGTGAACTTTGAACGAACTGTCCGCATGGCTAGGTGGCCTAGTTGGGGAATTTACTGATGGGTAGCAGTCAGGCTACATTCCAGGATGTGAACCCTGATGGGTGAGCTACATATGCAGCTGTCAAGATCACCATATTGGAAGAGGCTGACTGTACACCAGAGGTCTACTGCCAGCAATTCAGAAAGGGGGGCTCCAGATGAAAGAGAGCCCTAAGAGGTTCCACGGCCGACTGAAGGAGCTCGCATGGAAGTGGCTGCAACCGGAGGGAAAGACAGGGCCAGAGATAGCCAAGATTGTGCTACTGGAGCAGAGTCTGAAGGGCCTGATGAAACAGTGGGTATGTCAGCACCCCAAGCTTACACTGGAGTGCGCACTGGAAATAGTCGAGGGATACTGAAGCAGTGAGAAGGGGAAGAAGTCACCCGTCAGTCCAGGAGGACAGAAGGGGAAGCCGGAATGGATGTTGGCTCCCTTGTTCTGACACCCAAAGTCACCTCCTAGGCGAGGGCATGGCCCCAACCATGACTCCTTCACCTGTTTTAGGTAGGGAGTCTGGGGACACTTTGCTTGGTAATGCTCCCAGGGTACGGAAGAACCCATGGACATCAATCTATCCACCCCTCATACCTGCGGTTTTGTGGACACTCCCTACCCCAGGGCACAGAAATTTGTGATTCCAGTGGAGCTCAAGGGAACTGGCCTTCAGGCCTTGATAGACTCCGGGACTGTGCAGACCCTCATTCGCCAGGAAACCGATTTCAGATTGACTATTCAAAGACGGTAACACTGGCCTGTGTACATGGAGACCAGAGGCAGTATCCAATAGCACAGGTTACACTTATGCTTCCAGCAGGGCAAGACATGTTCAAGGTCATGGTGCTTCCCTAACTCCCATATCCAGTGGTGATCGTCCGAGATTACCCAAACTTCAGACTAGGAAGACTTCCCAGAGACTTTCTCCCTGGAAAACCCGGATCTATATGTCAAGAATCCCAAGCCTGCTAAGTTGGCATTGCCAGGAAAAGCTACGCTACCAACAGTATCTGGGGAGGGACAGCCTAGGGAAGAAACCCCTGAGTATAGCTCAGGGCTCAGCTGAAGTGACCCAAATACAATTGTCCTCTTCCCAGAGTGGGGGCAGGGGGAAGGTCCAGAGAACTTTAGGAGGATCCAGCAAAAGAATGAGTCCTTTAAACATGCGCAAAAGCAGGTTTTGGAGGGAGACGGGGTTCCAGTAGGTAATTGAGAATCCCCTACAAGAACCTTTCCCTTTTTTGTGCTAAAGGGAGATTTATTATTCAGTGTGGCTGAGGGTGACCGAGGGGGATGAAGAAGAACAACAGATAGTTCCTCGGCCTTATCATCAGCAAGTGTTATCTTTGGTCCATAGCCATTTATTAGGGGGGCATCTGGGGGTGGGGAAAACACTAGAGCATTTTTTAGCCCAATTTTTCATGCCCAGGGTCCATAAATAGGTGCAGTTATATTGCCAGTCATGCCCCACCTGCCAACTTCATAATCCTGCCAGAGTCCGATCTGCTCCTCTAGTGCATGTGGCCCATCATTGAAACCCCATTTCAGAGTAGCCATGGATCTGGTAGGACCCTTGGAGCGAACCACCCAAGGCAACAAGTATATTTTAGTCATACTGGACTAGGCTAGCCAATAACCAGAGGCCATTGCTCTAAATATGAAGACTGCTATGATCGTGACTGGGAATACTCAATGAGATCCTCACCGATCAAGGAACACCCTTTGTATCGAAAGTGATGAATCAAGTGCCATTTAACACTAAGAACCCAGACTTCTCAACCATAACAGATGTCTTCAATGCTGTGACAAACTTCCTAGCCAGTATAAATCTCGCAGTAAACTGCAGTAAAACCGAAGCACTACTCCTATTTAGAGATCAAGATTTCAACCCACCAAAAAAAATAACACCACAGGATGCAGAAATAACAATAAAACATGAGATCAAATACCTAGGTATAACCATCGACAGCAACCTCAACATGATCTCTCACATCAAAAACACATCCAAAACGGCATACTGGAAGCTAAAGCTCATCAAACCCCTTTGCTGCCTTCTGCAGGAGACGGATCAATACTACAAGCTATAGTCACACCACACCTTGACTATGGAAACATCATTTACTAAGACCACCCAAAAAATGCACTATGTCCAATCCAACTAGTCCAAAACGCTGCCGCCAGAATTCTCTCTGCCAGCTCGACTATGCTCCATATAACACCAATCCTAAAAAATCTACATTGGCTCCCAATAACACAACGAGCAAAATAACATAAGAACATAAGATATGCCATACTGGGTCAGACCAAGGTCCATCAAGCCCAGTATTCTGTTTCCAACAGTGGCCAATCTAGGTACAAAGCCATCACTACCACCTTCAAGATCCTTCACAACCTCTCAGCTCCCTGCCTCTCTGAGCTAATCACAGCAACATACTCTACAAGACTAAGAAGAGCCTCCAATCAAAACCTCCTGAACATCCACCCGCTCAGGACCAAAACCACACAGCAGACCAGCAACAGAGCATTATCCTTGTATGCTCCATCAATGAGGAACGTTCTACCAGATAACATAACATAACATATGTATAATTATATGCTCCATGTTATTGTTCATGAAAAGTTAATTGTACATAGTTTAAAGAAAATACTATGTTCTATGTAAAACAATGTTCATTATGTTAATTGTAAACTGTTCATTATGTTATTTGTAAACCGCCTTTGATCTTGGGAAAAAGCGGTATAGAAGAAAAGTATAAAATAAAATAAATAAATAAATAAATAAAATAAGATCAGCAAAATCCATCACCAAATTAAAAATAAACTAAAAACACACCTATTCAGGGAATACTATGAACCTGATGACAAAACATAAGCTAAGTGCCAACATACCAGCATAGAAGAACTGCTAGCCCAAACCAACTATTCCCCCCATAAAACGACATCCATCTCTACATGTAAATAGTTCATACCCCCTACATAATCTATCTCTTATTTAACTCCAAGTTGTACTTCCCCATTTAATGTAAAACAATTCTCTGTAATTGTGATGATGTTTGATGTAAACCGCCTTGGATAAAGGTGGTATAGAAAAACTGTTAAATAAATAAAGTGTGCGCCTTGGTGGAGGTCAAGATGCTGCAAACATTAGTATATTACCCACAGATGGATGACCCCATTGAGTGAGTCAATAAAACTCTGAAACAGATGTTAAAGTTTGTGCAGGAAGATGGGAAGAATTGGGATATTCTCCTACCCTATTTGATGTTTGCCATTTGTGAGGTACCTTAGAGTTCCATGGGATTTTTGCCTTTTGAGTTATTCTTTGGAAGATGGTCCAGAGGCATATTAAATGTGATAAGAGAAACCTGGGAATAACCACTCCATGCCAGGCATAATTTGATGGAGTACATTATATAAATGCAAGACCGGCTAAGGAAAGCTGGAGAGCTGGCCAAACTCAGTCTGGCAAAATCCCAAGCTGAGCAGGCGAGGGGCTACAAGTGAGCAGCCGTGCACTGCGCCTTCCAACCAGGAGACAGAATTTTAGTCTTGCTGCCCTCATCCGAGAGCAAGTTACTCTGTAAATGGCAGGGGCTCTATGAATTGGAAGAGAAAGTGGGGCCTATTAACTATAAGATTGCCCAGCTAGATAAACAGAAGAAAGCCAAAATGTACTATATTAACCTATTGGAAAATGGACTCCAGTGACGGCTATGGTGGTACAGGGATTCCACCACCTTGAAAAATAAAGAATTCCTAGAAAAAAATTCAACCACAACTCCAGCACACTTCAGAAAACCCTGACACACCCATCCAGAACGGGAACTACTGTAGACAATAAGCAAAATAGCTATAAAACCAAACACATCCACAGCCTACTGGAGACAAAATAGAGCAACATGGTACACCATCCAGCTAAAAGACATGAAACACAATCTCAGACTACTGGAAAGAAGATGGAGACGATGTAAATCTGCTGACAACCTTGACACATACATGGCCAAATTACACGAATACCAGACATCCACAAACAAAGCAAAAAAGGATTACTACTCCAAATTCCTCCAAAGCTCCCTAAACAGGCCCAGAGAGCTCTTTGACTTAATCAAATCACTGGTAAGAAACCCCACTCAGCAGAAACAGGAGACAAACCTATCCCTTCAAATCATGGCAGACCATTTTCAAGCCCTTACTTATTCTCAAAACACTAGAACAACCACATTACCAACATGAAAATGCAATGCAATGTGTGCCTTCGAGTCAGTCCTGACTCCTGGTGACCCAGAAGCTCCTGGGTTTATATAAATCAAAACCACGCAGAAGACAGTCACTTTGGACTCATTCACAACTACCTCATCCAATCAACTAGAAAGAAGACATTAATACTACAACATCCCCGCTGGATTCCTACCCAGTGAGCTGGATCAAGATCGCCTGAGCAGAATTGATCCCCACAATTCTCAAAACTGGTAATCACTTCAGCAAGGATATTTGTCAGCAGAACACAAGAACATCTCCATCCGCCCAATAAAGAAAGGAACAGGAGCTGACAAAATACAGCCAAGCTCATACAGACCCATTGCCAGCCTACCATTCCTGGCGAAAGTAAAGAGTAGTTACTCACCTGTAACAGGTGTTCTCCAGGAGCAGCAGGAATCAGTCCTCACATATGGGTGACATCGACGTCGATGGAGCCCTTGCGGAGCATTTCCCCAGCTTTCCAAGAAAGCCTTTGGGAATGCAGGCACGCATGCGCGGTTCCCTTCCCGCCTAAAGGTGCCATCTTGCTCAGTCAAATGACATAGCTAAAAACAGCGCACAAAAATGTAAAAATAAACTATGTACAACTGCAACTCCCAGGGGAGGAGGGAGGGAGGGTTGTGAGGATTGATTCCTGCTTCTCCTGGAGAACACCTGTTACAGGTGAGTAACTACTCTTTCTCCAGGACCAAGCAGGAAGTCAGTCCTCACATATGGGTGACTCCCTAGCTCTGGGCTACCAATAAACCCAGGCTGAACAAGAGAACTCCCTCTAGTCCCAGCTTCAAAGAAAGGCTTTTCACTGACAGAACCTCCACTGGTAGCCCAACGGAGGGCAGGAGTTGCCTAAACCTCAAAGAGATTCCGGAGTACTGCCTGGCCAAAAGCACTGTCCCTATGGGACTCCCTCTCCAGACAGTAATGGGCCGCAAACGTCTGGCTTGAGGACCAAGTTGCAGCCCTGCAGATGTCTGTCAACGGTACAGAGCGGAGGTGAGCCACTGAGGCAGCCATAGCCCTGACACGATGGGCCGTGACCCGACCCTGCAAAGGAAGGTCAGCCGCCCTGTAAGCCCAGGTGATACAGTCAGTCACCCAGGTGGACAAGGTATGCTTGGACACAGCTAACCCCAAATTATTAGGGTCAAAAGATATGAAGAGCTGAGTAGCCCTTCTATGCCCCTGCGTAGGTCAAAGTAGAAGGATAAGGCCCTCCTACAGTCCAGGGTATGCAGAACTGCTTCAGCCTGGCTTGCATGAGGCCTTTGTTGGAAGAACCACCTCTTGGTTAAGGTGGAAGGAGGAGACAACTTTAGGGAGGAACTTCGGATGAGTCCTAAGGACTACCCTGTTCCTATAGAAGCGGGTGTAAGGCCTGTCACAGACCAGGGCCTGAAGCTCACTCACTCGCCTGGCCGAGGTTAGGGCTATCAAGAAGAGTGTCTTCCAGGACAGGAAGCGTAGAGGGCAAGTAGCCATCGGCTCAAAAGGTGGGCGAGTCAGTTGCTGCAAGACCACATTCAGCTCCCACTCAGGAGCAGGAGGACGGATTGGAGGCTTGAGCAAAAGCAAGCCTCTGAGAAACCGGGACACCAAGGGGTGAACCGACAGAGAATGTCCTTCCACGAGTGAGTGGTGAGCTGCTAGAGCTGAGAGGTGGACCCGAACAGAATTGGACTTAAGTCCCTGATTTGATAAGTGCAGTAAGTACTGAAGCACTACTAGTACAGTACAGGAGAAAGGATCCTCTGTACGTAGCTGACACCACACAGAAAACCTTTTCCATTTGAGAGCATAGGTTTTCCTAGTGGACTGTTTCCTAGAGGCTAGGACAACATCTTCAACTTCCTGAGGTAGGCCCCAGGGAGCCAACACTACCCTTGCAGCTTCCAGGCCATCAAATTGAGAGCTTTGAGATCGGGGTGCAGAAGGGAACCCTGATCCTGAGAGAGAAGGTCAGGTTGCAACCCCAGAGGCAGTGGGGGATTCACTGCCAGCTGAAGCAGAAGTGGAAACTAAGGCTGTCTCGGCCACCTGGGAGCCATCAGCAGGACCGAGGCCTTGTCCTGAAGAATCTTGAACAGGGTTCGGGCCACCAAGGGCGTGGGAGGAAACGCATACAGGAGGCCCTGAGACCATGGGATCAGAAAAGCATCTGCTGCTATCCACAGAGGATGCGGTTGTCTGGAGCAGAACTTTGGCAGCTGTCTGAGGAAAATCCTCTGAAACACCAAAGGATGGAGCTGCCACTCGTGGGGCTGCAGAATCCTGCTCAACCTGTCGGCCAGGTAGTTTTCCTGGCCAGGGAGGAACACAGCCTTGAGAAGCATGTTGTGCTTGAGGGCAAACAAGCAAAGGTCCTGTGCTTCCTGGCAAAGGAGCCTGGATCCAGTTCCGCCCTGCTTGTTCACATAAAACATGGCTACCTGGTTGTATGTTTGAACTAGGACAGACTGATGAGCCAGGGTAGGAGAGAAAGTTTTGAGGGCTAACCAAATAGCCCCGAGTTCCAGTAGATTGATCTGCTGTGCGGCTTCCCAGGGAGACCACAGGCCCTGGGTGCACTTGCCTAGACAATGAGCTCCCCAGCCCTGCAGGGAGGCGTCCGTGGTCAACACCACTGTGTACCCAGGAATCTGAAAAGGTACCCCTTGCAGCAGATTGGGTGGGTGTAGCCACCAGCTGAGGGAGTTCAGAAATTGTCTGGACACCCTTATCCTGTCTCTGAGGCTGCTTGTTGCCTGTGACCACTGAGTCCGAAGGTACCACTGTGCAGGCCTCATATGGAGCCTGGCATTGGGGGTCACATGTACTGTCGAAGCCATGTGGCCAAGAAGCCTCAAGCAGAGTCTGGCGGAGACCAGTGGCCTGCTGAGAAACTGGTTTGCTAAGTTTATCAGTCTTTGGGCTCTGTCTTCTGGCAAGAATGCCTTTGCCAGGAGAGAGTCCAACCTTGCCCCTATGAACTCCAAGTTCTGGGAGGGGAGCAAAGTGGACTTTGCAAAGTTTATTACAAACCCCAAGCTTTGAAGAAGAGCAATAGTTCTGAGGGTGGCCTGTCGGGCCTCCTGGCACGCCTGACCCCTTATGAGCCAGTCGTCCAGATAGGGGAAGACAAAGATTCCCTGATTTCTCAGGTAGGCCGCCACCACTGCCAGGCATTTGGTAAAGACCCTGGGAGTGGAGGTGATAATGGTTTCCCTCCCACAATGAACCTGAGGTACTTTCTGTGGTCTGGATGGATGAGGATGTGAGTGTACGCATCCTTTAGATCTAACGAGCATAGCCAATCTCCCTGCTGGAGGTAGGGCAGAAGTGTTCCAAGAGTAAGCATCTTGAACTTTTCCTTCTCTAGGAATTTGTTGAGATTTCTGAGGTCTAGAATAGGCCGAAGGCCACCGGTTCTTTTGGGTACCAGGAAATACCTGGAGTAGAACCCTTGACCTTGTAAAGTGGGGAGGCACAGGCTCCACCGCCCTGTCCGCCAACAGACCTTGGAGCTCCTGAAGGAGAAGATCTGTGTGCAGGGGAGGCCTTGGAGGCTCCCCTGGAAAGTATAGAGGAGGCAGTTGTTGGAAGTGTAGCAGATAGCCCTTGTGGACTATGCTTAACACCCAACTGTCTCCAGTGATGAGTGGCCACTTGTGGGCAAACAGGGCGAGGCAACCTCCTGTGCAGGGCTGGGAGAGCAGGGACGGAGAGGCTATGCCTAAGGAGTCAAAACCCCCCACCCTGCTGAGTGGGAGCAGGGGCCGGAGGCTTGGGAGTCCTCTGCCTACGGGGCCCATTACCCTGCCCCTTGGCTTGCTGACCCTGAGGGGCAGCTTGGGCGGCCTGGTACTGTGGGTACTGTTTGTAGGCAGTGCCCTTCCTCGGATAAAAGGGCTTTTTACCGGAGCCCTTCTTTTTGTGAGAAGGAGCAGAAGTCTTCCTAGACAGCCTTGTCCTCGTGAGGTGCTCGGTTTCGAGCTGTGCGGCCTTCTCGGTCATGGGCTTGCCAAAAAGGTTCTCACCACGGCAAGGGACATCGACCAACTTGTCCTGAACCCATAGCTTGAGGTCCGATGACTGCAGCCATGCCTGGCGTCGAGCCGTGATGCCGGATGCTGCAACATGTGCCGAAGCCTCGAAGCCATCGTAGGCAGCGTGGGACATAAACTTGGAGCATTCCCTGATCCCCGAGGACAAGGACTTGAACCTCTGCAAGGGTTCCCCGGAGAGACCAGCAGAGAACCCGGCCAACTCCTTGGCCAGGTCTCGCAAGTACATGCCCATGTACAGCTGGTAAGACTGGACACGGCAAGCAAGCATCGAGCCCTGGAAGCACTTTCTACCAAAACCATAGAGGTTCCGGGCCTCGCTGCCAGGGGGCACCGCGGAGTGCATCTTCTGACTTTTCAGGCGATGCATGGTCGATTCCACCACCATGGAATGGTGTGGTAACTGCGCCTTCTGAAAGCCAGGGCTCTTCCGGAGTCGATAGATAGAAGCGACCCGCTTGCTTAGAACCGGCACCGAGGCCGGTGCCTCCCACATCCGGAAGAGGAGCCATTCCAGCATCGGAGGAACCGGAACAGTAAAGGCCTCCTTCAGAGGAGAGACTCGTCCGATGAGGAATCGGGGTCCGACCGCGCGGGGCCTGTGAGCACCCATCCCGACGCTGAAGGCACAGGCGTCGACACCCTCGGTCCCGAACGGGAGGTCGAGGGAGACCGCGACCGAGGTCGACCTCGAGCCTTTATGGTCTCGAGTATCGGCTCGGTCTCCGGGGTCGACTTCGATGTCGATGTCCCGGTGGTCGGGGCAGATGCGCCAGACAGGCTGGCCATCAGTGCCCGCTGCTGTTCCATGAAGGCAGACAGTCTGCTCTCCAAGGCTGTCAGCCTGAGACCCAGCTCAGGAGACTCAGCAGCCCCCGACTTGGGCCCTGGCAGCGCCGGGCCCGACGTCGGCTCTCTGGGAGAAGAGTCCACGAGGACTACAGGACTTACGTGTCCAGCAGACTCCGGCTCCACTCGAGGTACTTTGGGAGGCTTCTCCTGTTCCACGGGCCCGGGGCAACGGTCGGTGGTCTGAGACCTAGCTCTCAAGGAGCCAGGGACCTCTTCCGACGACGCCCTCGTGAGCCGCTTCTTCCTCTTTCGTTCCCGGTCGGGGGACCCCCTGTCTGAGGAGCCCCTACGGTACTCGGGATCCGATTCCCAAGATGTCGTGGCCTCAGACGAGATCCGGGCCCGGCCGGAGGCCGAGTCGGAGAAAAGCCTTTCCTTTTGGTGCTGACGACTTCGAAGCGCCTTGGAAGACATTTTTCCACATGGTCCACACATCTTAGGATCGTGGTCAGGACTGAGGCACCGAAGGCAGCAGTCGTGTGTGTCGGTGAGAGACATTAGCTTCTTGCACCGATCACACTTTTTGAACCCAATGGAAGCCATCGGGGAAAAAAGAGTCCTCGCGAGGTCAAAGGACCGGCCTTCCAGGGAAAAAGAAAAAAAGGGCGCGAATGCCAGCCACGAAGGGCAAAAACCGAAAAAAGAAGATCGGGCTCGATACCGGTGTACCGAACCCAGCGTGAGGGGAACCGGCGTCGAACCGGAGAAAAAATAGCGAAGGAATCGCGAAAAAATCTAACTATTTTCCGGGAGGACTAGGACACACATCCGGTGGGCTTCACGGAAAGAGAGAGACTGAGCAAGATGGCACATTTAGGCGGGAAGGGAACCACGCATGCGTGCCTGCATTCCCAAAGGCTTTCTTGGAAAGCTGGGGAAATGCTCCGCAAGGGCTTCATCGACGTCGATGTCACCCATATGTGAGGACTGACTTCCTGCTTGGTCCTGGAGAATAGAAAAGATCATTCACATTCAACTCTAAGACCACATTGACTCCCATTTTCCATATGACCCTCAGCAAAACGGGTTCAGACCTCATCATGGAGATGAAACCCTCTTGACTGCCCTCACTGGCAACCTAATAAAAGGCATCAACAAACCCAAAGGATTTATCCTGATCTTCCTCGATATCAAGACAGCCTTTGACTCCATTCCACATAACTTGATCCTCGAATGTCCCCAATCAATAGGGCTGCGTGGCACCACGCTCAAGTGGCTCAAATCTTATCAAAGGGAGTGGCAACTCCAAGTACAAATGGGTTCCAAAAAATCAGCATCATTCATGCAACATGGAGTCCCTCAAGGTTCTGCTCTTTCATCCTTGCTCTTCGATATCTTTCTGCAACCAGTATGTGCAATCATGTAAGTACACAACAAACTCTACCACATATATGCGGATGATGTAATGATCTACACCCCATTCACCACAACCAACCCAACAATCTTACCCATAAAGAAATGCTTCAGATCCATTACACAATGGCTCTCGAAACACAATATGACCATAAACCACAAGACGACAGACGTTCTATACATAACCAAAGGCAACAACTTCACCCCACCTGCCACCATAACCATTGCTGGAACACAGCTGCAAGTGAAATCCAAAGTTCGTTATCTGGGAATAACACTAGATCAAGGCTTAACCCTCACTCCTCACATCAGCAACATCACAAAAGCCATATATCACAAGCTCAAAACAGTATATAGTTCTTTAAACTGTTCCATGTATTACTTGTTCTGTTTCAATGTAAACCACTTTGATATAACCGAAAAGTGGTATATAAAAAATGTTAAATAAATAAATACATACAACACCTCAAAACACTTTTAAATACTGATGACTTTAGCACAGTGTCCTAGGCACTCATATTCCCCCACTTAGACTGCTGTAACCTCCTCTTCCAAGGCCTGACAAAATGTGCACGTCAACCACTTCAACTAGCACAAAATACAGCAACACGGATTCTCTACAAAACCTCCAAAGCCAAACACATTACCCCACTGCCAGGGCCGTCCCGTCCATTGAGCAAGAATGTTGTTTGCATAGGGCCCCGCGCAAACAACATTCTGCATCAGCCCAGGTAGATTTTAAAAAAAAAAAAACTGGCTGCTGCTGCTGCCGCTGTGGCAGCAGCAGAATCAAGCGTCCTGCGGGGCCCGCCCTGCTCGGCAGAGCCCTCCCTGCAGCATCAGCTCCCTCAGTGTCGGCTTTCAGAGCCACGAAGGGAGAGTTTCCCTTTCTCGCAGCTCTGTTAAGCCCGCAGGGGCTGATGGGAAACCCGGTGTAGCTGGGTTTATAAAAGGTTTGGACAAGTTCCTGGAGGAAAGGTCCATAAACAATTATTAAAAAGGGACTCAGGATATCAATGCTTGACCCAATACAAGCATTGTCGAACCTGTCTCTCTTGGGGATACTGCTAGGTACGTATGACCTAGATTGGCCACTGTTGGAAACAGGATACTGGGCTTGATGGACCTTGGTCTGATCCAGTAAGGCATTTCTTATGTTCTTAAGAGAGCGGATGCTGGGTGGGGCTGGCACTAGAAGGGAGCTGATGTTGGGGGGAGGATTAGAATGGAATGGAGCTGGGAGAGTGAAATGGAGAGCGGAAAATATTTTGTGTGGGAGGGAAGACAAATCTACAATTGACCGGGTATTGGGAGAGTAAGAGGGGATTGAGGATGGAGGGGTAAAATCTGAGTGGATGAAATAGGAATGAGGAAACAGCAAAAGGAGAAAGATTTGTATGTTAAAGCAGATGTAGAGAGAGAATGGAAAAAAAACTAGAAGAGAGAAGAAAGGACAAATGGACAGCAGACGATGGAGAGTTAGCAGAAGACATGAAGAAACCAGAAGAAAGTGTCTGGAACAATTGAAACTAACAAAAAATGCACAAAAGATACCAAAATATCTCTATTTTGAATTTATTAACTGGAATATGTCAGCTCTGGGAAATGTGCATCATTAATGTCTGCGCTTTGTTTAGTACAAGAGGAAATTAATTTATAGTTTTATTTCTACAGTGTTGTACATTCCAAGTTTGGCTTTTGGGGTTCCCAGTTTAATTGTCTTCCTGTTTCTAAATTGTGATTCCTTGTTTGGTGATGGTCTATGTTCTGCATGTGTAACTGAGCTGAGGTATTCTGTTTATGTAATTCCTATTTGACATTGCCACTTGTTCTCTTTCCCTAGTAGGTCATGTATTGTTATTCTCTGAAATGTATTGGTTTAATATTTGCAGTGTTGCCTTTTGATAGGTAGAGTATGGTGCTTTGTGAGTCCTGGTAGTGCTGTTAGGATACGGCGGGTTTACTATGGGTTCTAAATGGGCACTGTTTGTAGTAGTTCCTAATGTGCCTGGTGGTTGGCTGGTTTGCACTGGATTATAGTAATGTAGAAATCTTTTAGTCTTTCTTTATCCATACACTCATTAAGAGGCATGTTTACTAAAAGTTAGTGTATGGTAACATTATGCAAATAAGGCCACATACTGAGTCTCCGCACCCCCCTTGGGCCGCCCCTGCCCACTGTTCAAACAACTACATTGGCTACCCATTGCAGAGCGGATAAGGTACAAATCCTTGCTCAGAACAAAATCAATCATGGCCTATCATCAATCCACCTCCAATCGCTCAAACAAAAGACACCTAGCAATAGATCCAGAAGATTAAATGCCCTCAAAACACTCTACACTCCCACACTCATCACTAAAACTAACCATATGACATCCAAAAGGGCCTTCTCCCTATTTGCCCCAACACTCAGCAACGCAATCCCGGACAAGCTTTGTGCCAAAGACGACTTAACAATCTTCAGAAAAAAACTGAAAACATACCAATTTCTTGAACGCTTTGCTGATCAAACATAGCAGCTCCTGTCTCAACGAACTACGTAACCCCAACTTATCCCCACCCCTACCCCTCTCACCCTCCCCACCACAGACCCTCCCAACCCCCTCCCACTTCTATTTTAAACATTGAAATCCTTGCAAGGGTATTAGTAACCTAGTTAACAAGTTAACATGTTTCTGTTATTATCTTGTACTGCTGTCTTATTGCCATTATTTTATAATGTTCTATGTAAAGCCCTGTTTGGCCATGTTGTTTACCGTGTAAACTGCTTAGACTCACAAATTTAGCAGTTTAGAAAATAACTAAAGAAATGATTTTGGGCCAGGAATTTCAGCCCTGTCAGATCCAAGTCAAGTCCAGATTTGAGACCAGCTCTCTGCTGCCCAGAGAAGCGATTTAGAAGGTTTGATCCACTGGAATCTAAATGTGTTCTTCACCGAACCAGGACGAATCCATTTCAGTTGTCATGGTATCGTTACTGACTCTGGGTGGTTATCCAGCAACGACCCTACTGGATTCCAAAGGCCTGGCAACAAGCTGTCACCAAGGAGCTGGAAGAGATGCTTAGAGATGCTTAACATAGGAGTGATAGAAGAGTCTAATAAGTGACTGGTCGTCACCCATCATTTTGGTTCCTAAACCTGATGGGAGCATCAAATTCTGCACCAACTTCCAGAGGGTTAATACAGCTTCTAAACTGGAAGCATATTCCATGCACATAGTAGATGAGCAAATCAAGCAACTCGGTAGAGCATGCTTTATAATCAACCTTGGATCTGACCAAGGGATATCGGCAGGTGCACTTGACTCCGGCTTGCCAAGGAGATGACTCTTTTTTGACACCGCAAGGTCTGTTCCAGTTTACAGTACTGCCCTTTCGAATACACAGGTATCCTGCCACATTTCAACATCTAGATGATCGCCTATTGAGACCGCACAAGGAATATGCAGCTGCATACCTTGACAACATCGGCACCTACAGCAGCGACAGGACCATTCAACTAACCCAAGTACAAGCCGTGTTGATCAGCCTGCGGAAGGCCGGGTTGAAGGCCAACCCCAAGAAATGTTTTCTGGGAGATCGAGATGTTCAATAGCTGGGATAATTAATCAGAAATGGGCAGATACGACCAACTACAGAAAGTGGATGCCATAGCCCAGGATCCCTCCCCAAGGTCAAACAAAGAGGTTCACGCCTTCCTTGGATTGATTGGCTATTACCACCAGTTCATTCCTAATTTTGCAGATGTGGTGGAGCCTTTAAACAATCTCCTCCAGAAGAGAGTTCCCAAATGGATTCAGTGATCTCTGAACCCGGACCTGGCCTTCAAGCGCCTCAAGAAGGCCGTGTGCTCTTAACCTATCCTGATTAGCCCTTATTTTGCTCTACCATTTATTGTGCAAACTGATACCTCAGAGGTGGGCCTAGGGACAATTCTTGCCCAGGAACTCAGGAATAAAGAACACCCCATAGCATTCATCAGCAGGAAGCTGCTTCCTCAGGAACAGCATTATCCGGTGATCGAGAAGGAGGCCCTGGCTGTCAAGTGGGCACTTAAGACCTTCAAATACTACCTGCTGGGCTGTCCATTTACACTGTTAACAGACCACCAACCCCTCAAGTGGCTGGCTCAACATAAGGAGTCCAACGGCTGTATTATACGGTGGTTTTTGAGTCTTCAATCCTATGAGTTTCAGGTCTGCCAAAGGGCTGGTTGACTCACCTGAATGAAAACTTCCTTTCCCGGATGGAGGTCCCAGGTGAAGCAGGTGCTCAATAGGGCATGGTTGAGCTGAGGGGGAGGGTGTGTGATGGGGGTCTATAGAATGTTACCTGTCCCTTTCCAAAAGGAATATCGTCCCCCTTTAAGAGAGTCTGCAGCCCAGTGTTCAGAGCTGTGAGGGCATGGCTCACAGGGAGAGGTTAAGAACCCAGCAGGCTGCAGAAGGGAAAGAGAGGCCCATGGAGCCAGGAGTTCTTCTAAGGCAAGCCATGAAAAGGAGCTCTGAGGTAGGAACTTTAACTGGTGCTGGAGGAAGGGCCACGAGAACCAGCTTTGTGGAGGTTTAAGAAGCTGGGAGAGAGGTAAAGCTGATTTTGTTTTCTCTGAACTACCGTCTGTTCTAGATTCTTGCTTTGTGGAGGTTTAACTAGCTGGGACAGACTAAAAAACTGATTTTGTTTTCCCTGAACTGCTGTCTGGCCTGTGATTTAAAGTAAACCCCTTCCCACCTCATGCTACACTATCACAAGCATCAGGATCCAAAAGCAGCCTCAAAGAGCCTAGATTTGAACAGGGCTAGAGAAAAAGCCAGATGCATTGACTAAGGTAGTTTTGTTCCAGGCATATGAAGCAGTAAGGTGGAATAAACAAAGGCTGGAGTTCGCAATGCAGAGAAGGGCACATATAAAAGGGGTTCTGCCAGAGGGGTGAAGTCCCCAAGAAGAGGTGTAGAGCGAGATGAGAGAGGAAAAGTAGTGGGAAACTGCAGAATGAATGCACTTGTAGGTCAGTAGAAGTATGAACTGGATGTGGAAAGAGATAGGGAGCCAGTGAAGTGACTTGAGAAGAGGGATTACATGAGCATACTGAAAACACACCTCTTCTGTCTAGCTTTTGGCCTCTCTCCTCCCCCGCACCCCTTTTCACCACCCCCATGATGTTGTTTCCCCTGTTACTGTTACTTGTATTCTAACCTCAACCTTTTACTCTTCTCTCCTCTTTCCTATCACACTATGGCGTTCCTTTCCTAACTTTCTAAGCAGCCTTTGCACATTGTAAACCGCCCAGACGCTATTGTGATTGGCGGTCTATTAAATTCTCAATAAACAATACTGACACTAGCGGAAGATAAGCCGTGTAGCTGAGCTCTGAAGAGATAGAAGGGGAGAGAGAGAATTCAGAGGGAGACCAGTAAGGAGCAGGTTATAATACTGATCGCTCAGAAGATACCCACTGAAATGGAATCAGGACCCCCAGTGTATATAAGATGTAGATATGTTATACAATGTACATAGTTCCCCCCAGTTACTTCCAAGTTGATCTCCTGTTTATTGTAAATACAACTCAGGGTTCCTGTGTTGTATGGTTGATGTTGAATGTAAACCGCTCTGATCTAAAATAGAGCGGTATAGAAGAACTGTTAAATAAATAAATAAATAAATAATAGTCAAGATGGGAGATATTAACATAAAAAACAAAAAATACAAGCATCATAAATACAATACATACAAAAACAAAATAAAAATAATTAACAGACAGCAGTAAGACTTTCTGCCCCATCTGAACCCGGGTGACAAAATATCCAACCTTGAGCCCTTAATCCCCTTGACTCTGCCTAGGTTAAACAGGAAATAACCAGGTCTTCAAATTCCCCCTAATCATCACATAATGCTGTTCCAGCTGCAAGACCAAAGCTAAGAAATTCCAAACAAAGTGCACAGCAGCCAAAAACGCCCCTTTCTTAGTTTCCACTTTCTTTACCTGCTTTACTGTAGGGACAACAACCTGGTTCTGCAAACTGGAGCATAAAGTTCTCCTCGGTTCATAGCACCTCAGTCAGTTTATTCTGAAGACAAACCGGGCCAAGTTCATGCAAAATTTTAAATACCACCATAGACACCTCATACCAATCAGATCACGATACTGGCTTCAAACCGCCACTGCAGGGGCGCGCCCGCACCTGAGGGCCTCGCCAGAGGGCCCTTTGGCGTGGCCCTTAGGCATAGGACCTTTGCGAGAATAAAAAAAAGATAGCATAATTGATAACAAGTATTTTATTTATTTATTACAGTTTCTTATATACCGCGCTATTTAGAATCAGCGCGGTTTACATCATAACAAAATGACCATTACGACAAACTGTCAGGTTTTACATTGAACAGGAGTACAAACTTGGATAACTGGGTTAACTATATACATAATCTATCTACACTGCAGTGTGCGGGCATTTCTAGATTGGGTTATTTCTTGGAGGGGATATCTGGTTCAGTTGCTGTCTGGGAAATATTGGCGGAAAAGGTATGTTTTGAGAGCCTTTCTGAACTGATATAGATTGGTGATGGCTCTAATGTCGGGGGGTAGGGTGTTCCAGCATTTTGGTACATAAAAACTGAATGCCCTGTTTGTGGTGTTCGTGTTGGACTTTGTTGAAGCCTTTGGTATTGCTAGCAAGTTTACAGCTGATGTTCTTCTTGCTCTATTGGGGGGGACCATGTGGATTAGATTCGTGAGTGAGAGGGATGAGGTGCCTTTGATTGCCTTAAATGCTAATACAAGGGATTTGAAGGTGATTCTCCCGTGAATTGGTAGCCAGTGCAGCTGTTTGAGAATGGGAGTCACGTGGTCGTTTCTGGATGCACCGTAGAGGACCCTAGCTGCGGCATTCATGGCCAACTGTAAGGGGGTTAGTGTGGATTGGGGGAGACCTTGTAGGATGGCATTTGCAAAGTCAAAATGCGGCAGGATCAGCGCTTGATATATGGTACGGAAATCGTCTGGGTCCAGCAGGGAGCGTAGGTGTTTGAGGGAACGGATTATAAGACCTGATCAATATGGTAGGTGCTCATTCGCCCTACTACTGTTGTATATTCTTAATTTCCTCTCACTATAGTCCCTATCTCTTTTCTATTTTATAGATGATGTTCTGTTATATATTTTGTATTGATGTATGACTGTAAACCATATATCAAATGTACGTTCTTGTCATTCCCTGTTCTATGTAGACCCATTGTCTACCACTTTGGTCCCTGCATGTCTCTCCCCCTGCCTTTATATGTCCTTGTAGTACAGTGTACACAGCTTTGATTAAAGGAAAAGGCGGTATAGAAAACCTGTTAAATAAATAAATACTGGATGCAGCTTCTCACAGGCAGCCAATGCAAACATTTCAAGAAAGGGGTAGCAGACGTCCATCTAGACACACACAAGATCATCCATGCAGCAACATTCTGTACAGACTGCAGCCTGGCAAGGAGACGTTCAGGGAGGCCCATTACAATAGTCAAGGTGGACTAATACATATATGATTGAACCAGGAAATGGCCTAGTGATTAGGGCAAGATACTTCAGGCCGGAGTTTTGATTCCCACCTGGGGACAGCAATCTCAGGCCGGAGGGACTGGGGTTTCTAGCCCTGCTGGAAGGACTGGGTTTTCTAGTCCTATAGGCACTCCTTGTGGCCTTGGGCAAGCCACTTAACCCTCCGTTGCCTCAGGTACACATAGATTGTGAGCCCTTTAGGGGACGAGGGAATGTATCCAGTACCTGCTTGTAGTGACTATAAACCGCTCTGATTTGAACCTGGGCGGTATATCAAGAAATTGCATAAACATAAACCATCTGAAATAACTTTTTTTCTAATAAAGATGCAATTTTTTCACAAACTTCAAGCTTAAATAACATTAACATAATCAAATAAAAAATCTGAACTTCCGTACTGAAAGTCAAATCTAACACAATCCCCAGGTTCTTAGTCTTAAACAACAAAGGCTACTCCCCAGAGCACTAACCTTAGGATCATTACCAATCCATAATACTTCAGCCTTTTGAGCATTCAACCAACCAGAAATCTTATTCAAACCTCCATCCAACTACTGTACCTCAGGAGTCTTGTTTGTCTCCACTATTGTTTAATTTATATTTGCAACCTCCAGGTGCATTATGTCGTCGTTTAGGGTTTCATTGTTTTATTTATGCTGATGACATATAGCTGTTTTTTCATCAGCATAATTAAAACAATGAAAACCTAAATGACAACACAATGCACCTGGGAGGCTGCAAACATAAATTAAACAATAACGGAAACAAAACAAGACCCCTGAGGTACTCCACAAGCAATATCATATGGGTCAAACATCATCTGACCACTTCGTACCACAGCAGATCTGCCTCGAATGAAAGATTATATCCATTGAAGAGCCTTCAATGAAACATCTAACAAACTACAGCACTGAATTAAAATTTCCCAATCAACTATGTCAAAAGCTGCTGATATAATAGTAAGACCACCACCCCTATAACACAGCAACTCATCTTGCAGAGCCAGTGAAACAGACTTTGTCCCATTGTAGCAGCAGATAAGCATGCAATAAATAAAACCAGGAGTCTTTTCAAGGATCCAAGCCAGTTTAATGTGCACAGGCTCAAGCAATAAGCAATTTCAAAATGGCTGAGCAATGGTTTCTAGCAAAACAACAACTTTTATACCGTTCTTCTCCATTCTAGACATAGGCAAACTTTTCATTGGTCCCAGTAACCCCTCTCACCCATCTATTGGTCCTGGTACCACTACGTAGCTATCCAATGAGAACCTTGATCTGGGCTCAGCACCTGGTTGCCCCCCTTTCAGTCCTCATTACAATGGACAGTTCTTAGACTTTCGATACTTCTCTCCTCCAAGGTCACTGGCTTGCTGGAATATGAGTGAGAGCGGGGCACTGTGACCTTGTTTTCTGCAGAGTTAATTAATTCCATAGAAGCTGTGCTCTCTTATCAGTACCAATTAGAGCTGTTTTCTTTCTTTTCTAAGTTTCGTTTCTGCTTAGCTATGTTCAGTTAAGCTGAGTTAAGTTTCAATTCTATGGTGTCATCATTCAGGGGGGTTTTCATTCCTCTGGGCCTAACTACAGGCTTCAGGTCAAGCTGCTTAGGCCTGTCTGTTTAGTTCAATTAGCATGGATCATAGGCCTTCGCCTACCACATTCCCCCCTTTGATTATTCTCAACCGCAAGTGAGAAAGGGTGAGAATCAAATCACATAATACTAGGTAAAGATATCACTCTGTGGTATAGGGTAGTAAGTTCACATAACTAGTATCTTTGTAGCTGCCTTATGCTCTACAGTGTTAATAACTGGAGTTATCATTCGCAAGCAAAGTGGCAAGAAACAAGGGAGCAACAAGCAGATAGTCAAAGTCCATAGTTTTGCAAGAGTGGGTAAAAGAACTAAAGAATTAGAAGGTTCAGGAGCATTTATGCCGGACCACCAAGATGTCTTCTTTGTTGTGCTGTTGTAAAACTTCTGATTTAGACAGTCAAGCTGTCCGATCTTCATAGCAAATTGTGGTCCGGTGCGAACAAAACACAAACTGTCAACAATGGGGTGGGCCAATACCCACTCACTAGTAGTATTATGTAAATCAGTCTGATTGTAGGGGATGGAGTAATTCAGTTCTTGCGTCTCCCAGGGCCACTGATCTCCCATCTTAGTTCCTCCACAAAAGAAACAGTCAGAAGTGTGGAGACTAGATGTTATTGCTCCAGCAAGTTCAAGAAACAAGTTCTGGGAGGCATGAGGAGTTGCAACGGTGGCTTGCATAGCCTTGTAGAAAGTCAAGATCTAGAACAACTTTTGGATTGGAGAGTATACCAATGCAAGTATAGGAAGAATGATAAAACAAGGTCTGAGTGACCTTCGGTCCAGTTCATGTTGTACTTATACAGGCTGCCCAGGGAGGCAAGGCAAAAGTCATTTCAAAGCACTCCAAAACTGTTGCCAGAATAAAGCAATAATAATAATTCATAATGGGCATAGTCTCTGGAAAATTGGTGGAACTGTCGACTTCCACAACAGATAACAGATGTAGGGTTGATTGTAGATCCTCAAGCTTCTGCCGTACGTAGACCTACCAACTTTGTGGCAGAAGTAGGGCTGTAGATTCCAAAGTATCACTGTCCTCTGGGATGTCTCAATTTCTTACAATATCATAGCATAGTCTCTTAGGCTATTATTGCTTCCTTAGAGCAGTTCACTCTTTAGGAGATCAAAACAGTCTTTTCAGAGTATTTAAACACAGTCTCTTAGAAGATTCAATTTCTTAACACAACACAGTCTCTTTCTGATGATTGCAGTTTTTTTTCCTCCAGATGCGAAGCTTACTTTCAGATAAACAGACAGTCTTGAAATAGTGCAGTGTCTGAGGGACCAATAAGTCTTAGGTCCGTGGCTGTTGTCGTAGGGTGAGGTGCAATGGTGTCTCAGGATGCTGTACAGTAGTCCAGTGATCAGGTTCAAGAGCAGCTGCTGGCTTCACTTGATTATGATGGATCCAAGGTTCAAATTCTGCGACTTTTACTGCAGTTGGAGTTGACAGGATGACGACAGAGGGTCCCTTCCAATGCGGGGCTAACAGTGTCTTTCTCCACTCTGTGATCCACACCGAGACTCCAGGCTTGAGAGGATGCAGGGGTTCAAACAAATTGATGAGTAATCGATTTTGTACCCAGGTATGAAGACTCTGCAAAACAGAACTTAAAACCAATAGTTCATGTCTAATAATTTCAGATCCTATCTGTCTCATATCTCCTTTTATTTCCTATACAACAGGCAGGGATTGCCCATACAGAATCTCAAAAAGGGGAAACTCCTAAAGACTTAGCAGGGGCTAAGTATATCCTAAGAAGGGCTATGGGAAGTACCTGGGGCCACTTCAGGTAAACCTCTTGGCAAAGTTTGGACAACTGAGATTTCAGGGTTCTATTCATACATTCTACTTTTCCTAAATTCTGAGATCTATAGGCAGTATGTATCTGTTAATATCAATATCTTGGGGCTATACTTAATGGACTTGCTTCCTAAGGTTATCCACCCTCATTCTTTGTACAGGGCCCCATGTGCATGCAAGGTTGTAAGGGCATACTTGGAATCTGGGTATACATTTAGACAGGGCTCTTTTCCTATTGTTAGTGCTCTAGTGAGGGCTATCAGTTCAGCTTTCTGTGGTGACGTTTCTGGGGCCAGGGCTGAGGACTCAACTACCAAATCAGGGGTCACCACTGCATATCTAGCACAACAATGTCTATTGATGATGAAACTGCCTTCAGCCACAAAGAAAGTCTGTTCAGGGTTCTCCAGAGGGACATCAGTCAAATCCAGGCGGCTTGAGAATACAGTGTCCATAATTTCTAAACAGTCATGATCAGGGGATCAAGACTAACTGATAACAACATAGCAGGATTGAAAGCTTGACTGACCCTTCAGTTGTATCTGGGGTTTTCACACAACATACTCTAATACTTCAACATTCATAGATTTGTTAGCTAGTAGTTTCCTTTGTATTTCATATTGGTTAGAACAGAGTGTGGTACAGTAACTTGAAGATTCTGTCTCAAAGGGATTTTTCTTTTAGTTTTTGTTTACTAGGAAGGCTGTAGCTGTAACAGCTTCTCAAATAAGGTCCAAGAGATTGAGTCAACACTCCTAGAACATTTCCTTGTGACTCATGAACATAGAGACTGAAAGGTTTTCTGGACATCTGGTAGACCCAGAATTGGTGACAACATCAGAGTGTTTTTTTCAAAGATCAAAAGGCTGCATCCTGTTCAAGTCCCCATTCCAATGGAGACTTTTCCATTCCTTTGATAGCTTGATACAATGGTTTTGCTAGCAGCGCAAAATTGGGGATCCATATACAACATACTTTGTGGCACCCAAGAAGGCTCTCACTTGCCTCCTGGTGGTTGGAGTAGGAATACTGCATACAGCTGCTTTGCGTTCTGGCGTCGAATTCCGCTGGACAACTGGAATCCTAGGTGTTTAACTTGTTGGACATAATTGCACCTTGGCTCTTGAGACTTTGTATCCAGCCTCATTAAGAGGGTGCAAAAGTTCACTGATGGCTTGTAGACATTCACTTTCTGAGTTGGTGGTTATGAGCAAGTTGTCCACATATTGAAGTAGAATTTTTTTTCTCCCGGAATTACTGGATAACTTGTCAAATCTTTTGCTGAGTGAGGCAAGTTCTTGAATCCTTGAGGTAATCTTGTCCAGGTGAGTTGGCCCCGCCTCCTTGTAGTGGGGTCTTGGGCTAAGCGTATGCAGAAAAAGGCATCTTTTTAAGTCCAGAATGATGAAATGTATAGCTTCAGCAGAGATCAGTTCCAAGAGAATATAAGGATTTGGCACAACTGGATGTATAGTTCCAGCTGCATCATGCATTCTTTCTTAGATCCTGCACTGGGCGGTAATCACCTGTCCCAGGCTTCTTGACTGGCTTGAGGGTGACAATGACAGGGGCTATGTTCTTCGCTAGGCCAGGTGGATTATCTTCTGCCCATACTCCAGGTGGGGCTATAAGGTTGGTAGGTATACAGGAACTTGTTGACTTGACTGGAGGTGTGCTATAGAACCGCCACTCCTCTTCTCGGGGAACAGTCAGCACCATCAATCCAGCAGGTTTTGGGTTTACAGTCATTTGCATTTCTCCCTCTTCAGCAAAGGATATCTGTGCCTGAAGCTTTGCAAGCAGATCTCGGCCCCAAAAGTGGAATAAGGCACTCAGGCATATACAGGAACTGGTGCATTATTTTCTGTCCCCCTAGTTCACACATGCGGTTCTGCAGGAAAGGCTTTGCGGACTTAGCCCCAGTAGCTCTGATAGTGGTGATGCATCTGGCCTAGTCTTTATCCATGCTGTAGCCCTCTTTAGCTGCCACTTACTCTATAGCTACTTCCTTCTCCTACTAAAACATTGTGCTTGGTTTATTGTTTTATGACTCTGCAATCAAGTACTCCCTCCTCCCCTCCTGGGGTGGAGTCAAGATACGGGCATTCACTTCTCTAATGTCTTTCTCCTCTGTAATGGGCGCACTCACACCCAGTTTTTCACTTCCTCTGCTCCTTTGATTAGGAAAACCTCCTCCACATCATTCAACTAAAAATATCAGCAAAAAAGATCTGTTCTCTTTTTCCATCTTACAATTTTTACTTTCTCTGTCCCTCTTCAACAATCCACATACTTTTCTGATCAACTTTCATTTAACTATTATGCCCGCAAATTCATCCAGTTTTCTATAATTTCTGTCCATTAGTTCAATCAAGTCCTAAAACTTCTCAGTGTATAATGCAGTTTTTTTTTTCAGTTCTAAACAAGTCTGGTCAGCTGACTTTCACTTCTGGTCCAGAGGGGGTGCACATCCCCCTGCTGCTGAGGTGGCTGGCAAACTAGGGAATCTGCAGGGAGGAGTCCCCCCCCCCTCCCTCTCCTGGGCTCTGTTTCTCCTAGCAACGCTCTATCCAGGAGGTTGTTTTTTTTTTTTTAAATGTTCTACTTCTCTGCTGTGGGCACATTAGTTCACGCCTACCGGGGGGTGACATCATCGGTGGACTGGGCCCCATCCCCCCCTTAAGCACTCTGAACGGAGCTACTTACAGAGAGAGAAACTGATGGGACAGGATATCTAGAGATTCTGGGGCAAAATATGGTGAACAGCAGAAACCACTCCCTTTCACATAACATTCCTAATTGGGACAGAGACATTTTATAACCATAGTCTTCATTAAATCCCTTACTGAAATTCTTGATCATACTTGAAAAGACACTTATTAAAAAAACCTTATTACCGTAAACATAAGCTTAAATTGAGCACAGACATACAATTTAGATACAGTTCTTAAAATATCTTATAGAGAGAACTATAGCTATCTGTTACGTATGACTAGAATAAAAATACTTAGCAACTAGCTGCCAGCCGTAATCAGCATGTCTCTGCAAAATAAATTATTATTTTTTTAGTTCAGAAAGCAAATATTCAAAAGACATTCCGGATATTTTTCATAAAGTACAGTACACCTTTCCCTTTTTTCAAATACGGAAAAACAGATGAATTTATCTTAAAAGCCAATATTGTAAAGGTCAGTGTGGCTAACTGATTTGTTCATTAGTAATTAGTACAGAGTTTAACAATCCAATGTAATTACCTTAAATCTTACAGTATGGGGAAGCATGCATTCAAATGACTTATACTTGTTCATAAAAAGGTTGGTGCAAACATTCCGCAAGATAAACCTTTTTTTTTAAAACTTTGATTGAATGAATCCTTTATTTTAAATAAACGGGAGACCTCTCAACCGAGAGTTGCTGTCTCTTAAAACACATTTTTTTCCTTCTCTGCAAGCTACACCCCTCTGCTCGCTGGGAAACAACTGAACTGTGCTCATAAAAATTGACTTCTCATTCACACGCACAGAGAGATGCCAGAAAAAAAACAATTTAAATCAGTGTCAAGTCGTGATCTAATAATTACTTTGTAGATCAAAGGAAAAACAAAAACAGTTCTCTATCATTTCCTATTTAAACTATTACAGTGCTTACTGAAAATTTGAACATACAGCCGACAGAAATTCTTCTCACTTGGTCCGCAACCCGTAAGGGATTAATACAAACTTAACCCTTTTCAGGCTAAGCCCAAAAACTATCGGGACCCACAATCCTGACTAAACATTCTTATTAAATGATATATAAATGATATATAATACATAACCATAGCAGAAGGAACATTACTATTAAAAACATATTGAATAAAACAGGTACAATTGTCCTGAAATAAGCACAAACTAACAGCATTGAGATTTAAGCCTGCACAGGGTTAGAAAGACACTGTACATTCTTTCCTCCAGACACATCCCCTGTCAGTTTTTCACTGTGCAGTAGGAAAGCGAACTGGGTCAGACCAGCTTTTGGATTTTTAAAATGACTCTAGGTGTTTTGCGTCTTCGTTCTGCTTTATTAATACAATTTCTTAATCAGTGAACTGTCACAAATTACTCAACAGAATAATCTCACATTTATAACAGAAGGGGAACTCGCAGTTTCAACAGAGAACAAAAAGAACAAATACACAGTAGGGCAGACAATACACATCAAACGCTTCACAATCATGCTAGCAACGTATCCCAAAAAAACCAGTCCTGTCTGTTCTGACTAGGCTGAATCATGATTCTCTATAACAGCTGTACCTCGCGAATACTCATGCAAGGATTTTCAAACAAAATTTTCCCCACGCATACTCATGTAGGGACCTTGCGAATACGCATACAAGGTTGACTTAAGTCTTACCAAACAAGAAGGACGATGGCTTCGCCTTGCGCATACTCATGCAAGGGTAATAGGACCGTCCTTGAGAGGGGATCAGTGCTCTCATTACCAAATTCCAAGTTCCAAGTTCTCAAGATTACAAGTTACAAGTTTCAAATTCTTACCAAAGTTTCACAAGTTTCAAACTGCAGTTCTAACTCATCTGTCTAGACAGGTTTTCAAAACTATACTTACCGGATCTGGTCCCCGATACTTCACTAGCTTCTGAGTTGGATCCTGGACTCCCCCGGGTCGGAGGTGTTGGCCAGCTGGACCCAGTGCCTGCCGAGGCCAGGCAGAACCCCCTCCGATACAAGAGGATCGGTGGGCCCAGGGAAATTCCCCTGCGTCGGATTGGCATGGTTCCAACTGGACCAAACCTCAAGGCGAATAACGTGGATTTATTCACTTGAACACCATCCACCACTCGCACTTCCCGGCCAACGCACCAAGAAATGTAGCAGCAGATAAGCATGCAATAAATAAAACCAGGAGTCTTTTCAAGGATCCAAGCCAGTTTAATGTGCACAGGCTCAAGCAATAAGCAATTTCAAAATGGCTGAGCAATGGTTTCTAGCAAAACAACAACTTTTATACCGTTCTTCTCCATTCTAGACATAGGCAAACTTTTCATTGGTCCCAGTAACCCCTCTCACCCATCTATTGGTCCTGGTACCACTACGTAGCTATCCAATGAGAACCTTGATCTGGGCTCAGCACCTGGTTGCCCCCCTTTCAGTCCTCATTACAATGGACAGTTCTTAGACTTTCGATACTTCTCTCCTCCAAGGTCACTGGCTTGCTGGAATATGAGTGAGAGTGGGGCACTGTGACCTTGCTTTCTGCAGAGTTAATTAATTCCATAGAAGCTGTGCTCTCTTATCAGTACCAATTAGAGCTGTTTTCTTTCTTTTCTAAGTTTCGTTTCTGCTTAGCTATGTTCAGTTAAGCTGAGTTAAGTTTCAATTCTATGGTGTCATCATTCAGGGGGGTTTTCATTCCTCTGGGCCTAACTACAGGCTTCAGGTCAAGCTGCTTAGGCCTGTCTGTTTAGTTCAATTAGCATGGATCATAGGCCTTCGCCTACCACACCATGACTTGACTGAAAACCAGTCTGTGCTGAATCCAAAATCCTATTATTTTCCACCTAGGAACTCAAATTCCATAAAAACAACCCTATCAAGCACACTTGACAAAAAATGCAAATTAGATAGCAGTCTATAATTAGAACACTGCAAAGGGTCAAGATCCTCCTTCTTCAATAAAGATGACACAGAGGCACGATGCAATGTCAGGAAAATACCCTTCCTTCCAGCGATCAACTCACAATCCTACTAATACCCTGCTTAGTCTCACCTATTAGAGCTTTTAAGAAGTGGAAATGACACGGATCAAGGCTGTAAAAGGAAGGATTCATATTTCCAATTACTTTATTCAAATGTTCTACTGAGGAACACTGAAAAGACTCCACTATCTCCAGACACCTTTCCTCCCCACCCTCCCATTTCTGTAAACCTTTCACCAGTCTTCCTCTCTCTCTTCTCTCTAAATGCTCACCCTCACCCAAAACACAAATTTTGCTCTGAAAGAAGTGGGCCAATGGAGAGCTTCTCCACTGATTTCCTATTTCCCTTCTGTAAAAGCCAATTAACAATATTATGCAATTCTTTAGTAGAGTTTGAAGTATTCAAAACAGATGTAGAATAAAAAGACTTTCGCCCTCAGAATTGCTGCACGATATAAATTGGCCAACTTCCTCTAGTTCTGTTTATCAGACATGGTTCAGCTCTTCAACAATACTCTCTTATCTATGTACTCCCTGTTTCATAACCCTCAATTGATCAGTAAACCATGGCATTGTTCTGGAACCTCTCCTCCTATACTCTTTTAATGGTGCCAACTTATCTACTACCAGCTCCAATATCCAAAACCATTCCTCCATCCAAATATTCAAAGAAACATCTTCATCCATCTTAACTTTGCCATTAAAACAAGCATCCAACGTCTCGATTTCAATTTTCCCATGACTCAATTCAGACATATTCTCTCTCACTGACCCACCTGGCCATTTACTCCAGCACCTCCCTAAATTAAAAAAATATACCATAGTGATCAGACCAAGGCAAAGGACAAATTGCATTCAGCTGTACATTGAAATCAACCCCTGGGAATGGCCTACAAAAAAACTGATCTAAGGTATGACCCCCACTGTGAGTTGGTGCCTGCATCAATTGACGGAAACCTAAACCCTCCATCCCTTTATAAAATTTTGAGCATTCATACAACCTACCAAAACCATTCAAAGATTAAAATTTCCCATTACAGTAACAATCAAATTGTAAAATAAAACTCCCTATCACATCTAGAACATTTTCTCTGGGGGCACATATACTAAAAAAACAAAAATCCCCACTTTCTATGTATATGATTTTGGACTACTTGATACAGAACTGCTGGAGAACATAGCTTAAGGTAGAAAAGGGTGACAAAGATTCTACTTTTCACAAAGGCCTTTGGAGATGTTGAACATGTGCACATTTTTTTCCAAACTACTAGGATTCATGAGATCTCAAGAAACAGATCAAGTGAGAAGAGCAGCTTGATGTTGCTTGCACATTGCGTTTATTGTCTGCCACATCTCTATGGTGACAGAGGCAGGTGGCATCTGATAGACTTACCAATTTATTGAGGTATGAGCTTTTGAGGACAAGAGTCTACTTCAGATATATCTGGACATCATTGAAAGCTAATTCCTCAATAAATTGCTCAGTCTATCAGGTGCAATGTGCCTCTGTCATTTTTGGTACTCATAAGAACATAAGAAATGCCTTACTGGGTCAGACCAAGGTCCATCAAGCCCAGTATCCTGTTTCTAACAGTGGCCAATCCAGGTCAGAAGTACCTGGCATGTTTCCAAAAGGCACACAGTTTCCACACTACTCGTCCTGGGATAAGCAGTGGATTTCCCGGGTCCTCTTTCATAATGGTTTATGGACTTTTCCTCCAGGAACTTGTCCAAACCTTTTTTAAACTCAGGTGCACTAACAGCTTTTACATCATCCTCTTATTAGTTACACTATAGCTTAACTGTGTGCCCTCTAATCTTTATACCTTTAGATGGTGTAAACAACCGATCTATGTTAACCCGTTCCACTCCATTCGTTGATTTATAGACCTATATCATATCTCCCCCTCAGCCATCTCTTTTCCAAGTTGAAGAGCCCTACTCTTTTAAGCCTTTCCTCATAGGGGGATCCTTCCATCCCCTTTACCATTTTGGTGGCTCTTCTCTGCACCTTTTCTAATCCTGCTATATCCTTTTTAAGATACAGAGACCAGAATTATACACAATATTCAAGGTGCAGTTGAACCATGGAAGGATACAGAGGTATTATAATATCCTTTGTATTATAATATCCTTTCTCCATTCCTTTCCTTATGATTCTTAGCATTCTATTTGCTTTCTTGGCCACTGCTGCACACTGGACAGAGGGTTTCAAAGTATTATCTACAATGATGCCTAAATCTTTTTCGTGGGTGGTGGTTTCTAAAGTGGTACCTTGCATCGTGTAACCAAAGTCTGCGTTGTTCTTTCCTAGGTGCATAACATTTCACTTGTTAACTTTAAATTTCATCTGCCATTTGGACACCTAGTCTTCCAATTTATCAAGGTCATCTTGCAATTTTTCACAATCCTCTTGGGTTTTAACAACTTTGAATAATTTCATATCATCTGCAAATTTGATCACCTCACTCGTCATTCCCATTTTCAGGTCATTTATGAATATGTTAAAAAGCACAGATCCCTACGGTACTCCACTATTTACTTTTCTCCATGGAGAAAATTGGCCATTTAGCCCTAACTCTCTGCTTTATATCTTTTAAGCAGTTCCTGATCCACATACTACACTGCCTCTTATCCCATGACTTTTTAATTTCTCCATGTCTCTCTCATGAGGGACCTTGTCAAAGCCTTTCTGAAAATCCAGATACATTATATCAACCAGCTCACCTTTGTCTACCTGTTAATTCACACCTTCGAAAAAATATAACAGATTAGTAAGACAAGACTTTCCTTGGCTAAATCCATGATGGCTTTCTCCCATTAAACCATGACTACATACATGATCAATAATTGTATTCTTTATAATGTTTCTACTATTTTGCCCGGTACTGACATCAAACTCACTGGTCTGTAGTTTCCCAGATCATCCCTGGAACCCTTTTTAAATATTGGTGTTACATTGGGCATTCTCCACTCTTCAGGTACTACAGATGATTTTAATGAGAGTTCACAGATTACTAATAGTAGGTCTGCAATCTCATATTTCAGTTCTTTCAATATCCTCAGATGTATACCATCCAGTCCAGGTGGTTTGCTACTGTTCAATTTATCAAATAGTTGCAATACATCATCTCAGTTTATCAATATTTTTTTCAATTCTTCGTTAAATCACCTTTATATACCATTTCAGGCATGGGTTAATTCCATACATATTCTTCAGTAAAGACCAAAGCAAAGAATTCATTCTTTGCTATGGCCTTGTCCTCACTTAGTATCCCTTTTACCCTTCTATCATCCAATGATCCAACTGACTCACGGGTTTCTTGCTATGAATGTACTTGAAAAAGTTTTTATTATGCATTTTTGCTTCCATGGCAAGCTTTTTTCCAAATTTTCTCTTTGCCTGCTTAATCAATGCCTTGCATCTAACTTGTCAATGCTTATGTTGTTTCCCATTTTCATCATTTTGCTCCTTTTTCCATTTCCTGAAAGATGCATTTTTGGCAGCAACAGCCTCTCTGACCTCACCTTTAAACCATGCTGGCAGTTTTTTGACCTTCCTTCCAGGTTTCTTAAAGCATGAAATATATCTATTCTGGGCTTCCAAGATAGTACTTTTAAACAATGCCCATGATTTATGTGAATTTTTAACCTTTGCAGCTGCTCCTTTTACCCTTTTCTTAACTATTTTCCTCATTTTATCATAGTCTCCCTTTTGAAAGTTAAATGGTAGTACTGTGGATTTCCTTGCCATCCTTCTTTCATTTATTAAATCAAATACGATCATGCTATGATCACTTTTGCCAAGTGGCCCAGACACCCTTATCTCTTGCACCAGATCCTGCATGCCACTAAGGACTAGGTCCAAAATAGCTTCCCCTCTTGTTGGTTCATGAACCAGCTGCTCCAAGAAGTAGTGATTTATTTCATCTTGAAACCTTATATCACTAGCATGTCCTGCTGTGACACTGACTCAGTCGATATCTGGGTAATTGAAATTACCCATTATTAACATGTTGTAACTTTTGTTAGCTTCCCTGATTTCTTTTAGCATTTCATCATCTATCTGTTCATTTTCGCCAGGCAAACGGTAGTACACTCCCACTGCCATCGCCTTCCCCTTTTTAAGTGGAATTTCTATCCATAGAAATTCTACAATGTACTTACTTCCTGCAAAACTTTAATCCTATGTGACTCAATGCCCTCTCTAACATAGAGTGCAACCCCTCCACCAATTTGATCTATTCTATCATTGCGATATAGTTTGTTCCCTGGTATTGCAGTGTCCCGTTGGTTGCCCTCCTTCCATGAAGTCTTTGAGATACCAATCATATCTAATCTCTCATTTAGTGCTATATATTCAAACTCTCCCATCTTATTTTTTAGACTCCTAGCATTTGCATACAAGCATATTAATCATTCATATTAATCTGTTTATCAGTTGATAGGGGTAATCTGGAATATTTCAGCTCTGTACTCAAGGGCATCTGGGTTACTTTTATATTGGAACTTCTCTGTTAGTATGTCCTAACTTCCCTCTTTTGCTAGTATCCTTCAAGGATACATTCTTCCAAACCATGCGCTCTTGGGCGACTGTCGGCATTCCTCTATTATCTAGTTTAAAAGCTGCTCTACTTTTTAAATGTTAATGCCAGCAGCCTGGCTCCATCCCAGTAAAGGTGGAGCTCCTCCCTTCCCCAGAATGTTGCCCAGTCCCTAACAAATCCAAACCCCTCTTCTTTGCACCATCATATCATCCACACATTGAGACTTCAGAGCTCCAGGAAGAATTTCAGAGAATGCTACCCTGGAAGTTCTGGATTTCAACTTCCTACCAAAAAGCCTAAATTTAGCATCCAGAACCTCCCTCCCACATTTTCGTATGTCATTGGTACCAACATGCACCAAGACAGCAGTCTCCTCCCTAGCACTATCTAAAACCTTGTCTATGTGGCGCGTGAGGTCTGCTACCTTCGCACCAGGCAGGCATGTTACCAGGCAAGCCTCACGTCCACCAGCCACCCAGCTATCTACATGCCTAATGATCGAATCACCCACTATAACAGCCGTCCTAACCCTTCCTTCATGGGCACATGGCCCTGGAGAAACCTCCTCGGTGCAAGAGGGTATTACATCTACTGCTGGACAGGTCCTAGCTACAGTATCACTTCCTGCCTCACCAAGGTGAAGCTGTCCTTTCAAGTGACCTCTCTCCTTCATGGCAACTGAAGGCTGCCAGACTGGAGGTGGGGCTTCAATACTACATCCCTGTAGGTCTTGTCTATGTATGTCTCTGACTTCCTTATGTCCTCCAAGTCTGCTACTCCTGCCTCCGGGCATTGCACTTGTTCCCTGAGAGCAAAGAGCTCCTTGCAGCTAGTGCACACATAAGACCCCTCACCAACTGGGAGAAAATTATACATGTGACACTCATCGCAAAAGAGTGGATAAGTCCCATCTCGCTGCTCGACTTCTGTCTGCATCTTAGTTTGAAAGTTTTGTTTAGCTATTTAAGTTGTTTGAAGTTACTAGGGATAACTGTACTAATACAACTATACCAAATAAGTTTAATGGACTTTGTTCACCTCAAGTTTAATTAATTTCAGGGCCTTAATTAATCTATTCCTAGTGAGAATAAGCAGCTGAACCTGAAAATGAATTTGACCCTCTCTCCCCCGTTAACAGATTTAAGAGCCTATAAAACTAAGATTATGCCTGGGGTGCGGTGAGAGAGAATTAACATTTAGTAAAGGCTGGCTTGCTACACAGGTCCCAGACCTGTGCTTCTAAGGTAATCTATGAACATTTTCCTGGGTGATTCACACAGCCCTTGCTTTGATAGAGGGAGCCTTTCAAAGTGCCACTTTGATCTGATACTTAGTTTTAACACCTATTTAAAACACTTTCACAGGTCTCTTTGTCTCCTTTCTAGGCATCTTTGTAAAGGTCTCCAAAAACAATGTATTCCTTTCTGCTCAAAGAATATTGACCCTTTTTTTCCTTTTATGCTAAGCTATACTCTGCTTTCTTTAGAAGCTCACATGACAAGACTTCGACTTTCTTGGACACATAATGCGAAGAGAGAGATCATTAGAGAAAGACATCATGCTTGGCAAGATAGAAGGTCAACGCAAAAGAGGAAGGCCAGCAATGAGATGGATTGATACAATAACAGCAGCTACGGGTACCAGTCTGTCAACAATGAGCCGCCTGACTGAAGACCGAACACAATTTAGGATAGCTATCCAGAGGGTCGCCATGAGTCGACTCCGACTCGATGGCACTTGGATGCAGGCTTCCCTGGGTTGTTCAGATTAAAGGTGACAAAAAGCTGGGAAGACTGTTGGAGCTGATCAATAGCTTGCATGTAGAAGAGCAAAGCTCGGTGGCAATCAAGAGAGTGCAGAGCTTCTTACGGAGAATCCAGCTGAGTGTCTGGGAAAAACGCAGGAAGTACAATGGATTGGTTCAAATGAAAACTGGATACAATCTTTGTAAGGAACTTAGGATGGGTATGCAAAAGCAAATTATCATGAAGAAATTCCATATATAGAGGAAAATGGACAAGAGCGTGGAGCTCACTGATACATCTTGCAGAGGTGACAGCAACTAGGAAAATGGTTTTCCAGGTGAGGTGTTTCAATGAAGCAGATCTCAGGGGTTCAAAGGGGCTCTCCATAAGCTCCGAAAAAAGGACATTGAGATCCCACACTAGAGGAGGTGGTTTTATTGGAGGCTTGGTGTTCAGTAAGTCTTTTATGAAGCAAGAAACCAGTGGATGCATGGAAATGGGGTTGCCATCCTCATGCCGATGGAATGCAGCAATGGCAGAGAGATGCTAGCAAACTGACGAAGTCTGAAGAACCAAGTCGGATAGGTGAAAGAGAGAGGTGAGAATATGGCTGAGGAAGCACGAGGCTGGGTCCAGTCCCTGCCGTGCAGCCCAATTGGAGAAGCAAGTCCATTTACTCTGATAGGAGCACTGCATAGGTGGTCGGTGAGACATTTGAAGTATAGCTTAAACATTGGCTGGTATGGGGGGAACCTCTGTATTCAGCCAGTCAGCTTCCAAGCAGCTAGAGCTAGTGACTGCAGGTTGGCATGTAGGAGATGACCTTCCTGCTGCATGAGAAGGAAGGGAAGAAGTAACAGCCAGGGGCTGTGTTGTGCCATGGTAAGGAGATGTGGATACCAGATCTGTTTGCGCCACTGAGGAGCAATGAGGATTAAAGTCACCTTGTCTGCGTGGGCCTTGAGGAGGGTCCACAGAATTAGTGAGAATGGTGAAAATGCATCGATGAGGCAATCCATCCAAAAGATGAGAAAGGCATCTGCTGCCCATTTGCTGGAACTGGGGCGAAGGGAACAGTAGAGTGGACACTTAACATTGTTGTCTGTGGCGAAAAGATCCACTTCTAGGGTCCCCCATGCTTGGAAGATGGAAGCTAGGACCGCAGGATCCAGCGACCATTCGTGTGGGTCCAGGCATCAACTAAGGGATTCCACTAACTGGTTCTGAATACCTGGGAGGTAGAGGGCCCTTAGGAAGACTCCGATGGACTGAGCATAAAGCCATAGTTGGACGGCTTTGTGGAAAAGGCAGAGGGACCCTGAACTGCCCTGTTTCTTAATGTAGAACATAGTGACTTGATTGTCAGTTTGCATCAGTTGATATGTTGCTGATCCACTGATGGAAACCATGCAGGGCATAGTATACTGCACGTCATCTCCAGCAAGTTCATGTGCAGAGAGACCTCTCTGCAGGTCCAATGTCCTTGAGTTGTGAGTTGCAAAAGATGGGCTCCCCAGCCTAGGCGAGAGGCACCCGTCATGAGAGTGAGCTGATGTGGCTGTTCCAGGAAGGGCTACCCATCTGTGAGGTTGGATAGCAGTGTCCATCAGCGAAGAGACTGACGCAACATGTGGAGGATGAGTGCTGAGAGAGGGATCTGACAATGAAGGGATTGAGTGTGCTGATCCCAGTTTAATTTGAGATGCCATGGAGCAATCTCATGTAGAGGCATGCCAGCAATACTACATGTACTGAGGCTGCCATGTGGCCTAAGAAGCACAGTATGGTGCATGCCGAGGCACTATGCAGACTGAGAAATTGGGAGCTGAGTTGCTGAAGGATGGTTATTCCGTAGAAAGGCACTAGCCACTCTGGTGTCTAGGCAAGCACCGATGAAGTCTAATACTTGAAAAGGTTCGCACTCTGACTTTTGGAAGTTGATAATGAAGCCTAGCTGATGCAGAAGTGAGGAGGTCCTGCTGACCAACTGCTGGATTGAAGTCTCATTGGGCCCTGAGATGAGCCAATCGTCCAGATAAAGGTAAATGTACAGTCCTTTCCTATGAAGTTGCGCTGCAGCTACCACCAGACACTATGTGAAAACCTTTGGGGCTTAAGACAAGCCAAAGGGTAGAACTTTGTATTGATAGTGTTCTGTCTGGAAGCAAAAACAGAGGTATCGCCATTGATGAGGATGGATGGGAATGTAGATATAGGCATCCTTGAGATCCAGAGAGGCAAGCCAGTCTTCCTGCGTCGAGAGAGGAAAAGTGGTGGCTAGAGATGTCATCTTGAACTTTTCTCTTTTGATGTAGAGGTTGAGTCCTCAGGGGTCAAGAATCGGCTGGTCTCCACTCTTTTTAGGAATAAGGAAGAACTTGGAGTAGAAGCCTTGGTTGCTTTCTTGCTCCGGTACAGGCTCAATTGCACGGTTCCTGAGCAGATTCACAATCTCTTCTGCTAGGAGGGGAAGATGCAAAGGAGGAACATTGCTGGGCGGGGATGGGCTTTGTAGAGGGGTTACCATGAAATTGAGTTTGTATCCTGAAGCAATGATGCTAAGAACCCAACAATCCATGGTAACAGACTTCCAGGATCCCTGGAAGTGCTGGATATGGCCCTTCTACTGGCAGATAGTCAAAAACTGGGGGCTGCCTTAGGTGGCTGAATTTAAGTGATTGTTGGTTGCTTCCTATCCCTCTGCCTGGGGCGATGAGGATATGCAGGTGTATGCTGATGCTATGGTGGACAATGAGAATAGGGCTGATAACACCTGAGAGGGTAAAATTGTTGGAAATATTAATAGTGGTACACCCATCGGTATTGTGGGCATTGGGACTGGTGGCTTGCCTCCTGCAGCTGAGCTGCAAGTTCCCACGCTATAGCGGAATGGTCTTGACTTCTGAGATGGCCTCCTGAACCTTAGGATCAAAAAGACTATCACCCTGGCAGGGAGCATCTGCCAGGAGATCATGTAGATCTTCTCGCAGGCCAGAAACTCAGAGCAAAGCTGTACAACGAGCAAAGATGGAAGTAGCAGTGGATAGGGCAACTGAATCAAAGGCATCTGAATGATAGAGGGACTCTTGCAAATTGTCCTGAAGTGTATGAAGTGAGGTCTGGCATTTGCAAAAGGAGTTCATGATGGTTTGAAGCAGTTGGAGTTGATGGTCTAAGATTTTCATGGCCAGAATCCCACTTTGAAAGTCTTCCTACCCACTGAATCCAAAGTGCGTTGGTCTTTCCCTGGCAGTGTCTGAACGTGAGATTTGGAATACTTGGCTTTTTCAAGTACAGCTTCAGAGACTACTGACTGATGAGGCAACTGCTGATGCTAGAAACAAGGTACATGTAGCACTCTGTACTTAAGTTCGAGATGGCAAACGGTGGCGTGGACTGATGCTGGCATCCTCCAAATCGATAGGAGATCCTGTAAAACTTGGGGAACTGAGATAGCCAGGATCTCTTTAGGGGTGGTATAGGCCTGCAGAATATTTATTTATTTATTATACTGCGCTCTTCAGAATCAGTGCGGTTTACATGTATACTAACAGGTACTTTCTATTCCCTTGTCCCCGAAGGGCTCACAATCTAAGTGTACCTGAGCCAATGAAGGGTTAAGTGGCTTGCCCAAGGCCACAAGGAGTGGCCATGGGACTAGAGACCCCAGTCCCTCCAGCCTGAGGTTGCTTGTCCCCATGTGGGAATTGAACCCCCGGCCTTCCAGCCTGAGGTAACCTGTCCCAATCACTGAGCCACTCCTCCCTCTCCCTCAGAATAGACTGAAAATCCTTTTTGTCGGTGGGAGTTTGAGTATTACTTAGAGCAAGTGCTTTGACAACCTTCTGGAGAAACTGAGTCGGAAAAATCTTCAGGAGGTTCTTACCCCAGTGGGTGTTCCGAGGAAGGTGCTGGCTCCATCTTTCCCAAAAGGGAAGGCTCCGAATTCCACTGTTGGGAGTAAGGGGAGCTTGCTGGAGAAATGTCCACTTCTGAGGTTACAGTGGCTCCACATCCCACAAGAGAAGATGGATCCTGCACAGTAACCAGAGGAGGCTGGTAAGAGGGGACTCTCCACCAGTGACAGTTGGTCATAGGAGGGGCAGCTCCTAGTAGGAATGCAGTGTCCTGGATGAAATGGCACAATAGTTGCAGAAGGGAATCACTATATCAGCTGCAGGGGAGTTGATGTATGGTCCATATGCTGTTTAGCCTTTTTGGACTTATGAAAGGAAGTCTCAGACGATTTTACATCAGACTTCTGCTTGTGCAAGCGTGGATCCTGGGAGCTCCATGCACTTGGAGTCAATCCTTGCGGAAATGTTTTGAGTTAGATCTATATTTGCAACCTACCTGAGGCTCCAGCCTCAGAGACATTGGTATAGAGGCTGGGTTAGGTGCTGATGGTATATGGCCTCTGGCTTGTTGCTTAAGGATCTGGGTCATCTTCTTAGATGCCGGCATGGTAGGAGGTCTGCCTCCAGCAGCATGACAGCCCCATCCACTCCCATTCATGCCTTGTCTGGGCCTGAAGGGATAGGGGCAAACGACGCAGTAGGAACTGCCATTGCTCTGGATGAAAAGTAGCTTCCTAGCTGTGGGTTGTTAACTACAGCGCTATGCTGTAGACTATATCATCCTAGGACAGCTCTTAAAGCTTCCTTGCAAATTATTGGGCCAAGTATTGCTTATGCCCTTATCCTGTAAAACTGTGATCCTTGTGGTTATCACCTCCTCAGCAAACTTCAGGCTCTTGTGCACTACTCTCCTTACATGCAGTTTTTTCCATAACTGCGTGGTACTGCGCACACAACCAAAATTCCTTCCCAGAATTGTTTTGGACGTCCATCTCAATTAATATATAGTGCTTCCAGTTTTCAGATTTAGTTATTTAACAGGTTTGTTATACTTCTTTATCATTTAGTCAAAGCGGTTTACAGTGTAACTTAAACTTGGTAATGTACATTAAACAGGGACATTGATATCTCACTCTAACCACGGCAAGGAGGTGCTCTACTCTCTAGAGCCTTGTTCTACTATTGACAGTCCACCAAAGATGTCAGAACATGCTCTCATCTCCTTTAAAAGAAACAACCCAGGCCGGTGAGCAGCCAAACGTAATCTCTCTAAAGAGATCTGTAAATGCACATCCTGGCTGGATCTGAGTACACCAGCTCCAAGAGAAGGCAGCATTTGTTAGCAGTCTCCAGTTCACTTCAATCGTAGATAGCTGCAAGGCAGCAATTTAGTCATCAGTCCCTACCTTCATAAGGCATTATTGCTTGGATTTGTCCTCCATCTGGGACAGTTTTTGAACAATTTGTACTAAACAAATCTGTTTTTGTCATGATTGCCTTAATCTATTTTCTTGAAGGTTTGTTTTGGATGAAATAATCTGAAAGAAAGTTTTTGTCAGTTTCTTTCTTTCCCTTGGACTGTTTACCTTGGTTTTCTAGTTGACTGGCCTTAAATTATAGTTTCTACAAGGTGCACCTCTCAGCTTTGTAATCACCTTCCAGTGTTGCCTGCACTTCTCCATATTGAAGCAGGGGGAATGCAGGCACACTCCAAGGTGATGTCCAACTGACAGCACACCAGTGCCAGCTCTCCCTAAGCTCAGAGAAGTGCCTTCCCACCTTGCTGCATGCACCTCATCCCCCTCAGTTTACTCTTTCCGCTGCAGCCAGTCAGCCACATCTGTCCTCATAACCATTTCTTTCTGTTTTCTTCTTTCTTTGTTTTATTTTTCAGTCCGTTTTTTCCCTGCTGCGTAAACAACCGATCTACGTTAACCCGTTCCACTCCATTCATTGATTTATAGACCTCTATCATATCTCTTCTCAGCTGTCTCTTTTCCAAGTTGAAGAGCCCTAATCTTTTAAGCCTTTCCTCATAGGGGTATTCTTCCATCCCCTTTGTCCAAACCTTTTTAAAACCCAGCTTACTAATAGCTTTTACTACATCCTCTGGTAATGAATTCCAGCGTTTGATTATGCGTTGAGTGAAAAAATATTTTCTCTTATTAGTCTTATACGGGATATACTGTAGCTTCATTGCATGCCCCCTAGTCTTTCTACATTTTGATGGTGATCTACCTTTACCTGTTCTACTCCATTCATTAATTTATAGACTTCTATCATATCTCCCCTCAGCCGTCTTTTCCAGGTTGAAGAACCCCAACCTTTTTTCTCCTCATAGGGGTATCCTTCCATCCACTTTACCATTTTGGTGGCTCTTCTCTGTACCTTTTCAAATTCCGCTATATCTTTTTTAAGATACAGAGACCAGAATTGCACAATATTCAAGATGCAGCCGCACCATGGAATGATACAGAGGCATTATAATATCCTTTGTTCTATTCTACATTCCTTTCCCTATGATTCCTAGCATTCTATTTGCCTTCTTGACCTCTGCTGCACACTGGGCAAAGGGTTTCAACGTGTTATCCACAATGACACCTAAATCTTTTTCCTGGGTGCTGGTTCCTAATGTGGAACCTTGCATCGTGTTACCATAGCTTGGGTTGTTCTTTCCTAGGTGCATAACTTTGTGCTTGTCCACATTAAATTTCATCTGCCATTTGAACATCCAGTCTTCCAATTTATCAAAGTTCTCTTGCAATTTTTCACAATCCTCTTGGGTTTTAATAACTTTGAATAATTTTCTCTCATCTACAAATTTGATTACCTCACTCGTTATTCCCATTTCCAGGTCATTTATGAATATGTTAAAAAGTAGCAGATCCAGCACAGATCCCTGGGGTAACTCCTCTATTCAACTTTCTCCACTGGGAAAATTAGCCATACCATCTGCTTTCCTGATCCATAATATACCACACTGCCTCCAATCTTATGACTTTTTAATTTTGCTAAGAGTCTCTCATGAGGGACCTTGTCAAAGACTTTTTTGAAAAATCCAGATACACTGTATCGACCAGCTCACCTTTGTCTACCTCTTTATTCACAACTTCAAAAAAATATAACAGATTAGTATTGCTTTGCTTTCTCCCATTAAACCATGACTACCTATATGTTCAGTAATTTTGTTCTTTATAATGGTTTCTACCATTTTGCCCATTACTTACCTCAGGCTCATTGGTCCATAGTTTTCCGGATAGCCCCTGGAATCCTTTTTAAAAACTGGCGTTACATTGGCCATTTACCAGTCTTCAGGTATTACAGATGATTTTAATGATAGTTCACAGATGACTAATAGTAGCTCTGTAATGGTGGAAGATTGTGAAAGGGATGGAGCCTCAAGGACAGCCAGACACTGGAATGGGTGTTTGAGGCAGCTTTCAGAGGTTGAGAAGATGATGGGCAAGAACATCTGAGTTTGTACTGTATCCTTGGGAGACTATTCTGAGTATCTATTTGTTTGTAATTACTAATTGCCAGGCTTCTCTAAAGAACCACAACCTTCTTCCTCTCACTGGAGGATAATAAAAAACTGGGCACATTCTTTAACATATGGAGGTTATGGTGGCTTTCTGCGTTCTCTTGCATTGTTTTTGATGCTGTTGAAACCTTAGATTGACTGGTGTAGTGGAGGCAGTTGAACAAATAGTTGATAAAGCTTGCACGTGTACAGTTGTTGAAAGTACTGGGGTAATACTGTCTATACTCAACTGTAGGTGAATTAACATATATCCTCAATTAAATATACTCATGCAGACATCACAAAATATGAGGATATAAAGCTTTCAGTAGACTCTAAATTTACTCTATAAATGCCATTTTGAATATATACATCTTCAGCCTTTTACAGAAACATAGGGAGACTTGCCATAAATTCTAAAATTCAAGTGGGGCAGAGTGGTGCTTCTTGATGTAGGTCACTGTATCTTATCTTTTCACAAAAAAGACTATCCCCCATAAACAGTGCACTCACCAGGCAGTCATGGAGATTGTAATGAAAGCTTGAGGCTCAGAAACACACAATCCTGCATACCCCACTCTCTATTGCCATTGTGTAAGATTCCATGTCATATGTGAATCAGATGAGGTGGAAGTTGCATTCCTCTAGCATAGAGAATATTGGTGTTACCTGCACTTGGGCATCATTAGACAAGGAGTTACTCACCTGTAACAGGTGTTCTCTGTTGACATCAGGAATTAGTCCTCATGTATGGGTGGCATCTGTTGACGGAGCCTGTTTGGGAATACTCCCCAGCTCCTATTAGAAGCTTTTGGGTGGCTCTACCATACCTGTGTGCCCCCTTTTCGACTGCCACCATGGCGCCATCTTGAATTAGTCTGATAACATAGCTGTAGCAGAAGACAACTCCTTGGGGAGGTGGGAGGGTTGTGAGGACTAACTCCTGCTGTACACAGATAACATCTGCTACAGGTGAGTAACTATCTTTTCTCCGTTGGCAAGCGGGAATGAGTCCTCACATATGTGACTACCAAATTACAGGCTATCAAAAACCGAGGAGGCCACCAAGAAGCCCAAGAGGGACAATATTCAACTGCAGTTTGGCAGGAGGCCATACAACTCAACTTCCAACCTTGTACAAAATGAGGGATTCTCTCTTCCCTCTTTTTTCTTGCTGGGATCAAAAGAAACAAAAAGCTGGATGGACTTTCTATGGGCTTTTGTCCAAGTAGAAGGCTAAGGCTCATTTTCAGTCCAACATGTGCAATGAAGCTTCCCCTTTGTGGGCATGGGGTCTTGGGAAAAATGTTGGAACAACAACTGACTGATTAAGGTGGAACTCCGATGCAACCTTTAGAAGAAATTTAAGATGAGCACGGAGGACCACTCTATTATGGTGGAATTTGGTGTAAAGTGAACTACTAGAGCCTGAAGCTCACTCACTCTGTGTGCTGAAATGACTGCCACCAGAAACAAGAACTTCAGAGGATAGGAACTGAGTGGCTCAAAGGGAGCTTTCATGAGCTGTGCAAGAACCCACTGAAGTCCCAAGACATTGAGAGAGGCTTCTAGGGAGGCTTCAAGAGAAGCAACCCCCACATAAAACAAAAACATAAAGGCTGTACCGAGATGGACTTTCCTTCCACATCTCAATGGTAAGCTCTAACTACACAGAGGTAGACCCTGACAGAGTTGGACTTAAGTCCAAACTCGGAGAGGTGTAAAAGATACTCAAACAGTTTTTATGTGGAACATACAAAAGGATCTAGGGCCTGGCCCTCACACCAGACAGCAAACCTCTTCCATTTGCAAGAGTAAGACTTTCCCGTAGAGGCCCTCCTGGAGGCCAAAAGAACTTTGGTCACCCCGTTCGGCAGGTTGAGCTCAGACAACATTAGGCTCTCAACATCCACACCATGAGGGCCAAGGACCGGATATTGGGATGCAACATTGTCCCAGCATCCTGCAATATCAGATGTGATGCATTGCCGAGCCAGAGTGGCTCCCGTTTGGAGGTATCAGGGGGGAAAACCAAGGCTGTCTGGGCCAGAAGGGAGCAATGAGAATCATCGTGGCTCCGTCCGTTTTGAGCTTCAGGAGGGTCTTTGCAATGATACACATTGGAGGACATGCATACAGAAGACCCTCCCTCCAATGCAGGAGGAAAGCATTTGATGCTAGTCAGCTGTACAATCTTACTCTGGAGCAGAACTGTTCTACCAGGACATTCTGCGGAGTGGCAAGTGCAATCTCCGTGTCCAGTGTCCACCTGTGTGGGTGGAGGACTCGACTCAATCTATCTGCCAGAATGTCTTGTTTGCCTGGCTGGTACCTGACTTTCAAGTCCATCCCATGTGCAATGGCCCACCTCCAGAACCTGACTGTCCAACACCAGAGGTATGATCCTGTTCATCCCGGCATGTTGACATAGAACATTGCGACTTGATTGATGGTCTGAATCAGAACAATTTGGTTATCCCACCGATCTCAGAAAGCTTCCAGAGCATTTGCTACAACTCGTAACTCAAAGAAGATGACCTGGCAGAGACTTTCTTGAATGGATTGTGCCCTGGGTATGAAACACATTTAGATGAGCTCCCCACCCCAATTTGGATGTGTCTGTTGAACCTTTTGAGAAGGAACAATTTGGAAAGGGAGACCTCTGAGCAAATGTGGTGTATTTTCCACCATTGCGGTGTCTGAGCTTGAGGCCTGGAGACATACAGACAATTCCCAAGTCAACTCGTGCCATTGAGTTCTTGGAGTCCACTGATCCTGCCTCCCATGGAGGTGTGCCAAAGGCGTGACATGCACAGACGAGGCCATGTGTCCTAGTACAGTTACCTCCTGCTAGTTACTACTTGCTGACTCAAATGAGTCTTCTGCATTAATGCTGCCAGTCTGTGAAGTCGGATGTGTGGGAGGAAGGCTCTTGCCTCAGTCATGTCAAGCAGGGCTCCAATGAATTCCAATGGTTGGGTGGGATGAAGGTGGGACATAGGGAAAGCTAAAATGAACCTTAATAAATCCAACACCCGAATGGTCAATTGTGCTGATTCTTGAATGCCTTCAGGAGTGGCATTCTTGTTTAGGCAATCATTCAGATAGGGGAAGACAAACACTCCCAGCATCTGGTGGTACACAGCTATTATTATAGTGAGGCAATCTGTGCACATGCAATGTGCCGACTAAGCCAAAAGGAAACATTAAAGTACGGAAAGTGTTGTTCCCCTCAGGATGAACTGAGGTAGCTCCTGTGAGCGGGATATATCTGTATGTGGGTGTATGCATCCTGCAGGTCCAGGAAGCATAGCCAGTCTCCATTTTGAAAGTAAGGATGATGCACTCTCAGGGCCTCTTGGTGGGAGATGCATAAATACAGGTTGCAACTCCTTTGGATTAACTGTAGAACCCATAAGTCTGACGTTGAGGGGGCCACCTTTAGGCCAAAAGAGTGAGCCCTACCCTGACCAGTGGGTTCTCCACTGCAGTTACTGGTAGTGCGGCTATATTCTGAAGAAAGCAGTCAAACCTCCACCTCCAGCCTTGGCAGAGGAGGCAGCTGGGCTTTTTGAGACTTTCCTTCACACTGTTGCTAAATTGGGGTGGGAACTTTGGGAGCTGGAGAGTACCCAAGCCTATGAGAGTAAGAGGTCATATCCTGACTCCTCCTTTGGTACTTCTTGCAATAGACAGCCAGCTCGGATGAACGCCTTGGAAGAGTACAAAGTGTGGCATGCTGCTTTCTGATGCAGGCAGCCTTGTCTTTGACCTGTTCACTGAAGGGATTCTCTCCCAAGCATGGCACATTAGCAAGCTTGTTCTGCACCAATTCTCTCAGGTCCAAGGCTGAAACAATGCAAGTGTCCACCACTAACCAATGCCCAAGCGCTCGATGCCCTCATGAAGATGTCATAGGTCGCCCAGGCCCTGAACCTCAATCAGTTCTTGCCTTGAACCACTAGTGAATGATATGAATGATACTGTTCCAATTTCTGTAGAGAGAAGTTGCAACTGATGTCCTTCAAGAACATGCCACTGCAGATCCAGTAAGCAGCCATGCGGCTCCGAGTATTGAACCTCGAAATACCTTTTCCCTAAAGAGTTCAATGTCCACACCCTCTCTCCCCAGGGCACTGAGGAATGAGACTTGGAACTCTTGGACTTCTTAAGGGCGGATCCAACCCCCAAGGAATGGTGAGGAAGTTGAGCTTCTGGAATACAGGAGCCTTCTGAACGCTGCACCTGGAGTCAAGCCATCTACTGACTGGAGGCCCCATGAGAGAGCTTCCACGTGCTCATCTGTCTCTACAGGATGCGGTGCACAAGCAGTGTCACTGCCTCCTTCAGGTCAAGGAGTACTGCAGGGCCAGCTACTCTCCTGTCCTGGGTTCCTCTTCCATTCCTGTGCGCTACCTGGAGTGCTCTCTCTACTGACTAGCTATCTCCCCTCCACTCCATTTTCTTTTGGTTTATGTCCCACCTTCCCTTCATCCCAATCTTTGGGATGCTTTTTTCCTGACGAAGTCTCTCTTTCCTTTCCCCATTTATTGGTCCTAGAAGACTTTAATTTGCGTCTTACTCTGCCATGACACCCTCAAGATTGGGCCTTCCTCATGCTCTTCAATGACCTCTCCTTCCAACAGTATGTTATCTTTATCTTTATTTTTCATTTGATATACCGCCCAGGCCAAGGCATCAGAGCAGTTTACAATAACCCAAATGTCATAATTCGATTGTTTGCTCTGTACACCGCCTTGATTAAAGGAGAAGGCAGGATATAAATACTTTTAAATAAATAAATAAAACAACCGTATTGTAGAAAACATGAAAAGAACGCCATTTATGTGATAGGAAAGCGATAAGAGGCAAAAAGATAGCCAACAGAGAAGGAAAGCAGCAGGAGGGAAGGAGACTAATGAGGATCAAAACCAGGAATGTTATAAGCCTGTTGAAATAAGTGCGTTTTGAGTAGTGTTTAAAATTTCAAGTAGGAAGCTTCAAGGCGAAGCAAGGCTGGCAAAACATTCCAGAGTGAAGGACTGAGGAAGAAAAATGCGGCATGACGCATTAGCTCTAGATGAGCCTGAGAAGGGGATGGGAGAACTAGCCGATTTGCATGAAGAGAACGAAGTTGTCGGCATGGGATGTGAATAGATATGAGATTTAGTAAATATTGAGGAACTGAGGTAAAGAGAGCTTTGTGTGTCAAAATTAAAAACTTATATTGAATCCTGTAACGGATGGGTAACCAGTGAAGACATATCAGCAGAGGGGTAATATGATCAGAACGCCTAGTATGGGTAATGAGGCGGGCTGCTGTATTTTGCAGTAATTCTAAACGCTGAAGTTGATAAAGGAGTAGATCAGCAAGAGCGACATTACAATAGTCCAGCCTACTCATCACCAATGCCAATAAGAGGGTAGTAAGTGAAGAGGGCGTTAATAATGATCGGACCGCTCGGATCTGACAAAGTGCATAAAAAGACCAACGGACAAGAATGGATACATGCTCATGAAAGGAGAGTGAAGAATCCAAAGTGACACTCAAATAGCGGAATGAGGAAACTAAGGAAATAATAGTGGAATTTAATGAGGGGCAATGACTGGACAGGGTGTGCTTAGGATGACCCACATGGCCTTAGACGTGGATGGATTGAGATGAAGAAAATTGTTAGAGATCCAAGTGGCAATGTGGGTAAGATAAGTAAGTGGTGAGAGATCAATTGCAACTGCGGATGTATGGTAAAGAAGAACAGTATCATCAGCGTAGAGATATGTGGACACCGGATATTGTTGAATAAGGGGAGGCAGAGGGGCAAGAAAAATATTAAAGAGCAATGGTGAGAGCACAGATCCCTGAGGAACTTCACATATTAAAGGGAATGATGAGGAGGACACGTCATTTAAATGAACAGAAAAGCTACGGGAGGAGAGGAATGAATGAAACCACTGCAGCACAGTACCCCAAATCCCAAAATCATGAAGGCGAAAGAGCAGTGTACAATGATCTACTAAGTCGAAGGCAGAGGAGAGATCTAGAGATACAACCAGAGTGATCTACCCTCGCTCGTGTGCAACATGTAACTCATTCAGCAAGGCAAGAAGAACGGATTACGTGCTGAGGCCTGCATGGAAGCCAGACTGATGAGGATGGAGAATATTAGTTGCCTCAACGTGGGATGCCATTTGAGAGAACACAAGTTTCTCTAGCAATTTTGCTAGAAATGGGAGATTTGAAAATGGACGCCAGTGTGAGGGAACAGAAGAATCTAGTGAAGATTACTTAAGTAGTGGACGAATAATGGCTGACTTCCATGGAGTAGGAAAGATCCCAGTAGATAAACTGGAATCAAAAATTGTTTGAACAAGAGGCAGTAAGCCAAGAGATGATTCAGATAACCAGCTGGAAGGAATGGGATCTAGCAAACACATAGTCTTCCTGGAGCTCGAGAGGGAACTTAACTAACTCTGTTGCTGAAATGGATTGAAAAGAAGACCAAATAAGGTCCTGAGTCTGATGAGAGGGAGAGGATGTTGAACAAGAGATGTCAGTAAGGGGAATAGATGACGGGAAGGGAGGAGATGGGGGCAAAGGGGGAGGTGGGTTGAAGAAAGTAGAATGCAAGTCAAGAACTTTATCATGGAAAAAGACGGCAAGGAACGTAGGATCCAGTGATGTAGTCAGATGGACAGGCTGAGTGGTAGGAGCAGATAGAGTATGAAGGATGGAATAAAGCTGCCTGGAAGAATTAGAGGCTGTAGAAATGAGGGATGTATAATAAGAATGTTTTGCAGAATAGACAGATGAATGATAGAAGGAATATGCCTGTTTAAAACAAGGACGTGATTCTGAAGAGGGATTTTTAAGCCACAACCGCTCAACTCGATGAAGCTGAGAGCACAATAAAAATAAGCCTGGATGATACCAAGGGGAATGAGCATGTTTTGTTGAAGTAGAGAAGGGGCGGAGGGGGGTCAAGATATCAAGAGAGGCAGTAAGCACAGAATTCCAGATGCAAACCTGAGCACTAGGAGACTTAGAAGCAAAATCAGAAGGAAACAGGGCTTGTGCAGGAGGAAACGCAGGCACTGTTGCCGGAGTGATATGACGACGCAAACGACGGGATAGCTGGGGATTAGCAAAATTAGCAGCTGTGACTGAGAAAGAAGTAGAAAAGAAGATGCAATGATGATCTGACCAAGGGAATGCAAGGGCTGAAAAGGAGGATAGAGTAAGACCAGAAGAAGATGGGGCAATGACCAGATCTAATGTATGGCCTGTACTATGAGTTGCACAGGGAACGTGCTGTGTGAGAGACAAGTCATTCAATAGATTGAGAAAAGCACAATCTCTGGGCCTGAGGGGAGAAACCAAATGGACATTGAAGTCACCAAGAACAATAAGATTAGAATAAATTAAGGCGGTTTCAGAAATAGTCTGCATTGCCATATCCCATAAATCAGTGGAAAGGGAAGGTAAAGCAGAAGGAAATAAAGAGGTGGGGATGACCGGAACCTCAGGAAAAGAGATTCAGAATAATGAACTGAAGCAGCTCTAACTTCTGAGACGTTAAGACGAGAGTGATAGAGGAGCGCCACACCCCCCCCCCCCCCCCCACATCTACCCAGCCTGGGTGTTGAGTAGACAGAATACCCCGGAGGTAGACATCTGTTTAAAAGGGGGCTGTCACCCTCTTTAAGCCAGGTTTCCGTGAGAAAACACATGTCTAAAGAATGTGTAAATAGTGTCGAGCTGTCCTCATAACTTATGACAGCAAGTTACCCTGTACATAGTTACCCTGTTAACCCTGTATATAATCCCCTGTTTATTGTAAGTCCGGTGTAGGCTTGCCTGCACTGCACAAATCGGTTACCTGTAAACCGCACTGATTTTTAAAGAGCGTGGTATAGAAGAGACAATAAATAAATGTTCTTGCAAGAGATCATAAACTAATAGTGATTTTGCTCAGAGGGACTGACAATTCAATAATGCCATATTGAGAGCCAGAGTGATATAGGGGAGGGGCAATGAATAGTGGGAGGCTTGTAATGATGACAAGGCACGAGATTAGCAGGAGTACGTGCAACAGGGCCTGGCAGGAATGTAGTAGAGGAGCAAGGCCACCACCCCCAGTGCACGGGAATAGCTGCCATGCCACCAAGAGGAGCAACACTCCCAGGAGGCAAGAACAAGTTTAACAATCAATGGAAAATTAGATGGGAATATTGACACTAGAGGGTCCTAGAAGCATACTGCTATAACTGGTAGAAAAGCAGAATATAGGCCCAGTCAACTAAACTCAACTAAACAGATAAATAGGGAAATTCAAAAGCAAAAGAACTATCAGTCAAGGTTGAAAAGTCCAACAATGAAACAAGTCCAAATGTTGATAATTACAAATTGCGATAAATGGCAATCAGTTGTAGTAGTTTCACCCACAGGATATCAGGAAGACGACCAGCAGCAGCAGGATGGTAACGAACAAGATCCAAGAGAGGCAAAACTCTTCCTCTGGTCAGCAGCCTTTATTGCCCGGATCTTATGACAGAGTATGCTCATGCCTTTTGGTTTGAAATCTAAGAGAAATAGGTGGGCTGGAGGCTGGGCAGGGGAAGAGATGAATCAGGGACGTGACCAGGATCGAGAGCAGCATCAAGACTCAGAGACAATTGAAATGACAGCAAATCTATATTGCTTTGTAGGTAGGAGCAGCCCTGTGCATTGTGTAATAGGACCTAGATTAGATGCAGAGAATGAAGGTGCCGATACAGAAGTAGGAGCTTCTCACTGCTATGCCTCAGTATCGGCCTCCGATGGGCATGCTGATGGTTTTCAGGCTTTCACACCACAGGCCCGCGATGAGGCTGTTTAAGTCCATTAATGCAGGCAGATGATTGGTGGAATCGGGAAATGAGGAGGAAATGAGGAGGAGCTCCTGCTCTCACCTCCGAAATCAGCTGCTGCCCTCCCGAATGATCGCGCGCCTCTGATGTTAGCTGTGTCACTCATCCCGCTGGCCACGTTAGACCATATCCTTTCGGCAGCTGGTCTCCCTTGTTCACCCGCTAGCATTTCTACTTTGGCTCTCCCTTGGACAGACCCATCTTTATCTTCTCTTTACTTTGTCTGTGCCATTACCTCGTAATTCCCCCTCAGATTCCATTGGTCCCCCTGCCCAGCTCACTCAACGGATTACCCCTGCCACCCTTCAGGCTTTCCCATCAGCTGATACCCTTTTTCCCTCCGACTTTGCCACCCTTCCTACTACCTTGGTTGCTCAGGTATGGGATACTCTTATCTGCAGCCTTGAACAACCTAGCCCCTAGGGTCCCTGTTCGGCGCCCCTGTCCCTCCTCCCACCACCCATGGGTCAACCATAATCTGTGCCTGCAACAATCCTATCTGCACCGTGCTGAACGCCTCTGGCACAGGCGTCCCCCTCCACAGCATCCCTAGCTCAGTTTCACTCCTCTCATCGTCTCTACCGAACCATGATTAGGTCCGCCAAGCTCACCTATTATTCTAATCGCATCTCTTCAGCCTCAAATTCGTCACATCACTTGTACTTCACTCTCCATTCCCTGCTGCACCGGTCTGTCTACTGCTCCTCCCCCTAGTGCCCCTGATCCCACTAGCCTTGCCACTTCCTTCTCTGATAAGGTTCAGTCCCTGTGTCAGGCCTTCCCGAGCTGTCCTGCCCCCTCTCACCTTCTTGTGATTCTGCCGATCCTCCTTCCCCAGTCAACCACAGTCACATGCACACCTGGACTTCATTTTGTCTTGTCACCATGACTGAGCTCTCTAGGCTTCTTGGTTCATCACATAAGACTACCTGTCCCACCAATCCCATTCCCTCTCACTCGTTGGAACCGTCTTTGGTCTTCCTTCCATTCCTACTCTGCATGCTCAATTCTAGCCTCTCCTCCGGTTCTTTCCTCTCTTCCTGGAAGCACGCCATTGTTCAGCCAATTCTGAAAAAGCCTTCCCTGGACCCCTCTCTCCCCACGCATTGGCAGCCTGTCTCCAATCTTCCCTTCCTATCTAAGATTTTGGAAAAGGCTGTCTTTTCAGTTATTCTCTCATCTTGACTCTACCTTGGCCCTTCACCACAGGCAGTCTGGTTTCCGTGCTGGTCACAGCATGGAAACCATTCTCATTTCTCTCTTGAATGAGTTGCATGTGGCACACGAACAGGGTGATTTTCCTATAGCAGTTTCTCTCGATCTTTCAGCCACATTCGACCTAAAAATATTTTGATCACCCTACCCTTCTGGCTCCTCTTCATGATTACGGGATTCGAGGCACGGTGCATAGGTGGTCCGGGTCTTTTCTGTCCTCACGTTCCTTCTCGGTTTATGTTGGTTCTTTGCCCTCACCTACCATACCACTCCCATGTGGCGTTCCGCAGGATTCTGTATTAGCGCCTTTGCTCTTCAATCTGTTTCTTGCACCACTGACTCTACTTGTACAACAATCTGGACTCTCAGCATATTATTATGCTGATGACATTCTTCTTTACCGCACCAGCTCCCTCTCTCCAGATCTCACACCCCCCCCCCCCCCCCCCGAACACCTGCCTGGCTCAGATTTCCTGTTGGCTATCATCTAACTATTTGCACTTGAACCCCACTAAATCCGCTGCCATCTGGTTTACCTTTGGTGCACCCTCCCCCTCACTGACCCCTACTATCTCAGGCACCGCTATACCCCTGACGTCATCTCTTTGATATCTGAACGTCACTCTCGACTCCTTCCTTTCTTTCCACCAACACGTCACTTCTGTTGTGTGTCGCTGCCAGCTGAGAGAGAGTAGTTACTCACCTGTAACAGGTGTTCTCCAGGAGCAGCAGGAATCAGTCCTCACATATGGGTGACGTCGGTGCTGACGGAGCCCTTGTGCGGAGCATTTCCCCAGCTTTCAAAGAAAGCCTTTGGGAATTGCAGCGCGCATGCGCGGTCCTCTTCCCGCCCAAGGGTGCCATCTTGCTCAGTCTGATGACATAGCTAAAAGACAGCAAAAAATTAGCAAAATAAATCATATGACTGAAACTAGAAGGGGAGGAGGGAGGGTTGTGAGGACTGATTCCTGCTGCTCCTGGAGAACACCTGTTACAGGTGAGTAACTACTCTTTCTCCAGGACCAAGCAGGAAGTCAGTCCTCACATATGGGACTCCCCAGCTTAAGGCTACCGGAGACCTCAAGCCGAAAAAATGAGCTCCCTCTAGAGCGTCAGAACGTAAGGAAGGAATCTTCTCTGAGAACACCCCCGACCGGTAGCCCCACACCAGGGCCGGAGGGTAGGAGTTGCCTAAACCCCAAAGAGATTATGGAGTACTGCCTGAACGAAAGCACTGTCCCTGTGGGACTCCCTCTCAAGGCAGTAATGGGCTGCAAAAGTCTGGCTTGAAGACCAAGTAGCGGCCCGGCAGATGTCTGCCAACGGAACAGAGCCCTGACACGATGAGCCGTGACTCGACCCTCCACCGAGAGGCCGGCTGCCCCATAAGCCCAAGCGATACAGTCAGCGACCCATATGGTCAAAGTACACTTGGAGACAGATAGCCCCAACTTATTGGGGTCAAAAGAAACGAAGAGCTGAACAGCCCTCCGGTGCTCCCGCGTACGGTCGAGGTAGAAGAATAACGCCCTCCTACAGTCCAGGGTATGCAGGACCATCTCAGCCCGGTTGGCATGCGGCCTGGGAAAGAAGGTCGGAAGAACCGCCTCCTGATTGAGGTGAAAAGGGGAGACAACCTTAGGAAGAAACTTCGGGTGAGTCCGTAAGACTACCCTATTCCTGTAGAACCTAGTGTAAGGGGGATCAGACACTAGGGCCTGAAGCTCACTCACTCGCCTAGCAGAGGTAAGAGCTACCAGAACCAAGGTTTTCCAGGAGAGAAAATGGAGAGGGCAGGTAGCCATAGGTTCAAATGGCGGACAAGTAATCCGCTGTAAGACCACATTCAGATCCCACTCAGGGGCTGGTGGACGCAAAGGAGGCTTAAGCAGGAGGAGGCCTCTGAGAAAACGAGTCACCAAAGGGTGGTTGGAAAGAGGCCTCATATCCACCGGCGAGTGGTGCGCTGAGAGGGCACTGAAGTGAACCCTGACAGAGTTGGACTTAAGGCCGAAATTGGAGAGGTAAAGCAAATATTGCAATACTACCGCCACCAAGCACGAGAAGGGATTCTCGCTGTGCTGAGCACACCATGTGGAGAATCTACGCCACTTAAGAGCGTAGGATTTTCTGGTGGATTGCTGCCTAGAGGCTAAGACAACGTCTTCCACCTCTCTAGGCAGGAGTAGGGGAGCGAGGACTACCCTTTCAGCAGCCAGGCCATCAGATGAAGGGACTGGAGGTTGCGGTGCAAGAGAGACCCCTGGTCCTGAGACAGGAGATCGTGTTGAATTCCCAGAGGCAGGGGAGTATCCACCGCCAGTTGCAACAGGAGTGGGAACCACGGCTGCCTCGGCCACCTGGGGGCTATCAGAATCATTGAAGCCCTGTCCTTGAGGACCTTGAACAGTGTCCGAGACACTAGTGGCGTGGGAGGAAACGCATATAGTAGGCCTTGGGACCACGGAATCAGAAAGGCATCCGCTGCTACTCTGAGATGATGCGGTTGTCTGGAACAGAATCTCGGGAGTTGTCGGTTCAGAGGGCTGGCGAAGAGATCCATGGTGGGGAGGCCCCACCTGAGAAAGATCCGCTGAATCACGAATGGATTCAATCTCCATTCGTGTGGTTGCAGGATCCTGCTCAGCCTGTCCGCCAGGTAATTTTCTTGACTGGGGAGGTAGACAGCCTTGAGGAGGATTCCGTGATTGAGGGCCCAAGAGCACAGCCGTTGTGCCTCCTGACAGAGAAGGAAGGAGCCTGTGCCTCCCTGTTTGTTCACGTAGAACATGGCAACTTGATTGTCCGTCTGGACCAGTACAGACTGGTGAGACGTGAGGTGGGAGAAGGCTCTCAGAGCTAGGCGTATTGCCCGGAGCTCCAGGAGGTTTATCTGCTGAGCAGCCTCCCAAGGAGTCCAGAGACCCTGAGTACATGCCCCTTTGCAATGTGCTCCCCAACCTAGAAGAGAAGCATCTGTCAACAGCACTCGAGAATGCGGGGGGGATTGAAAATCCACTCCGAGTACCAGATTCGGAAGATGAAGCCACCACTGTAGGAGAGGAGACGAGCAGGGTGGATATTCTCACCGAGACTGCAAGGCTCTCCCTGTGGCCTGATGCCACCGAGTTCGAAGGCTCCACTGAGCAGGCCGCATGTGCAGGCGGGCATTGGGGGTGACATGAACCGTGAAAGCCATATGGCCGAGACGTCTCAGGAATTGCCTGGTGGAGACCAGGGAATTGATGTGAAACTGCCTGGCTACATCCATCAACCGGAGGGCCCTGTCCACTGGCAGAAAAGCCCTCGCCTGAAGAGTGTCTAGCCTTGCTCCTATGAATTCCAAGTTCTGGGACGGGAGCAAAGTGGACTTTGCGAAGTTTATGACAAACCCCAAGTGCTGAAGCAGAGCCACAGTGCGAAGGGTGGCTTGACTTGCCTCCTGGGAAGACTGGCCCCTTATGAGCCAGTCGTCCAGGTATGGAAACAAAAAAAGACCTTGAAGCCTCAGGTAGGCCGCCGCCACCACTGCCAAGCACTTGGTGAACACCCTGGGAGCGGAGGTTAGGCCAAAGGGAAGTACTCTGTACTGGTAGTGGTTTCCCCCCACAACAAATCTGAGATACTGTCTGTGGTCTGGATGAATAAGGATGTGAGTATAAGCATCCTTTAGATCTAAGGAGCATAGCCAATCTCCCTGCTGGAGGTAGGGCAGCAGGATTCCAAGGGTAAGCATCTTGCACTTTTCCCTCTCCAGGGACTTGTTGAGGTTGTGCAAGTCTAGGATGGGTCTGAGGCCTCCTGTTCTTTTTGGTACTAGAAAGTACCTGGAATAAAAGCCGTGACCTCTCAAGTGGTGGGGCACCGGTTCCACAGCCTGTTCCTTTAGCAGACTTGCTAACTCCTGAAGGAGTAGGTCCCTGTGCAGAGGGAGTTTTGGAGGCTCCCCTGGAAAATAGGAGGGAGGTACCTGGTGAAAATGGAGAAGATAGCCCTTTTGGACTATATGGAGCACCCAGGTATCTGATGTGACGGCTGACCACCTGTGGGCAAAGTGGGCCAGCCGGCCTCCTGTGCTGATGTGAGCCAGCTGAAGAGAAGAGGCTATGCTTGCTGAGTCAAAACCCCCCACACTGCTGAGCAGGGGCCGGTGTTGGTGACTTGGGGGCCTTCTGCCTACGAGGCCCATGACCCTGACCCTTGGCCTGCTGACCCTGTTGGGGAGCTGCAGAGGCCTGATAATGAGGGTATTGTTTATAGGCAGATGACTTCCTCGGGTAAAAGGTCTTTTTTCCCGAGCCCTTCTTCTTCTGAGAAGGGGCAGACGTTTTTCTGGACAGCCTAGTCCTGGTCAGGGTCTCGGTCTTGAGTTCTGCAGCCTTATCAGCCATGGGCTTGCCAAAGAGGTTTTCACCTCGGCAGGGGACATCGACCAACTTGTCCTGCACCCATGGCTCGAGGTCGGATGACTGTAGCCAAGCCTGTCGGCAGGCACCAATGCCGGCCCCGCCTACTCGGGCCAAAGCCTCGAAGCCATCGTAGGCTGCTCGAGAGATAAACTTTGAGCACTCTCGAATACCAGTGGACAAGGCTTGGAACCGCTGCAAAGGTTCCTCGGAGAGTCCAGCAGAAAACCCGGCAATCTCCTTTGCCAGGTCTCGGAGATACATGCCCATGTAGAGCTGGTAAGTCTGGACACGGCAAGCAAGCATAGAGCCCTGGAAGCACTTCTTACCGAGGGCATCCAGGTTCCGGGCCTCCCGGCCGGGAGGCACCAAGGAGTGCATCTTCTGACTTTTCAGTCGATGCATGGCCGATTCCACAACCATGGAGTGGTGCGGTAATTGTGCCTTTTGGAACCCGGGGCTCTTGTGGACTCGATAGATGGAATCGACCTGCTTGCTTAACACCGGCGTTGAGGCCGGGGTCTCCCACATGCAGAAGAGCAGCCACTCCAGCATCGGAGGAACCGGTACAGTAAAGGCCTCCTTCGGGGGAGAGTCATACTGGAGGGCCTCGAGCTCCTCCTCGGGATACGCAGGGAAGGCCAAGGCCTTGGCCATATCCCACACGAAGTCCGAGAACCGGGTATCCTCCGGTGGGGATCGTCTCCGAGGTTCGGACTCCGGCGAGTCCGATGGGACACACCGAGTCCGATAAGTGTCGGGTGACTTTTCGTCCTCCGTCTCCCAGCCCGACTCCTCAGAGGAGGAATCGAGCGGCTCCGGTTGGGCGGGAACCGATGCCATCCGCCCCAACGCCGAGGGTACCGGCGTCGATGACCTTGGTCCCGAACGGGAGGCCGAGGGAGACCGTGGCCGAGGATAGACTCGAGCCCACATGGACTCGAGGATCGGCTCGGCCTCCAGGGTCGACTTGGACATCGATGTCCCGGTGGTCGGGGCAGATGCACCGGTGAGACCGGCGATGAATGCCCGCTGCTGTTCCATGAAGGCAGCGAGGCTGCTCTCCAAGGCCGTTAACCTGAGTCCGAGCTCAGGAGACCCAGCAGCCCCCGACTCGGGCCCCGATGGCGTCGGGCCCGATGTCGGCTCCCCGTGGAGGAGAGTCCACGAGGACTATAGCATTCATGTGTCCAGGACTCCATCTCGATACGAGGATGTTTGGCAGGCCTCTCCGACTCCGAAGACCCGGGACGGCTATCGGGGCTACGCGACCTGGCCCTCGAGGAACCAAGAGCGTCCACCGATGCCGCCCTCGCGGGTTTCTTCTTCCTGCGATGTTGCCGCGAAGGAGACCCCCGCTCAGAGGAACCCCGATGCTGCTCGGGGCCGGAGTCCCGAGACGTCGAGGTCTCTGACGAGGTCCGGGCCCGTCCAGACGCGGAGTCAGAGAAGATCCTATCCTTCTGGTGCTGCCGACTCCTCAACGCCTTCGAGGACATTTTGCCACACGGACCACAGATCATTGGGTCATGATCGGGCCCGAGGCAGCGGAGGCAGCAGTCATGTGTGTCGGTAAGAGACATAAGTTTCTTACACCGATCACACTTTTTAAACCCGCTGGTAGCCATCAGGGGAAAAACGGCCCCTGCGAGGTCAAAAGACCGGGCTGCCAGTGAAAAAAGAAAAATGGCACGAACGCTAGTCACAAAGGACAAAAACCGAAAAAAAGAGAATGGACTCGATACCGGCGTATCGGCCCAAGGCGGGAAAAGGATCCGGCGTCGAACCAAAGAAAAAAGAGAAAAAATAGGGGAAAAACGAACTACGTCCGTCGGGCTCCATGGAAAAAAGAAGACTGAGCAAGATGGCACCCTTGGGCAGGAAGGGGATCGCACATGCACGCTGCAATTCCAAAAGGCTTTCTTTGAAAGCTGGGGAAATGCTCCGCACGAGGGCTCTGTCAGCGCCGACGTCACCCATATGTGAGGACTGACTTCCTGCTTGGTCCTGGAGAACAGTGCACTTTATCCTCGCAACTTCTTCTTTGGTTATTCTCACAGTGTCCCTTCTGTCCAGACTTGACTACTATAATTCTATTTTAGCCGGCCTTCCCTACTACCAGCTCCACCGGTTACAGCTGTTGCAAAATACAGCCACCTGGCTCGTTACTCATGCCTCCCACAATGACCATGTATCTCCCCTTTTGTTCAATCTGCACTGGTTCCCTCTCCAATACCGTTTACAGTATAAGGTTCTCATTACAGTGCATCGGGCACTTCATACTGGTATTCCACAATATCTGGCTGATTTATTATACATGCATATTCCATCCCATGCCCTCCGTTCCATTCACAATAACCATCTGACCCTTCCTTCTCCGGCTCGTGCATGCCTGGAACTTACATATCATTCTGCATTTTTCTTCCTCAGTCCAGCCCTCTGGAATTCCATACCATCTACCCTCCATGCTGAGAAGTCTTTCCCTCAATTCAAGGCGATGCTGAAGACCCATCTCTTCAGCGTCGCCTTTGATCTCCCCCCTGCCTAGGTTCATCCAGTTTATCATTGCCTTTTTTATTTTTCACAAATTACATACTTATACTTTCCTGAGTGCTCTGTCCTGTCATGACTTTGGCATTTTTTTCTCTCTTTAGCATCAACTATTTGTTTTATTGTACACCACCCTGATGCTTTGGCCTGGGCAGTTAATCAAATGAAGAAATAAAGATAAAGATCTCCCAAGAAAATGGAACGGCTTTGGCCTTCCCTACGACATCCTGCAAGGTCTGCCGGAGGGGGAACGCTCATGAGGTGGAAAAGGGTCCAGGGGAGGTTCAGGACATTCATCCTCTGATGAGACCCATTGCCTTTGGGATCTGTCCCTGGGAAGAAGTCAAAATGCCTCTGAATCTCTGCCTCCTGATACATGGGGATCGAAGACTCCATCGGGAGTGATGATGCATTGATACTCTCCTAGATTAACAGGGTACATCGGGCCCTGACTCAAAATGCTGGAGAAGATATTAGCTGGGCAGGCATCAGTGCCAGACCCTTCAATGCCTTGATGCACATCTTGGGCCTGCTACACCACCTAGAGCAGCCTTGTGCATTCCTCAAGAGTCTGCCAATGGTGCCACTCCATGACTGCCCATTCTGAAGGCAAGAGGCTCAGTTCCAAAACTCGGCTGGTCAATGTAGATGCCCCTGACATCAAAGCCCTGGCAGGCTGCAGTCCAGATGTGCTCCAACAATATACCAAAGGTGCCTCTTCATGACTGCTGATTCTAAAGGCAGAAGGGCCTCAGTAACTCTGACCGATGTACCCAGTATCTGTACAGGTTATTGGTTGCTCGGTCACAGCCCTTAGCCGGCTTTCGGTGCCTTTTCGATGTATGGAGGATGAGCTTTCCTCTTGTCAGGCCCATTTTGAGGGGTGGTCCTATGGACTCTCATTGTTCTCGATGCTATGCCTCAATGAGCTTCGACATCAACACATCAGTCTTCCCTTGGTGCTCAGGTCAATGTTTAACAATGTCATAGAAACATGACGACAGAAAAAGACCACATGGCCTATCTAGTCTGTCCTTCCATATCAACCACTACAACAGTCCCTTTTTTTCCTTTAGAGATCCTCTGTGTTTGTCCCATGCTTCTTTGAATTCAGATACTGTCCTCATCTCTACCATCTCCACTGGGAGACTATTCCACGGATCCACCACTCTTTCCGTAAAGAAATATTTCCGCATATCACTCCTGAATCTACCCCCTTTCACCCTCATCCCATGTCCCCTCATAGCAGAACTTGCTTTCAATCAAAAGAGGCTCTTCCTCCTGTGCATTTATGCCATGGAGGTATTTAAACGTCTCAATCATATCACCTCTATCCCGCCTTTCCTCTAAGGTGTACATATTAAGATCCTTAAGTCTGTCCTCATATGCTTTATAATGAAGACCACTAACCACCCTCTGTACTGATTCCAGCCTGTTTATATCCTTTTGAAGGTGCGGTCTCCAGAACTACACACAATACTCCAAATGAGGTCGCACCAAAGACTTATACAGTGGCACTATCACCTCCTTTCTTCTGCTGGCCATTCCTCTCCCTATGCACCCAAGCATCCTTCTAGCTTTTGCTGTCACCTTTTCTGTTTAGCTACTTTAAGATCATCAGACACAATCACGCCTAGATCTTGCTCTTCTTTAGTGGACAAAAGTACTTCACCCCCTATACTATATCGCTCCCTTGGATTGCTGCAGCCCAAATGCATGACCTTGCATTTTTTTAACATAAAATCTCAGCTGCCAAATTCTAGACCATTCTTCAAGCTTAGCTAGATCTCTCCTCATGTTATCTATGCCTTCCTGGGTGTCTACTCTATTGCAGATTTTGGTATCATCCGCAAAGAGGCAAACCTTACCCAACAACCCTTCAGCTATATCACTAACAAAGATGTTAAAAAGAATCGGACCAAGGACAGATCCCTGGGACACACCACTGGTAACCTCCTTCTCCTCAGACTGAGCTCCATTTACCTCTACCCTTTGTCGCCTCCCACTCAACCAATTTCCAACCCAAGCAGTAACTTTAGGGTCCATCCCTATGGTGCTCAATTTGTTTCATAAGTCGCCTGAGAGGAACGGTGTCAAAGGCTTTACTGAAATCTAAATACACCACATCTAGGGCTCTCCCTCGGTCCAACCTCCTGGTCACCCAGTCAAAGAAATCAATCAGATTTGTCTGACAAAACCTGCCTCTGGTGAATCCATGCCTCCTCAGATCCTGTAATCCGCTGGACTCCAGAAACCTCACTATTTTCTCTTTCAGCAGCATTTCCAATAATTTACTCACCATCAAAGTTAAACTAACTGGTCTGTAGTTTTCAACCACATCCTTACTTCCGCTTTTGTGTAAAGGGACCAAATACAGATGCCTGTCTTCCTGTCTATGTCGATGAATACAAAGCCTAATCCGTCTTCACTTCTGGATGGAGATCTATCAATGGCCGATGCTCTGAGATATCCATTGTACCTCTCTTATTGGTAGTAGCCTTGGAAGCCCTTGAGAATGGTGCCATTGATGCCGAAGACGATGGCTCGGACTTCTGAGCGAATCGCAATGCTTCTCTTGGACCTTCGCTGATGATCGGGTTCCAGGCACTGGAAGTACCTTATCTGTGGTGGATATGGTCCTAGCATATAGAAAACACTTTTTGAGCCCACTGACCAGTCCCCTGAAATGTGCTATTCACTGCAAAATCAAGTGGCTGAAAGCACTGGGGCATCAGTGTCTAAGAGTCATAAAGATAGAGGGAAAAATAATCAAACTAAATAAAAAGGAAAGGCGATGGCAGGAGATTAGAAGAAACTCAGAAGTGCATGACCCCCCACAGGGGAGAAAAATCAGATATGAAATGGAGGATGATGGGAACATATCTGCTGGGTTCTGTGGAAAAACAAAGATGGATTCAAGATGGCGCCACAGCAGGAGGCGGCACACAGGCGCTGTAGAGCCTCCCAAAAGCTCACAATAGGAGCTGGAGAGCGTTCCCATGTGGACTCCATCAGAGGATGTCACCCATACGTGAGGAATCATTCCTGCTTGGCCACTGAGAACTTTGGGCCTCTGCCTGGTAAGATGTTGGCATGGGACCTTGCTGCCTTTGCTTTTTATGACTGCCTTCTCTACCACTGACTAGTGCAGTAGCTGTGACTATACTGCCTTAGGGCAGGATGCGCTTCGTACTTAAGGCCTAGACATTTTTATGTGGGCAGTATCAAAACCAGGTTTCTGCCAAAGTTTTAACTGGAGATCCTTGAAAACCTGATGAATGGGCAAGGCAACCTTGGGCCGGAAGGACTGGGATTTCTAGTCCCACAGGTGCTCCTTGTGGTCTTGGGCAAGCCACTTAACCCTCCATAGCCCATGTTCCCTGTAAAATAGTTATCTCCAAGTTATAATGCCCTGCTCAATGTAATTTCAGTTTGTTCAATGTAAACCGCCTTGATATCATGAAAGGCGGTATATAAGAAATGTTAAATAAATAAATAAAATAAAAAGGCAATTAATTTTCTTGGGGCACTGATAAGAGTTCAGGACAGTGCTGAAATCTTGCTTGCCCTCTAGAACACCAGGTAATGTTTAGAGAATTAGTGAGTTTTTGTAAGAATTTTGGTTAGGAAGTTATCCATGTGTCCTTCAAGCTCTAGCTCCTGAAGAGTACTTTTATCCTCAGATTCTAGGAAGGCTAACTCTGATAGTTCTTGTGAGAATTCCCATCCATATAACATCAACAAAGACAAAACCAAGAGCTGGTTGTGGTACAGATCACCAACTACTAGTATGCAAACTCAAGCTAAAGTTGAAAAAGAGCAAGCCACTCATGAATGTAGCAAAATATGACCTTGAGAATATACCACTGGAATTTAAAGTCTGCCTGAAAAATCAATTTGCTGCTTTAGATACAAATGACAGAGCTCCAGAAGAATTATGGAATGACATCAAGAAGGTTGTGTTCAAAGAAAGTGAGAAATCTCTACAAAAGGTGAAAAAGCAAAAATGGCGAAAATGGATGACTGAAGAAACTGAAAATTGCCCAGAAACGCAGAGAAGCTAAAGCCTGAGGGGAAATATACCAAAAGAAAAAAACACTCATTTGAAACAAAAAGTAGGCTTATGTCCAATCATAAATTCAATTGTCAAACAATTGCTGTATAAGTTTTTCTTTTCTTAATAGAGAAAAAGGTCTCAGCATTAAACGGGCTTGTGTATTCAGTGACAGAAATCACTAACACAGTTTACACACACGCCAATCACATCAGCGACCTTCTCTATAAGAACCCCAACAATCGGAATGCCGCAGAAAATCCAGCTTAACACAACCAGGTCTATGTAGGGGACACAATATAGAAGGGCATAAAAAAACATGCAAATTACGCTGTCGTTTCCACACACATCTAATCGATTTCCTCTCAAGGCCAGGAACTGTATTCACTACTTTCATATGCTTCTTAATAATACGCTGAACATCCGAGCTCAACGATTGCGATTTTCGATCACAGTCTGGGGCTTTAGTGGAGGGGTTTAGGTCCAGGGGATATCCTGAGAGGGTTATCCAGAAAGCCTTTAAGCAGGCTTTGTTTATTAATAGGGCTTTGCTAATGACCCCCCGAGATAAATCTGTTGATGATGAGTCTGATCAGATAAGCACAGTTACTTACCTGTAACAGGTGATCTCCGGAACAGCAGGAATTAGTCTTCACACGTGGGAGACGTCGCCGACGGAGCCTGCACGGGAATGCTCCCCAGCATCCAATCAGAAAGCCTTTGGGAGCATCCCCCGCGCCTGCGCGGTGGCTTCCCGCCCTTCCTACTGCCTCTCCCCAGTTGAGTTTCATAGCTGAGCCGGAAGGAGAGGAGAGGAAGGAATAGAGAAAAAGAGAGATACAACTCCCAGGGGAGGTGGGCGGGTTGTGAAGACTAATTCATGCTGTTCCGGAGATCACCTGTTACAGGTAAGTAACTGTGCTATCTCCAGGAACAAGCAGGAATGAGTCTTCACACGTGGGGACTCCCTAGCTTAGGATGCCCGGGGAGATCCCATAAGCGCAGCCCAGACGGGATGGCATTTGCCCAGCCTGAATCTCCGGCATCCCCTGAGGGATGGAGGGCAGGAGTTGAATAGAGGAACAGAGAATCCAAAGACTACGGAGGCAAGTCTTTAGAGTGCAGAACAGGTACCATTAGGATACAGCAAAAAAAAACCCAGGCTACGGGAGTAGTCAGAGGAGTGCATGAAGGGAAACATTAAGCATGTAATGAGTAAATGACCTAGTACCATACAGAGCTTACCGGCCATTAAGTTTTAATGAATTAATGGTTTAGAACCCTGTACTGTTTACCCACCGGGTTGTCGGAAGTAGTCCTGTGATGAAGGCACTGTAGATGCAGTAGCGAAGTCATCAAGGAAACTTCACCGCAGCGAGGAGGAAGTTCTAAATCCGGAAGGCCATGGGATCCAGGCGTCAGCTGGGTCAGGAGGAGGACGGCAGGTCTTCCAGGGGGCTCACGGCAAGCTGAGCACTCCCTTAGGAGTAGAGTCCATAACTCAGGGGACCAACAGTGGAAGACAGGCCGAACTAGAGAGCCTATCCCGGAGAAGAGTAGAGGTGTACCCTGGAGCAGAAGGGGTACACAGTCTGCCCTAGCGAGAGATAGGGAGACAAGGGTCCGGACCTCCGGGAGGAGGACCTAACTGAAAACAGGGGACTGTTGACTTCACAGCAGTAGGGTACCACCAGTCCGTAGGCCGATCGGGGAATAGGCAGGTGGACTGGCCGGACCCCCCGGGGGGGGGGGGGGTGAGTACCGGCCATAGGGGGAAAAAGGCGGTAAACACAGGTACTGTGGGGATCCCCCAAAGGCACCTGCCAAGCAGGAGATATCTAGTATATCTAAGCCAGTGAACATGGGGACGCCCCCTCTGGTACCAACGCCGGCACGCCGGGGGGCCTGCCTCCATGAGCAGCACTCAGGTAAGGCGGATCTGCCATTGATTCCCAGAAGGTCCACCTGGAGAGGTGGCCGCAAGATCCGTCAGGGGAGGGATCTTTCCCGGAGGGCAAGGGCAGATCGGCGAGCTAAGAGCGCGATAGCGCGGGGGACGGAGGATAGCATCAATCCGGTAGAATGCCGCAGGGGTTGGAGGCCCTAATGTGTCCCCAGGACCTGCGCGTAGAAATTGTCCCCCGCACAATCGGGGGACATGAGGGTATAGTCCCTGGTGAGTATAGGAGGACTATAGCGGCTGGAGGGGAATTCCAGTATGGAAGCAATCAGCAAGAGGATACTGGCTGAGAGGGGTTCGGGGACATACCGAAGAGTAAGTAGGGTGACCGTGGGCCATAGCGATCACGGCGTAAGGTGGTCTCCCTTTCCCACGGAGGAGAAGACCTGAACCATTTTCCAACTGGACGAGCCCCAGAGTAGAGCTCTAGTCAAAACTTCTGGTAAGGAGGTTAAGTGCAGGCAGCCGCCCACCTGAGCCTAAAAATGCCTAGTATGAGAGACCTGGCGCGGGCCCGGGGACATCAACCCGGGGTGAGAGATCCCTTGCTTGGGCACGCCTGGAGGGTGGGCAGAGGGCTGACATTTCCTCTTCCTAGGGAAGGGGGGTCTGGAGGGGCGTTTACCACCACTGGGGGGAAGCCGGGCCCTAGGCTGGCTGTTAACTCTGGGAAGGTTAGCGAAGCACTGTGCGACCTGACGTAAGGCTTCGCTATTGAAGAGGTGATCTCCGTCGCAGGGAGAATTACCCAGGATGTGCTGTGCCCGCCTACACAACTCGGACGCCTGCAACCATGCCGTGCGGCGTGCTCTAATGGCAACCGCAGAGGCTCTGCTGACCGACCGGAAGGAGTCCAGTGAAGCACGAGAAAGGAACCAGGAGATATTCCTGCAATGATAAAGAAGCAGGGAATATTCAAAGGCCTTGGTTGCAGATACGAAGGTGGATAACCGAGATAACCTCTCGGTGACCTCCCGAAGCGACAGACTCATATAAAATATATATGAAATAATTCTGGCCGCCAGCATAGACGTTTGGAAGGCTTGACGTCCTAGAGTATCTAGCGTCTTCGAGGCGCGGCCTGGAGGGCGAGAAGCATGCCTCTCCTTGCTTCCGGCCTTCCTCAGCGTCGATTCCACCACAATGGACCGATGTGGAAGCTGGTGCTGCCGAAACCCCGGGGACGGAGGCACCCGGTACAGAGCCTGCATCGCAGTCGGCGGCGCCGGAACCCTCAAAGGCGACCGCCAAGCCCCCAGCAGGAGATCCTGCAGGGTGGGATGCAGAGGAAGCATCGCGGCTGCCTGTTCCGCAGGGCCTGGGCTCGGGTCCGGAATAGGGATAGCCAGCAAGTCCGCCATGTCAAGGAGGAAATCCTGGAAAGGCGGCTCTGCTGGAGCAGTTATGGCGGGAGAAGCCGCCAGGGCACTAAGAGGCCGCTCGGGCCGATGCCCGCTGGGCAAAGGAGGGGACCAACCGACCCGGATCGGGGCAGTCAACATGGCGTCGTCGGCTCCTGGAATTGATTCCAAGCTAGGCATCGAAGAAGTTGATGGCACCGACGGCGCCGCAGGAACCGGCCTCGGCCCCGAACCCGGGGGCGGCGCTTCCCCCCGTGACTGGGGCGAATCCGCGGCCGCCGGAGGACAGGGGCCAGCGGTCTCTGCTCTGCGCTGCGGGAGAGGACAGTGGCCGATCCCGAGACGTGCCGTGGCCAGGCTTTCAAGGCTGGACGACGACTCCAGGCTGGGCATCGAACCGAACGAGGAGATCGACTCCTTCCTCGAGGCCCCCGGCGGGAGTGACCGCGCCGGTGGTGGAGATCCCGGAGCACGGATCGGAACCGCGCCGACCGGTGCCATGAGCATCAAGGGCCCCCGAGGACGGTGCTCGGAGGAAAGGGGGTCATCTGACGCCGGCGCCAATGTCGATCGGCGGGCACTGCCCGGTGTCGGGCTCCCTCTCGAACCCGTCCGACCCGGAAAGAAATCCTTCCGGGGCATACGGCCCGTCCCCGAGGGGACCCCGGTCACCCGACGACGAGTCCCTGCGGGGGGGGGGGAGTGCAAAGCCCCTGCGCCGACGTCGGGGTACCGTTTCGTGGCGGCGCAGACCCAGATTGGGTCGAAGCGGTCGAAGACCCCGGGGCCCCTTCTCTAAGAAAGGGCGGGGCCCTCGACGGCCGCGTCGATGCCGGGGAGTCGCCCTTGCGCTGGCCGACATACCCCGAGGTCCCCGGGGAAGGTCGATGGCGGTCCCTCGTGCTCGACGCCCCTGCCGTCGCCGGCGGAGCAGCGCCGCTCGAACTCTGTACCACCCTTGCGCAGGGCTGGGATACCGGCGACCCGGCGCGGGTCGAAGCGAGCGGCCCCGAGGGGAGGGAGGCCAGATGACCATCCCCGGCGCGGGGCGGAACCACCGATGCCCGTGCCCTCAAAGCGGGTACTACCTCCGCACATGACCTGAACGTAGGGCCGTTAGACAGTGTCGAGTCGATCGGCCCCCGAGGCACCGAGGGCAGCAGCTGGCGATCCCCGGTGGGGAGCGGGTCACTCGACACCGACGCCGACGGGTCGGCACTGCCAAAAGCGGATACCACCCCCGTAGGAATGCCATACCGGCGCGAGTCGGTTGGCCCCAGAGGCGCCGAGGACCGCAGCCGCCAATCCCCGGTGAGGAGCGGAACGCTCGACACCGACGCCAAGGGGTCGGTACCGCCCATGTGCATGGCAGGGATGGAGGAACGCCAGGCTGGACTGAGTCGATCGGCCCTGGAGGCGCCGAGGACAGCAGCCGATGATCCTCGGTGAGGAGCGGAGCGCTCGACACCGATGCCGATGCCGGGGGCTCAGTACCGCCCGGAGCGGCTACCACGTCCGAGCATGGCTTGGATGAAGGGAGGTCAGACCCGGTCGAGTCGATCGGCCTCGAAGGCGCCGAGCACACCGGCTGATGATCCCTGGCGAAGAGTGGAACACTCGACGCCGATGCCGGGGAATCGGCACCGCTCGAAGCGGGTACCTCCCTCGGGCATGGCTCGGGAATGTTCTGTGAGGAGTGAACCTCAGGAACATCCCGAAACCCCGTAAATGCTTTGGAGCCCGAGGACTCCCGCCGGGGTATATCAGCCAAGGAGGACTTGAGGGGTTGGCCGGAGCCGTCGCCATGCCGCGCATGAGACTCGCCCCTCAAGACTCGGCTAGTCTTAACAGACTGTTGTGTGGTTACCTGATCCTGGAGAGAAGAACAACCCGACGACCGCGCCTTGGGCGCGAAGACGTCGTCGAGGGATACCTGAAAGAGGGAGGGTCTTCTCCCGACACTGTAGCCCGGGGAATCCGGGAAAAAAGGGTCAGGCCCCAAACAGGAGAGGCATGAGGCATTGGAGTCCACGTGGAAAATTAAGTCCCCGCCGTGAGGCTGGGGGGAAGAAGGCTCCATGCCCCGGTCCCTCAGCGCCCGGAGGGGGCGACGAAAATTAAATGAAAAATAAAAAGAAAGAAAGAAAAAAAGGGGGGGCACGAAGGTGCCACCGTCGGCGGGAAAGCCGCGACTACAGAAAAAAGGAAAAATTTCTGCGGTGGCAGGAGGGACGTCCTGCCTGCTCCGCGGAAAATGAAAAACTGGGGAGAGGCAGTAGGAAGGGCGGGAAGCCACCGTGCAAGCGCGGGGGATGCTCCCAAAGGCTTTCTGATTGGATGCTGGGGAGCATTCCCATGCAGGCTCCGTCGGCGACGTCTCCCACGTGTGAAGACTCATTCCTGCTTGTTCCTGGAGATAAATTTAATTTCGGAATTTTCTCAGTTGAGCTCGGATGTTCAGCATATTATTAAGAAGCATATGAAAGTAGTGAATACAGTTCCTGACCTTGAGAGAAAATCGATTATATGCATGTGGAAACGACAGCGTAATTTGCGTGATTTTTTATGCCCTTCTATATTGCGTCCCCTACATAGACCTGGTTGTGTTAAGGGTCATAGAATATGTAGAAACTGTTCAATATGTAGGGTTTCTTTGGAGATTTCTCAATTTGTATATAAAGGTAGAATTTTTCAATTGAAAAAGTATACGTCTTGTGATTCTTGTTGTGTTGTATATGGTATTTTTTGTCCTTGTGACTTATTGTATATTGGTAAAACCATTAGGCCACTTAGGAAGCGTATTTTGGAAAATAAAAGTCGAATTACGTGTAAGGTATTGGAAGCTCCTATTGTAATACATTGTCAGGAAAAGGGTCATTTGTTTTCAGATTTGCGGGACTTTTGCCTAGATCAGGTGTTGGGGGGCCGTGGTGATCGTACTCGTGAGCAGACCTTGGTGATCTGTGAACAGTGGTGGATTTACACGGTTGGTACCGTGGTTCCTGATGGGCTTAATGCCCAGATTGAATGGGGTAGTTGTATTTAATATATGAAAGTCTAGTAGGGGAATTAATGATGATCTTGATTGAGTTGAGGCTGTGATAGATTGGGAGGTTTTTAAATGCTGTGAGGTAGTACCTGGTGCATGCGCGTTTGTTTGAAGCCGTGTTGTGGGTTTTGCGGCTGGTTGTTTGCGTGCTGTACTGTGGTTGATTGTTGGGTAAGTAGGGTTTTTTTTAAATGAGTTTTGTAGGTTGGTTTGATGGGAATGTTTATGTTTTGTTGCTGTATGTCTTTCTAGCATTAGATGTCCCCCTGAAGAAGCAAGAAGTTAAGCGAAACGCTTGTAAGTGCTGGTTGTGAGGTGTTGGGGCTCGACTAACCGCGTTGACTGATGCTGCTTTTCAAGATAAGTTGGATTTTCTGTGGCATTCCAGTTGTTGGGATTCTTATAGAGAAGGTCGCTGATGTGATTGGGGCATGTGTAAACTGGTGTTAGTGATTTCTATGTCACTGAATACACCAGCCCGTTTAATGCTGAGACCTTTTTCTCTATTAAGAAAAGAAACTTACACAGCAATTGTTTGACAATTGAATTTATGATTGGACATAAGCCTACTTTTGTTTCAAATGAGTGTTTTTTCTTTTGATTGATTCTAGACACTTGAGTAGTGACCAGAGTAATTTTTGAGGAGAAATAAAGGCAATCACAGAACTCAATAGAGATTTCCAACATGCAGCAAGACAAGACAAGAAGAAGGACTACAATGATGCATGCAAGGAAATAAAAGCAGAAACTATTAGAGGAACAAGATCGGCTTTCTTAAAGCTACGAGAGTTAAAGAAAAAATTCCAGCCTTGAATTGGAATGTTATAAGATATTCAAGGATCCATGTTGAATAATGCTGAGATGATCAAGAACAGGTGGAAAGAATATACAGAGTTATTAGATGATAAAGATCAAGTGGGCCAACAGCCATTTCAACCTATATCTTATGATCCGGAACCATTGGTGATGAAAGAAGTTGAAGCAGCATTGAAAGCCTTATCAAAGAACAAAGCACCAGGCATTGATGGCATTCCCACAGAAGTATTACAGCAATCTGATGCAGCTATGGGTGCCAGTCTGTCAACAATGAGCCACCTGAATGAAGACTGAACACAGTTTAGGACAACTATCCAGAGGGTCGCCATGAGTCCGACACCGACTCAAGGGCACTTACCAACAACAACAACAACATTCTGAGCATAGAGAACTCCTGCTGCCTTACTTTCATTTGTTGGTTTAGCATCTTACACACCCTCATTTAATTACTGTAACATACTTTACATGGGACTTCCTTAAAAAACAATATTAAAATCCTTGCAAGTTGCTCAGAGCAGTGGCAAGAATGATAATAGGTGTATCTTGGTCCCAACATATCACTACTAGTTTAATTAATCTTCATTGGTTGCCTGTGACTCAAAGGATCATATTTAAAATATTACGTTTGCCACATAAAATGTTGATTACCAAGTTTGCACTGCATCTTTGTTCAAGTTTACACTCCAGAGAGGTTTTTGTGTTCCAGTCATCAGGGATTGCTGAGTCTTCCCCCTGCTAAAGATTTGACACACAATTTTTGAGATCACAGGCATTTTCCAACATGGCCCTTTTCCTGTGCAATAGGTTAGCCCTCTTATTGAAACAAGAAATGGAATATTTATTTTCTCATAAATATTTGAAGGCTCATCAACTGCTTTTGGCTTATCTGGTTTGATCTGATTTTTTTTGATCAGTTGTTATATTGTATCGTCTGATTTAAAAATTTTTAAATTTTGTGTGTGTTTTATATATACTGCCCAGAGAATATGATTGGTGGTTAATAAATTAATAAATGAAATGGTTAAGGGTTACAAAATAGAGTAGGGGTAAATGGCCAAATTTTCTCAATGGAGGAAGGTGAATTGTGGAATACCTGAGAGATCTGCTACTGGTACTAATGCTTTTTAACATATTTATAAATAATCTGGAAATGGAAACAATGAACGAGGTGATAAGATCAGCAGCTGACACACAATTATTCAAAGCTTTTAAATGATATGCAAATTATGAGAAATTGCAGCAAGAGCTTATGAGACTGTTAAGACTGGGCATCCAAATGGCAGATGAAATTTAACACAGACATGCACATAGAAGTCAGCAGTCAGAAAAAGGATCTAGGCATCTTCGTGTACAATAGGCTGAAATCTTCTTGGTGTGTGGTGGTGGTCTTAAAAGCAAACAATGTTAGGACCTGTCCTCCAGGTGATGTAAAACCCTCTCGCACCGAGGAAGTTTCTCCAGGGCCATGTGCCCATGAGGAAAGGGTTAGGACAGCCGTTATAGTCGGTGATTCGATCATTAGGCATGTAGATAGCTGGGTGGCTGGTGGACATGAGGATCACCTGGTAATATGCCTGCCTGGTGCGAAGGTAGCGGACCTCACGCACCACCTAGACAAGGTCTTAGATAGTACTGGGGAGGAGTCTGCTGTCTTGGTACATGTCGGTACCAGTGACATAGGAAAATGTAGTAGGGAGGTTCTGCAGGCTAAATTTAGGCTTTTAGGTAGGAAGTTGAAATCCAGAACTTTCAGAGTAGCATTCTCCGAAATGCTTCCCGTTCCACGCGCAGGACCCAAAAGTCAGGCAGAGCTCCGGAGTCTCAATGCGTGGATGAGAAAATGGTGCAAGGATGAGGGTTTTGGATTTGTTAACAACTGGGGAGCATTCGGGGGGAAAGGTGGGGGTCTTCCAAAGGGGTGGACTTCACCTTAACCAGGATGGAACCAGGCTACTGGCATTAACCTTTAAAAAGGAGATAGAGCAGCTTTTAAACTAGATAATAGGGGAGAGCCGACAGTCACCCAAGAGCACATGGTTCGGAACAATGTATCCTTGAAGGATACTACCAAAAAAATGAAGTTAGGGCACATCAGCAGAGAGGTTTCAATAAAGACAAAGGTAGCCCAAATGCCCTTGAGTACAGAGCAGACAGAGCTTAAAGATTCCAAATTGCCTCTGCCTACCGATAACCAGATTAATATGAATAAAATACAGTCTCTAAAATGCTTGTATGCAAATGCTAGAAGTCTAAAAAATTAGGTGGGAGAGTTAGAATATATAGCACTAAATGAGAAGTTAGATATGATTGGTATCTCAGAGACATGGTGGAAGGAGGATAACCAGTGGGACACTGTGATCCCTGGGTACAAACTATATCGTAATGATAGAGCTGATCAAATTGGTGGAGGGGTTGTGCTCTATGTCAGAGAGGGCATTGAGTCACAAAAGATTAAAGTTTTGCAGGAAACAAAATTCGCTGTAGAATCTCTGTGGAATGAAATTCCATGTAAAAAGGGGAAGGCGATGTTAGTGGGGTTGTACTATCGACCGCCTGGCCAGAATGAACAAATGGATGATGAAATGCTCAAAGAAATCAGGGAAGCTAACAAAAGTTACAAAAAAATAATAATAATGGGTGATTTAAATTACTCCAGTATTGACTGAGTCAGTGTTACGGCAGGACATGCTAGGGAGAAAACGTTTCTAGATGAAATAAATGACTGCTTCTTGGAGCAGCTGGTTCATGAACCGACCAGAGGGGAAGCCATTTTGGACTTAGTCCTTAGTGGAACACCAGATCTGGTGCAAGGGATAAGGGTGTTGGGACCACTTGGCAATAGTGATTATAGCATGATCGCGTTTAATTTAATTAATGGAGGAGGGATGGTAAGGAAATCCACAGTACTACCTTTTAACTTTCAAAAGGGAGACTATGATAAAATGAGAAAAATAGTTAAGAAAAAACTAAAAGGAGCAGTTGCAAAGGTCAAAGACTTACATCAAGCTTGGGTGTTTAAAAATACTATCTTGGAAGCCCAGACCAGCTGTATGCCATGCTTTAAGAAAAGTGGAAGGAAGTCCAAAAAAATGCCAGCATGGTTTAAAGGTGAGGTCAGAGAGACTGCTGTTGCCAAAAAAGCATCTTTCAGGAAATGGAAAAAAAGAGCCAAATCACAAAAACTGGAAACAGCACAAGCACTGACAAGTTAAATACAAGGCATTGATAAGGCAAGCAAAGAGAGAATTTGAGAAGAAACTTGTTGTGCAAGCAAAAACTCGTAATAAGGACTTTTTCAAGTACATTCGTAGCAAAAAACCTGTGAGAGAGTCATTTGGACCATTAGATGATAGAGGGGTAAAAAGGGGCAGTAAGAGGGGACAAGGCTATAGCGGAGAGACTGAATGAATTCTTTGCTTTGGTCTTTACTGAGGAAGATGTAGGGATGTTACCCATGAATGAAGTGGTATTTAAAGGTGATACTGCGGAAGAATTGAAAGAAAGAGTAGTTACTCACACTATTCCCTCTAAGCTGTGCGCGTGTGCACACGCACACACCTCGCCGAGTGAGCACACATACTTTACAACAGAGCGCACAAAAATTACGGCTCTGATTCTGATAGAAAACAACACAGACGTCTTAAAATTTAAAAGTTATGATTGTAAATACTAGAAATTTCCCGCTTCATTTAGTAATCGTCTATTTTCATTTAATTTGATTAAAATCAATGTGGTATACATACTGTATTCTGACGTGTAGTCAAAGTTTAAAGTATATAACTCTGAGTGTCGTTATGTGGCGCACAAAAATTTAACCTTCCTTCAAAAGCTGCACACAGCTGATATTTTATGCGCACACAGCCTACAGAAAATTAGAGGGAACATTGGTTACTCACCTGTAACAGGTGTTCTCCAGGAGCAGCAGCAGGAATCAGTCCTCACATATGGGTGACGTCGGCGCTGACGGAGCCCCCATGCGGAGCATTTCCCCAACTTTCAAAGAAAGCCTTTGGGAATGCAGCGCACCTGCGTGGTCCCCTTCCCACCCAAGGGTGCCATCTTGCTCAGTCAGATGACATAGCTAAAAGACAGCAAAAAATAAAAATGAATGATATGACTGCAACTCCAGGGGAGGAGGGAGGGTCGTGAGGACTGATTCCTGCTGCTCCTGGAGAACACCTGTTACAGGTGAGTAACTGCTCTTTCTCCAGGACCAAGCAGGAAGTCAGTCCTCACATATGGGACTCCCCATCTCTAGGCTACCGGGAACCCAAAGCTGAAAAAATGGCTCCCTCTCAAGAGCCTCAGCATCTGTGATAAGAATATTCCCTGAGAACGCCCCCTGTGTGGTAGCCCAACACAAGGGCCGGAGAGTAGGAGTTGCCTAAACCTCAAAGAGATTACGGAGTACTGCCTGTCCGAAAGCACTGTCCCTCTGGGACTCTCTCTCCAGGCAGTAATAGGCCGCAAAAGTCTGGCCTGAAGACCAAGTTGCGGCCCGACAGATGTCTGCCAACGGAACACAGCGGAGATGAGCTACTGATGCGGCTTTCGCCATGACACGGTGGGCTGTGACTCGACCTTGCAAGGGGAGGTCGGCTGCCTTATACACTCAGGCGATACAATCTGCTACCCAAGTGGAAAATGTACGCTTGGAGACAGGTAACCCCATCTTATTAGGGTCAAAAGAGACGAAGAGCTGAGTAGTAGCCCTTCGATGCCCCCGCGTACGTTCTATGTAAAAAGACAACACCCTCTTACAGTCCAGGGTATGCAAAGACTGTTACAGCCCGGCTGGCATGCGGCCTGGGAAAAAAGGTCAGAAGGACCACCTCCTGATTAAGGTGGAAAGAGGATACCACTTTTGGAAGGAACTTGGGATGGGTCCGTAGGACCACCCTGTTCCTATAGAACCGCGTGTACGGTCTATCAGAAACCAGAGCTTGTAGTTCACTCACACGTCTGGCCGAGGTAAGAGGCACCAGGAAGAGCGCTTTCCAAAAGAGGAAGCGCAAATGGCGAGTAGCCATCGGCTCAAACGGTGGGCGAGTAAGTTGCTGCAAGGCCATGTTCAAATCGCACTCAGTCGCCGGTGGATGAACCGGAGGCTTGAGAAGAAGCAGATCTCTGAGAAATCGGGACACCAAGGGGTGAACTGAAAGAGACTGTCCTTCCACTGGTGAGTGGTGCGCTGACAAAGCACTGAGGTGGACCCGAACAGAGTTAGACTTAAGGCCTAGGTCTGAAAGGTGAAGTAGATACTGCAGTACTACTGGCACAAGGCAAGAGAAAGGGTCTTCATTGCGCTGAGCACACCATACCGTAAACCTACGCCACTTGAGGGCATAGGATTTTCTGGTGGACTGTCTCCTAGAGGCCAATACCACCTCCTCAACCTCCTTAGGTAGGAGTAAGGGAACGAGAACTACCCTTTCAGCAGCCAGGCCATCAAATTGAGGGACCTGAGAATGGGGTGCAGAAGGGAACCCTGCTCTTGAGACAGGAGATCGTGTTGCAACCCCAGAGAGAACGGAGTTTCCACCGCCAACTGCAGCAGAAGTGGAAACCACGGCTGCCTCAGCCATCTGGGGGCTACCAGAATCACCAAGGCCTTGTCCCGGAGAATCTTGAACAGAGTTTGGGCCACCAGGGGTGTGGGACGAAACACATACAGGAGGCCCGTAGACCAAGAGATCAGAAAAGCATCTGCTGCCATCCTTAGGGGATATGGCTGTCTGGAGCAGAACCTGGGCAGCTGACGATTCAGTGGACTGGCAAAGAGATCGATGGATGGAAGTCCCCAGTGGAGGAAGATCTGCTGGAGCACCACTGGATTCAACTGTCATTCATGGGGCTGGAGAATCTTGCTTAGCTTGTCTGCTAGAAAGTTTTCTTGACCAGGTAGATAAACCGCTTTGAGAAACATACCCTGCCTGACCGCAATGGAGCAAAGGGCCCAAGCCTCCTGGCACAGGAGTTTGGACCCTGTGCCCCCTTGTTTGTTCACATAGAACATTGCAACCTGATTGTCCATCTGAACTAGGACAGACTGGTGAGAGAGGGCATGAGAAAATGTTTGCAGAGCTAAGTGGATTGCTCGCAGCTCCAAAAGATTGATTTGCTGTGTGGCCTCTTGAGGAGACCACAGGCCTTGAGGTGCACCCCAGCCCTTTAAGGAAGTATCGGTCATCAGCACCCTTGTGTGTGCTGGAGCCTGAAAAGGTACCCCTCCGAGAAGGTTTGGGAGATGTAGCCACCACTGTAAGGAGTCCAAAAGTGGTTTGGACACCCTTACTCTGTCTCGGAGGTCACCTGTGGCCTGAGTCCACTGATCTCTGAGGCACCATTGAGCAGCCCATATGTGCAGACGGGCATTCGGAGTCACATGTACAGTGGATGCCATGTGGCCCAGGAGCCACTGGTAGTGCCTGGCGGAAACATGAGAATTGCTTTGGAAGTGGTTGGCCAAGTCCATCAGTCTGTGGGCCCTGTCTTCGGGCAAGTAAGCTCTTGCCTGAAGGGTGTCTAATCTTGCCCCTATAAACTCTAGGTTCTGAGAGGGGAGCAAAGTGGACTGTGCGTAGTTTATGACAAAGCCCAGATGCTGAAGAAGAGAGACAGTGCGAAGAGTGGCTTGTCGGGCTTCCTGGAGAGTCTGGCCCCTGATGAACCAGTCGTCCAGGTATGGGAAGACAAAATTTCCCTGATTCCTGAGATAAGCCGCCACCACCGGCAGGCATTTGGTGAAAACCCTGGGGGCAGAGGTCAGGCCAAAGGGAAGTACCCTGTACTGAAAATGGTTTCCTCCCACCACAAATCTTAGATATTGTCTGTGGTCTGGATGGATGAGGATGTGAGTATAAGCATCCTTTAAGTCTAAGAAGCATAGCCAGTCTCCTTGCTGGAGGGTAGGGCAGCAGTATCCCAAGGATAAGCATTTTGAACTTTTCCCTCTCCAGAAACTTGTTTAGGTTTCGCAAGTCTAGGATAGGCCGGAGGCCTCCTGTTCTTTTTGGTACCAGGAAGTACCTGCAGTAGAAGCCTTGCCCTTTCAGGTGGTGAGGCACCGGTCCCACCACCTGTTCCTTTAGAAGACTAGCCAACTCGTGAAGGAGGAGGTTCCTGTGTAGAGGGAGTCTTGGAGGCTCCGCTGGATAGTAGGAGGGGGGTAGCTGGTGGAAGTGGAGCATGTAGCCTTTTTGGACTATGCTCAGTACCCAGGTATCCCCTGTGATGGCTGGCCACCTGTAGGTGTACAGGGTCAGCCGACCTCCTGTGCTGAGTGGAGCCACTGGCGGAGGAGAGGCCATGCTGTGGAAGTCAAAACTCTGCTCCCTGCTGTGCAGGAGCCGGAGTTGGTGGCTTGGGGGTCTTCTACCTACGGGTCCCATGCCCCTGCCCCTTGGTCTGCTGGCCCTGTTGGGGAGCTGGAGAGGCCTGATACTGAGGATAGGTTTTGTAGGCAGCACCTTTCCTCGGGAAAAAGGTCTTTTTCCCCCGAGCCCTTCTTTTTTTGAGAAGGGGCAGAAGTTTTTTCTGGACAGCTTTGTCCTGGTGAGAGTCTTAGTCTCGATTTCTGCAGCCTTTTCAGTCATGGGCTTACCGAATAGGTTGTCACCTTGGCATGGGACATCGACCAACTTGTCCTGCACCCATGACTCCAGGTCCGATGACTGTGGCGAGGCCCAATGGCATGCACCGATGTAGCCGAAGCCTCGAAGTCATCATAGGCGGCGCGAGAGATAACTCTACTCTGTCCTATCTTATAATGGCGTTCATTTCTTATTTCCTTAAATGATGCAGTATTGTAAACCGCTCTAATATCTTTTGGTCTGAGCAGTATATCAAATTCAAATAAACATAAACATAACTTCGAGCACTCTCAGATCCCTGTAGACAAGGCTTTGAACCTCTGCAAGGGTTCCTCGGAGAGGCCAGCTGAGAACCCGGCAATCTCCTTTGCCAGGTCCCATAAGTAAATGCCCATGTACAGATGGTAAGTCTGGACAAGGCAAGATAGCATAGAGCCCTGGAAGCACTTTCGGCGGAACCAGTACAGTAAAGGCTTCCTTCGGAGGAAAATCATACTGGAGTGCTTCAAGCTCCTCAGCTCGAGGCTCCTCCTCGGCGTCTGCAGGGAATGCCAAGGCTTTGGCAATGTCCCTCACGAAGTCTGAGAACTGGGTATCCTCGGGTGGGGGGGGGGGAAACTTTCTGTGAGGCTCGGACTCCGGGGAGTCTGAAGGGACGCATCGGGTCCGGAAGGTGTCCGGGGACTTCTCATCCTCCATCTCCCACGCCGACTCCTCTGAGGAGTCGTCGAGCGGCTCCGGCCATGTGGGCCTCAGTGCTACCCGCCCTGACGCCGAGGGCACCGGCGTCGACGACCTCGGCCCCGCATGGGAGGTCGAGGGGGACCTTGGCCGAGGATTGACTCGAGACTTGATGGATTCAAGGATCGGCTCGGCTTCCGGGGTCGACTTAGACGTCGAGGTCCCGGTGGTCGGAGCAGATGCACCGGCCAGACCAGCGATCAGTACCCGCCGCTGTTCCATGAAGGCAGCCAAGCTGCTCTCCAAGGCCGTCAGCCTGAGTCCGAGCTCAGGAGACTCAGCAGCCCCAGACTCGGGCCCCGACATCGGTTCTCCTGGAGAAGAGTCCACGAGGACAACAGAACTTACATGACTCGGGGACTCTGGCTCCATGCGAGGTAGTTTGGAGGGCCTCTCTGACCCCAAGAGCCCGGGGCAGCGGTCAGGGCTACGCGACCTGGCCCTGAAGAACCCAAGGGCCTCCACTGACGCTGCCCTCACGAGCTTCTCCTTCCTTTTGTGCTCCCGGGTGGGAGACCCCCTCTCAGAGGAACCATGATGGCGCTTGGGGTCAGACTCCCGAGATGTTGAGGCCTCTGATGAAATCCGGGCCCGGCTGGACGCGGACTCTGAAAAAATTCTCACATGTTGATGCTGATGGCTCCGAAGTGCCTTCGACGACATTTTGCCGCATGGACCACAGACCAGCGGGTCATGGTCGGGCCCAAGGCATCGGAGGCAGCAGTCATGTGTGTCGGTGAGAGACATACGTTTCTTGCACTGATCACATTTTTTGAACCCGCTGGCAGCCAACGGGGAAGAGGGGCCCCTGTAAGGTCAAAAGACCGGGCTGCCAGTGAAAATAACAGAAAAAGCGTGAACGCTAGTCACAAAGGACAAAAACCAAAAAAGACGTTCCGGACTCGATACCGGTGTACCAAGCCCAGGCTGGACGGGGAACCAGCGTCGAAACGGATAAAGAAACGCGAAAAATAGCAGAAAAAAAATCTACTTTTCCCAGGTGACATGAACTACATCCGTTGGGCTCCGCGGAAAAAGAAAGACTGAGCAAGATGGCACCCTTGGGCGGGAAGGAGACCGCGCAGGTGCGCTGCATTCCCAAAGGCTTTCTTTGAAAGCTGGGGAAAGACTCCACACGGGGGCTCCGTCGGCGCTGATGTCACCCATATGTGAGGACTGACTTCCTGCTTGGTCCTGGAGAAATATTGATACACCAGGAAGATGTATTACAACTATTTGATAAATTGAAGAGTAGCAAATCACCTGGACCAGATGGTATACATACAAGGGTGTTGAAAAAATTGAAATATGAGATTGCAGACCTGCTATTAGTAATCTGTGAGCTATCATTAAAATCATCTGTAATACCTGAAGATTTGAGGATCGCCAATGTAACACCAATTTTTAAAAAGGGTTCCAGGGGTGATCCGGGAAACTACAGACCAGTAAGCCTTACATCAGTACCGGGAAAAAAGGTAGAAACCATCATAAAGAAGAAAATTACTCATCATGTAGATGTTGTTAAGTGCCGTCGAGTCGGAGTCGACTCATTGCGACCCTCTGGATAGCTATCCTAAATTGTGTTCGGTCTTCAGTCAGGCGGCTCATTGTTGACAGACTGATACCCGTAGCTGCTGTTACTGTATCGATCCATCTCATTGCTGGCCTTCCTCTTTTGCGTTGACCTTCTATCTTGCCAAGCATGATGTCTTTCTCTAATGATCTCTCTCTCCGCATGATGTGTCCAAAGTATGAAAGTCGAAGTCTTGTCATTTGAACTTCTAAAGAAAGCTTAGGTTTGATCTCCTCTAGTACAGACTGGTTTGTTCTTTGGGCAGTCCATGGTATACACAGTATTCGCCGCCAGCACCATAATTCAAAGGCATCAATTTTCTTCCTGTCTATCTTTTTCACTGTCCAGCTTTCACATCCATATGATGTTATTGAAAATACCATGGCTTGAACAAGTCGAATCTTTGTATGGAGAGAGACATCTCTGCTCTTGAGAATCTTATCTAGGTCTTTCATAGCCATTCTGCCAAGGGCAATGCGTCGTCTGATTTCTTGACTGCTTGTTGCTTCTTTAATGATAGTTGATCCAAGTAGGTTAAAGTTATTCACGATTTCAATTTCTTCTCCTTCGACGATGAACCTGTTGATTATGCCAGTTGTCATGATCTTTGTCTTCTTTACATTAAGGTGCAGGCCCATTTTGAGACTATGTTCTTTGATTGTGAGAAGCAAATGTTTCAGATCATCTTCACTTTCCGCCAGTAATGTGGTATCATCAGCATAGCGAAGGCTGTTGATGAGTCTTCCACCAATCTTCACACCTCTGTTGTCTTCATACAATCCTGCTTCTCTGATGATTTGTTCTGCATATAAATTAAACAGGTAGCGGGAAAGTATGCAGCCTTGTCTTACACCTTTGCTTATTTTAAACCATTCTGTTTCTCCTTGTTCCGTTCGAACTGTTGCTTCTTGATCAATGTACAGATTGCGCAAGAGAACGATCAAGTGTTCTGGTATACCCATGCTTCTTAATGTGGCCCAGAGTTTCTCATGGTTTACACAGTCAAAAGCTTTGCTATAGTCGATAAAGCACAAATAGATATCCTTTTGGTATTCTTTAGTCTTTTCAAGGATCCATCTCACATCCGCAATGATGTCTCTCGTTCCTCGCCCTTTTCTGAACCCTGCTTGCACTTCAGGTAGTTCTTGTTCGAGGTATGATTGTAGTCTCTTTTGAATAATCTTCAGTAGAATCTTGCTGGCATGTGGGATCAGAGCGATTGTACGATAATTTCCACAGTCAGTTGGATCACCTTTCTTTAGTATTGGTATAAACACAGATCTTTTCCAGTCAGTTGGCCATGATGCTGTCTTCCATATTTCTTGGCAGAGCCTTGTAAGTATGGTAACAGCTGCATCAGATTGCTGTAATACTTCTATGGGAATGCAATCAATGCCTGGTGCTTTGTTCTTTGATAAGGCTTTCAATGCTGCTTCAACTTCTTCTTTCATCACCAATGGTTCCAGATCATAAGGTACAGGTTGAAACGGCTGTTGGTCCACTTGATCTTTATCATATAAAAATTCTGTATATTCCTTCCATCTTTTCTTGATCTTCTCAGCATCATTCAACATAGAACCTTGAGCATCTTGTAACATTCCAATTCGAGGCTGGAACTTTTTCTTTAACTCTCGTAGCTTTAGGAAAGCTGATCTTGTTCTTCCTCTAATAGTTTCTGCTTCTATTTCCTTGCATGCGTCATTGTAGTACTTTTCCTTGTCCTGTCTTGCTGCACGTTGGAAATCTCTGTTGAGTTCTGTGATTGTCTTTCTTTCTCCTCTGGCTTTAGCTTCTCTGCGTTTCTGGGCAATTTTCAGAGTTTCTTCCGTCATCCATTTTGGCCGTTTTTTCTTTTTTACCTTTTGTAGAGACTTCTCGCTTTCTTCCAACAGAACCTTCTTGATGTCATTCCATAACTCTTCTGGAACTCTATCATTTGTATCTAAAGCAGCAAATCGATTTTGCAGGCAGTCTTTAAATTCCAGTGGTATATTCTCAAGGTCATATTTTGCTGCATTCATGAGTGGTTTGCTCTTTTTCAGCTTTAGCTTGAGTTTGCATACTAGTAGTTGATGATCTGTACCACAGTCGGCTCCAGGTTTTGTCTTTGTTGATGTTATAGAGCTTTTCCATCGTTGACTTCCACAGATGTAGTCAATTTGATTTTTATACAATCCATTGGGTGAAGTCCATGTGTACAGTCGCCGCTTGTGTTGCTGGAAGGTGGTGTTCGAGATGAATAGATCGTTGGTCTTGCAGAATTCTATCAGTCTTTCTCCAGCTTCATTTCTGTTGCCAAGTCCATATTTTCCAACTACTTTGTCTTCTTCTTTGTTGCCAACCTTTGCGTTCCAATCACCCATGACTATCAGGATATCCTGTTTGCATGTTCTGTCAATTTCAGCTTGTACTTGTTCATAGAACTCTTCAATTTCATTCTCTTCTGCAGCTGTTGTTGGGGCATATACTTGAATTATAGTTGTGTTGATAGGCATTCCTCGTAGACGAATAGAGATTAAGCGTTCGCTGACTGCATTGTATTTCATTACAGTTCTTGCAAGTTTCTTCTTTATTATAAATGCAACACCATTTCTTCTTTGTCTTTCATTTCCAGCATAGTAGACCATGTGATCTTCTGATGCAAAGTGCCCGATGCCAGTCCATTTCAGTTCGCTGACACCCAACAGATCAAGTTGTACACGTTCCATTTCATTCTTGACCACCTCCAACTTCCCTTGGTTCATGCTTCGTACGTTCCATGTTCCAATGTGTAAGACATCTTTACAGCTTCTGACTCTCATTTCATGCGCAGCTACATCAGCAGTAAGACGTCCCGAGGGCTTTGATCCAACCACATCATAAATGCTGGCTTTACTCTGAAACGTCTTCAGCTCTTCCCCAGTAGCTAGTTGAGTGCCTTCCAACCTGGGGGTCTCATCTTCCAGCACTACAGCACAATTTGTTTTGTTGTAACTATCCATTGGGTTTTCATGGCAAGATACAGAAGTAGATTGCCGGGCCTTTCTTCCGCGCAGTTTAAGTTTGGTGTTGTTGCCGTTGTCACAGAAATGTAATCCTCCGCCGTCAACACTATCCCATTCTGCTGCTGCCCAGATGGGTGGTTTGTCTTGGTCTGGCATCTCAGCTGAGACCTGTCCATCTTGGGAGACCCTGCCAGTAGTTAAACTACCGATAGTTTAGTTCTCAGCATCACTGATGCACACAAGCCCTCACAGCACGACAAGCTGCAAACCAAGTGAGGGCTTGAGGGCATGTAGATAGTCATGGCTTAATGGGAGACAGCCAACTTGGCTTTAGACAAGGAAGATCTTGTCTTACTAATCTGTTTGTTTTTTGAAGGTGTGAATAAACAGGTAGACAAAGGTGTGTCGGTTGATATAGTGTATCTGGACTTTCAGAAAGCCTTTGACAAGGTCCCTCATCAGAGACTTTTGGCAAAACTAAAAAGTCATGGGATAGGAGGCAGTGTACTACTGTGGATCAGGAAATGGTTAAAAGATAGAAAGCAGAGGGTAGGGCTAAATGGCCAACTTTCCCAATGGAAAAAGTTGAATAGTGGAGTACCGCAGGGATCTGTGCTGGGTCCGCTGCTTTTGGATATATTCATAAATGACCTGGAAAAGGGAATAACGAGTGAGGTTATCAAATTTGCAGATGACACAAAACTATTTAAAGTTGTTAAAACCCAAGAGGATTGTGGAAAATTGCAAAAGGATCTTGATAAATTGGATACTGGGCCATCCAAATGGCAGATGAAATTTAATGTGGACAAGTGCAAAGTTATGCACCTAGGAAAGAACCCAAACTTTGGTTACACAATGAAAAAGTACCACCTTAGAAACCACCACCCAGGAAAAGGTTTTAGGCGTCATTGGAAATAATATGTTGAAACCCTCTGCCCAGTGTGCAGCGGCAGCAAAGAGAGCAAATAGAATGCTAGGTATCATAAGGAAAGGAATGGAAAATAAAACAAAGGATATTATAATGCCTCTGTATTGTTTCATGGTACCACCACATCTTGAATATTGTGTGCAATTCTGGTCGCCGTATCTGAAAAAGAATATAGCGTTATTAGAAAAGGTACAGGGAAGAGCCACCAAAATGGTAAAGGAGATGGAAGGATACTCCTATGAAGAGAGGCTAAAAAGGTTAGGGCTCTTCAATCTGGAAAAGAGACGGCTTAGGGGAGATATGATAGAGGTCTATAAATTAATGAATGGAGTGGAACGGGTAAACGTAGATCGATTGTTTACATCATCAGAATATAAAAAGACTAGGGGACATGCAATGAATCTACAGGGTAACCTATTTAAGACTAATAAGAGAAAATATTTTTTCACTCAACGTGTTATCAAACTCTGGAATTTGTTACCGGAGGACGTAGTAAAAGCTGTTAGTGTAGCTGGGTTTAAAAAAGGTTTGGACAAGTTCTTGGAGGAAAGATCCATAAACCATTATTAAAAGGGACCCAAGATATCACTGCTTGACCCAATACAAGCATTGAGGAACCTGCGTCTTTTGGAGAAACTGCTAGGTACTTATGACCTAGATTAGCCACTCCTGGAAACAGGACACTGGGCTTGATGGACCTTGGTCTGACCCAGTATGGCATATCTTATGTTTTTAATTGTTAGAAATAGAAGAGAGAGTAAAAGAAAGAATGTTGTAATGCCTCTGATATTCCATGGTACGAATGCATCTTGAGTTTTGTGTGCAATTCTGGTCACCACATCTAAAAAATGATCATAGCACAATTAGAAAAGGTACAAAGAAAAGCAATCAAAATGATAAAGGGGACCTGAAAGACTCTCCTATGAGGAAAGGATAAAGAGGTTAGGGCTTCTTGACCTGGAGAACATAAGAACATAAGAACATAAGATATGCCATACTGGGTCAGACCAAGGTCCATCAAGCCCAGTATTCTGTTTCCAACAGTGGCCAATCTAGGTCATACGTACCTAGCAGTTTCCCCAAGGGACACAGGTTCCACAATGCGTGTATTGGTTCAAGCATTGATATCCTGGGTCCCTTCTTAATAATGGTTTATGGACCTTTCCTCCAGGAACTTGTCCAAACCTTTTTTAAACCCAGCTACACTAACAGCCTTTACTACATCCTCCGGTAACAAATTCCAGAGTTTGATTACACGTTGAGTGAAAAAATATTTTCTTTTATTAGTCTTAAATAGTTTACCCTGTAGCTTCATTGCATGTCCCCTAGTCTTTCTATATTCTGATAAGGTAAACAATCGATCTACGTTTACCCGTTCCACTCCGTTCATTAATTTATAGACTTCTATCATATCTCCCCTCAGCCGTCTCTTTTCCAGGTTAAAGAGCCCCAACCTTTTTAGCCTTTCTTCATAGGAGTAGCCTTCCATCCCCTTTACCATTTTGGTGGCTCTTCTCTGAACCTTTTCTAAAATTGCTATATCCTTTTTAAGATACGGCGACCAGAATTGCACACAATATTCAAGGTGCGGTCTCACCATGGAACGATATAGAGGCATTATAATATCTTTTGTTTTATTTTCCATTCCTTTCCTTATCATACCTAGCATTCTATTTGCTCTCTTGGCCGCCGCTGCACACTGGGCCGAGGGTTTTAACATGGTATCCACAAGGACGCCTAAATCTTTTTCTTGGGTGGTGGTTCCTAATGTGGAACCTTGCATCGTGTAACCATAGTTTGGGTTGTTCTTCCCTAGGTGCATAACCTTGCACTTCTCCACATTAAATTTCATCTGCCATTTTGATGCCCAGTCTTCCAATTTATCAAGATCCTCTTGCAATTTTCCACAATCCTCCTGGGTTTTAACAACTTTAAATAGTTTTGTGTCATCAGCAAATTTGATAACCTCACTCGTTATTCCACTTTCCAGGTCATTTATGAATATGTCAAAAAGCAGCGGACCCAGCACAGATTCCTGGGGTACACCACTATTCACCTTTCTCCATTGGGAAAATTGGCCATTTAGCCCTACCCTCTGCTTTCTATCTTTTAACCAGTTCCTGATCCACAGTAGTACACTGCCTCCTATCCCATGACTCTTTAGTTTTGCCAAAAGTCTCTCATGAGGGACCTTGTCAAAGGCTTTCTGAAAGTCCAGATACACAATATCAACCGACTCACCTTTGTCCACCTGTTTATTCACTCCTTCAAAAAAACATAACAGATTAGTAAGACAAGATCTTCCTTGTCTAAAGCCATGTTGGCTGTCTCCCATTAGGTCATGACTATCTATATGCTGAGTAATTTTATTCTTTATGATGGTTTCTACCATTTTTCCCGGTACTGATGTCAGGCTCACCGGTCTGTAGTTTCCCGGATCACCCCTCGAACCCTTTTTAAAAATTGGTGTTACATTGGCGATCCTCCAATCCTCAGGTATTAGAGATGATTTTAATGATAGTTCACAGATTACTGATAGCAGGTCTGCAATCTCAAATTTCAGTTCTTTCAACACCCTTGGATGTATACCATCCGGCCCAGGTGATTTGCTGCTCTTCAGTTTATCTAATAGTTGTAGGACATCTTCCCGATGTATCGATATTTCCTTCAATTCTTCCACACCTTTAAATACCACTTCAGTCGTGGGTAACATCCCTACATCTTCCTCAGTAAAGACCGAAGCAAAGAATTCATTCAGTCTCTCCGCTATCGCCTTGTCGCCTCTTAGTGCTCCTTTAACCCCTTTATCATCTAATGGACCAACTGACTCTCTCACGGGTTTTTTGCTACGAATGTACTTGAAAAGGTCTTTATTTCGCGTTTTTGCTTCCGCAGCAAGCTTCTTCTCAAATTCTCTCTTTGCCTGCCTTATCAATGCCTTGCATTTGACTTGCCAGTGCTTGTGCTGTTTCCAGGTTTCATCATTTGGTTCTTTTTTCCATTTCTTGAAAGATGCTTTTTTGGCAACAACAGCCTCTCTGACCTCAGCTTTAAACCATGCTGGCAATTTTTTGGACTTCCTTCCACTTTTCTTAAAGCGTGGAAGAGACAGTTGAAGGGAGATATGATAGAAATGTAAAAGATCCTTAATGAAATGGAATAGGCAAATGTTGACAAACTATTTACCTATGAAAAAATTGCAAAAACTAGGGGACACACCATGACATTACAAAGTAGTCCATTTAAAAAAAAACCAGGAGGAAATATTTTTTCACTCAACAGATAATTAAGCTCTGGAATTCATTCCCAGAGGATGTGATTAGAATCTTTTTTTAAACACAGCATAGCTGTGTTTAAAAAAAGGTTTGGACAAGTTCCTGGAGGAAAAGTCAATAAAGCTATTATTAAGATAGACGAGGGAAAGCCACTGCCTATCCCTAGGAGTAAGCAGTATGGAATTTTATTATCTTTTTAGAGTCTTCCAGGTACTTGTGATCTGACTTGGCCACTGCTGGAAACAGGATGTTGAGTTTGATGGATCCTTTGGTCTGACCCAATATGGCAATTCTTACGTTCTACGTGATAAGACTGGAGCAGAGAGTCTGAAAAGTCATGTATAGGTCCCTGCAACCAAGCTTGAAGTGGCACTGATGGCACAGCTATGGAGAGGATCTGAGCTGCCCTACCATGGAGTCACCTGTGCAAGAAGGTGCTCACATCCACTGGCTGGCCAGCAGGATCCGGCACAATCAGTTCAGTATAGGCATGACTTGAGATGCTATGCATTTTGGAAGGGGGTGGGAGGTGGTCTCTGTGGTAAGGAAGGCGGTTGCAGTGCTGACTTTTTCCTGCAGATGTTGTGGCATCAGCTTTAATGGTGCATCTGCTTCTGTTTTCATTTTTGTGAATCTCAGTGAGACTCCTCAGGGACTGTTACAGTACTTGGGGGGCTTCAGTGAGTCTCATCCTGGCTCGCCAGGCTTGTAAGCAGGTCATAGTAACATAGTAAATGACGGCAGATAAAGACCAGTATGGCATGATGGCTTAACTCTGCTTTTGAAATTTTTTGAGGGCCATTCCTGGATGACTCACAAAGGAGAGAAGCGTCTTATGTCCTCTTCAAAAGGAATGGGAAGCTGTTTTTATAGCTGGCTGTGCTTATGTGGCCTGGTGGGTTGGGTCTGAGGGCAGAGCTAAACACAGCTCCTAGAACTGCCTCAGACAATTTTGCCATGCTTTTCTATTCTTCCCTTTTTTAATTTGCTATTGCTGAGGAGAGCCACTTCTGGCAGATTAGCAGACAAAGACTGAAAGAGAGGAGTGATCACCAGCAATGGGAACCCCCACCAGTTTCTCCTAAGAGCTCTAAAAGCTTTCCTGAGCTATTACAGGAGGGGACAGCATGTTTGAGATGGAGTTGCCATCCAGTGTGCTTTTCTCCCTGCTTGTTGACATAAACCTATTACTTATTATCTTTTGTATGTTTACATTACATTAGAAACTTCAAATACCACCCTTAATTCAAAAAACAGCAAAGCAGCTTACAATGAAGAAATAAAAATAAAACAGAAAAGAAAGAAAAATGTACACAGTCTTTGCATCAGGTCCAGCTTACCCAATGATGCTAAACCCAGCCCTGAAGAAGATATATCTAGGACTCTTCAAAAGCTTGGGAGAAAAAGAACAAGGGCTTTTTAGAAATATGGCTGTAGAAGATTCCCAACAGAAACATGCACACATCATTTGGTGTTGTGAAAAACTTAAAACTGAAGATATTTTTAAAAAAGAGAGTGAAAAAATTGTCATGTTTTATGTTTGTTGCTGGTAGCACATTTTAAATTCACAGTCTGACGTTTCTACTGAAATGGAAGAAGCTCAAACTGATGTCATAACTGAAATCCAGGACACTTTCCTGCACATTTCTTCCACAATGTTCTTACAGTGGCAAATATCCTGTGAATGATAAACAGCAGGGAATTAAGGCAGTGTGCAGGCTTGTCTCTTGAGAGCTGTTTAAGCAAACTCATCATATTTAAACATCTGCAGAATTTGCTATTTCCAGTGTGAAAATCCTTGCTAAAGAACGACTGTAGACGGCATGACAAAATGATGCACATGGGAAGCAAGGTATGCACATGGGAAGACAAAACAACAAACCAGAAAGCTGGAGAGGAAAGGGAGATAAAAAAAGGCAGAGAAACTATACAAGAACTAATTAGCCTTTGAAAACATTATTATGGTATATTGCAACATATAACTGTAGAAAAATAGAAAACAAAATTTAAAATCGTCATGAAAAATGATATATAATGGCTTTGCTAGATTGCTGCCCTCATTTAGTTCAGATTTGTACTAAAACAGCTGCTTCCACACAGTGGCTATCAAGCCTGCATATCATAATCCTAACTCAGCCGAGTTCTGTTCTTCCTCTTCAATATAAACTGCTTTAAGATAAAATGGTATATAAAATAAGTCAAATAAATAAATATGTAAGAGTAGTTACTCACCTGTAACAGGTGTTCTCCAGGAGCAGCAGGAATCAGTCCTCACTTATGGGTGAAATCGACGCCGATGGAGCCCCCGTGCGGAGCATTTCCCCAGCTTTCTATGAAAGCCTTTGGGAATACTGCACGCATGCGCGGTCCCCTTCCCGCCTAAAGGTGCCATCTTGCTCAGTCCTATGACATAGCTAAAAAACAGCACACAAAAATGTAAAAATGAACTATGTACAAGTGCAACTCCCAGGGGAGGAGGGAGGGTTGTGAGGACTGATTCCTGCTGCTCCTTGAGAACTGTTACAGGTGAGTAACTACTCTTTCTCCAGGACCAAGCAGGAAGTCAGTCCTCACTTATGGGACTCCCCAGCTTCAGGCTACCGGGAACCCAGAGCTGAAAAATGAGCTCCCTCTAGCCGCAGCATCAGAGAAAGGATTTCACTGAAACATACCTCCACCGGTAGCCCAACCAGAGGGCTGGAGGGTAGGAGTTGCCTAAACCTCGAAGAGATTCCGGAGCACTACCTGACCGAAAGCACTGTCCCTATGGGACTCCCTCTCCAGGCAGTAATGGGCCGCAAAGGTCTGGCTTGAGGACCAAGTTGCAGCCCTGCAGATGTCTGCCAACGGTACAGAGTGGAGATGAGGCACTGAGGCAGCCATTGCCCTGACACGGTGGGCCGTGACCCGACCCTGCAAGGGAAGGTCAGCTGCCCTGTAAGCCCAGGCGATACAGACAGCCACCCAGATGGACAAGGTACGCTTGGAGACAGGTAACCCCAAAGTTATTAGGATCAAAAGATACGAAGAGCTGAGTAGCCGTCCTATGCCCCTGCGCACGTTCAAGGTAGAAGGATAAGGCCCTCCTACAGTCCAGGGTATGCAGGACTGTTACAGCCCAGCTGGCATGAGGCCTAGGGAAGAACGTTGGAAGAACCACCTCCTGGTTGAGATGGAAAGAGGAGACAACCTTTGGGAGGAACTTAGGGTGAGTCCTAAGGACTACCCTGTTCCTATAGAAGCGATTGTATGGCCTGTCACAGACTAGGGCTTGAAGCTCACTCACTCGCATGGCCGAGGTGAGGGCCACTAGGAAGAGAGTCTTCCAAGAAAGGAAGCGGAGAGGACATGTCACCATCGGCTCAAAAGGTGGGTGAGTCAGTTTCTGCAAGACCACATTCAACTCCCACTCAGGGGCCAGTGGATGGAGAGGAGGCTTGAGCAATAGCAAGCCTCTGAGAAATCTGGACACCAAGGGGTGAACCAACAAAGAGTGTCCTTCCACCAGAGAGTGGTGAGCCGCCAGAGCAGAGAGGTGGACCCGAACAGAATTGGACTTAAGGCCCTGATTGGACAAGTGCAGCAGGTACTGAAGCACTACTGGCACAGTGCAGGAGAAAGGATCTGCCTTGTGTTGCTGACACCACAAGGAGAACCTTCTCCACTTCAGGGCATAGGTTTTCCTGGTGGATTGCTTTCTAGAGGCCAAGACCACCTCTTCCACTTCCTGAGGCAAGCCCCAGGGAGCCAACACTACCCTTGCAGCCTCCAGGCCATCAAATTGAGAGATTTGAGATTGGGGTGTAGAAGGGAACCCTGATCCTGAGAGAGAAGATCGGGTTGCAACCCCAGAGATAGTAGTGTCTCCACTGCCAGTTGAAGCAGAAGTGGGAACCAGGGCTGCCTCGGCCATCTGGGAGCTACCAGAAGTACCGAGGTCTTGTCCCTTAGAATCTTGAACAATGTTCGGGCCACCAGAGGTGTGGGAGGAAATGCATATAGGAGACCCTGGGACCAAGAAATGAGGAAGGCATCTGCTGCTAACCTCAGGGGGTGCGGTTGTCTGGAACAGAACCTGGGTAGTTGGTGATTCAGGGGACTGGCAAAGAGATCCATGGATGGAAGTCCCCATTTCAGGAAAATTTTCTGAACCACCAATGGGTGCAGTTGCCACTCGTGGGGCTGCAGAATCCTGCTTAACCTGTCTGCCAGGAAGTTCTCCTGGCCAAAGAGATACACAGCTTTGAGAAACATGTTGTGCTTGAGCGCAAAGGAACACAGGGCCTGTGCCTCCAGACACAGGGGCCTGGACCCCGGGCCTCCCTGTTTGTTCACATAGAACATGGCCACTTGATTGTCCATCTGAACCAGAACAGACTGGTGAGCCAAAGTGTGAGAAAAGATCTTGAGGGCTAAACGGAAAGTCCGAAGTTCTAGTAGGTTGATCTGTTGCGTGGCCTCCCATGGAGACCATAGGCCTTGAGTGCACCGTCCCAGACAATGTGCACCCCAGCCCTGCAAGGAGGCATCTGTTGTCAACACCACTGTGGGGATAGGCACCTGAAAAGGCACTCCCTGAAGTAAGTTGGGAGGGTGTAGCCACCACTGCAGGGAATCCAGGAAGGGTTTGGACACTCTTACTTTGTATGCTAGGCGCCCTGTGGCTTGCTTCCACTGAGTTCTGAGGCACCACTGTGCAGGCCTCATGTGGTGGCGGGCATTGGGGGTCACATGTACTGTCGATGCCATGTGGCCTAGGAGCTGCAGACAGAGCCGGGCAGAAACCCTTGGCATGCTGAGAAAGCGGGATGCCAGCTCTATGAGCCTTTGCGCCCTGTCATCTGGCAAGTAAGCCCTGGCTTGCAGAGAGTCCAGCCGCGCCCCTATGAACTCTAGGTTCTGGGAGGGGAGCAAAGTGGACTTTGCAAAGTTTATGACAAAGCCTAGGTGCTGAAGGAGTGATACAGTTCGAAAGGTGGCCTGCCTGGCCTCCTGGTAAGTCTGACCCCTGATGAGCCAGTTGTCCAGATAGGGGAAGACAAAAACACCTTGAGTCCTCAAGTAGGCCGCCACCACAGCCAGGCACTTCGTAAAGACCCTTGGGGTGGAGATTAGGCCAAAAGGCAGTACTCTGTACTGGTAATGGTTTCCTCCCACAATAAACCTGAGGTACTTTCTGTGGTCTGGATGAATGAGGATGTGAGTGTACGCATCCTTGAGATCTAAGGAGCATAGTCAATCTCCCTGCTGGAGGTAGGGCAGAAGTGTTCCAAGAGTAAGCATCTTAAACTTTTCTTTCTCCAAGAACCTGTTGAGGTTCCTGAGGTCTAGAATAGGCCTGAGGCCACCGGTTCTCTTTGGCACGAGGAAGTACCTGGAGTAGAAACCGTGCCCCTGCAGGCGAGGAGGTACAGGCTCCACCTCCTTGTCCAGAAGCAGACCTTGAAGTTCTTGAAGGAGGAGGTCTGTGTGTAGAGAAGGCCTTAGAGGTTCTCCTGGGAAGTAGACAGGGGGCAACTGCTGGACATGGAGCATATAGCCTCTGTGGACTATGCTCAATACCCAAGCGTCCCCTGTAATGGGTGGCCACCTGTGGGCAAACAGGCCTAGATGACCTCCTGTGCAGGAAGGGGGCAGCAGAAGTGGAAAGGCTATGCTGTGGGAGTCAAAAACCCCCTCCCTGCTGAGTAGGAGCAGGAGCCGGAAGCTTGGGGGTCTTCTGCCTACGGGGCCCATGTCCCTGCCCCTTGGCCTGCTGACCCTGCTGGGGAGCTGGGGAGGTCTGGTACTGAGGGAAAGGTATGTAGGCAGCTGTCTTTTTCAGGTAAAAGGGCTTTTTACCCGAACCCTTCTTTTTGTGAGAAGGGGCAGAAGTCTTTCTGGACAGCCTTGTCCTAGTCAGGTGCTCAGTTTCGAGCTCAGCCGCCTTCTCGGCCATGGGTTTGCCAAAAAGGTTTTCACCTCAACAAGGGACATTGACCAACTTGTCCTGTACCCAGGGCTCGAGGTCCGATGATTGCAGCCATGCCTGGCGTCGGGCTCCGATGCCGGCTGCCGCTACTCGAGCCGAAGCCTCGAAGCCATCATAGGCCGCTCGGGACATGAACTTCGAGCAGTCCCGGATTCCTGAGGACAAAGACTGGAACCTCTGCAAAGGTTCCCCGGAGAGGCCAGCAGAGAACCCGGCAATCTCCTTCGCCAGGTCTTGTAATTACATGCCCATGTACAGCTGGTAGGCAAGCAAGCATCGAGCCCTGGAAGCACTTTCTGCCAAAAGCATCCAGGTTTCGGGCCTCCCTGCCGGGAGGCACCGCAGAGTGCATTTTCTGGCTCTTCAGACGATGCATGGCCAATTCCACCACCATGGAATGGTGCGGCAGCTGCGCCTTCTGGAATCCAGGGCTCTTACGGAGTCGATAGATAGAATCGACCTGCTTGCTTAAAACTGGCGCCGAGGCCGGTGCCTCCCACATCCGGAAGAGGAGCTGTTCCAGCATCGGAGGGACCGGCACAGTAAAGGCCTCCTTCGGAGGAGAGTCATACTGGAGGGCCTCGAGCTCCTCTGCTCGAGGCTCCTCCTCAGGGTCCGAGGGAATCGCCAACGCCTTGGCCATGTCCCTGACGAACTCCGAGAACCTGGTGTCCTCTGGTGGGGACCTACTCCGGGGCTCGGACTGCGGTGAGTCCAAAGGGACGCACCGAGTCTGAAATGTATCGGGGGACTCTTCGTCCTCCGTCTCCCACGCTGACTCATCCGAAGAGGAGTCGGGGGGGCTCCGACTGCACGGGTCTCGGTGGCACCTGCCCCGACGCCGAAGGCACCAGCGTCGACGCCCTCGGTTCCGAGCGGGAGGTCAAGGGTGACCGTGATCGAGGACGACTTCGAGTCTTCATGGTCTTGAGTATCGGCTCGGTCTCCGGGGTCAACTTCGACATCGGTGTCCTGGTGGTCGGGGCAGATGCACCAGCGAGGCTGGCCATCAGTACCCGGCTGCTGATCCATGAAGGCAGACAGTCTGCACTCCAAGGCTGTCAGCCTGAGTCCAAGCTCAGGAGACTCAGCAGCCACCGCCTCAGGTCCCGGTGGCGCCGGGGCCGACGTCAGCTCCCTCGGAGGAGAGTCCACGAGGACCACAGGACTTACGTGTCTGACGGGCTCCGGCTCCACGCGAGGCAGTTTGGACGGCTTCTCCTGCTCCAAGGGCCCGGGGCGGCGGTCGGGGGTCTTAGACCTGGTTCTCGAGAAACCAGGGACCTCTTCAGACGCCACCCTCACGAGCCGTTTCTTTCTCTTACGTTCCCGATTGGGGGACCCCCTGTCCGAGGAACCCTGGCGATGCTCGGGATCAGACTCCTGAGATGTCGAGGCCTCAGATGAGGTCCGGGCCTGGCCGGAGGCAGAATTTGAGAAAATCCTCTCTTTCTGATGCTGACGGCTTCGAAGTGCCTTGGTGGACATTTTGCCACACGGGCCACAGATCATAGGATCATGATCTGGGCCTAGGCACCGAAGGCAGCAGTCGTGTGTGTCGGTGAAAGACATCAGTTTCTTGCACGGATCACACTTTTTGAAACCACTGGAAGCCATTGGGGAAAAAAGGGCCCCCGTGAGGTCAAAGGACCGGCTTTCCAGGGAAAAGGCAAAAAAGGGCGCGAATGCCAGCTACGAAGGGCAAAAACCGAAAAATAGAAGACTGGCTCGATACCGGTGTACCGAACCCGGCGGGAAGGGGAACCAGCGTCGAATCGGAGAAAAAGAACGAAGTAATCGCAGAAAAAAACGTCAACATTTCCGGGTGACATGGACAGACGTCCGATGGGCTCCACGGAAAAAGAAAGACTGAGCAAGATGGCACCTTTAGGCGGGAAGGGGACCGCGCATGCGTGCAGTATTCCCAAAGGCTTTCTTAGAAAGCTGGGGAAATGCTCTGCACAGGGGCTCCATCGGCGTTGATGTCACCCATAAGTGAGGACTGACTTCCTGCTTGGTCCTGGAGAAAATAAATTACATGAAAAGGGAGAAGAAACGTCAGAATATTTTCAAATTAATTTTTGTACTTGCTGTTCTCTGGGAACAAGGAATAAGTCTGTCCTCACATATGGGTGACATTGGCACTGATGGAGCCTGTGCAGTAATCTCACCCCAGCTTTCAAAGAAAGCCTTTGGGAGATCCACCATGCATGTGCCTTCCCATCCAGGGGTGCCATCTTGCCTCAGTCTCCTTTTTTCTGTGAATCCCATCGGAGGTTCGTCTGCACCCTGGAAAAGGTTGATTTTCCTATTTTGCTCTTTTTCAATTTTTCCTTCTCTGGTATGCGTACCAGTCCCTTCTCGTCCTCCAAGGTCTGCTGCTGCCTCGGCACTGCATTTTTCTCAGGTCTTTTTGCCCTTCAGGGTCTTTTTTCAGTGCGTGGAAATTCCTCTTGCCCTCCCTGGCCAGGAAGCTTGAGAATGAACCCACAGGCACCATCTTCCCTGCTATGTCCTCGGCCAGTGAGTTCAAGCAGTGCGGCCACTGCGGATGCACTATGTCCCGCACAATTGCTGTCTTCATTGCCTCAGTGCAGACCACGATGACTCCTCTTGTGGGCTCTGTCAGCAGATGACGAGCAAAGGATGGAAGAATTGTGCAACGGAGTGACAGTCCATGTTCGAGAACATCTCTGTCTTGACCCCAGCATCGCTTGTGGAGCTGGCACCCTCGGCCTCATACGACGAACATGTCCTTTCTGAGCCCCAAGGTTGCAAGAGCGTTGGACAGGTGATTGTCTTCTGAGGATCATTCCCTGAAGAGTCGGGTGACATCGGTGACATCATCGGGAGATGATACCGGAGCCGTGGATAAGTCCCACAGTCAGCGGCATCAGAGCCCATGGCCCAGAGGCCTGCTCCATGGATGCCTTGGGCAGAAAGTGCTACCAGAGCTTGATGCTCGTCCGCGGGATTCAGGTCTACCAGCTCTATATGGGTATGTACTTACAAGACAGGGTGAAGGAGCTCGCTGGGTTCTCCTCTTCAGCGGTTTCAGACCATGACCTCGATGGTCAAGGAGTGCTCCAAATTCATCACTCTTGCGGCCTATGACGGCTTTGAGTTGGTGGCCAGAGTAGCTGTGGTGGGCATTAGTGCCCGCCACCAGGCCTGGCTATAGTCCTCCAATTTGCAGCAATGAGTACAGGACAAGGTAGTCGATGTACATGCCAGGGAGAGAATCTCTTCGGCATGTCTATGACTGATAAGGCCACCGAGCTGTAGTCCATTCCTGACCAGGACCAGGCTCTCCAAGAAAACCGCTGACCCTTCTCAATGGGGGGCTTTGGGGAAAAAGCCCCCTTACCCAAAGAGGAAGGCTTATGGAAACAACCCCCACTACTCGGCCTTCCCAGCACCCCAAAAGGGTCAGCAGGCCAAGGAACATGAGCATGGGCCACGTAAGCCTAAGACCCCCAAGTCCCAACTGCAACCGGGTGAGGGGGAGGCTTTTGACTCCTTGGGAATAGCCTCTTCTCCCCCCAGGAGGTCTAGTCCCGCAGTACATGGAGGGATGTTTGGTATACTTTGCCAGCCAGTGGCCAAGCATCACCACTGACACCTGGGTCCTTCAGGTGGTGGAGGAGGGCTACCTCCTCCATTTCGATCAGACACCGCCCCCACTCTTTCCAGGGGAACTTGCAATGACTCCCCTTCACAGAGACTTGCTCTAGCGAGAGCTCGCCGGGCTTCTGACTGACAAGGCAATGGAACTGGTCCTTTCCCAACTGAGGGATGAGGGGCTTTACTCCAGGTACTTCTTGGTTCCCAAGAGACCGGCGGCTTTTGCCCTATTCTGGATCTTTGAGATCTCAACAAGTTCTTGGTGAAGGAGAAGTTCAAGATGCTCTCCCTTGGAACACTGCTGCCTTACCTCCGCCAGGGAGACTGGCTATGTTCCTTGGATCTCAAAGATGCATACACACACATTCCCATCCATCCACACACCGGCTGTACCTCCGGTTTGTCATCAGAGGAAGCCACTACCAATACAAGGTTCTACACTTTGGCCCCAAAGGTGTTCACCAAGTGCCTAGCGGTGGTCGCTGCCCATCTACGGCTGTTGGGGGTGTTTGTTTTTCCTTACCTAGATGATAGCTGGTCAGGGGTGGCACAGCCATAAAGGTGCAGTGGGCAGCAGGCAGCACCATTCTCACTCTGGAGCACCTGGGGTTTGTCATCAACTACTTCAAGTCCCACTTGCAACTGACTCAAAGCCTGGAGTTCATAGGGGTGTTGCTGGACATGATCCAGGCCTGAGCCTTCCTCCCCCTTGATAGGGCCCAGCGGCACTCGCAAGGGACATCCAGAGCTATACCTCGGCCTCCTGGGGCACATGGCCTCAATGGTGCACATCACAGCTGATGCCCATCTCCACATGCAACCAGCACAGTGGGCCCTCTGCCCCAGTGGTCCCAGGCAATAGGGCACCTGCAGGACAGAGTGGCCATCATCCGTCACCTTGCTGAGTCCCTCAACTGGTGGCAGCAGCCATCGAACCTGCAGGCAGGGATGCCTTTTCATGTCCCAGTTCCGCAAAGGGTCCTCACCACGGATGCCTCCAAGTTGGGCCAGGGAGCCCATTGCAGCGACCTCCGTATTCAGGGCCTGTGGTCAGCCTCCAACAAATCAACTTCCAGGAGCTTGGAGTGATAGCCTGCACCATCTGGGCTATTCAGCACCGCCTGTGGAACCAAGCCATCCTGATCCAGATGGACAATCAGGTGGCAATGTTCTACATCAACAAACAGGGGGGCACGGGATTGTCCCTCCTGTGCTCGGAGACGGACCATCTCTGCAAGTTCACCAGGGAGAGCGGGGTGCTCCTCAGAGTGGTATATCTTCCCGAGCAGGACAATGTTCTGGCAGACTGCCTCAGCTGGGTTCTCCAGCACCACAAGTGGTATCTCGCCCTGCGGGTGGCTAAGAGACTGTTCAGCCGTTGTGGCCTTCCTGTGCTGGATCTCTTTGCCAGCCCAGCCAATGCTCAGCTGACTCACTTTTCCTCCAGAACACCATACCCCTCTCCTGGGTGACAGTTGATGCGTTTCTCATTCTGTGGACGGAAGGACTCCTTTATGCCTTCCCTCCCATTCAACTCATCATCAAGACCCTCTTCAAGTTCCAGCTTGACTGGGCCACCCTGATTCTCATAGCACCCCGTTGGCCCTGGCAGCACTGGTTCCTGCTGCTTCTTAGCCTGTCCCAGGCACCTCCAATCCCCCTGGGGAATGCCCCGAACCTGCTCTCGCAGAAGGCAGGATCTCTTCTGCACCCCAACTTGGGGTCCCTGGCCCTGACGGCCTGGCTGATGAAAGGATAGCCCTGGCCCAGTTTGACTTGCCCAGAGAGGTGGAGGAGGTCCTGCTGGTCTCAAGCAAGGACTCCACCTGGCGGGCATATGCCTTCAAATGGCATTGCTTCTTGGTTTGGTGTGTGGAAAAGGGTGCTAACCCCTTCTCCAGCTCTGTCCAGCTGGTGCTGCAGTACCCGCTCTATGCTGGTTTGAAATCTAACTCCATCAAAGCTCATCTCAGTGTGCTCTTGGCACACACTACCACCCCTCACTGAGGTGAAGGCCCTCTACGCTCAGCCTGTTGTGGCTCGCTTCTAGAGAGACCTTCTGTTCTCTCGACCACCCATTCGTTCGCCAGTGGCGATATGGGATCTCAATGTGGTCTTCTTAAAGCTCATTGCCCCACCTTTTGAGCCACTGGCTTCCTGCCACCTCAAGTATTTGTCCTGGAAGGTGGTCTTCCTCATGGTGCTTACGTCTGCCCGCAGAGTAGTGAGCTCCAGGCGCTAGTGGCTCATGCCCCTATACCAGGTTTCACAGGAACAGGATGGTTCTTCAGATGCATCCCAAGTTCCCCCAAAGGTGGTCTCTCCGTTCCACCTCAACCAGGTGGTAGTTCTTCCCACCTTTTTCCCATGTCCTCACGCCAGTAGGGTGGGGGATGCTCTCCATACACTGGACTGTAAACGGGCATTGGCCTATTACTTAGAGCGGACCAAGCCCCATTGCCGTTCCTCTCAGCTCTTCATTTCCTACAACCCTAATCGCGTGGGCGTAGCGATCTCCAAGCATACTCTGTCCACCTGGGTGGCAAACTGTATTACCTTCACCTATGGCAGGCTGGTCTCCCGCTGGAGCATCACATCATAGTGCACAGCATCCGGGCCATGGTGGCTTCTAGGGTGAACCTCCACTCAGTCCCCTTAACGGAGATCTGCTAGGCTGCCACCTAGTCCTCAGTTCACACCTTCGCAGTGCATTACTGCCTGGAGGAGTCCGAGTGGGACAGGGCCTTTGCCAGGCTGTACTCCATTATTTGTCTGGGGTTTAAGGCAACTCCTGCCCTCCAGCCCTTCTGTGTGTCCGGCTATCGGCCAGCTTGTTTCCCTAATCGACGCAGGGATCACTGACGAGGTCTTGCAATTGAACTGTACCTCTCACTGTTCCTCAAGGTTCATTTTTTAGGGGCCGCCCATGGCTTACAGTTTTTTCCGTAGCCTGTAGTTAGGGAGTCATATGTAAGGACTGACTTCCTGCTTGTTCTCGGAGAAAGCGTAGTTACTCACCTGTAACAGGTGTTCTCCGGGGACCGCAGGAATCAGTCCTCACAACCCTCCCTCCTCCCCGTGAAATAACTCAAGACTCAAGACAGCAACAAAAAGAAGAGCAATGTCCTCCTACTAAGGCAAGACGGCTCCCTTGGGCAGGAAGGCAACCACACATGCATGGTGGATCTCCCAAAGGCTTTCTTGGAAAGCTGGGGAGAGGTTACTGCTCGAGCTCTGTCAGTGCCGACATCACCCATATGTAAGGGCCGATTCCTGCTGTTCCTGGAGAACACCTGTTATAGGTGAGTAACTATGCTTTTTCACTTCTTTTATGCCCCTCCTCCACCCTAGATGGCATACATGAATGACACATGCACTCACTGGCTAAAAGAACTGGGGGGAATTTTCCTTTGACACTTCTTCAGTGTTGAGGGCCAACTGTCTTTCTTCCCTCTCTTTAGAGCTCAGTGCATCACTTCTATAGCATGCCTGATCCCTGCTAGCCTTTACACATGAGTTTCCTGCATATCAGCTTTAGCCGCATCTTTCAAATTCAGTTTATTTAGTTTTAGGAAGCAATGTGATTATCTTAATACACTTGAATATGCAGAAATAAAAGTGAACCAAGTTATAGGATGTGCCATTTTACTGAGCGAATTAATACATTTGTGACTACTTTTCAACGGTAACTCTTTGCACTTCAAATACAAATACTTATGTTGCAACTTTGCCTACAATTTACTTGTGCAGTGTTTTATATATTCAGATATCTTATTTTGCACAGAGTCAATGAAGGGTATAAATCTTGAAATTTAGCCTTCGATATTAGACTAAACAAAGTTTTTCCCTCCTGAAACTTCTTTGACCTTTATTCCAAACTATCAATCTATTTAGCACTATGAACTGTAATTTATTGTTTTCAGCCACTAGGAGAAACTGTGCTTTGACTACCCCTTTGAGCATATTATTGCAAGGAAACAGGATTCTAATACCCAAGGCAGCAACTTTTTAAAAAATATTTTTTTTTATTTTAGCCAGTATGATTGAAGAGAACATACTTGAATGATAAGTAATACCTGTATAGGTCATATCTCTGGGCCTTCATTACTTATGTTTGACTTCTGTGTCAAGATAGTGTTATTTGAAGTCAAGAATGCAGTTCAAACTGTTCATTAAATATATTTTCAAATAGGTATAAGAGCTTAGTATAGTTTGGTTAAGAACATAATTCAACATATAATACTATTGCATTCCTTTATATATTGTCTTTGGAACTTAATTCTCTGAGGTTCTGCAGTGTACTCTGAAATGAATGAAGGAAACTACCCGAGCCAGCATGATAACTGAGTTGTGGTGTTAAGTGCTGCCTTGTATTGTGACACGAGTTTGATTTCTGAACACAGACACTGCTATCAAGGTCAGCTAGGGTTATGAATACCATGAAGGCAGTATTTACAACCTCTCTTCCCTTATGGGGTTTGGGGTTGAGAGCCTCAATTGTTGCTCAACAGTGATACCTAGCAGCTAGACTCAGGGACCACAACTGTATGCTCCATAGGGCACCTGGTTGTGTGACTTAGTCAAAAATGCATTACTGCAAAAGTCTGCTTAAAGGGAGAAAGAATTAAGAGAGGTAAATTATGATGAGATTGTTGCAAGTGAAAGCTTTGGTGGCTAGTTTTCAGCCTCAGCTTTGAACAAGATGGAAGAATAAAGGAGAGAGGATAGTAGCAGGTCAAACCAGCAAGCGAAGAATATGAATGGAGTTTATTCAGCAGTGGCAATTAGTGCTGCTACAGTGGCTAGCCGCCAGCAATGAACCTTAGACCAGGATATTCAATGCCGAGATCATATCCGACCACCGGCATTAAATGTCCAGGTCAGACGCAGAACCCGGAAGCTAACCAGACGACGACTATATTCAGCTGCTACACGGTTAGCTTTGGTGGCAAACGTTAGGGAAGCCTTTTCTGTGACTAACTTCTGCCGTCAAGGGATAATCGGGCAGCAGCTCAATATTGCCACTGCCCAATTATCCCTGTGTGCCACCCCCTAGTGCTAATCGGTTAGCATTGGGGCGTACAGTGTTGGGAGCCATGGATATTCAGCAGCACTAATAGTGTTAGTGCCGCTGAATATCCCGTTCACTGCAATTAACGCAGTTAGCAGCCTATTTAGTCCACCCTTCCATATCAACTACAATAGCCTTTTTTCCTTTAGAGATCTTGTGTATGTCCATGCTTTCTTGAATTCAGATACTGTACTTGTCTCTAGTACCTCCACTGGGAGACTATTTCTTTCTTTATTAATTATTATTACTATTATTAGTATTTATCTCATGCCTTTCCAGGAGAAGATCGAGTTACATTCAAGTACAGTATGCATTTCCACTCATCTACCATTCCTTCTGTAAAGAAATATTTCCGTATATTACTCCTGAGTCTATCTGCTTTCACCCACATCCTATGTCCTCTCGCAGCAGAGATTGCTTTCAAAGAGGCTCTCCTCTTGTGCATTTATACCACAGAGGTATTTAAATGTCTCTATCATATTTCCTCTATCCTGCCTTTCCTCTAATATATACATATTAAAATCTTTAAGTCTGCCCCCATATGCTTTATAACTAAGACCACTAACCATTTTAGCAGCCACACTCAACACCAACTCCATCCTGTTTATATCCTTTTGAAGGTGTGGTCTCCAGAACTGCACACAATACTCCAAATGAGGTCACACCAATGACATATACAGAGGCACAATCACCACCTTTTTTCTGCTGGCCATTCCTCTCCCCAGGCACCCAAGCATCCTTCTGGCTTTCGCTGTCGCTTTTTTACCTGTTTAAAAACAGTAACGCCCAGGTCCTGCTCTTCCTTCACTGGTAGAAGTACTTCACCCCCTAAATTGTATCACTCCCTTGGATTTTCATAACCCAAATGCATGATCCCTGCACTTTTTAGCATTAAAGAGTAGTTACTCACCTCTAACAGGTGTTCTCCAGGAGCAGCAGGAATCAGTCCTCACATATGGGTGACGTCGGCGCCGATGGAGCCCCCGTGCGGAGCATTTCACCAGCTTTCAAAGAAAGCCTTTGGGAATTGCAGCGCGCATTCGCGGTCCCCTTCCCACCCAAGGGTGCCATCTTGCTCAGTCTGATGACATAGCTAAAAGACAGCAAAAAAATTAGCAAAAATAAATCATATGACTGCAACTCCAAGGGGAGGAGGGAGGGTTGTGAGGACCGATTCCTGCTGTTCCTGGAGAACACCTGTTACAGGTGAGTAACTACTCTTTCTCCAGGACCAAGCAGGAAGTCAGTCCTCACATATGGGACTCCCCAGCTTAAGGCTACTGGAGACCTCAAGCCGAAAAAATGAGCTTCCTCTAGCTCGTCAGTACGTAAGGAAGGAATCTTCTCTGAGAACGCCCCCGACCGGTAGCCCAACACCAGGGCCAGAGGGTAGGAGTTGCCTAAACCCCAAAGAGATTATGGAGTACTGCCTGTCCGAAAGCACTGTCCCTGCAAGACTCCCTCTCAAGGCAGTAATGGGCCGCAAAAGTCTGGCTTGAAGACCAAGTAGCAGCCCGGCAGATGTCTGCCAACGGAACAGAGTGGAGATGAGCCACTGACGCAGCCTTCGCCCTGACACGATGAGCCATGACTCGACCCTCCAACGAGAGGCCGGCTGCCCCATAAGCCCAGGCGATACAGTCAGCGACCCATATGTACAAAGTACGCTTGGAGACAGGTAACCTCAGCTTATTGGGGTCAAAAGAAACGAAGAGCCGAACAGCCCTCCGATGCTCCCGCATACGGTTAAGGTAGAAGGATAACGCCCTCCTACAGTCCAGGGTATGCAGGACCATCTCAGCCCGGTTGGCATGCGGCCTGGGAAAGAAGGTCGGAAGAACCGCCTCCTGATTGAGGTGAAAAGGAGAGACAAACTTAGGGAGAAACTTCGGGTGAGTCCGTAAGACTACCCTATTTCTGTAGAACCTAGTGTAAGGGGGATCAGACACTAGTGCCTGAAGTTCACTCACTCGCCTAGCAGAGGTAAGAGCTACCAGAAACAAGGTTTTCCAGGAGAGAAAACGGAGAGGGCAGGTAGCCATAGGTTCAAATGGCGGACAAGTAATCCGCTGTAAGACCACATTTAGATCCCACTCAGGGGCTGGTGGACGTAAAGGAGGCTTAAGCAGGAGGAGGCCTCTGAGAAAACGAGCCACCAAAGGGTGGATGGAAAGAGGCCTGCCGTCCACCGGCGAGTGGTGCGCTGAGAGAGCACTGAGGTGAACCCTGACAAGAGTTGGACTTAAGGCCCAGATTGGAGAGGTAAAGCAAATATTGTAATACTACTGCTATCAAGCACGAGAAGGGATTCTCACTGTGCTGAGCACACCATGCGGAGAATCTACGCCACTTAAGAGCGTAGGATTACCTGGTGGATTGCCGTCTAGAGGCTAAGACTACGTCTTCCACCTCTCTAGGCAGTAGTAGGGGAGCCAGGACTACCCTTTCAGCAGCCAGGGCATCAGATGAAGGGACTGGAGGTTGGGGTGCAAGAGAGATTCCTGTTCCTGAGACAGGAGATCGTGTTGAATCCCCAGAGGAAGAGGAGTGTCCACCGCCAGTTGCAGCAGAAGCGGGAACCACAGCTGCCTCGGCCACCTGGGGGCTATCAGAATTATTGAGGCCCCGTCCTTGAGGACCTTGAACAGTGTTCGGGACACTAGTGGCGTGGGAGGAAATGCATATAGTAGGCCTTGGGACCAGGGAATTAGAAACGCATCCGCTGCTACTCTGAGAGGATGCGGTTGCCTGGAACAGAATCTCGGGAGTTGCCGGTTCAGAGGACTGGCGAAAAGATCCATGGTGGGTAGGCCCCACCTGAGAAAGATCTGCTGAACCACCAACGGATTCAATCTCCACTCGTGTGGTTGCAAGATCCTGCTCAGTCTGTCCGCCAGGTAATTTTCTTGACCTGGGAGGTAGACCGCCTTGAGGATTCCGTGATTGACAGCCCAAGAGCACAGCCGTTGTGCCTCCTGAGAGAGAAGGAAGGAGCCTGTGCCTCCCTGTTTGTTCACGTAGAACATGGCAACTTGATTGTCCGTCTGGACCAGTACAGACTGGTGCGATGTGAGGTGGAAGAAGGCTCTCAGAGCTAGGCGTATCACCCGTAGCTCCAGGAAGTTTATCTGCTGAGCAGCCTCCCAAGGGGTCCAGAGACCCTGAGTACATGCCCCTTGGCAATGTGCTCCCCAACCTAGAAGAGAAGCATCTGTCGTCAGCATTTGAGAATGTGGAGGGGATTGAAAAACCACTCCGAGTACCTGATTCGGAAGATGAAGCCACCATTGCAGAGAGGAGACGAGCAGGGTGGATATTCTTACTGAGTCTGCAAGGCTTCCTGTGGCTTGATGCCACTGAGTGCGAAGGCTCCACTGAACAGGCCGCATGTGCAGGCGGGCATTGGGGGTTACATGAACCGTGGAAGCCATATGGCCGAGAAGTCTCAGGAATTGCCTGGCGGAGACCAGGGAATTGCTGTGAAACTGCCCGGCTAGATCCATCAACCTGTGGGCCCTGTCCACTGGCAGAAAAGCCTTCGCCTGAAGAGTGTCCAGTCTTGCTCCTATGAATTCCAAGTTCTGGGACGGGAGCAAAGTGGACTTTGCGAAGTTTATGACAAACCCCAAGTGCTGAAGCAGAGCCACAGTGCGAAGGGTGGCTTGACTGGCCTCCTGGGAAGACTGGCCCCTTATGAGCCAGTCGTCCAGGTATGGGAACACAAAAAGACCTTGAAGCCTTAGGTAGGCCGTCACCACCGCCAGGCAATTTGTGAACACCCTGGGGGCGGAGGTTAGGCCAAAGGGTAGTACTCTGTACTGATAGTGGTTTCCTCCCACAACAAATATCAGATATTGCCTGTGGTCTGGATGAATGAGGATGTGAGTATAAGCATCCTTTAGATCTAAAGAGCATAGCCAATCTCCCCTGCTGGAGGTAGGGCAGCAGAATTCCAAGGGTAAGCATCTTGAACTTTTCGCTCTCCAGGATCTTGTTGAGGTTGCACAAGTCTAGGATGGGTCTGAGGCTTCCTGTTCTTTTTAGTACCAGAAAGTACCTGGAAGAAAAGCCGTGACCTTTCAGGTGGTGGGGCACCGGTTCCACAGCCTGTTCCCTTAGCAGACTTGCTAACTCCTGAAGGAGTAGGTCCCTGTGAAGAGGGAGTCTTGGAGGCTCCCCTGGAAAATAGGAGGGAGGTACCTGGTGAAAATGGAGAAGATAGCCCTTTTGGACTATATGGAGCACCCAGGTATCTGATGTGACGGCTGACCATCTGTGGGCAAAGTGGGCCAGCCGGCCTCCTGTGCTGATGTGAGCCAGCTGAGGAGAAGAGGCTATGCCTTCTGAGTCAAAACCACCCACCCTGCTGAGCAGGGGCCGGTGTTGGTGGCTTGGGGGCCTTCTGCCTACGGGGCCCATGACCCTGCCCCTGTTGGGGAGCTGCAGAGGCCTGATAATGAGGGTATTGTTTATAGATAGAGGACTTCCTCTGGTAAAAGGTCTTTTTTCCCGAGCCCTTCTTTTTCTGAGAAGGGGCAGATTTTTTTCTGGACAGCCTAGTCCGGGTCAGAGTCTCGGTCTCGAGTTCTGCAGCCTTATCAGCCATGGGCTTGCCAAAGAGGTTTTCACCCTGGCAGGTGACATCGACCAACTTGTCCTGTACCCATGGCTCGAGGTCGGATGACTGTAGCCAAGCCTGTCGGCGGGCACCGATGCCGGCCCCGGCTACTCGGGCCGAAGACTCGAAGCCATCGTAGGCTGCTCGAGAGATAAACTTCAAGCATTCTCGAATACCAGTGGACAAGGCCTGGAACCTCTGCAAAGGTTCCTCGGAGAGACCAGCAGAGAACCCGGCAATCTCCTTTGCCAGGTCTCGGAGATACATGCCCATGAAGAGCTGGTATGTCTGGACACGGCAAGCAAGCATAGAGCCCTGGAAGCACTTCTTACCAAGGGCATCCAGGTTCCGGGCCTCCCGGAAGGGAGGCACCAAGGAGTGCATCTTCTGACTTTTCAGTCGATGCATGGCCGATTCCACAACCATGGAGTGGTGCGGTAATTGTGCCTTTTGGAACCCGGGGCTCTTGCGGACTCGATAGATGGAATCGACCCGCTTGCTTAACACCGGCATCGAGGCCGGGGTCTCCCACATGCGGAAGAGCAGCCGCTCCAGCATCGGAGGAACCGGTACAGTAAAGGCCTCCTTCGGGGGAGAGTCATACTGGAGGGCCTCGAGCTCCTCGGCTCGAGGCTCCTCCTCGGGATCCGCGGGGAATGCCAAGGCCTTGGCAATATCCCGCACGAAGTCTGAGAACCGGGTATCCTCCGGTGGGGATCGTCTCCGAAGTTCGGACTCCGGCGAGTCCGATGGGACACACCGAGTCCGATAGGTGTCGGGTGACTCTTCATCCTCCGTCTCCGAGCCCGACTCCTCGGAGGAGGAATCGAGCGGCTCCGGTCGGGCGGGCACCGACGCCATCCGCCTCGATGCCGAGGGTACCGGCGTCGACGACCTCGGTCCCGAACGGGAGGACGAGGGAGACCGTGGCCGAGGATAGACTCGAGCCCGCATGGACTCGAGGATCGGCTCGGCCTCCGGGGTCGACTAGGACGTCGATGTCCCGGTGGTCGGGGCAGATGCACCAGTGAGACCGGCGATCAATGCCCGCTGCTGTTCCATGAAGGCAGCGAGGCTGCTCTCCAAGGCCGTCAACCTGAGTCCGAGCTCAGGAGACCCAGCAGCCCCCGACTCGGGCCCCGACGGCGTTGGGCCTGACATTGGCTCCCCTGGAGGAGAGTCCACGAGGACTACAGCACTCACGTGTCCAGGAGACTCCATCTCGATACGAGGTTGCTTGGCAGGCCTCTCCGACTCCAAAGACCAGGGACGGCTATCGGGGCTATGTGACCTGGCCCTCGAGGAACCAGGAGCGTCCACCGATGCTGCCCTCGCGGGTTTCTTCTTCCTGCGCTGTTCCCGCGAAGGAGACCCCCGCTCAGAGGAACCCCGTCGCTGCTCGGGGCCGGAGTCCCGAGACGTCGAGGCCTCTGACGAGGTCCGGGCCTGTCCGGATGCGGAGTCAGAGAAGATCCTATCCTTCTGGTGCTGCCGACTCCTCAACGCCTTCAAGGACATTTTGCCACACGGACCACAGATCATCGGGTCATGATCGAGCGGAGGCAGCAATCATGTGTTTCGGTAAGAGACATAAGTTTCTTACACCGATCACACTTTTTAAACCCGCTGGCAGCCATCGGGGGGAAAAAGGGCCCCTGCGAGGTCAAAAGACAGGGCTGCCAGTGAAAAAAGAAAAATGGCGCGAACGCTAGTCACAAAGGACAAAAACCAAAAAAGAGAGAGTGGGCTCGATACCGGCGTATCGGGCACAGGCGGGAAAAGGATCCGGCGTTGAACCGAAGGAGAAGAAGAAAAAACAGGGAAATCAACTTTTTCCTCGGCGAAAAACGAACTACGTCCGTCGGGCTCCGCGGAAAAAAGAAGACTGAGCAAGATGGCACCCTTGGGCGGGAAGGGGACCGCGCATGCGCGCTGCAATTCCCAAAGGCTTTCTTTGAAAGCTGGGGAAATGCTCCGCACGGGGGCTCCGTTGGCGCTGACGTCACCCATATGTGAGGACTGACTCCCTGCTTGGTCCTGGAGAAATCTCAGCTACCAAATTCTTGACCATTCTTTAAGCTTAGCTAGATCCCTCCTCATGTTATCTACTCTTTCCTGGGTGTCTACTCTATTGCAGATTTTGATATCATATGCAAAGAGGCAAACCTTACCCGATAGCCCTTCCGCAATATCGCTAACAAAGATGTTAAAAAGAAATCGGACCAAGGACAGATCCCTGTGGCACATCACTGGTAACATCCTTCTCCTCAGAGTGAGCTTCAGTTACCTGTACCCTTTGTCATCTCCCACTCAATCAATTTCTAACCCAGTTACTTTAGGGTCCATCCCTAGGGTGCTCAATTTGTTTATAAGTCCCATGTGCAGAACGGTGTCAAAGACTTTATTGAAATCTAAGTATACCACATCTAAGGCTCTCCCTCAGTCCAGCTCCCTGGTCACCCAAATAAATCAATTTGATTTGTCTGACAAGACCTGTTGCTGCTAAACCCATGCTGCCTTGCATCCTGCAATCCATTGGACTCCAGAAATCTCTGTTTTAGCAGAGTATACAATAATTTACTCACCACAGAGGTTAGACTAACTGGCCTGTAGTTTTCATCCTCATCCTTACTTCCGCTTTTGTATAGAGGGGCCACCTGTGCCTTTCTCCAGTCCTCTGGGATCACTGCAGACTCTAAAGAAGCAGTCAGTGGAGCCACTAGAACATCCCCAAGTTCCTTTAACATTCTTGGAGTATCCCATCGCTTTGTCTACTTCTACAGTGCATTGCAAAAGTATTCATCATCTCTGTGTTTATCCTGTTTTGTTGCATCACAACCTGGAATTAAATTGGCGTTTTGAGGGTTAGCATCATGTGATATACACAATATGCCTACAACTTTGAAGGTGCAAAATATTCTTTATTGTGATACAAACAATAATTAAGACAAAAAATCCCCTGAAAGCAAGGAGTGTGCATATGTATTCACCCTCCAAAGTCAATACATTGTAGAGCCAGCTTTTGCTGCAATTACAGCTGTAGGTCTCTTAGGGTATGTCTCTATTAGGTTAGCATATCAAGCCACTGGGATTTTCACCCATTCCTTAAGGCAAAACTGCTCCAACTCCTTTAAGTGAGATGGGCTGCGTTGGTGCACAACAATCTTCAAGTAATGCCACAGATTCTCAATTGGATTGAGGTCTGGGCTTTGACTAGGTCATTCCAAGACATTTAAACGTTTCCCTTTAAGCCAGCTTTAGCAGTATATTTTGGGTCATTGTCCTGCTGGAAGGTGAACCTTCATCCCAGTCTCAAATCTCTGGAAGACTGAAACAGGTTTTCCTCAAGAATTGCCCTATATTTAGTGCCATCCATCGTTCCTTCAATCCTGACCAGTTTTCCTGTCCCTGCCAATGAAAATCATCCCCATGGTATGATGCTGCCACCACGTTTTACTGTGGGAATGGTGTTCTCGGGGTGATGGGAAGTGTTGGATTTGTGCCACACATGGCGTGTCCTATGATGACCAAAAAGTTAAATTTTCATCTCTTAATGCTGTTTGGGGGGTCCGCCACATGCAGTTGTGTAAACTCCAAAGTGTTTTCTTATTTTATTTAAGCAATGGCTTTTTTCTGGACACTCTTCCATAAAGCCCCACTTTGTGGAGTATATGGCTTAAGAGGTCCTATGGACAGATACTCCCATCTCCGCTGAGGATCTTTTCAGCTCCTTCAGTGTTATCCTTGGTGTCTTTGTAGTATCTCTGATTAATGCCCTTCTTGCTCGATCTGCAAGTTTTGTAGTGGTGACATATTCTTTCTATTTTATTTTAATGGATTTAACGGTGCTCCATGGGATATTCAGAATTTGGGATTTATTTTTTTTTAACACACAACCCTGATCTATACTTCTCCACAACTTTGTCTCTGACCTGTTTGGAGTGCTCCTTGTTCTTCCTCTTGCTTCCTTAGTGGTGTTGCAGTCAAGGGCCTTTCAGAACAGGTATATTTATACAGGCATCATGTGACAGATCATGTGACACTGATCACACACAGATGGATCCTAATCAACTAATTGTGAGACTTCTGAGGTTAATTGGTTGGACCAGATCTTATTTGGGGGTTTCATAGCAAAAGGGATGAATACATATGCATTCACAACTTTTCAGTTTTACTTGTCTTTTTATATATACAAGGTATTTTATTGTCATTTCAATTCATCAATTTGGACTATACTGTTAGGTCCGTTACCTAACATCTAAATGAACCTCCATTTTCATTCCAGGTTGTACGTAATGCGACAAAACAGGACAAAAACCAAGGGGATGAATACTTTCACAAGGCACTGTAGTTTAGTTAGTTCCTCACGAACACAGTCTTCTGAAAACCGTTCAAGATCCCCTTCACTTCTGTTCCTATTTGTGGGTGTTTTCTGAGGGCCTGCTCCTGGCCCTTCATCTGTGAATATAGAACAAAAATATTTGTTAAGCAATTCCACTTTATCCTCATCAGCTTCTACGTATTCCTCCCCTTCACTCGAGTCTGACAATACCACTTTTGCACTTCCTCCTCTAACATATCTGAAAAATGTCTTATCCCCCCCCCCCTTGGCTATTTCTTCTTCTTTCTGTATCTTTGCTTTCCTGACTTCTTTGCTAGCTTCTCTAAGATTTTCCAAATATAGATTTTTGTCTTCCTCTCTCTGTTATCTCTTGTATATTTTGAAGGCCACCCTCTTTTTCTTCACCTTTTCAGCTACTTCTTTTGAGAACCATAGTGGCCTACTTTTCCTTTTACATCTATCTACCTTTCTAACAAAAAGGTTTGTTGCCCTTAATATATCCTCTTTCAGTTTTGCCCATTGCTTTTCTACATCCCCCAGTTGCTCCCATCCCATTAACGGCTCCTTGAAGTATTGTCCCATCTTTGCAAAGTTAGTTTTCCTAAAGTCTGACCATTGCTTTTGAATGGATTTTATCAGCCATAGACCTAATACTGAACCACGCCATCTGGTGATTACTGGATGCAAGATGATCTCCCACTATGAGATCATAAACACTTTCCCCACTGGAAAGCACCAAGTCCAGTATGGCCCTCTTCATGTGTGGGTTCTGTTACCAGTTGCTGGAATAGTTGTCCCTATAGAGAATCTAGGATCTCCTTACATTTAGATGACATCACAGCAGAGATGTGCCAATCAACATCCGGCATATTGAAATCACCTATCAATAGCACTTCTCCTTTTATGGCAATACTGCATATGTCTTCTATTAAATCTCCGTCCACTTCTTGTCCCTGTGAAGGATATCTGTATATCACATCAATGCAAATGGATTTCCCATTCCCTCTTTCTAGTTTAAAGCACAGTGCCTCCTTGCTCCCTTTTAAGTCCTGTAATTCTATAGTTTTAATATTATTTTTTACATATAGTGCCACTTCTCCTCCCCTTCTTCTTCCCCTGTCCTTCCCGAATCAAGTATAGTCTAGTATAATTACATCCCAGTCATGGTTGTCTAAGAACCATGTCTCCATAACCGCCACTAAATCCAAGTCAGCCTCTTCCATTACAACCTCAACATCTGGGATCTTATTTTGCATGCTACAGGCTTTTATGCACACAGCTTTCCAAGATGCTGTCCCTTTTACCCATTTCTGCAAAGGTATTTACTGTTTCACTTACTTGAGGGCTTTCTCCACCCATCCCCAACAAATCTAATTTAAAGCCCTCTTCAGTAGGTTAGCCAGTGTGCTGCGGAAGATACTTTGACCCTTTTTGGACAGGTGGAAGCTATCTCTGCTCTGCTGCCCTTGGAAAATCATCCCACGGTCCAGGAAACCAAAATACTCTAGATGACACCATCCATGCATTCATCTCCAGGATGCGAGCTTCTCTGCCTTGACCTTTACCCTCAACAAGGAAAATGAAGAGAACACCACCTCCACATCTATCTGCTTCAACCTCAGTCCCAGAGCCATGAAGTCACTTTTGATACGCTCAGAGGGATACCTAGCAATATCATTTGTACCGAGATGGATGAGCAACATTGGATAATAGTCAGTAGGCTTGATGAGAATTGAAAAACTCTCCATAACATTTTGATGGATTTTGACATCTGGCAGACAGCACACCTCTCTGAACATTAAGTCTGGTTGGCAGATAGATGCCTCAGTACCTCTCAGAAAAGTCAACCACCACTACTCTTTCGCTTTCTTGTGGTCACTGATTCTGCAACTTTGGGGTGCTTGAGCTCTGGTTCTTCCCTTTTCTGGGATGCTTTTACCTCCACTTCCAAGGCTGAATACTGGTTCTTCAATTTGAGAGCTGGAGGAGTTGGATTGTTGATTCCGCAGGCTCTGTTGACTCCTGTCCAGCTCTCTTTATTCCCATCTTCACCACTGTTGGAGAGCTTGGATGCTTCAAAAAAGCATAGTTACTCACTTGCAACAGGTGCTTTCTGAGAACAGCAGGAATCAGTCCTCACATACGGCTGACGTCGGCACTGACGGAGCCCAGGCAGAGCATGCCCCCAGCTTTCAAAGAAAGCCTTTGGGAATGTTACCACACATGTGTGGTCCCCTTCCTGCCCAAGGATGCCATCTTGGTCAGTCAGATGACATAGTGAAAAAGGACATAAAACAAAGTAGAGAGGCAACTCCAAGGGGAGGAGTGAGGGTTGCGAGGACCAATTCCTGCTGTTCCTGGAGAACACCTGTTACAGGTGAGTAACTATGCTTTCTCCAGGAAGAAGCAGGACATCAGTCCTCACATATGGGATGCCATATGGGTGAGGACCGAACTATGACAGCACCAATGGTGACCAGTCAGTTAGCCATGAATTGCAGAAGGTGAGTCCCCACTGAGAGACTGTGCAAGACCCTAGCATCCAGTGACACTATCACTCTGGTAGCCTGAACACAGAAGGGTCGGAGGGCAGGAGTTGCCTACACCCAAAAACTATTACGGAGTACTGCCTGCCCGAAAGCACTGTCCCTACGGGACTCGCTCTCCAGGCAGTAATGTGCTACAAAACATATGAATCGAAGACCATGTGGCAGCCCTGCAGATTTCAGTCACCGGCACAGAGCGGAGGTTGGCAACTGACATGGCCATAGCCTGCACGCTATGTGCAATGATCTGGTGCTCAAGGGAGAGGCCCGCTCACTCATAGGCAAGGGCAATGCAGTCCGTCACCCAAGTGGACAGAGTTCACTTTGTTACCGGGAGCCCCGGTTTGAGGAGCATTGCGATGGGCTTGGCTTCTCTGCAGACAGGACAGGGCCCGCTTACAGTCTAGCATATGCAATATGATCTCCTCCTTGCCGGCATGGGGCCATGGAAAAAAGGTGGGGAAAACTACTTCCTGGTTGAGGTGGAAGGGGGATACCACCTTGGGAAGGAATTTTGGGTGTGTGTGGAGCTCTAACCTGCTCTTATATAACCTTGTATATGGCAGACCCACCACAAAGCAGAGCCAGCCCGTCCATTGTGCGAGAATGTTGTTCGCACAGGGCCCCACATTTCAGGAGGCCCCACGTGAACTCCATCTGTCATAATGGATGGCTTCAGAGGTGAGCTGGGGAAGCTGCACAAGGTCCCGCTCACCTCTGCACAGCCGCCAACGTGAAAAGCGCTGTTTTCCCTCACGCTGGCAGCTGTGTTACTGTGATGCACATGAGTGCCGGGAAATGCCATTTAACCTTTCCTAAAAGAAAAACCCCCAAATACTTCAAATGACCACTATTGATGTCTCCAATCAAAAAGAGTCATTGAAAATATAGCGTTGAGTCCTAGACACACAGAACTCCACCTCTTTGCTTCTTTAATCCTTTTAATTCGTTTTTTATGTCGGGCCCCCCAGCAAGAGAGAGGAGGAGGGTACCCTTCCCCTCCACTCCGGGAAGTCCCTTTTATTAAAAGAAAAAATTCATATTGCACCAAACAGTCGAAATAGTGAAACACCACTTATCTCAAGAACTGGCGACGTGTGACTTCCATGAGGGAATACAGCTTGCACACGACATGCATGTTTCGGGCCTCTCAAAGGCCCTGTATCAAGTGAAAATGTTCCATATTGAATCCATCGCCCTACCTTTCCTGGCATTCAGCGCGCTTCACAGTAACACAGCTGCCAGCATGAGGGAAAACAGCGCTTTTTACGCTGGCGGCTGTGCAGAGGTGAGCCGGGGCTTCAGGCAGGCTTTCCCAGCTCACTTCTGAAGCAGCTTATATAGGCGTGGGGGTTCTAGGATAGGACAGGAAATGGGCTGATGGAGGGGGGGGGTGTTGGACTGGAAATGGGCTGATGGGATCTGGAATAGAAGTGGAAATGGCTGATAGGGGGGCTAGGATGGGACTGGAAATGGCTGATAGGGTGGGAAGCTTGGACTGGTAATGGGCTGATGGGGGGCTAGGACAGGAAATGGGCTGATGGGGTGCAGAGTTTGGGCTGATGGGGACTGGAATAGGACTGGAAATGGTTGATGGGGGGCTAGGATTGGAAAGGGGCTGATGGGGGGCTAGAATTGGAAATGAGCTGATGGAGGGGAGCTTGTACTGGAAATAGGCTGATGGGGGGGATGGGAGAATGGGACTAGAAGGGAGCGGATGCTGGGTGGGGCTGGAACTAGAAGGGAGCTGATGCTGGGGGAGGATTAGAAGGGGATGGGGTTGGGGGAGTGAGGATGGAGAGGGAAAAAGATATTTTGTGTGTGAGGGAAGAAAAATCTATAATTGGCCAGGTATTGGGAGAGTAAGTGGGGATTGAGGATGGAAGGGTGAAATGTGCATGGATGATAAAGGAATAAAGAAAGAAATGGAGGAAAAATCAGTATATTAAAGCAGATGTAAAGAGAGAATGGGAAAAAAAAAATAGAAGAGCGAAGAAAGGACAAATGGACAGCAGACAAAGGAGAGTTAGACGAAGACATGAAGAAATCATAAGAAAGTGATTGGAGCAATTGCAACTGGAAAATAAAATGTCCAAACAACAAAAGGTATAAAAACACTTTATTTTGAATTTATTAACTGGAATATGTCAGGTCTGGGAAATGTGCATTGCTAATGTCTTTGCATTTTTGTTTAGTACAAGAGGAAATTAATTTATAGTTTTATTTCTCCAGTATTGTATGTTCCAACTTTGGTCGTTGGGGTTCCCAGTTTAATTATTGTCTATTTCTAAATTGTGATTCCTTGTTCTTTGTTTGGTGACGGTCTATGTTCTGCATGTGTAACGGAGCTAAGGTATTTTGTTTATGTAGTTTCTATTTGATAGTGCCACTTGTTCTCTTTCCCCAGTAGAAGATGTATTGGTATTCTCTGAGATGTATTGGTTTAATATTTGCAATGTTGCCTTTTTGATAGGTAGGGTTTGGTGCTTTGTGAGTTCTGGTAGTGCTGTTATATGGTGGGTTTGCTTTGGGTTCTATATGGGCAGTGTTTATAATACTTCCCAATGTGCCTGGTGGTTTGCACTGGAGTATAGTAATGTAGAAATCTGGTAGTCTTTCTTTATCCAGACACTCATTAAGAGGCATGTTTACTAAACGTGCACGCTAACATTATGCAAATATTTAAGCAAATGAGGCCCCACAATGACTCTTTGCACATGGCTCCGCACCCCCCTTGTGTCGCCCCTGCCACCAAGGCCTGGAGTTTGCTCATTCTCCGAGTGGATGATGGTCATCAGAAAGACCACCTTCCGGGAGAGGTATCTCAAATGGCAGGTGGCCAGAGGCTGAAACAGTGGCCTGTTAAGTTGGGAAAGCACCACATTAAGGTCTCATTCAACCATCGGAGGGCAGAGAGGGGGCTTCGATAGCAAGAGGCCCCAGAGGAATCTGGAGACTAGGGGCTGGTTTGAGAGGCGTTTCCCCTCTACAGGGTGATGGTGAGCAGCTATGGCATTCAGGTACACCCCTCACCGAATTTGATTGCAGGCCAGCGTGCAAGAGGTGCAGTAAATACTGTAACACTAGTTGCATGTGGCAGGAGAAAGGGTTCTCTCCTCTCTCTGCTCACCATACAGAGAATCGTCTCCATTTGAAGGTATACGCTCACCTGGTGGAGGATTTTTGGGAGGCCAGAAAGATGTCCTCGACCTCTCCCAGGAGATTGAAAGAGCCAAGGCTACCCTTTCAACAGCCACACTGTCAATGCTAGTGACCCCAGGCTTTGGTGCAGGAGGGAGCCCTCCTCCTGGGACAGGAGTTCCAGATCCCGACCCAGCGGGACTGGGAGTGTCACCGACAAGGAGAGCAGCAGAGGGAACCAGGGTTGTCAGGCCCATCTGGGGGCGATCAGAATTACTGATGCCTGCTCGCTCTGGACCTTGAAGAGAGTCTTGGCCACCAGCAGTGTCAGTGGGAAGGCATAGAGGAGACCCTTGGATCACGGGATCAGGAAGGCATCCACTGCCACCCTCCCCGGGAATGGTTGAGTATGAGCAGAAGTAGCTGCGTGCTGTACAGTGAGACGAAAAGATCCATCACGGGCCTGCTCCCGAGGGGGAAGAGTCTATGCGCCACCCTGGGGTTCAGATGACATTCATATGGGCGGAGGACTCTGCTAAGTTTGTCCACTAGGCAAATGTCCTGACCTGGAAGGTATACTGTTCGCAAGAGCATTTCATGGCGTACTGCGAAGGAGAGGAGAGTCACCACTTCCTGGCAGAGGGAGTACAAACCCGTGCCACCCTGTTTGTTCACTGAAAACATGGCAACCTGGATGTCTGTCTGGATCAGCATCGGGCGGTTGCACAGGAGGTAGCGGAATGCCCGCAAGGCCAGGGAGATGGCTCTGAGCTCCAGGAGATTGATCTGCAGGAGCGGCGACCAGCTGCCCTGAGTGCGGAGGTCTCCCCAGTGTGTCCCCCAACCCAGGAGGGAGGCGTCTGTGGTCAGGTTCCTCTGTGGTGCCGGTGCCTGGAAGGGCATACCTGCCTAGAGGTTGCACAGGATCTGCCACCAGCTTAGGGAGTCCGCCAGTTGGCAGTTGATCGTGACCCTGTCGTGCAACCTGCCCATGGCCTGAGTCCACTGGGAGCGGAGACACCACTGGGCTGCCCGCATATGCAAATGGGCTAGTGGCATGACATGGACTGTGGAGGCCACATGGCCCAATAGACGAAGGAGGCAGTGAGCTGGTACGAACCAGTGAGTCTGCACTTCTCCCACTGGCTGTATGAGGCGATGAGCCCTTTCCTTTGGGAGGAAGGCCTTGACCTGTAGCGTGTCCAGCTGAGCACCTATGAACTCCAGGCTTTGGGCTGGGGAGAGGTAGGATTTGGGGTAGTTGATGATGAACCCTAGGTGCTGCAGGAGGCTGACTGTTTGTCTATGGCCTTGGCTGGCCTTAGAGGTCGTGCTGCCTCTGATGACCCAGTTGCCCAGATAGGGGAACACAAAGGCCCCTTTGTAGGCACATGTGAGCAGCCACGACTGCCAGGTACTTTGTAAAGACTCTTGGCGAGGCGGCCAGACCAAATGAAAGCACCCTGTACTAGTAGTGCTCTCCTCCCATCACAAACTTTAGGTACTACCGTTGGGAGGGATGGATCAGGATGTGGGTATAGACCAATGTTCCCTCTAATTTTCTGTAGGCTGTGTGCGCATAAAATATTAGCTGTGTGCAGCTTTTGAAGGAAGGTTAAATTTTTGTGCGCCACATAACGACACTCGGAGTTATATACTTTAAAATTCGACTACACGTCAGAATACAGTATGTACACCACATTGATTTTAATTAAATTAAATGAAAATAGACGATTACTAAATGAAGCGGGAAATTTCTAGTAATTACAATCATAACTTAAATTTGAAGACGTCTGTGTTGTTTTCTATTAGAATCAGAGCCGTGATTTTTGTGCGCTCTGTTGTAAAGTATGTGCGCTCGCTCGGCGAGGTGTGTGCGCGCGCACACGCGCACAGCTTAGAGGGAACAGTGGTATAGACATCTTTTACGTCTAAGGAGCACAGCCAATCTCTGTGGTGGAGGTAGGGCAGCAGAGTTCCAAGGGAGAGTATCTTGAACTTCTCCCTCACCAGAAACTTGTTCAGGTTCTGCAGGTCCAGTATGGGCCTGATACCCCCAGTTCTTTTGGGGACAAGGAAATACCTGGAGTAGAACCCCTTTCCCCACAGATTTCTGGTACAGGTTATACCGCCCTGTCCTTGAGCAAGACTGCAAGCTCTGAGAGGAGCAAGGTCTGGTGAAGGAGAGGCTGCACCTGCTCTCCTGAGAAGAACCCTTGGGGTGTTTGCTGGAACCTGAGAAGATAGTCCTCCTTTATCACTTGCAGGACCCACTGGTCCATGGTGACCCTGGCCCATCTGTGAGCAAAGAACACCAGGAGGCCCCCTGTGGGCTGGGGAGGGTCTCCTGGGGGAGAGAAAGCCCTGCCCTGGGAGTCAAAAACTCTCCCCAGGCTGGGTGGAAGCTGGTTGTTGAGGCTTCTGAGCTTTTGGCTTCCTCTACCCATGGTCCTGGCTCTTGGGCTGGGAGCCCTGCTACTGTTGCCCTGAGTATAGTTGGTACTGGCCCTGGTGGAGACCCTTTTTTCCTCGAGAAGTGGTTTTTTTCCCGACGGTTTCTTCCAGGGAAGGGTTGAGGTTTTTCTTGAGAGCCTCTGCCTGGTCACGACTTCAGCCTCTATCTCAGCCGCCCTGTCAGCCATGGGCTTACCGAACAAGTTTTCCCCGGTGCAGGAGACATCAAGCAGTTTTTCTTGCATCCATTGCTCGAGGTCAGAGGTCTGCAACCAGGCCTGGTGCCAGGCTCCTATGCCCGCTGCTGCTACTCGGGCTGCGTATTCAGTCGTAGGCACCATGGGAAAGGAACTTCAAGCAGTCTCAGATCACAGCTGTCAGGGCTTGGAACCTCTGGAGGGGTTCCCCGGTGACTGAGGCCTGCAGAGAAGCCCGCCAGTTCTTGGATGAGGTCCTTAAGTTACATGCCTATGTATAATTCATAGGCTTGTATCCGACAGCCCAGCATGGATCCCTGGAAGCACTTGTGCCAGAGGGTGTCAAGGGCTTGGGCCTCTCTGCCCGGGGGAACAGAAGAGTAGTTCTTCTGACTCTTCAGCTTTTGCATAACGGACTCCACGATCATGGAGTTATGTGTGAGTTGGGACTTTTGGAAACCTGGGCCCTTCTTGATGCAGTAGATGGCATCGAGGCATCGGCTGACCACCGGCTCCGAGGCTGGGGTCTCCCACATCCGCAGGAGCAGCCTCTCGAGGATGGGCTGTACCGGCACCGTGAGAATCTCATTTGGCGGGGACTCATACTGGAGAATCTCCAGTTCTTCAGTGTGCGGGTCCTCCTCTGACTCAGTCAGGACCGAAAGGGCCCAGGCCATGTCCTGGACAAAGTCGTGGAAGGCCATGTCCTCGGGGGGAGAATGGTGCTGGGGCTCGGGGGGGGGGGGGGGGGAGAGATGGCTCCAAAGGAACGTCTCTGTGACGAGAGGTCTTGGGCGAGGCCTCAATGTTGGTCTCCCAGTCAGAGTTGGAGGGTGTCGACGACTCCGAGGCTTGGGACTCCTGCACCTCGAAGAAAGCCCTGAGGAACCGGGATCCTCCGGTGGATCTTGGGTCAGACTCCCAGAAAATGGCCGGGAGGACTGGACACCTGATTAATGGGACTAAGATCTCGATCGGTGCTGAGGGCTCGCCCGAGGCTGGTGGCGCTTGGGGGGGGGGGGCTTGGCTCGATGCCCGGGGACTTCCCCACAGTCGGGGGCCCAGTTGTCAGGGCAGATGAAGCGGATGAACCTGACATCCTCGCCTGTTGCAAAGCCAGGATGGCAGAAATATTCTGCTCCAGGGCCATTCTGGATTCAATGCCAGAAGGCTCCACAGCTGTCGGTGTCGGCACCAAGGACCTCAGGCCCGACACCGGCACTCTCACGAGTGCATTCCTGACAAGGACCACTGCCTCAGGGAGCCTCACACGGTCACCACCAGCTGAGGACTTCTTCTTAGAGACGTTATTGGGGCACTGCTTGGAGTTGCCTGAGTCCAGCCACAGGACCTTGCCGGTGGAACCTCAACTGGTCTCAAGGATTTTTTTTTGTTTTCTTTCCAGGGTCCGGCATCTTTACGGAGGAGCCACCACTGCAGAACTCTGAAGATGCCCAGGCCTCGCGGGAGGTGCTCGGCTTGAGGCTCAGCATCGGGGAAGCCAGGGCTGAGTCGAACCGTGGGAACATCCTCTCCTGCAACTCTGAAGTTTTCTTGTTGGTTTTCAGAGTCATGGCCTGGCACAGGTGGTACTGTCGTAGTCCGGGCTGAGGCAGCGTAAGCAGCAGTCGTTTGTGTCTGTAATAGACATGGTTTGTCTGTAGCGGTCACTTTTTGAACCCATCGGGGGACATGATAAGGGACACCCAGGTGAAAAAAGGTGCAAATGCTGGTCGAGACAAAGTCTCATCAAAAAAGAAGGGGGAACAAGGGACGGCACCGGCTTGAGGTGGGAAGAGGAACCGGTATGCAAACCAGGAAAAAACAACTTTTAAAGATAATTTTTAGAGGATTTTTCTGGGAAAAATGGGACAAGCATTCTTTGGGCTGCACAGAAAAAAAGGAGACTGTCCAAGATGGCACCCTTGACCGGGAAGGGGACCACGCATGCATGCTAGCATTCCCAAAGGTTTTCTTTAAAAACTGGGGAAATGCTCCATGCAGGCTCCGTCGGCACCGACATCACCCATATGTGAGGACTGAGTTTCTGCTTGTTCCTGGAGAAGCATCTCATCAATATACTTGTCACTGTCTTGAATGCTTCTCAGCCTCACCACCTCTTCTCTGATCTCCTCCACTTGCTTCATGAGAGCTTCAGCTTTCAGGCATCTTTCACATGGAACAGGTCCATTGACTGGCATCAAGCTATCTGTCTGGACAGAGGCAGAAGCTTTAATAGGGGCAACAGCTTTGGCAATATGACTTTTCCCAGCCATCGCTCAGTTGGTGGCGTTCTTTTTTTTACTACAGGGATGACCACTTTGTGGACCTAACTGTGCACTTCCCACAAAGGTCATCACTTACTTGAGTTTCTACACCAACAAACTAACTCCCATTTAAAACTCATTTGTACCACCTTTTTAAACCTAGAACTGCCCTGTCTACCACAACCTCTATAGAAATATCCAATTTGCCATAAAAACTGCCCAGTGTACTTTTTCTACAACGAAGATGTCTCTGGTCTCAAACCTTAAACTATAAGAGACTGCAGAAATAGGATGACAAACAATATCATCTGGATAAGCTAAGGGAAACAGGGAAAGTAGTCAGCAAAGCAGAGAGAGGGACAAACTTTTTTTATGGTATTTTAGTGATAGGAGGAAGTGAAAAGGTGGCATTGTGAGATTCAAAGCTGTAGGGGAGGAATACACAGAGGCTGATAAAGCGGAATTGCTTAAATGTGTCTGTTCTGTTGCAGAGCCAGAAATGGGACTTCAGAAAACAAACTCAAATAGGAATAGAAGTGAGATAGAATTCGTAAAATTTTTCTGATTATCTTTGTGAGGAGCTAGCTAAAATAAAAGTAGGCAAAGCTATGGGCTCCACTGACTGACCTTTTTAGTGCTTCTTTAGAAGTAGAAGTGATCCCAGAGGACTGGAGATGGGCGAATGTAATTCCTATTCACAAATGCAAAAGAAAGGAGGAAGTTGGTATCTATAGACCTGTTAGTCTGACCTCTGTGGTGAATAAATTAATATAAATGCTGCAGAGGAGTCTGGAATCCAAGAGATTATAGGATCTGACAGGATGGCTTTACTAGAGGTAGCTCTTGTCAGATAAATTTGATTGATTTCTTTGACCACAGAACTAGATTGGGGGAGAGTGTTATATGTGGTGTACTTACATTTCAGCAAGGCCTTTGACATTGTACCACATCGGTGATTAAAGTGTAGTTACTCACTTGTAGCAAGTGTTCTCCATGGACAGCAGGAATAAGTCCTCATGTATGGGTGATGTCACTGATGGAGCCCACACAGAATGCTCCCTAGCTTCCATTCGAAGCTTTTGGAAGCTGCAACACTCATGCACCCCTGCCTTCCTGTGTGCCGCAGTACCATCTTCTCCAGTCAAATGTCAAAGCCATAGCCTAAAAAGCAACTCCTCGGGGAGGTGGGAGGGTTGTGAGGACTTATTCTTGCTGTCCACAGAGAACACCTGCTACAGGTGAGTAACTATGCTTTCTCCATGGACAAGCAGGAATGAAGTCCTCACATATGGGACTCCCAAGCTACAGGCTACCAAAACAGAGGAGGCAAAAGCCCACAGGGGCCGACAGCGACAAAATGAAATACCTATACGAACTCAACGCATACCACTACGAGACTGACAAGGCAAAAAAAACCTACCACAGGAAAATCTTAAACTCTTCCATAAACAGACCTCGTGAACTCTTCCAGATTGTCAAAAAGCTGACAAAAGCACCCAATAACTCTGACCAATTACCAAAGATTCCACCAGAGCTACTGGCCCGCCAATACAAACAACTACAACGACCTCAAAACCCTCAGCCACACGCAGAGATACCCACAACAAACCACCACCCCAACTTACACAGTGACTGGACCACCTTCAAAGAAACCACCACAGAAGAAATATCATCCACCATCTCCCACCTAAACACCACCACCTCTCCGCTGGACCCCTGCCCCACTGATTGGATAAAGAAAACCAAAGACGAACTAAGCGCACCATTGACCTATATCGTCAAAGAATCCTTCGCCCAAGGTCACATGCCAGACACCCTCAAAACTACAATCATCCGACCATCCTTAAAAAAGCCTAACCTGGACCCCCTTGACCCAGCCTCATACAGACCGATAGCAAGCCTACCTTTCACCGCCAAGATAATCGAGAAGATCGTCCAGCAGCAACTTCAAGAACACCTGGACACCAACAACATACTGGACCCACAACAACACGGCTTCGGCCCACTACATGGAGTGGAGACCCTCATGACTACACTCATGAACACCCTCATCATAGGAGCACAAGAAAAACACTCTGGATATGCCATGATCTTCCTTGATATATCTGCAGCTTTCGACACCATCTCCCACAACATCCTCATACGCAGACTACAGACAATTGGGATCAAAGACACCGTACTCAAATGGTTTCAATCTTACCTAACAAATAGACAACAACTAATCCGTACCAGCACCTCGACCTCATCCCCCTTCCAGCAATACCAAGGAGTCCCTCAAGGATCAACTCTGTCAGCCATGCTCTTCAACATTTACCTCCAACCACTCTGCTCAGTCATACGCTCTCACTACATCAGCTTCCACATATATGCTGATGACATCATGATCTACTCCCCTATTACGACCACAAACCCAACAAACCCACATCTATCAGCATGCTTCTCTGAGGTATCCAATTGGTTACAAGAAAATAACCTGGCCATCAACATAAAGAAAACTGAAGCCCTCATAGTGACAAAAGACCCTGACTTCACACCACCAACACACCTCAACATAGGAACCACAAGCATTCAAATTCAGCCACAAATAAGATATCTGGGCATTATCATTGACCAAGCCCTCACCTTAAAGCAACAAATTGCCAAAACCTCTGGAATAATATTTCACAAAGCAAAATTAGCGCAACGTCTCAGACCACTTCTCGACCATCAAGACTTCCGGACAATAATGCAAGCTATGACACTCCCACATCTGGACTACTGCAACGTACTCTACCATGGCCTTCCAGCCACACAGACCAACCCCCTCCGAACAGCATTGAACACCACAGCAAGAATCATTCAGAAAGCAAAGAAAACTGACCACATCACCCCAATCCTGAAAAACCTACACATACTTCCACTCGAAGCAAGGACTAAATACAAATCCATTCTACTCACCCACAAAGCCATCCACCAAACACAGAACACCCAGCTTCGCACCCTACTGTCTCGACCAGCTCATGGCAAAACTACCAGACAAGCCTCCAACAACTCCCTCACCGTCCCTCACAAAAGAACTAAATGCTCTCAACGGACATGCAATCGAGTCTTTGAACTCTATGCTCCATCCCTATGGAACTCTCTACCGAGCCATCTCAGAAACAATGCTGATCTACTATCCTTCAGAAAACAGCTAAAAACCACCTTATTCCAGGAATACTTCAATACGACTCCCACCAAAAAGTGCACCAACCTCTGATCTGCCAACCATGATCCACTGATCCAAAGCTGCACTAAACTGTCCATGTCCTAAGTTTGTCTCATGTCAAAATCTTCAATGTTGTCTCCCTGGTGATGGTCCCACCCTCTTACTTAATTTCCCCCCCTGAATGTAACGCCGCTTTGACCTGGTGAAAAGCGGGATATAAATACAGTTAAATAAATAAATAATAAATAAATAAGGGGCAACAAAACAGGAGAATAGGAAGAACAGCAAGGATAGTCACACTAGGGACTCCACTGATACAGCATCCTCAGTGTACAGCAGCACTGAGGTAGTCTCACATTTGTAGGTAGCCTGGATGGACAGAAGGGCTGGTGGGCAGGAGTTGGACCTAAGACCCGAAGATGTGCCGGAGCAAGGCCTGGCCAAAGCTGCTGTCCAGTCAGGAATCCCCATCCAAAGAAACACAGTAAGGAGTGAGATGTAACAGTAGCTGGTGTCTAAAAACTTTATTGGTGAGGAACCCTTACGCGTTTCAGCTAAGTCTTCCTCAGGGAGTTCAAAGCCTCGAAAAGACATAATAAACAAATTATAAACATATTTAAAAAAATATTATCACCATTAAAAAGCACATAAAGCATAGTTACTCACCTGTAACAGGTGATCTCCGGGAACAGCAGGAATTTAGTCTTCACATATGGGTATCGTCAGTACCGACGGAGCCTGCGCGGGAACGCTCACCAGCATCCAATAGGAAAGCTTATGGGAGCATCCCACAGTGCCTGCGTGCTGCCTTCCCGCCTTTCCCAACTGTCCCTCTCCAGTTGAGCTTAAAGCTGAGACAGAGAGGGAAAGAGAGAGATAGAAAGATACAACTCCTAGGGGAGGTGGGTGGGTTGTGAAGACTAAATTCCTGCTGTTCCCGGAGATCACCTGTTACAGGTGAGTAACTATGCTATCTCCAGTAACAAGCAGGAATGCAGTCTTCACATATGGGGACTCTCTAGCTGCAGATGCCAGGGAGAAACCCCAGAAGTAGTGTGCCCATTCGAAAGGGCTCCACTTCCCCCCATGGATCTCTGGCATCCTACCAGGGATGGTGGGAAGGAGTTGATTAAGTATGGAACAGGTGTTGAAGAACAGCCTGACCAAATAAGGCATCCCGGCGGGAGTCCTTGTCTAAGCAGTAATGGGCTGTGAAGGTATGAACCGAGGCCTATGTAGCTGCTCGACAGATGTCGTCGATAGACACAGAGTGAAGATGAGCCATAGCTCTCACATTGTGAGTTGTGACATGGCCTTCAAGAGGAAGGTTCTTACTCTCATAGACAAAAGAAATACACTGTGCAATCCAGCTGGACAATGTTCTTTTGGAGACTGGAAGTCCCACATGACTAGGATCAAAAGCAACAAAGAGTTGAGAGGACTTTCTATGTTGCTGTGTCCTTTGCAAGTAAAAGGCAAAAACCCTTTTACAATCCAAAGTATGAAGATTCCTTTCTGCATTTGAGGTGTGAGGCCTTGGGAAAAATACAGGAAGGTAAACCGCTTGGTTTAAATGAAAAGGTGATATCACCTTTGGCATAAAGTGTGGATGAGTCCTAAGGACTACTTTATCATGATGGAACCTTGTATAAGGAGGATCAGCCACCAATGCTTGCAATTCACTGATGCGACGTGCTGATGTGATTGCAATAAGAAAGATGACATTCCAGGAAAGGAATTTCAAAGAGGTAGTAGCTAATGGTTCAAAAGGCGACTTCATGAGCTGCCCAAGAACCAGATTTAAGTCCCATGCCACCGGTGGTAGCTTAATGGGAGGCTTAGTTAAAAGAAGGCCTCTCATAAATCTTGTTATGAGAGGATGAGAGGAAATAGGTTAACCATTTAGAGGCTTGAAAGAAGCTGCAATAGCACTCAAATGAACTCTCAGTGAATTGGTCTTAAGCCCTGTATCAGACAAATGAAGGAGATACTCCAGTAATGATTCCAGAGGTATCACAAGAGGGTCAAGACCCTTCTGCGAGCACCATATGGTAAACCTTTTCCACTTGAAAGCATAAGTGTGTCTTGTGGATGGTTTCCTGGAAGCATAAAGGATATCCCTTACCTGCTGAGAAAGGTTAAGACCATGAAGTTCTAGGCTTTCAGCATCCAGGCCCTGAGATGGAGAGACTGGGGATTGGGATGCCACAGCATCCCGTCCTCCTGAGAAAGGAGATCTGGAGCAGATCCTAACTCCAGAGGCGGAGCTTGAGAGAGATGTAGGAGCAGAGGGTACCACATTTGCCGTGGCCAATGTGGAGCTATGAGAATCATATGACCTCTGTCTCTCTGAAGCTCGAACAGGGTTTTGGGAATTAGGGGAATGGGTGGAAAGGCATCAGGAAGTCCTGGCCCCAATGGAGGAGGAAAGCATCCGTGGCCTGACAACCCTGAGCCTGGATTCTGGAACAGAACCGGGGAAGTTTGGCATTCAGCGGACTCGCAAAGAGGTCTATGTCCAGGGTTCCCCAAATTTGAAATATTTTGGCCACTTGGTCTGCATGGAGAGACCATTCGTGTGGAAGCAGAACTCGACTGAGTCTGTCTGCCCAAGAGTTTTGAATGCCTGGAAGATACACCGCAAAGAGATGAATCTGATGCTCTCTGGCGAGGGCCCATAGTCGCAAAGCTTCGTTGCAGAGCGACAGAGAGCCTGTTCCACCCTGCTTGTTCACCTAGAACATGGCTACCTGATTGTCCATTTGAACTAGGACTGTCTTGTAGCTGAGCTGGGTGTGGAATACTCGAAGAGCAAGGAAGATTGCTCTGCGTTCCAGGAGATTGATGTGTAGATAGGTCTCCTGTGGAGTCCAGGTAATCTGGGTAGAGAGGCCTTGCAGGTGGGCTCCCCAACCCACCTGTGAGGCATCTGTTGTCAAGAGTGACTTGGGGTGGGGGTTGTTGGAAAGGGGACCCCACCAAAAGGTTTTGGTGTGACTGCCACCATTGGAGGGACAAAATAAGACGATCTGAGTTTGTTATTTTGTCTGATAGGCAACCTGATGCCTGAGTCCATTGAGTGGATAAAGTCCACTGGGCTGCCCTCATATGGAGGCGAGCATAAGGAACAACATGCATGGTGGAAGATAGGCCCTTGTCTGTCTGGCATCCAACAGAGCTCCTATAAACTCTAGAGACTGAGTGGGAGCAAGGTTGGATTTTGGGAGGTTTATGACAAGTCCCAAATACTGAAGGATGCACATTGTGCGAGAGAGAGAAATCCTGGCCTCTGGCTCTGAAGGGGCTCGAATGAGCCAGTCTAAGTAAGGGAAGACAAATATTCCCAGGGTGCGAAGAAATGCTGCCACCACAGCCATGCATTTTGTGAACACCCTTGGCGCCGAGGCCAGGCCAAAAGGAAGAACCCTGTATTGGTAGTGCTTCCCTTGAAATAGAAAGCAAAGGAACCTTCGATGACCTGGATGGATGAGAACATGAGTGTACGCATCCTTGAGATCTAGAGAACAAAGCCAATCCTGACTCTGAAGGTATGGCAGCAGAGTTCCTTGAGAAATCATTTTGAACTTCTCTTTGAACAGGAATTTGTTTAATTCTCTGAGGTCCAAAATGGGTTTGTGTCCCCCTGTTTCCTTTGGAATAAGGAAATAGGGGGAGCAGAACCCTGTACCCTGTTGGAGAATGGGTACCTCTTCTATTCCCCCTTGGGCAAGAAGCAAAGTGACCTCTTGACCTAACTGGGCATTGAGAGAGGTCTGAGAATTGAACTGTCTTACCATTGTAGGAGGGGGCATGCTGAGGAAATGAAGCTTGTACCCCTCTCTTACAATGGACAGAGTCCAATTTTCTGCTGTTATCTGCCCCCATTTGGGGGCAAAATGACATAACCTTCCTGGAATGGTGGAAGGCTCTGGGCCGTTCAGGGCCAGGAAGGCAAAGTTCTCTAGATAGGAGTCAAAGCCCCTGTGGAGGCTGAGTCTGCTGAGCCAGTTGAGGCTTAGCAGCTTTTGTTTTTCTTTGCCTAGGTTGTTGCTGCTGTCCCTTTTGGGCAGACTGACCTAAGCGATGCCCCTGCTGGGTAAAGGAGGGGTAAAACTTCTTCTTCTTACTGAAGAATGGTTTCTTGTAGGATTTCTTCCTTGCAGGATCAGCTGTAGATTTAAACAATCTATCCAAGGTGATATTGTCAGCATCTATCTCATTAGCTTTTTCCTGCCAATTCTTGCCAAAGAGATTCTCTCCTGTGCAAGGAATATTCCCCAGTTTATCCTGTACCCAAAGTTCCAAGTCAGATGCCTGGAGCCAGGCAATCCTACGTGCACCTATGGCAATAGCAGAGGTTCTGCTTATGCACTCAAAGCAGTCAAAGGCTGCACAATTTACAAACTTGGAAACATCCTGAGCATGTTTGATAAGGGCAAGGTAATCCTGCCTCTTATCATCAGGAAGGAGAGGGCTGATAAGCTCTAAATCTCCATGACCTCCTTAAGGAATATTCCCATATATAATATATAGGAACTGATCCTAGCAGAAAGCATGGAAGCCTGGAAGGTTCGACATCCAAAGGCGTCAAGAGTCCTACACTCATGTCCTGGAGGATTAGATGCATGTCTTTTTGCACTCTTGATCCTTCTCATAGCTGATTCCACAACCATTGAATGGTGTGGTAGATGAGTCTTCTGAAACCCAGGACAAGGAGGAACTCGATACATGGTGTCGAGCCTTCGAGAGTGAGGAGAAGTGGTCAGAGGTGTTTCCCACATCCTTAACATGAGGTCATGCAAGATCTCATGAATAGGTAAGGTAGCTGCCTTCTTGGGAGCTTTAGGTTATTGCAGGATTTCCAATTCCTTTGCCCTAGGCTCTTTTTCAGGAGCCACTGTGATGGAAAGACCTCGAGCCACATCTCGGATAAAATCCTGAAAGGACATATCCTCTGGAAGAGACATCCTACGCTGAGGAGAAGAATCATCCTCAGGAAGAAGTACTCTTGTACGGCAGAGCTTTCAGAGTCTTCAGACTCATCCGAGGATTCAAAGTATCTCTGATCTGGGTGATCGTGCAAGTGCCGTGCCGTGCCGGTACCGATCGAAGGCGGCATCGGAAGGGTCCGGTACCGACTTGTCGATACCGGATGGATAAGCATGACTCGGTCCCGGTAGAATACCTGCCGATGTTGATGCAGTCGGTACCGGTACCGGAGTTGGTGCTGGTACCAGTTGAATTGTCTGAAGCGGTTTCAGGGGCATCGAGGCCGTGAGAAGAGCCACCAGACTGTGTTCAATAGCCAAGAATCTCTGGTCTATCGACGCTGCCGATACTTGGGTATCGGTACCAGATGAAGCAGACGGTACGCCAGAGCATGGCACCAGTAGTTCTGCTGAGGTTGAGGCCTCGAGAACATCCTGGAGCCCCGTTAGTGCTTTGGAAGCCGAAGCCTCCCGCCGGGGAAATTTTGCCAGTACAAGTCCCTCAAGGGCAACGCCAGAGGCATCTTGATGCTTAGAAGGAGATCTACCCTTTGAGGACCGACCAGATTTATGTTTATTTACCTGAGATCCATGGGAGGAAGACGAAGCCCTGGAAGACTTCGATGCCACAGATGCTGCATCGGAGGGAAAAAGGGTGCTAAGTTTAACAGCTCGGTTTTGCCGGCCCCTCTTCGACATCATCCCACAGGCAGCACACTCGGAAATAGAGTGGTCAGGACCTAAACATTTGAGGCACCACTCATGGATGTCGGTGATGGAGATGGTACTGCCGCACTTGGAACATTTTTTAAAACCCGAAGCGGCTTTTTCCATTTTAAAGGAAAAATTGGGCCTAGTGCCCAAAATGGCGCATGGCACCTGAAGAGAAAAAAACCTGGAAAAGACTCCAGAAGAATCGTTTTTTTTTTTTAAGAAAAGGAAGAATCATCGGCAGTACCGGTGTAGCGTTGAGGGAAGGCAGACACGACCACAAGAAAAGAAGAATAAAAGGGAATATTTTCTGCGGTGACAGGATGTGCGACCTGTTGGCTCCGCGGAAAACGAAGAACTGGAGAGGCACAGTTGGGAAAGGCAGGAAGGCAGCACACAGGCACTGTGGGATGCTCCCAAAAGCTTTCTTATTGGACGCTGGGGAGCATTACCGTGCAGGCTCCGTCAGTACCGACGATACCCATATGTGAAGACTACATTCCTGCTTGTTCCTGGAGATTGCCCATAATAAATAACATAAAAAGTTTAAACGTAAGGCAATGAAATAATAAATTGACATGTAGACACAGATATAATTAATATACAGTATAATAAATAGAAAACGTGGGCATAAATACATAAAAAGAAGAGGGAACTGAAATGAAATAGGATTGTATTGAAACCGTTTAAACAAAGTAACTACTAATAAGCACAAAAATATACAAACCATAAAAACAAAGGCTCATTATAAATGTAAAATTACTGCATTGTGCTTCTCAAATTAACAGATGAGGAGGGACTATAGAAACAGACGGCAAATAGAGTACTCTAATTTGTGCGTATGAACTCACTTTTTAATGAACACCTTGGCTGTAACTCATTGGTTTTCAATTGGCAACCTATAAAGTAAAAGTCTCTATGGATTAGCATGTGTAACAGGAATCTACAGAGGGAACAGCAAATAGGGTAAGGGTCGAATATTTTGACGGGCTAGTCTCTATGCATGTGAACAACAGATATCGTGTGTGTGTGTAATAATTAGTGTAATGAACCTGAAGGGAACCAAAACAGAATTCTTCCCATAAAGCGTACATCTGCCTAAATGTTAATTAAAAGTGATTGTGACCATCGGGCTATTTAAAAGCAGCATACTCCAATGTCATTATTGAAAGAGAACACATGCGATCCTTTCTCACTATGTATGTTTCGTTAATGCGTGCAATTAAAGAAGAGACATTATTCATTATTGCCAGGGAGCAAAGTACAGACTAATCCTATTTATCATATATTGTAACAATAACTAGCAAGAATATATGCCATGAAGCACAAAGGGCCGTATCAGATGAAATAATCTACCCACCTGACTGGCGAATACTCAGAAATGCATCAGTCTTCAAGGTGCACGCCGAGGAAGGCATCCATACTTTAAAAGGCTTTTGCGCCAAAATAGGGTGAAAGGGCAGCCAGACCTGTAATTGTAAATTTAAGGAGCACTGCGGGAGCTCACTAAGGAGCCGTATAATGTGTGTGTGTCAAAATCACAGCTAGTATGTATGAGTGTATCTTCATATAGGTCAACTACGGAGAAATCACAAAAGAATTGAGCCAAACAAATTATCCTTACTGTCTGGATCACCTATTTTGTGCTTCTATCTATAATACTGAAGTCCATATTACAACCACAAAGGGAATAATCGATGTTCAGGGGCGAGGGGAATGATCGTGAATTTGTAACTTTTAAAAAATTTTTGCACTGACCCGCAACAAAAATCCATAGAATGCAGGAATGATAATAAATAAAATTAGGTTCCTTTGAGTGTGCGATCGCAACGAAAATAAATCAGACAGGACACCTTGACATTCTGCTTTAAACAAAGACTGTAAGATGAACATATAATTGACAGCACAAGTATATCAAAATTAAGGGGTGCTAATGAAGTAAAATGAGTTTTGCATATTGGCAAAATAAATAAACACGTAAGTAAAATTATAAGTGAAAATGCAAATAAAAATGAAGATAAAACAAAAATAAAAGCAAAAGGAATAAAACAATGCCAGGATAGTCCCCTAAAGCGTAGTTACTCACCTGTAACAGGTGTTCTCCAGGAGCAGCAGGAATCAGTCCTCACATATGGGTGACGTCGGCGCCGACGGAGCCCTCGCGGAGCAATTTTCCCCAGCTTTCAAAGAAAGCCTTTGGGAATTGCAGCGCGCATGCGCGGTCGCCTTCCCGCCCAAGGGTGCCATCTTAGCCAGTCAGATGACATAGCTAAAAAGACAGCATAAAAATTTGCAAAAAACTTAAGCAGATGATTGCAACTCCAAGGGGAGGAGGGAGGGTTGTGAGGACTGATTCCTGCTGCTCCTGGAGAACACCTGTTACAGGTGAGTAACTACGCTTTCTCCAGGACCAAGCAGGAAGTCAGTCCTCACATATGGGACTCCCAAGCTTAAGGCTACCGGAGACCCTAAGCACAAAAAATGAGCTCCCTCTAGCTCAGCAGCACAGAAGGAAAGAATCTTCGCTGAATCATTACCCACCGGTAGCCCACATCCGGGATGGAGGGTAGGAGTTGCTCAAACCTCAAAGAGATTACGGAGGACTGCCTGTCCGAAAGCACTGTCCCTGCGGGACTCCCTCTCGAGACAGTAATGGACCGCAAAAGTCTGGCTCGAAGACCAAGTAGCGGCCCGACAGATGTCTGCCAGCGGAACAGAGCGGAGGTAAGCCACTGACGTAGCCTTTGCCCGAACACAATGAGCCGTGACTCGACCATCCAAGGAGAGTCCGGCTGCCCCATAAGCCCAAGTGATACAGTCCGCAACCCAGATGGACAGAGTACGCTTGGAGACCGGGAGTCCCAATTTATTGGGATCAAAAGACACAAAAAGCTGAGTAGCTTTACGGTGCTCCCGCGTACGGTCAAGGTAGAAGTTTAATGCCCTTCTACAGTCCAGGATATGGAGGACCATTTCAGCTCAGCTGGAGTGTGGTCTGGGAAAGAAGGTCGGAAGTACCACCTCCTGATTGATGTGAAAAGGGGAGACCACTTTTGGAAGAAATTTTGGGTGAGTCCGTAGGACTACCCTATTTTTGTAGAACCGAGTGTAAGGGGGATCAGACACGAGGGCCTGCAATTCACTTACGCGCCTAGCGGAAGTGAGGGCTATCAAGAACAATGTTTTCCAAGAAAGAAAACGGAGAGAACAGGTAGCCATAGGTTCAAAAGGCGGACAGGTGATCCGCTGTAAAACCACATTCAGATCCCAGTCAGGCGCTGGCGGGCGCAGAGGTGGTTTAAGTAGAAGGAGACCTCGGAGGAACCTCGCTACGAGAGGGTCGCTGGAAAGAGGTCTGCCGTCCACCGGCACATGATGTGCTGAAAGAGCACTGAGGTGAACTTTGACGGAGTTGGACTTAAGTCCCAGATTAGAGAGGTAGAGCAGGTACTGCAAGATCACCGACACCGAGCAGGAGAAGGGATCCTGAGACTGTTGGGTACACCAAACGGAAAAGCGACGCCATTTAAGGGCATAGCATTTGCGGGTAGAAGGTCGCCGAGAAGCTAGGACGACCTCCTCCACCTCTGCCGGCAGGAGAAGGGGAGCAAGGACTACCCTCTCAGCAGCCAGGCCATTAGATTGAGAGATCTGAGGTTGGGGTGTAGCAGAGACCCCTGATACTGAGTGAGGAGATCCGGTTGAAACCCCAGAGGGAATGGATCCTCTACCGCTAATTGCAGCAGGAGTGGAAACCACGGCTGCCTGGGCCAGCGAGGGGCCACCAGGATCATGGAAGCTTTGTCTCGGAGAACCTTGAAAAGAGTTCGAGAGACTAGCGGTATGGGAGGAAAAGCATACAGGAGGCTCTCCGACCATGAGAGTAGAAAAGCGTCTGCCGCAACTCGAAGGGGATGTGGCTGACGAGAGCAGAAGCGAGGGAGTTGCCGGTTGAGAGGGCTGGCAAAGAGATCCATCGTGGGGAGGCCCCACTTTAGAAAGAGCTTCTGAACTACCAAGGGATCCAGGCGCCACTCGTGCGGCTGGAGGATCCTGCTGAGTTTGTCCGCCAGGCAATTTTCCTGGCCTGGGAGATAAACTGTCTTGAGAAGAATGCCGTGACTGACGGCCCAAGAGCAGAGCTTCTGTGCTTCCCGACAGAGAAGGAAGGAGCCCGTGCCCCCCTGCTTGTTCACGTAGAACATGGCAACTTGATTGTCCGTCTGGACAAGGACGGACTGGTGAGAGGTCAGGTGGGAGAAAGCCCTGAGAGCCAGGCGAATCGCTCTGAGCTCCAGGAAGTTGATCTGCTGAGCAGACTCCCACGTGGTCCAGAGGCCCTGAGTACGTGCCCCTTGGCAATGTGCTCCCCAACCCAGGAGGGACGCATCTGTCGTCAGCACCTGGGCCGGCTGAGGTGACTGAAAAGGCATGCCGAGCACCAGGTTCGGCCGATGAAGCCACCACTGGAGAGACGAGGCCAGCGGCTCGGAGACGCGCACTAGGTCTGCTAGGCCGCCTGTGGCTTGTTGCCACTGCTTGCGAAGACACCATTGAGCAGGCCGCATATTCAGGCGGGCATTGGGGGTCACATGGACGGTGGAAGCCATATGGCCGAGCAGTCTCAGGAAGCGCCTGGCGGAGACCAGGGGCTGGCTGTGAAAACGGTCGGCTAGGTCCATGAGCCGCTGAGCCCTGTCGAGAGGCAGGAAAGCTCGCGCCTGAGGAGTGTGCAGTCTTGCGCCGATGAACTCGAGATCCTGTGAGGGGAGCAAAGTGGACTTTGCGAAGTTTATGACAAAGCCCAAGTACTGCAGAAGAGTCACCGTGCGGCGTGTGGCGTTGGTGACCTCCGGAGCGGACGCTGCTCTGATGAGCCAGTCGTCGAGGTATGGAAAGACATAGAGGCCGTGAAGCCGGAGATGGGCCGCCACCACCGCGAGACATTTTGTGAAGACTCGCGGTGCGGAGGACAGGCCAAAGGGCAGTACTCTGTACTGGTAATGATTTCCTGCCACCACAAACCTTAGGTATTGGCGGTGGCTTGGGTGGATGAGGATGTGCGTGTAGGCATCCTTTAGATCCAAGGAGCATAGCCAATCTCCCTGCTGGAGGTAGGGCAGAAGGATTCCAAGGGTAAGCATTTTGAACTTTTCCCGCACGAGGAACCTGTTGAGGTTGCGCAAGTCCAGGATGGGTCTGAGGCCTCCTGTCCTTTTTGGTACTAGAAAGTACCTGGAATAAAAGCCTTGACCTCTCAGGTGGTGGGGCACCGGTTCCACCGCCTGTTCCTGTAGAAGACCTGCTAACTCCTGAAGGAGTAAGTCCCTGTGCAGAGGGAGTCGTGGAGGTTCTCCCGGGAAATAGGAGGGAGGGACCTGGTGGAAGTGGAGAAGATAGCCTTCTCTTATGACTTGAAGCACCCAGGCATCTGAAGGGATGCTGGACCACCTGTGGGCGAAGTGAACCAGCCGGCCTCCGGTGCTGGGAGGAGCCAGCGGAGGGGGAGAGGCTATGCTGAAGGAGTCAAAAGCCCCCACCCTGCTGAGCAGGGGCTGGTGGTGCAGGCTTGGGGGCTTGCTGCCTACGGGACCCGTTACCCCGTCCCTTGGCCTGCTGGCCCTGTTGGGGAGCTGCGGGGGCCTGATATTGGGGGTAGTGTTTATAGGCAGCTGCCTTTCTCGGGTAAAAGGACTTCTTTCCCGAGCCCTTCTTTTTCTGGGAAGGGGCGGAGGTCTTCCTAGAAAGCCTAGTCCTGGTGAGAGTCTCAGTCTCAAGTTGTGCAGCCTTCTCGTCCATAGGTTTGCCAAAGAGGTTTTCACCTCGGCAGGGGACATCGACCAACTTGTCCTGCACCCAGGGCTCAAGGTCAGACGACTGAAGCCAAGCCTGTCGGCGGGCACCGATGCCGGCTGCGGCCACTTGAGCCGATGCTTCAAAGCCATCATAGGCTGCTCGGGATATGAATTTTGAGCATTCCCGAATGCCAGTGGACAAGGCTAGGAACCTCCGCAAAGGTTCCTCGGACAGCCCAGCGGAGAATCCGGCTAGCTCTTTAGCCAGGTCTCGGAGATACATGCCCATGTATAGCTGGTAGGTCTGGACACGACACGCAAGCATAGAGCCCTGGAAACACTTCTTACCAAGGCCATCCAGGTTACGGGCCTCCCTGCCAGGAGGCACCGAGGAGTGCATCTTCTGGCTCTTAAGACGATGCATGGCCGATTCCACTACCATGGAATGGTGTGGTAGCTGTGCTTTTTGGAAGCCAGGGCTCTTGCGGACTCGATAGATAGAATCGACCCGCTTGCTCAGGACCGGCGAGGAGGCCGGACTCTCCCACATGCGGAAGAGTAGTCGTTCCAGCATGGGAGGAACCGGTACAGTAAAGTGTTCCATGGCGGGAGAGTCATACTGGAGGGCGTCGAGCTCTTCGGCTCGAGGCTCCTCCTCGGGATCCGCAGGGAAGGCCAAAGCCTTGGCCATATCCCTGACGAAGTCCGAGAACCGGGCATCCTCCGGGGGGGACTGCTTCCGAGGTTCGGACTCAGGTGAGTCCGAGGGGACACACCGAGTCCGAAAAGAATCAGGTGATTCTTCCTCCTCAGACTCCCAGACCGACTCCGACGAGGAATCGGTGGGGTCGGCCCGGGCAGGCTGCGGCGTCGGCCGCCCCGACGCCGAGGGAGTCGGCGTTGGCGACCTCGGTCCCGAACGGGAGGCCGAGGGTGACCTCGACCGAGGATCGACTCGAGTTCGCATGGACTCGAGGATCGGCTCGGTCTCCGGGGTCGACTTAGACGTCGACGTCCCGGTGGTCGGGGCAGCGGCGCCAGCGAGGCTAGCGAGCAGTGCCCGCTGCTGGTCCATGAAGGCAGACAGTCTGCTCTCCAAGGCCGTCAACCTGAGTCCGACCTCAGGTGACCCAGCAGCCCCCGACTCGGGCCCCGACGGCGTCGGGCCCGACGTCGGCGGTCTCGGAGGCGAGTCCAGAAGGACCACAGGACTTACCCGAGCAGGCAGCTCCGACTCCATGCGAGGTCGCTTCGAGAGGTGCTCCTTCTCCAAGGACCCGGGACAGCTATCGGGGCTATGCGACCTGGCCCTCGCGGAGCCAGGAGCATCCACCGACGCCGCCCTCGCGGGTTTCACCTTCCGTCGATGGTCCCCGGAGGGAGAACCCCTGTCGGAGGAACTCCGGCGACGGTCCGAGCTGGAACCTCTGGACGCCGAGGCCTCCGACGAGGTCCGGGTACGGCTGGGGTCAGCGAAGATCCTATCCCGCTGATGCCGCCGACTTCTCAACGCTTTGGAGGACATTTTGCCACAGGCCCCACAGATCATTTCTTCATGATCCGGGCCCAGGCAGCGGAGGCAATTATCGTGTGTGTCAGTTAGTGACATATTTCGGTCACACTGACCACACCGCTTGAAACCACTGGCAGCCATCGGGGGAAAAAGGGCCCCTGCGAGGTCAAAGGACCGGGCTGCCAGTGAAAAAACCGAAAACGAAACTGACTAAATCAGAAAAACCGAAAAGAAGAAGAGGACTCGTGACCGGCGTCGCGAGTCCGGGCGGGAAAAAGACCGGCGTCGAACCGAAGGAAAAAAGAGAAAATTATGAATAAAATCAACTGTTTCGCGGGGACAAGACGGGTACGTCTGTAGGGCTCCGCGGAAAAAAGAAGACTGGCTAAGATGGCACCCTTGGGCGGGAAGGCGACCGCGCATGCGCGCTGCAATTCCCAAAGGCTTTCTTTGAAAGCTGGGGAAAATTGCTCCGCGAGGGCTCCGTCGGCGCCGACGTCACCCATATGTGAGGACTGACTTCCTGCTTGGTCCTGGAGAAAGATTACTGTAATGCAATAAAACGAAATCTCTTAGTTAAAAACTGCCCAAGATAAAACCAAAAATAAAAATGGAAATAAAATAACCTTAATGCAAAAAGTGGGCACGGGGCAAATCCATGGCATACTAGTCAAAATGGTGTACTGTATATTAAGAGGACACATAGCACCCGTCAACACTGGCTAAAAAGGTAAAAATAATAATAGATAGAATAAAACGATGGGTAAGAACAGATAATGGCAGATAATAAAAGTAGTGTAAAATTAAAGATTAAAAACATAAATGGAGGCTGAGCGACTAAAAAGCATAGTTACTCATCTGTAACAGGTGTTCTCCAGGGACAGCACAGGAATCAGTCCTCACATATGGGTGACATTGGCACCAATGGAACCCTCGTGGAAGCATCCCCCCTACCCCCAGCTTTCAAAGAAAGCCTTTGGAAGATGCCACCACACATGTGTGGTCCTCTTCCCACACAAGGGTGCCATCTTGCTCAGTCAGATAACATAGCTAAAAGACGGTAAAAATAAAATAAAAGATGGTAAAAGAGCAACTCCAAGGGGAGAGGGAGGGTTGTGAGGACTGATTCCTGCTATCAACTGTTACAGGTGAGTAACTACACTTTCTCTGGGAACAAGCAGGATGTCATGTCAGTCCTCACATATGGCACTCCCCAGATACAGGCTACCGAAAGCCCAAAGTGAAAAACATGGTCACCTTCAAGCGGAGCCGTGAGCAGCAGCAATCAAGTCTGTAGCTACAGACTAGAGTAGGACCCCTGTGTCTGATGGAAACCAGCACTCCAGTAGCCTGAACACAGAAGAGTCTGAGGGTAGGAGTTGCCTAGACCCGAAAAAGATTACGGAGCACAGCCTGGCCGAAGGCACTGTCCTATCGGGACTCCCTTTCCAGGCAGTAATGGGCTGCGAAGGTATGGACGGAAGACCAGGTGGCAGCCTGGCAGATGTCCACCATCGGGATGGAGTGCAGGTTTGCCACCGAGGCTGCCATGGCCCTGACATGGTGCGCCGTGACTTGGCCTTCCAGTGGAAGCCCCGCCTGCTCCTAGGCGAGGGCGATACAGTCCGCCACGCAGGTAGAAAGTGCACGTTTGGTCACCGCCTCCCCCAGTCTACTGGGGTCGTACGAGATGAAAAGCTAAGCAGTTTTACAATGGCCCTGAGTACTTTGGATGTAGAAGGACAAAGCCCTCTTACAGTCCAGGGTGTGAAGGACCGTCTCCGCCCTACAGGTGTGAGGTCCTGGGAAGAAGGTGGGGAGTACCACCTCCTGGTTGAGGTGGAAGGACAATACCACCTTCATTAGGAATTTAGGATGTGTGCGGAGCACCACTCTGTTTTTGAAGAACCTGGCATACGGTGCCCTCCACCACTAAGGCCTGAAGGTCGCTAACCCAGCAAGTGGAGGTGAGTGCAACCAGGAACGTCACCTTCCATGAGAGGTATCATAGGTGGCAGGTAGCCAGAGGCTTGAAAGGTGGGCGAGTGAGCTGCCCCAATACCACACTGAGGTCGCACTCGGTCACTGGAGGGCGAACCGGGGGCTTCGATAAGAGCAGACCCTTTAGGAAGTGGGTCACCAGCGGCTGGATCGAGAGGGGTTTGCCATCCACCGGGTGATGGTGTGCCACCAGGGCAATGAGGTACACTCTGATGGAGTTTGATTTAAACCCGGATTGAAAGAGGTGGAAAAGGTACTGTAGCACCAGCTCCACCAGGCAGGAGAATGGGTCAGTCCCATGCTCTGCAAACCAACTTGAAAACATGCGCCATTTGAGGGTGTACGCTTTCCTAGTGGAAGTCTTATGGGAGACCAGCAGGATTTCTTCTACCTCACCCGAGAGTTTGAAAAGGGCTAGGGTCACCCTTTCAGCAGCTATGCTATCAGTGACAGGGACCACAAGTTGGGGGTGCAGAAGAAGCACCCCTCTGGGACTGGAGCCCTGGAGAGTTCCCCAATGGGATTGGAGTCTTGACCAACAGCTGGAGAAATAGCAGGAGCCATGGCTTCCTGGGCCATCGAGGGTCTATCAGGATGAGCGAGGCCTTATCGCGGAGGGTCCTGAACAATGTCTTGGCAATTAGTGGTGTGGGTGGGAAGGCATACATGAGACCTTCCGACCACGAGATGAGGAACGTGTCTGCTGCCACCCTGGAGGAGTGGGCCTGCTTGGAGCAGAAGCGGAGCAACTGCTAGGTGTCTGGGCTGGTGAACAGGTCTATCTCAGGTTCCCCCAGAGCTGAAAAAGCCGGTCGGGCACACTGGAGTCCAGTTGCCATTCGTGCGGCTGGAGGACCCTGCTCAATCTGTCAGCCAGTGAGTTGTTCTGGCCTGGCAGGTATATTCTGTCAATCAATCTTTGTTACACTCTGACGCTATCAGAAAGATGCAATGTGATTCATACAAAAACATGATTATTAAGAACTAACTATCATGCTAAATAAGCAACAGGTCTCAGACTTATTCGGGCATTAAAATACTCAGACTACAATCAGTTTACTGAATATACGCCCTAGTTGCATCAATGACCTTTAAAATGTTGCTTGATAAAAAATAGCTTATGACTTGTAAAATAATACAAAGCAGTGCTTAGCTTTCAATACAATCCCCAACGCTAACCTCAGCGCTTATTCTGCGTTTCACTGTCTTAGTTTCCTCAGGGGGTTCTTTTATTGAAAGCACTAATGACAAAAATAAATAACATGCAAATTAATCACATTCTCTTCAGATATAAATACATCATCAACTGAATTCATCTTTTATCTCTGGAGACATCCGCCTGCAAGAATTTTTTACCTCTATTAAACAGATCGTCTCCTCGGAGGTTCCATTGAATGTTTCTTTTTCGAGCTTGCCAGCTTCCCAAAAAACGCCGCACATCAACAATAGGTGCCTCTCGTTTCCTACATTTTAATCTACTTTTATGTTCATTCATCCTTACTCTAAACGCCCGGATTGTTTTACCTACATAGATTAATCTGCATGGGCATTGAATGCAATAAATTACATACCTAGAGCCACATGATGTCTGACTTTTTAAGACGATAGGTTATCCCATGATATTGAAATTCCGTCAGTTCACAGGTAATGTCACATATTTGACACTCATCGCATTTCTTATGGCCATACTCAGTAATCATTGACTGTGTTACCAAAGGTCGCAGCGCTGCTGGACTTAATTTTTCTTTTAAATTCTTATGACGTTGCCAAACACATCGGACTACTTTCTCTTCCAATCCTGAAATGCTATTTAAAACATTAGTATGTTGGTTTATAATCTGTTTAATTTGAGGGCTATATGGAGAGCATTTAGTAACTAAATTGATGTTATGACTAGATGTATTGTCTACGTCAGTTGTCTTCCGTGGATAAAGTAATAAATCACGATTATTAAACAGCGCTCTTTTAAATGCTTTATCCACCACCTGTTGAGGATATCCATGATTTTGAAAATTATGTTTCAAGATTTTTGATTGATGTTTAAAATCACAAACTTCTGAACAATTCCTCCTATATCTTACAAATTGCGAAAAAGGTAAACTGTCTCGTAATTGTATCGGATGAGCACTGCTATAATGTTAAAAAGTATTTCTATCAGTATCCTTTCTATGAACTGAAGTAATCCAACCCTCCGCACCTTTTCTTACTAGTACATCTAAAAATGTCATAGTATCACTATGATGGGAAAAAGTGAATGGAATATTTTCATCTCTGCAGTTTAACCAAATGAAAAATTCTTGCAAAAGTTCAACTGACCCTTCCCACAGCAAAAAGATGTCGTCTATGTAGCGGCACCATAGTTTCAATTGATTTCTATACAGTGACGTTCCTATCCAATTCTTCTCAAACATCCCCATGATCAGATTGGCTAAAGAGGGGTCACATGTGGCCCCCATTACCACTCCAGACAGTTGATGATACTAAATATTTTCAAACACAAAAAATTTTTGATAAACTGTTAAAGTTGTCAATTCCGACAAGAATGCCAATAGATTGTCAGATAAATCTCCTCTGTTGCTTAAAGCTGTCATAACGCTCTCATATGCCACAGATTGTGGAATGGCTGTATACAGGGACGTCACATCTAAGGTGACCAAAATAATGTCAGATGCTGTCGCCAACTGAGCAGCGCTGCGACCTTTGTTAACACAGTCAATGACTACTGAGTATGGCCATAAGAAATGCGATGATTGTCAAATATGTGACATTACCTGTGAACTGACGGAATTTCAATATCATGGGATAACCTATCGTCTCAAAAGTCAGACATCATATGGCTCTAGGTATGTAATTTATTGCATTCAATGCCCATGCAGATTAATCTATGTAGGTAAAACTATCCGGGCGTTTAGAGTAAGGATGAATGAACATAAAAATAGATTAAAATGTAGGAAACGAGAGGCACCTATTGTTGATCACTGTTTGCAATTCAATCACAAATTTGAGGAGCTTCAATGTTTTGGTATTGAACATATCGCTTCAGGTTTCAATGGAAAATCACGAGAACAAACTCTTTTGGTTCGCAAACAACGGTGGATATATACTTTACGATCAGTTACACCAGAAGGGCTAAATGCCCAAATAAAGTGGGAAGTTTGCACATGAAGAAGAGATATAACGTATTGGTTTTTCAAGTGGAAATATACAATTGTTTTAAGAGAAAAAATAAAGCTACGCCATTTTTGGCGATCATTTACGTTATACAACACTGGTATTTGGCTTAGCAGCATCAAGGCTTTTTCTTACACCAGTTTGATGGTTAGATTGTTATATCAAAGAAAAAGATCATTTGTAATACAGTTTACATTTTTACAACAGTCTGGTTAAAGAATGGACGTGTCAAATTGGAGAAAAAAGTGTTTTCCATTTAGTAGTCGCAAACTGAATATATACACTTGACATTTAGATGAAAAGTACTTTTCATTGTGTTTAATGAGAAGTTATAAAGTGCAGTTTGCGTAGAAGGGATGGATTTCAGTTCTTGACTGATGGATTGGAGAAGCATGTTGCATAAGTTCAATTTTTGGAGACCAGTACCTTTAAGATGACAACTTCAAACTCTGAGTCGCGGGGGAAGCATAAATAGACAGCCCGCATGCACGGTGTTTTTTGGGAAGCTGGCAAGCTCGAAAAAGAAACATTCAATGGAACCTCCAAGGAGACGATCTGTTTAATAGAGGTAAAAAATTCTTGCAGGCGGATGTCTCAAGAGATAAAAGATGAATTCAGTTGATGATGTATTTATATCTGAAGAGAATGTGATTAATTTGCATGTTATTTATGTTTGTCATTAGTGCTTTCAATAAAAGAACCCGAGGAAACTAAGACACAGTGAAACGCAGAATAAGCGCTGAGGTTGGCGTTGGGGATTGCATTGAAAGCTAAGCACTGCTTTGTATTATTTTACAAGTCATAAGCTATTTTTTATTAAGCAACATTTTAAAGGTCATTGATGCAACTAGGGCGTATATTCAGTAAACTGATTGTAGTCTGAGTATTTTAATGCCCGAATAAGTCTGAGACCTGTTGCTTATTTAGCATGATAGTTATTTCTTAATAATCATGTTTTTTGTATGAATCACATTGCATCTTTCTGATAGCATCAGAGTGTAACAAAGATTGATTGACAGAATATTTTGCTCTGAGAAAGTAACCACATTATTTTTGCTGGCAGGTATATTGCCCGCAGGAGTACACCCTGCTGGACTGCATAGGGACAGAGGGCATGAGACCCTGTGCCCCCCTGTTGGTTCACATATAACATCGCCACTTGGTTGCCTGTTTGGACCAACACCGGCTGGTGTCGTAGGCAGTAGCAAAAAGCTCGGAGGGCTAAGTATTGCCCGTAGCTCCAGAAGGTTGATGTGCTGGTTGCTCTCGCCCTACGACCATCTGCCCTGGGTGCAGAGAGCCTCGCAGTGGGCTCCCCACCCGAGCAGGGAGGTGTTCATGGTGAGGACCCTTAAGGGGCTCGGGGCTTGAAAGGGCATCCCCGCCTCGAGGTATTGGGGAGTCTGCCACCAGGTCAGGGAGTCTGCCAACTGGCGGGTCACTGAGACTTTGTCCCGGAGGCGTCCCATGGCCTGAGACCACTGGTCCGGAAGGCACCACTGCATGGCCTTCATGTGGAGGCGGGTGTTTGGAGTGATGTGGACTGTGGAGACCATGTGCCTGACATGGTGCAGGAGCTGCCTAGCGGGTACCAAGGGACGGTGCAGTAGGTCTAAGGCCAGGGCCCTGAGATGGTCTTTTCGGTCTCTGGGCAAGAAGGCCTTTGTCTGGAGGGCGTCCAGTCTTGCCCCTATGAACTCCAGGCACTGTGTCGGTAGGAGGTGGGACTTGGGATAGTTTATCACAAACACCAAGTGCTGCAGGACCTGGATGGTGCATGCCTGCTGCACCTCTGAGGCCGTGTCTCCTTTTATGAGGCAGTCGTCAAGCAAGGGAAGACAAAGACCTCCTGGAGGTGGAGAAAGGCGGCTACGACTGCCAGACATTTTGTGAAGACTCTTGGGGCGGAGGCCAAGCCGAAAGGCAGCATCCTGTATTGGCAGTGGCCCCGCCCCCCCCACCACCACCATGAACAGCAGGTACTTGCCTGTGGTTGGCGTGAATGAAGATATGGGTATAAGCATCCTTCAGATCAAAGGAGTATAGCCAATCTCCCTGATGGAGGTAAGGTAGCAATGTTCCAAGGGAGAGCATCTTGAACTTTTCCCTCACCAGGACCTTGTTCAGACTGCGCAGGTCGAGGATAGGCATTAGGCCTCCTGTCCTTTTCGGCACAAGGAAGTACCTGGAGAACCCTGAGATGGTGGGGCACTAGTTCCACTGGTTTGTCCTTGAGAAGACGTGCAAGCTCCTTCAGTAGAAGGTCCCGGTGAAGGTGAGACCTGAGGGGCTGTCCCAGAAAGTAAGGGGGAGGTGTCCGAGTCAGATGGAGGAGGTAGCCCTCCCTGACCACCCGAAGTGCCCAGAAATCGGTGGTGATAGTTAGCCACCTTTGGGCATAATGGATCAGATGTCCCCTTGTAGGTTGCTGACCTCCTTGGAGTGGAGAGGCTATGCCCCAGGAGTCAAAAGCTCCCACCTGGCTGGGCTGGGGCTGATGGCTGGGGCTTGGGAGCCTTCTGCTTACGAGGGCCATGTCTATGTCCCTTGGCCTGATGACCCTACTGGGGAACTGGGTAGGCCTGAAAAGGTGGGTAGTTTCTTTAAGCAGCTCCTTTCCTTGGGTAGAAGGTCTTTTTACCCAAGCTCTTCCATCAGGCAGGGGCAGCAGTCTTTTTAGAGAGCCTGGTTCTCGTCATGAACTCAGCTTGACAGCCTTGTTGATCATGGGCTTGCCAAAGAGGTTCTCTCCTTGGCATGGGACATCGACCAATTTGTTTTGACCCTATTGCTCGAGATTGGACGACTGTAGCCAAGCCTGCCGTTGGGCTCCAATGCCTGCCGCCGCTACTTGAGCTGCTGACTCGAAGCCATCATAGGCTGCTTGAGGCAAACGTGGAGCACTAGTGGATGGCCTTGGCCAGGTTCTTGAACCACTGCAGGGGTTCCTTGGACAGACTAGCAGAGAACCCGGCAATTTCCTTCGCCAGGTCTCTCAGGTACATGCCCATGTACAGCTGGTAGGCCTGGATGCAGCCGATGAGCATTGAGCCCTGGTAACACTTTTGCCGAGGGCATCCAAGGTGTGTGCCTCCCTGCCAGGAGGCACCGAGGAGTGCACCTTCTGACTCTTCAGATGATGCATGGCCGACTGCACCATCATGGAGTTGTGCGGCAGCTGTGATTTCTGGAAGCTTGGGCTCCGGTGGACTCGATACATCAAGTTGAACCACTTGCTCACCACTGGCACTGATGCCATGTCTCCCACATAAGGAGCATTAGTCATTCCAGGATGGGAGGGATGGGCACCATAAGCGATTCCCTCGGAGCAGCCTTGTACTGGAGAATTTCTAGCTCCTCCGCCTGAGGGTCCTCCTCCAATATCGTTGGGAACTCTAGGGCCTTAGACATATCCCGGAAAGAAGTCACGGAATGCCATGACCTCCGGCGGGAACCACTGCTGGGGCTCTGAAGTGGGATAGTCGGACGACTCCTCGTCCTCTGTCTCCCACTCGGAGTAGTCCGTCGAGGACTCAATGGAAGACTGGTCCATGGGCCCTGGGGCTGACCCCAGCCCGCGGTCCTCAGAGGCTCCGTGGCTAGTGCCAAGCGCACTGCCTGGAGACAATCGTGGCCCCATCAAGCAGGAACCAGATTGAGACCTCGGCAGAAGAATGACTCAAGGCCGAAGGGTCTCGAGGATTGGCTCGGCATCAGGGACATTTTTGACATCGAAGGCCCAGTGGTCGGGATGGAGGAACCGGTCATGCCGGACAACAGCACCCTTTCCTGGTCCACAAAGGCAGACAAACTGTGCTCCAGGGTCACCAGTCTGGATTCCATGCCAGAAGGCTCCGCTGCCATTGGCACGGGTACAGAGGAAATCGGTCCTGACGCTGGTTCACACGAAGGAGAATCCTCGACAAGTATGGTGTCTGGCGACCAAGGTTGGTCTGAGGTTGAGTTTTTTTGGGGGACCTTTGCAGGCCGCTCCCTCTCTGATCACTCCGACAAGCATCTCAGACTGCGGGACCTGTCTCAGGACGTACTTGGCCTGTCAGATCCATCCAGGGACGCTGCCTTTGAAGTCTTCTTTTGGAGTTCCCTTGAGGGAGATCCCATCTCCAAAGAACCACGGCACCACTTGTGTTTCATACAGCCACCCTGAGATGCTGTGGGGATTCAGATGAGGCCCTGGCCTTCGGAGGTATCGGAGACTCAGGGAAAAACTTATCGTGCTGCTGCTGGCGGCTCTTGAGGGCCTTGTTGGACGTTTTTTAAATCTTTTTGCAGAGACTGCATGCTCTGGGGTCGTGATCCAGCCCAAGACAGCGAAGGCAGCGGTCATGTTTGTCAGTCAAAGACATAATTTTGGCATACCGATCACACTTTTTAAAAACACTGGTAGCCATGGGGGGAAAAAAGTACCCCAGCGAGATCGAAGAACTGCCAAGCTGCCAGCTGTAAAAAAAGTGCGAAGACGCCGCCAAGAGGAAAAAACTACAAAAAGGACCCAAACTCAATGCCAAGACAGGGAGATCAGGTGGCAGGAAGAGTACCGGTGCAGTACCGGAGGCAAGTAAACTCAGGCTGAAAAATCAACTTTTTCCGGGAACAAGGCAGACAGACGTCTGAAGGGCTCCACGGAAAAAAGGAGACTGAGCCAGATGGCACTCTTGGGCAAGAAGGAGACCATGCCTATGTGGTAGCAACTCCCAAAGGCTTTCTTTGAAATTGGGGGGATGCTTCCGCGAGGACTCCTTAGGCACCAACGTCACCCATATGTAAGGACTTCCTGCATGTTCCTGGAGAAAGGATAAAACAATATTATAAAAAAAAATATTTATTTACATTTAATTATTTATTTACATTCTCTTATATACCGCTCTATTCTGCATCAGTGCGGTTTACATTGAACAAACTGAAATTACATTGAACAGGGCATTATAACTTGGAGATAACTATTTTACAGGGAACATGGGCTATGGAGGGTTAAGTGGCTTGCCCAAGACCACAAGGAGCACCTGTGGGACTAGAAACCCCAGTCCTTCTGGACCAAGGTTGCTGTCCTCTAGTGGGATTTGAACCCCCGACCTTCCGGCCTGAAGTACCTTGCCCCAACCACTAGGCCACTCCTCCACTCCCAAAATATTGGAAAAAACAATGAAAAATAATAAATAATAAAAATGAGAACACAAATCAGACACAAAAAGAAACACAGGGTCCTTATGAAAATACAGACAAGTCCTGGTCCAAATTCAATGTGTGTGGCGTCAAAGTATTCAATATAAAAATAAATCTCTGTTCCAATCTTAATAGGATACGGTCAATGTCTCCTCCGCTCCGATGTGAATGAACCACTTTCAAGACCAGGAATTTAAAATCAGACAAGGCATGCTGGAGTCCCGTCGGCAACCAGAGGTTTATCTTCTAATTTCCTTCATAGATAACTCTTGTGTTCCACTATATGGGTACACACAGCCCGTTTGGTCTTCCCCACGTAAAGCAATTTATAGGGACATATGATCAAGTATATGACTTGTTGGGACTCACAGTTAGAAAAGTCTTCAAGAGGAAACTTTTCATTTGTGATTGGATGAATGAAATAATTCTTCATGGTCACAGAATTAGCACAAACGGAGCACCTGCCACATGGAAAGTGGCTCTTAACTCTCGGGCTGATCCTAGGTTTAAATAGCGCAGAAGGAATCAAATTTACAATTACAGGTCTGGCTGACCTTTCACCTGATTTTGGCGCAAAAAGTCTTTTAAAGGTATGGACTTCTTCCTCTGTGTCCCCTCACTTGTGCACCGTGAAGACTGATGCATTTCTGAGTATTCACCAGTTAGGTGAACATAAGAACATAAGATATGCCATACTGGGTCAGACCAAGGTCCATCAAGCCCAGTATCCTGTTTCCAATAGTGGCCAATCTAGCTCATATGTACCTAGCAGTTTCCCCAAAAGACACAGGTTCCACAATGCTTGTACTGGGTCAAGCATTGATATGAGTCCCTTCTTAATAATGGTTTATGGACCTTTCCTCCAGGAACTTGTCCAAACCTTTTTTAAACCCAGCTACACTAACAGCCTTTACTACATCCTCCGGTAACAACATATTACATATCAAGTGAAAAAATATTTTCTTTTATTAGTCTTAAATAGTTTACCCTGTAGCTTCATTGCATGTCCCTAGTCTTTCTATATTCTGATAACCTAAACAATCGATCTACATTTACCAGTTCCACTCCGCTCATTAATTTATAGACTTCTATCATATCTCCCCCTCAGCCGTCTCTTTTCCAGATTAAAGAGCCCTAACCTTTTTAGCCTTTCTTCATAGGAGTATCCTTCCATCCCCTTTACCATTTTAGTGGCTCTTCTCTGAACCTTTTCTAATAACACTATATCCTTTTTAAGATACGGAGACCAGAATTGCACACAATATTCAAGGTGTGGTCTCATCATGGAACACTATAGAGGCATTATATCATCTTTTGTTTTATTTTCCATTCCTTTCCTTATGATACCTAGCATTCTATTTGATCTCTTGGCCGCCGCTGCACACTGGGCTGAGGGTTTTAACATGTTATCCACAATGACGCCTAAATCTTTTTCCTGGGTGGTGGTTCCTAATATGGAAACTTGCATCGTGTAACCATAGTTTGGGTTGTTCTTCCCTAGGTGCATAACTTTGCACTTGTCCACATTAAATTTCATCTGCCATTTTGATGCCCAGTCTTCCAATTTATCAAGATCCTCTTGCAATTTTCCACAATCCTCTTGGGTTTTAACAACTTTAAATAGTTTTGTGTCATCTGCAAATTTGATAACCTCACTCATTATTCTACTTTCCAGGTCATTTATGAATATGTGAAAAAGCAGCGGACCCAGCACAGATCCCTGGGGTACACCACTATTCACCTTTCTCCATTGGGAAAATTGGCCATTTAGCCCTACCCTCTGCTTTCTATCTTTTAACCATTTCCTGATCCACAGTAGTACACTGCCTCCTATCCCATGACTCTCTAGTTTTGCCAAACGTCTCTGATGAGGGACCTTGTCAAAGGCTTTCTGAAAGTCCAGATACACTATATCAACCAACTCACCTTTGTCCACCTCTTTATTCACATTTTCAAAAAAACACAACAGATTAGTAAGACAAGATCTTCCTTGTCTAATTTTATTCTTTATGATGGTTTCTACCATTTTTCCCGGTACTGAGGTCAGGCTCACTGGTCTGTAGTTTCCCGGATCACCCCTGGAACCCTTTTTAAAAATTGGTGTTACAATGGCGATCCTCCAATCTTCAGGTATTAGAGATGATTTTAATGAGTTCACAGATTACTAATAGCAGGTCTGCAATCTCATATTCCAGTTCTTTCAACACCCTTGGATATATACCATCCGGCCCAAGTGATTTGCTACTCTTCAGTTTATCTAATAGTTGTAATACATCTTCCCGATGTATCGATATTTCCTTCAATTCTTCCGCACCTTTAAATACCACTTCAGTCATGGGTAACATCCCTACATCTTCCTCAGTAAAGACCGAAGCAAAGAATTCATTCAGTCTCTCCGCTATCGCCCTGTCGCCTCTTAGTGCCTCTTTAACCCCTCTATCATCTAATGGACCAACTTTCTCTCTCATAGGTGTTTTGCTACGAATGTACTTGAAAAAGCCTTTATTTCACGTTTTTGCTTCCACAGCAAGCTTCTTCTCAAATTCTGCCTTTGCCGGCCTTACCAATGCCTTGCATTTGACTTGCCAGTGCTTGTGCTGTTTCCAGGTTTCGTCGTTTGGCTCTTTTTTCCATTTCCTGAAAGATGCTTTTTTGGCAACAGCCTCTCTGACCTCACCTTTAAACCATGCTGACAGTTTTTTGGACGTCCTTCCACTTTTCTTAAAGCGTGGAATACAGCTGGTCTGGGCTTCCAAGATAGTATTTTTCACCACCACCCAAGCTTGATGTAAGTCTTTAACCTTTGCAACTGCTCCTTTTAGTTTTTTCTTAACTATTTTCCTCATTTTATCATAGTCTCCCTTTCGAAAGTTAAAAGGTAGTACTGTGGATTTCTCCAGGACCAAGCAGGACGTCAGTCCTCACATATGAGTGTTATCGGCGCCGATGAAGCCCCAGCGGAGCATTTCCCCAACTTTCTATGAAAGCCTTTGGGAATGCAGGCACGCAGGCGCGGTTCCCTTCCCGCCTAAAGGTGCCATCTTACCTTAGTCTCTTTTTTTCCCGAGAAGCCCACCGGACGTGTGTCCTGTCCTCCCGGTTAAAAGTAGATTTTTTTCGGCGATTATCGCTATTTTTTCTCCCGGTTCGACGCCGGTTCCCCTCCCGCCGTGTTCGGTACACCGGTATCGAGCCCGATTCTTCTTTTTCGGTTTTTGCCCTTCGTGGCTGGCGTTCGCGCCCTTTTTTTTCCATTTTTCCCTGGAAGGCCAGTCCTTTGACCTCGCGGGGACTCTTTTTTCCCCGATGGCTTCCAGTGGTTTTAAAAAGTGTGATCGGTGTAAGAAATTAATGTCTCTCACCGACACACACGACTGCTTCCTTCGGTGCCTCGGCCCTGATCACGACCCTAAGTCGTGCGGGCCATGTGGGAAGATGTCTTCAAAGGCACTCCGAAGTCGCCAGCAGCAAAAAGAAAGGCTTATCTCCGACTCAGCCTCCGGCTGGGCCTGGACCTCGTCTTAGGCCTCGACATCTCGGGATTCCGATCCCGAGCGCCGTCGAAGCTCCTCGGACAGGGGGGTCCCCCGACCGGGAACGGAAGAGGAAGAAGCGGCTCGCGAGGGCGTCGTCGTAGGTCCCTGGCTCCTCGAGGGCCAGGTCTAAGACCCCCGACCGTCGCCCCGGGCCCGTGGAACAAGAGAAGTCTGCCAAAGTTCCTCGCGTGGAGACGGAGTCTGCTGGACACCCGCCGGGGCCCGAGTTGGTGGCTGCCGCGTCTCCCGAGCTGAGTCTCAGGATGACAGCCTTGGAGAGCAGACTGTCTGCCTTCATGGAGCAGCAGCGGGCACTGATGGCCAGTCTGTCTGGCGCATCTGCCCCGACCACCGGGACATCGACTTCGAAGTCGACCCCGGAGACCGAGCCTATACTCGAGTCCATCATGGCTCAAAGTCGACCTCGGTCGCGGTCTCCCTCGACCTCCCGTTCGGGACTAAGGGCAGCGACGCCGGTGCCTCCGGCGTCGGGGCGGGTGCTCCAGGGCCCGGCGGGGTCGGACCCTGACTCCTCCTCGGATGAGTCCACCTGGGAGACAGAGGATGAGGAGTCTCCTGATACGTTCACGACTCGGTGCGTCCCATCGGACTCACCGCAGTCTGAGCCCCAGAGTAGATCGCCTCCGGAGGATACTCGGTTCTCGGAGTTCGTCCGGGATATGGCCACTGCCTTGGCTATTCCGGCGGACCCCGAGGAAGAGCCTCGAGCTGAAGAGCTCGAGGCGCTGCAGTATGACTCTCCTCCGAAGGAGGCCTTTACTGTCCCGGTTCCTCCGATGCTGGAACGCCTCCTCTTCCGTATGTGGGAGGCACCGGCCTCGGCGCCGGTTCTAAGCAAGCGAGTCGACTCGATCTATCGACTCAGAAAGAGCCCTGGTTTTCAGAAGGCACAGCTACCACACCATTCTATGCTTGTGGAATCGGCCATGCATCGTCTGAAGAGTCAGAAGATGCACTCCGTGGTGCCCCCTGGCAGGGAGGCCCGAAACCTCGATGGCGTCGGTAGAAAGTGCTTCCAGGGCTCGATGCTTGCTTGCCGTGTCCAGTCATACCAGCTGTACATGGGCATGTACTTGCGGGACCTGGCCAAGGAGTTGGCCGGGTTCTCTGCTGGACTCTCCGGGGAACCCTTGCAGAGATTTAAGTCCTTGTCCTCGGGGATTCGGGACTGCTCGAAGTTCATGTCCCGTGCCGCCTACGATGGCTTCGGCCTGAGTTGCGGCAGCCGGCATCGCGGCTTGAAGCCAGGCATGGCTGCAATCATCGGACCTCGAGCCATGGGCTCAGGACAAGTTGGTCGATGTCTCTTGCCGAGGTGAAAACCTTTTTGGCAAGCCCATGACCGAGAAGGCCGCTCAGCTCGAAACAGAGCACCTTACACAGACAAGGCTGTCTAGAAAGACCTCTGCCCCTTCTCATAAAAAGAAGGGCTCGGGTAAAAAGCCCTTTTACCCGAGGAAGGGCACTGCCTACAAACAGAACCCTCAATATTAGGCTGCCCAAGCTGCACCCCAGGGTCAGCAAGCCAAGGGGCAGGGTAATGGGCCCAATAGGCAGAGGACCCCCAAGCCTCCGGCCCCTGCTCCCACTCAGCAGGGTGGGGGGTTTTGACTCCTTGAGCGTAGCCTCTCCATCCCTGCTCTCCCAACCCTGCACAGAAGGTCGCCTCGCCCTCTTTGTCCACCACTGGCCCCTCATCACCGGGGACAGTTGGGTGTTGGACATAGTCCACAAGGGCTATGCACTGCATTTTCACCAACTGCCTCCTCCTTACTTTCCAGGGGAGCCTCCAAGGCCTCCCCTGCACACAGATCTTCTCCTTCCAGAGCTTCAAGGTCTGTTGGTGGACAGGGAGGTGGAGCCTGTGCCTCCCCACTTGCACGGTCACGGATTCTACTCCAGGTATTTCCTGGTGCCCAAAAGAACAGGTGGCCTTCGACCCATTCTGGACCTCAGGAACCTCAACAAGTTCCTTGAGAAAGAAAAGTTCAAGATGCTTACTCTTGGAACACTTCTGCCCTACCTCCAGCAGGGAGATTGGCTATGCTCCTTAGATCTAAAGGATGCGTACACTCACATCCTCATTCATCCAGACCACAGAAAGTACCTCAGGTTCATTGTGGGAGGAAACCATTATCAGTACAGAGTACTGCCTTTTGGCCTCACCTCCGCTCCCAGGGTCTTTACCAAATGCCTGGCTATGGTGGCGGCCTACCTGAGAAATCAGGGAATCTTTGTCTTCCCCTATCTGGACGACTGGCTCATCAGGGATCAGACGTGCCAGGAGGCCAGACAAGCCACCCTCAGAACTATTGCTCTTCTTCAAAGCCTGGGGTTTGTCATAAACTTCGCAAAGTCCACTTTGCTCCCCTCCGAGTCCCAGAACTTGGAGTTCATAGGAGCAAGGCTGGACTCTCTGCTGGCAAAGGCTTTCTTGCCAGAAGACAGGGCCCAGAGGTTGATAGCCTTGGCAAATCAGTTTCTCAGCAGGTCACTGGTCTCCGCCAAACTCTGCCTGAGGCTTCTAGGCCACATGGCTTCGACAGTACATGTGACCCCCAATGCCAGGCTCCATATGAGGCCTGCACAGTGGTGCCTTCGGACTCAGTGGTCACAGGCAGCCTTAGAGACAGGATAAGGGTGTCCAGACAATTTCTGCACTCCCTCAACTGGTGGCTGCACCCACCCAATCTACTGAAGGGGGTGCCTTTTCAGATTCCTGGACACACTGTGGTGCTGACCACCGACGCCTCCCTGCAGGGCTGGGGAGCTCATTGTCTAGGCAAGTGCACCCAGGGCCTGTGGTCTCCTTGGGAAGCTGCACAGCGGATCAATCTCCTCGAACTCAGAGCTATTCCATTAGCACTCAAAGCTTTCTCTCCTACCCTGGCTCATCAATCTGTCCTGGTTCAGACAGACAACCAAGTAGCCATGTTTTATGTGAACAAACAGGGCGGGACTGGGTCCAGAACCCTTTGTCGGGAGGCTCAGGAGCTTTGTTCATTTGACCTCAAGCACAACATGCTCCTCAAGGCTGTGTACCTTCCGGGCCAGGACAACTGCCTGGCCGACAGATTGAGCAGGATTCTGCAGCCCCACGAGTGGCAGCTGCATCCGTCAGTAGCTCAGAAGATCTTCCTAAAATGGGGTCTCCCTTTGGTAGATCTCGTTGCCAGCAAAATGAACAAGCAACTGCCAAAGTTCTGCTCCAGGCAACCGCATCCTCTGAGAATAGCAGCAGATGCTTTTCTGATTCCATGGTCTCAGGGCCTCCTGTATGCGTTTTCTCCCACGCCCTTGGTGGCCCGAACTCTCTTCAAAATTCTTCAGGACAAGGCCTCGGTGCTGCTGGTGGCTCCCAGGTGGCCGAGACAGCCTTGGTTTCCTCTTCTGCTTCAACTGGCGGTGGATCCTCCACTGCCTCTGGGGTTGCAACCCGACCTTCTCTCACAGGAGCAAGGTTCCCTTCTGCACCCCAATCTCAAAGCTCTCAATTTGATGGCCTGGAGGCTGCAAGGGTAGTTTTGGCTCCCTGGGGCCTACCTCAGGAAGTTGAGGAGGTTGTCCTAGCCTCTAGGAAACAGTCCACTAGGAAAACCTATGCTCTCAAATGGAAAAGGTTTTCTGTGTGGTGTCAGCTACATACAGAGGATCCTTTCTCCTGTACTGTGCCAGTAGTGCTTCAGTACTTACTGCACTTATCAAATCAGGGACTTAAGTCCAATTCTGTTCGGGTCCACCTCTCAGCTCTAGCAGCTCACCACTCACTGGTGGAGGGACATTCTCTGTCAGGTCACCCCTTGGTGTCCCGCTTTCTCAGGGGCTTGCTTTTGCTCAAGCCTCCAATCCGTCCTCCTGCCCCTGAGTGGGAGTTGAATGTGGTCTTGCAGCAACTGACTCGCCCAACTTTTGTGCCGATGGCTACTTGTCCACTCCGCTTCCTCTCCTGGAAGACACTCTTCTTAATAGCCCTTACCTCGGCTAGGCAAGTGAGTGAGCTTCAGGCCCTGGTCTGTGATAGGCCTTACACCAGGATTTATAGGAACAGGGTAGTCCTCAGGACTCATCCAAAGTTCCCCCCAAAGGTTGTCTCCTCTTTCCACCTCAATAAGGAGGTGGTTCTTCCAACATTCTTCCCTAGGCCTCATGCAAGCCAGGCTGAAGCAGTCCTGCATACCCTGGACTGTAGGAGGGCCTTATCCTTCTACCTTGACCGTACGCAGGGGCATAGAAGGGCTACTCAGCTCTTTGTATCCTTTGACCCCAATAAGTTGGGGTTAGCTGTGTCCAAGCGTACCTTGTCTATCTGGGTGGCTGACTGTATCACCTGGGCTTACAAGGCGGCTTACCTTCCTTTGCAGGCTCGGGTCACGGCCCACCGTGTCAGGGCAATGGCTGCCTCAGTGGCTCATCTCTGCTCTGTGCCCTTGGTAGACATCTGCAGGGCTGCAACTTGGTCTTCAAGCCAGACCTTTGCGGCCCATTATTGTCTGGAGAGGGAATCCCGTAGGGACAGTGCTTTTGGCCAAGCAGTACTCCGGAATCTCTTTGAGGTTTAGGCAACTCCTGCCCTCTGTTGGGCTACCGGTGGAGGATGTGTCCTTGAAACGCCTTTCTTTGCTGTTGGGACTAGATGGAGTTCTCTTGTTCAGCTTGGGTTCCTTGGTAGCCCAGAGCTAGGGAGTCACCGATATGTGAGGACTGACTTCCTGCTTGGTCCTGGAGAAAGAGTAATTACTCACCTGTAACAGGTGTTCTCCAGGAGCAGAAGGAATCAGTCCTCACAACCCTCCCTCCTCCCCTGGGAGTTGCAGTTGTACATAGTTTATTTTTACATTTTTGTTTGCTGTTCTTAGCTATGTCATTTGACTGAGGTAAGATGGCACCTTCAGGCGGGAAGGGAACCGCGCATGCGTGCCTGCATTCCCAAAGGCTTTCATAGAAAGCTGGGGAAATGCTCCGCTGGGGCTTCATCGGCGCCGATGACACCCATATGTAAGGACTGATTCCTGCTGCTCCTGGAGAACACCTGTTACAGGTGAGTAACTACTCTTTCCTTACTATCCCTCCTCCACTAATTAAATCAAAGGCGATCATGCTATGATCACTATTGCCAAGTGGCCCGAACACCCTTATCTCTTGCACTAGATCTGGTGTTCCACTAAGGATTAGGTCTAATATGGCTTCCCCTCTGGTCGGTTCATGAACCAGCTGCTCCAAGAAGCAGTTATTTATTTCATCTAGGAACTTTATCTCCCTAGCATGTCCTGTCGTGACACTGACCCAGTCAATACCGGGGTAATTGAAAGCACCCATTATTAATACTGCGCTGTAACTTTTGTTAGCTCCCTTGATTTCTTTGAGCATTTCATCACCCATTTGTTTATTCTGGCCAGGCGGTCGATATTACACCCCCACTGCCATCGCCTTCCCCTTTTTACATGGAATTTCAATCCATAGGGATTCTACAGCAAATTTTGTTTCCTGCAAAACTTGAATCCTTTCTGACTCAATGCCCTCTCTAACATAGAGCGCAACCCCTCCACCAATTTGATCAGTTCTATCATTACGATATAGTTTGTACCCAGGTATCACAGTGTCCCACTGGTTGTCCTCCTTCCACCATGTCTCTGATATTGCAATCATATCTAACCTCTCATTTAGTGCTATATATTCTAACTCTCCCATCTTATTTTTTAGACTTCTAGCATTTGCATACAAGCATTTTAGAGACTGTATTTTATTCCTATTAATTTGGCTATTGGTAGACATGGGTAATTTGGGATCTTTAAGCTCTGTCTGTTCCATACTCGAGGGCATTTGGGCTACTTTACTCTTCTTTGGAACCTCTCTGCTTTTGGTAGTATCCTTCAAGGATACATTCTTCCGAACCATCTGCTCTTGGGCGACTGTCGGCTTTCCCCTATTATCTAGTTTAAAAGCTGCTCTATCTCCTTTTTAAAGGTTAATGCCAGCAGCCTGGTTCCATCCCGGTTAAGGTGAAGCCCATCCCTTCGGAAGAGCCCCTCCTTTCCCCAGAATGTTCCCCAGTTCCTAAGAAATCCAAAACCCTCATCTCTGCACCATTGTCTCATCCACGCATTGAGACTCCGGAGCTCTGCCTGCCTTTTGGGTCCTGTGCGTGGAATGGGAAGCATTTCGGAGAACGCTACCCTGGATGTTCTGGATTTCAACTTCCTACCTAAAAGCCTAAATTTAGCCTCCAGAACCTCCCTATCACATTTTTGTATGTCATTGGTACCGACATGTACCAAGACAGCAGACTCCTCTCCTGCACTATCTAAGACCTTATCTAGGTGGCGCGTGAGGTCCGCCACCTTCGCACCAGGCAGGCATGCTACCAGGTGATCCTCACGTCCACCAGCCACCCAGCTATCTACATGCCTAATGATCATATCACCAACTATAACGGCTGTCCTAACCCTTCCCTATTGGGCACATGGCCCTGGAGAAACATCCTCAGTGCGAGAGGGTTTTACATCACCTGGAGGACAGGTCCTAGTTACAGGATCACTTCCTGCCACACCAGGGTGATGCTCTTCTGTCACGTGACCTCTCTCCTCCATGGCAACAGGGATGCTGCCAGACTGGAGGTGGGACTTCAGGACTATATCCCTGTAGGTCTCGTCTATGTACCTCTCTGACTTTATGTTTTCAAAGTCTGCTGCTCTAGCCTCTAGAGAATGGACTCGGTCCCTGCGAGCAAAGAGCTCCTTGCATCTAGTGCACACGTAAGACCTCTCACCAACTGGGAGAAAATCATACATGTGACACTCAATGCAAAAGACTGGAAAGCCCCCATCTCGCTGCTGGACAGCTGTCTGCATCTTAGTTTTAAGTTTGTGTTTAGAGCTTTAAGTTCTTTACTTACTAAGGGTTGCTATGGATATTTATACTAATAAAACTGTACCTAATACGTTTAATATACCTTGTTTACCTGAAGCTTAATTAATCTTAGGTCCTTAGTGTATGACTGATTTGGGTAACGAGCTTCACCTGAGAGGACCTCCTGTCTTTTAAGATGTGTAAGTACCTATAAAGCTACGATTATCCCATGGGTGGGTGTGTGTTGGGGAGGGAGGGAGGGAAACAACACTTATTAAAAGAGGGCTGCCACACAGTACCCTGTCCTGTGCTGCTGGGGTAAGCTATATTCTGATTTGATTTAAATTATAGCTCTTTGTTGCTGCTAGTCTTTAACTTATTATGAAATTTAAACTACAAGCTCCCCTTTTCTAGTCCTTCAAGACTGAGGATCACAGAGCTCTGGTTGAGCTATTTATGCCTGTGCTGCTGAGGTAAGCTGTGACCAACTTCCTGGGTGATTAACAGTCCTTGCTTGGATAGAAGGAGTCTTTCAAAATGGCCTTTTGACCTGCCACCTGGTGTTAGCACCTATTGAAATAGTTTCACAGGTCTCTTGCCCCCTAGGTAGAAGGCCTCTTTGTAAAGGTCTTTAGAAGACTTTATTTGTTGCTCAAAGAGTACTGACCCTGTTTTGCCTTTTGTGCTAAGCTATATTCTGATTTTATTTAAATTATAGCTCTTTGCTGCTGCTAGGCTCTAACTTATTATGAAATTTAAACTACAAGCTCTCTGCTGGGTTCTAAATTTAACCAGAAAGCTCTCTTCTGTGTTTTAAATTTAAACTAAAAGTACTTTGCTGATGCTAGGCCCTGAGTGACTATTAAATTTAAACTACAAGCTCTCTGCTGGGTATGGAATGCAACCAGAAAGTTCTCTTCTGTGTTTTAAAGTTAAACTTAAACTGCTGCTACTAGGCCCTGACCTATTTAACAAAAAATAGTGGGTTCACAGATTAATTAGCTTTAATAGAAAGAATTCTTTTCAGAAAATTCCCAGAAGTATTTACTCACAATTGCAGCTCTCTCTCCAGAAGTAACAGTCCCCTTTGTGTAGGTGTGTAGATTATTTCATCTGATACAGCCCTTTGTGCTTCGTGGCATATATTCTTGCTAGTTATTTTTACAATATAGGATAAGCAGGATTAGCCTGCACTTTGTTTGCTCCCTGGCAATAATGGATAATGTCTCTTCTTTAATTGCATACATTAACGAAACACACAAAGCTAGAAAGGATGGCATGTGTTCTCTTTCAATACTGACACTGGAGTGTGCTGCTTTTAAATAGCCTGATGGTCACTTTTGATTTTATTTAACATTTAGACAGATATACACTTTATGAGAAGAATTCTCGTTATGGTTCCCTTCAGGTCCGTTTCACCAATTATTACACACACACACTATAACTAGACTATCTGTTGTTCACATACACAGAGAATAGCCCGCCAAAATATAAGACCCTTACCCGATTTGCTGTTCCCTCTGTAGATTCATATCACACATACTAATCCATAGAGACTTTTACTTTGTAGGTTGCCAATTGAAACCTTACAAGTAATAGCCAAAGTGTTCATTATAAAAGGAGTACATACGCACAAATTAGAGTACTCTATTTGCTATCCGTTTCTACAGTTCCTCCTCATCTGTTAATATGAGAAGCACAATACTGTAATTTTACTTTTACAATGAGCCCTGGTTTTTAGGGTTTGTATATTATTACTTTGTTTTAACAGTCTCAATACAATCCTATTTCATTACAGTTTCCTCTTCTTTTTATGCTATTTGCTATTTCTTATACTATATATTATTATCAATTATGATTATCTATGTCTACATGTCATTTTATTATTTATTATTTCATTGCCTTACGTTTAAACGTTTTATGTTATTTATTATGAGCATTATGTGCTTTTTAATGGTGATCTTATTTTTAATTGTATTCACATTTTAAATGTGCTTATAATTTGTTATGTCTTTTCAAGACTTTTGACCCCCTGAGAAAGACTTAGCCGAAATGTGTAGGGGTTAATCACCAATAAAGCTTTTAAACACCAGCTGCCGTTACACCTCGTTCCTTGTTGCCTGCGAGTGTGTGTGCTCTTGGATGGGAATCCCCATCCAGAAAGTAATGGGCTGTGAATGTATGGACCAAAGACCACGTAGCAGCCTTGCAGATTTCATCCATGGAGACCAAGCGCAGGTTAGCAACTGATGCAGCCATGGCGCAGACATTATGAGTCATGACATTACCATCAAGACTCAGGCCTGCCTGGGAATACGCCAAAGAAATGCAATCAGCCAGCCAAAGGGATAGTGTGAGTTTAGTGGCGGCAGCATCCAGCTTACTGGGATCAAAAGAGACAAACAGCTGGGTGGACCACCGGTGAGCCTTCGTATGCTTGAGGTAGAAGGTGAAGGCATGCTTGCAGTACAGCGTGTACCTCACCTTGCTCGACATGGGGCCTCGGGAAGAATGTGAGCAGAACAATCGGTTGGCTGAGGTGGAATGTGAAGACCACCCTATTCTGATGCAATTTGATGTAAGGCGAGTAAGCCATCAAGGCCTGAAGCTCACTGATGTGTCATGCCGACATGACTGTCACCAGAAACAGGACCTTCCAGCTCAAGAACTTCCAAGGGCAAGAGTTAAGTGGCTCAAAGGGAGCCTGCATGAGCTGAGCCAGGAGAACGTTGAGATATCAAGCCACCATGGGGGGCTTGAGAGGAGGCTATGAGAGGAGCAAGCCACCAGAGGTTGAGCTGAAATAGCCTGTCCCCCGAGCCATGATGGTATGTTCCTATCGCTCTGAGATGAACTCGAACAGAATTGGATTTCACACCTGAGTCCGAGAGGAGCAGGAGGTACTCCAACAACTGATCCACTGCTCTGTCTGCGCACCAGGAAGCAAACCTCCGCCACTTGAACATGCAAGCCTGGCATGTTGAGTTCTTGTTTGAAGCCAAGAGGACATAAGAACATAAGATATGCCATACTGGGGCAGATCAAGGTCCATCAAGCCCACTATCCTGTTTCCAACAGTGGCCAATCTAGGTCACAAGTACCTAGCAGTTCCCCAAAAGACACAGGTTCCACAATGCTTGTATTGGGGCAAGCAGTGGATTTCCTGGGTCCTCTTTAATAATGGTTTATGGACCTGTCCCCCAGGAACTTGTCCAAACCTTTTTTAAACCCAGCTACAGGAACAGCTTTTACTACATATTCCGGTAATTAATTTTTCTCTCATTAGTCTCAAATAGGTTACACTGTAGCTTCATTGCATGTTCCCTAGTCTTTATATATTTTGATAGCGTAAATAATCGATCTCTGTTTACCTGCTCCACTCCATTCATTAATTTACAGGCTTCTATCATATCTCTCCTCAGCCATCTCTTTTCCAGGTTGAAGAGCCCTAACCTTTTTAGCCTCTCTTTATAGGAGTATCCTTCCATCCCCTTTACCATTTTGGTGGCTCTTCTCTGTACCTTTTCTAATAACGCTATATCTTTTTTAAGATACGGCGACCAGAATTGCACATAATATTTAAGGTGCGGTCGCACCATGGAACGATACAGAGGCATTATAATATCCTTTGTTTTATTTTCCATTCCTTTCCTTATGATACCTAGCATTCTATTTGATTTCTTGGCAGCCGCTGCACACTGGGTGGAGGGTTTTAACATGTTATCCACGATGACACCTAAATCTTTTTCCTGGGTGGTGGTTCCCAATGTGGAACCTTGCATCGTGTAACCATAGTTTGGTTTGTTCTTTCCTAGGTGCATAACTTTGCACTTGTCCACATTAAATTTCATCTGCCATTTGGATGCCCAGTCTTCCAATTTATCAAGATCCTCTTGCAATTTTCCACAATCCTCTTGGGTTTTAACAACTTTAAATAGTTTTGTGTCATCTGCAAATTTGATAACCTGACTCGTTATTCCTTTTTCCAGGTCATTTATGAATATGTCAAAAAGCAGCAGACACAGCACAGATCCCTGGGGTACTCCACTATTCACATTTTTCCATTGCCTCTGTATAAGTCTTTGGTGTGACCTCATTTGGAGTAGTGTGCGCAATTCTGGAGAACGCACTTTCAAAAAGGATATAACCAGCTACTACCTACCAACTTCTCAATGTACACATGCCATAGAAATGGCAAACGAGGGGGAGGAGTGCTCGCCATCACTAAAACAAGCCTCCAGTTCAACCTGAACGACGCAACCAGCGCAGCATCCCTCGACACAATCACTATAACCAACAAGCACTGTTCTATCAACCTTTTATATACAGGGCTCCATCAACGGACACAGAAGCCCTTGCAATAATAATCGACCTTGCCTCCAACTCCCAGTGCCCAGGCACACCAAGCTGGGTCCTAGGAGATTTTAACCTGCCCTCCCTGCAAGATGCTCAGGCCTCAGCATTCCTTGAAGCTCTTGAAGTATTAGGATACAGGCAACTGGTTAATGAACCCACCCATGTGAAAGGTGGCCTATTAGACCTGGTATTCGCCCCACAGACCACTTTCAACTCAAGCAACACCCCTATATTGTCCACCACCGCAGTACCCTGGTCTGATCACAAGCTGAACACAATGTAAATAAGCTGATCTTATTCCAAATACCCCTCACCAACAATGCTCAGAAGGACGTCAGAAGGCTCAGCAGCACCGCTAAAACAGCTCCCCGGAGGTTTAAGGCCTTTGACAAAACCATGATCCTAAACCAAGCCCGCCCACTCCTCGCCTTGACAGCACATGACCCCTGAGGTGCTGGTTTCCAACTGGAACGAAAGCCTCAGTACTATTTCTCTACGTCCACCTGCAAACAAACCGCCAGGGAAATGAGCCACCACAGCCTGGTACTCCAATGAACTAAGATCCTCTCTCACCCTCCTAAGAAAGCTGGAAAGACGCTGGCGTAAATCCCACTCCGCTGATGACCAAGAGACATAACTTGCAACTGGGGAAGCACCACCGAGCAATAACAGTGAGCATGAGAAGATTCCACTCTGACACACTAAAGCGGTCTCTTAACAAACCTCACGACCTGTTCGCACTGGTCAAGAACCTAACAAAAGAACCAGCCCCCGAGCAACCAAATGAGATCCACCCGCAAGATTTCGCGGATTACTTACAATCAAAGCTTTGTCAGACCAATAAGTCCTTAGCACCAACCACCACACCTGAGCCTAGATATCTAACACCCCTGACCAGATTCTCCACACCTACCAAAAGACAAATTAAAGACACAATCGCTCTGCTCAACACGACCACTGCACAAACTGACCCTTGCCCGGTGTCCTGGATAAAAGAGTTACAATCAGACTTTAGCCCGTTTATAGCCAGGCTCATAGACCGTTCCTTCACAACAGGCACATTCCCCCAATCCCTCAAACGCACGTCCATCAGACCACTTCTAAAAAAATAGCAAGCTCGACCCCAAGAAGGCAGACTCATACAGACCAATATCGAGCATACCACTTCTGGCCAAAATTATCGAAAAAGATGTCCAAAGACAAATTCAAGAACACATTGAAGCTTCTGCCCTGCTTGATCCCTGCCAGCATGGTTTTAGAGAGGCGCATGGGGTTGAAACACTCCTCACCACTCTCTTCAGTAGCATAATGGCTGGAATTGACAACATCCGTCAAGGGTGTGTCCTCATTTTCATAGACATAGCAGCCGCTTTCGATTCAGTAAGCCACAAGCTCCTCCTGCGACGCCTTCAGGAGAAGGGGATATGTGATACAGCTCTAGAATGGTGCAAGTCGTATCTCGCAGACAGATGGCAGCACGTACAATTGGAGGCCTCAACATCTGAACCTTTCCACCAGAACCAAGGCGTCCCACAAGGATCCTCCCTATCTGCACTGATGTTCAACATTTACATGCAGCCTATATGTGACATCATCCGGTCCTTCAAGGTGAATTGCTTGATATACGCTGATGATGTTCTCCTTTACATGCCCTTTCTCGACAGAGAACCCAGACCTCTCCCCACTGACAGACTGTTTTAACACAGTATCCAACTGGCTTCTAACCCAAAATCTTTGAATTCAGCATAAGAAAACGGAAGCCCTATTCATCACAAGGAACCCAAATTTCATCACACCACCCTTTCTTAGGGTCAAGGAAGCGGACCTTCTTACCAAACCCACAATCAGATACCTCGGAGTCACCTTAGACCAGCGACTAGACATGAAGACTCACATAGGCAATATAGCAAGAGCAGTATACCATAAAATCCGATCTCTCAGGCACCTACGCTTCCTTCTTGAGCCTGATGACGTCCGGACGATTTACCAGGCGTTGATCTTACCACATTTTGACTATGCAAATGCCATACTGCAGGGACTCCCTCAATCCACTCTACACCCGCTGCAGTTTGCTATGAACTCCGCAGCACGAGTTCTCCAGGGAACATCCAGGAGGGAACACATGACGCCCAACCTGAAACAGCTCCACTGGCTCCCTATACAAGGCAGGCTCACATTTAAAACCTTACTGCTGACCTTCAAAGCCATCAATGGGCTCTCATCCTCATCCCTGACAGAGCTCATACAGAACAACTCACCTAACAGATTGAGAAGATCAGTAACGGTCAACACCCTAATAGTTCCGAAAACAATAACTCAGTGCACACAGGCAACAGCAAACAGGGCTTTCAAATTCTGTGCACCGAGATGCTGGAACAACCTCCCACCCAGCATCCAAGCGATCACTGACCTGGCCCAGTTTAGGAAAGCATTAAAACATCACCTTTTCCTCTTGTACTACCCGGACGTTAGTACCGCAACACCCTCATCAATGAACTAGTCAATGCCGTACAGATGAATGTTGCAATACCAGCCTGTTGAGATGTAAATAGTTACCCAAGTTTTGATCCAAGTTCGTGTACCCGTTCATTGTAAACACAGATCAACGAACTGAAATGTGTAAATTTGTGTTCCATGTAAACCGCACTGATGTGGAATAGTGTGGTATATAAAAGAATGTAAATAAATAAATAAATATAAACAGAATGGAGTCAGTACAGAGGGTGGCTACTAAAATGGTTAGTGGTCTTCATTATAAAGCATATGAGGACAGACTTTATTTATTTTATTTAGCATATATTTGTATACCGCTACTTCCAGCGATCAGTAGCGGATTTGATTACATACTGGAAACTGTCAAATCAGAACAGAGAAATTTGAGGCATATACAAAGTGATTTGTAAGGTAAGCACAACATACAGTTGTTAGGTAAATTGGGTTTACGTATGGACTTAAGGATCTTAATATGTGTACACCTTAGAGGAAAGGCGGGATAGAGGTGATATGATTGAGATATTTAAATACCTCAGTGGCATAAATGCATAGGAGAGCAGCCTCTTTCGATTGAAAGCAAGTTCTGCTATGAGGGGACATGGTATGAGAGTGAAAGGGGACAGATTCAGGAGTGTTATGCGGAAATATTTATTTATGGAAAGAGTGGTGGATCCGTGGAATAGTCTTCCAGTGGAGGTGGTAGAGATGAGGACTGTATCTGAATTCAAAGAAGCATGGGACAAACACAGAGGATCTCTAAAGGAAAAAAGGGGAATGTTGTAGTGGTTGATATGAAAGGACAGACCAGACAGAAACAGGACAACAGAAAAAGACGACATGGCCTATGTTTCTATGGCTTCTGAGGCCAATACAGGGCAATGAGGATCATGGTACCCCTAACGGCCTGAAGCTTCAGCAGAGTTCTGGCCACAAGGGGGATTGGGGGATAAGCGTAAAGCATACTCTTCCCCCCATTGGAGAAGAAAGGTGCCCGAGGCCAGCGGGTTGCTGAATGACCTCCTGGGGCAGAACTGGCCCACTTGGGCGTTCTGCAATATGGTGAAAAGATCTATCGTGGGGGCATCCTACTCCCAAAAGATCCTGTCCACCATTCCTTTGTGGAGGGTCCACTTGTGTGGTTGGAGGACATGGCTCAGCTGATCCACTAGGTCACCCTCAGCTCCATCCTGTGAGCCAGGGTGAACTTCCACAACTGGACTGCTTCCCAGCAGAGGAGGTACAAGCTTGTGCCACCTTGCTTTTCACATAGAACATTGCCATCTGGTTGTCTGCCTGGATCAGAATCACCTGATTCACCAGGTGCAACCAGAAAGCCCAGAGGGCATTCGTTATGGCCCGCAACTTGAGGAAGTTGATCTAGTGCAGGCTCTCCTGTTCAGATCACAGGCCCTGTGTCCACAGGCTGTCCAGATGAGCCCCCCACCTGAGCTTGGATGGATCTGTCATTAGTGTCCAGCAGGAGTGGGGGAGGGGGGCTCCGCTTGGAACAGGAGGCTCTTGAGCAGACTCAGCAGATCCAACCACCAGTCAAGGGACTGTACCAAGGGAGCAGGACCCCACCCTGTACTGGAGACAGCCGTGGCCTACTTCCATTGCACGAAGAGGGTCCACTGTACTTGCTGCATGAAAAGAAAGGCGGGGGGGTGGGGAGTAACATGCACTGTGGAGGCCATGTGGCTAAGCACCTTCAGCATCTCCAGGGCCATCATGTGGCACCACTGCTATATGCTGCTGACAACTTCTGTTAGCTGCTGCATGCAGTCCATCAGCAGGAACGCCCAAGCTTGAGTGTATCAAGGAGAGCCCCGATGAATTCCAGTCACTGTGTAGGCTGGAGATGAGACTTGCGGTAGTTGATTACAAACCCCAGCCACTCGAAAACCCGTATGGTGAGATGGACGGACTGTCAGACAGCATCTGGAGTAGGGCCCTTGATGAGCCAATCATTCAGATAGGATAAAACAAAGACTCCCATGGTTTGGAGGTAGGCAGTCACTACCGCGAGACACTTGGTAAGAACACGGGGCACTAAGGCCATCCCGAAGGGGAGTACTCGGTACTGATAGTGCTGGCTTCTCAGCACAAATCTGAGGTATGTTCTGTGACTTAGGTGGATCAGGATGTGTGTGAACTGTCATGAAGAAGACCCGTCTGAGCCTATGGAGTTGGTGAGAGAAGAGGATTCCGTTGCAGAAACTGACAGGCAGTCTGAGCACATGGCTCAGTGTTTTCAGAGAGAATGTAAACAAAGAGAGTCACGAGCTGGAAAGACACTCCCACGCTGTGACGTAGTCCCTAGTTCAGGAGATAATGAGATACACCTGTTTTAAGGGAGGGGCACAGTTTAGCCCGGAGAAACAGGATGATAAAAAGTGGTCATTAGCCTGGACTAAAGGGGAGCAGAAAGAAGGAAGACGTCAAGAGGTGAGAACCAAGGGAGCCATAGTCCTAATGCCAGAAAGAAGCAGCACAGGACAGGTGACGTCTGGTAAAGGCAAGAAGGATAAGATATTTCCTGGAAGGCAGGCTTGGGAAAACTCACATGCTCCAGAGAGAGAAACCTGCTGGCATGACAATACTTGTACCTCTAAGGCTGAAGCTACGAGGCTGAGAGACAAACAAATACAAGCTATGTTTGGGAATCAATCTGACCTTGCAGAGCTGAGAATTCCTTTCCCTCCAAAGCCGAAAGGTAGGCTTCACAACTTACATAGATTTGAACCTAGTTATAAAGTATTTCCCTGCAGTTGCCAGAATGTAGCAGACTCTCTAAAAATAAACTTCAGTATATACGGTAATTCACAGTCCTATCCTTTAGAGTGCTACCAAGAGAAGCCATGTGAGGATAGTGAAGACGTCTGTATTAAAGTTCAGGATAGCAGCTCACTGACACACCCTGCTATTGCTGACGCTGAAGAAATGCAGATTGACTCTGATAGCAGTGAAATAGTGGATAACCAGATGGACTGCATGTTATGTTTTGCTGACCACGTTGAGTCTCTGTGCTGAACACTAGTTTGAGAAAGCTGGTGAAGCAATAGAAAGAATGGGGAACATTTTCTTTTGCTGAAGGAAGCTGTTATTGTTTGTTTGTACCGAGCACTGCACGTTGTGAGCCTGAAGCTGATAAGGCTAATTTACCTGAGTTCTTGTACATATCCCTCAAGCCAATTGTATGGCAGTTTGTCCTAAGTTATTTACCTGCACAGAAATCCGTTGGGAAGGGGAAAAATAAATTCTTGTCATTGCCTGAAACACTCGACTACAACTCTTCTGTTCTCAAAGGGTAAAAGGGACTACCATTCCCAGAGGGCCTTGCAGCACCAATGCAGGGTCACACTCTCTGAGTCAGGAATACAAAGGCAGACCAACTCTCAGCACCCTAGGCGTTGGGCTGGCCCCGAAGAGGGTGTCAGAACGCATCATTGAGATCCAAGAAGCATAGCCAGTCGTCCTTTGGGAGGGTAAGGGAGCAGTGTCCCCAGCAAGACCAACTTGAACTGCTCGTGCATCAAGAACCAGGTTGAGGTTCCAGAGATCCAGAATGGGTCAGAACCCTCCTGTATTTTTGGGAACCAGGAAGTACCTTCAGTAGAACCCTATTCAGACTTGAACCGGTGGAACCAGATTGATGATGAGGTCAGTCAGAAGAGCAGAGACCTCCTCCTGCAATAGGCTTCAGTGCAGCAGGTCCATGGTGTACTACCCCTAGACATAAGGAGGCAGTAACTGGGCAAAGTGCAGCCAGTATCTTTATTTATTTATTTGTTACATTTTTCTATACTGCCTCTTCCAGGGATCAGGGGCGGTTTACAGGGAACCAAACATGTTATATAAAACAGGAGCTAACTTTTTACATGATAACTTTGACATGAAACATTTTCTTTGCTGGACAAGCTGCAGCATCCAGGTGTCCAAGGTGAGAAGGGGGCCACCGATGGGTGAAATGGATGAGCCGCCCACCAACCTGAGGGGGAACCTCGACGGACAACAGTCAGTTGGCTATACTCCTGAGAAACCAGTCAAAAGCCCACCTCCGACTTGGGTTGTGGGGCCAGCTGTGCCTTTTGGAGCTTCTCCCTTCACTGTCGATGGGGGAGGGGGATCTGCGCTTATGAATGGGCACTCTGAGGACCCAGATAATACTGGTGCGGATGTGGGTAGAAAGCCTTCTTGCCCTGGTACCTCTTGCACGAGGGATCAGTGGTCTTCCTCACGAACCGGGAGATCATCATATGCTCCTTCTCAAGCTCACCCGCTTTCTCCTCGATGGCTTTCCCCTAAGAGATTCTCCCCTCGACAGGGACCATTGGCCAGTTTATCCTGGACTCCTGTTCCAGTCAGAGGACTGGAGCTAGGCCAGCCGCCAAGTGCAGATACCCACCGCCACCACTCTGCAAGCGGACTCGAAGGCATCATAAGTGGGTTGCACCATATATATTGCTGTGGCCTATCAGTACTCGGAAGGAGACAAGGTGCTCAGCAGGAACATGGGAGGCAAAGTCTACCAGGATCAATATGATGCCCTTCAGGAACATACCCATATACTGCTGGTAGGAAAGGATCCTAGTTACCAGCATGGAACACGGGTAACATCCCCTCCCGAAGGAAACCAAGGCTCTAGCCTCCCTCCCCAGGTGCACTGAGGAATGGGTCCTGGTGCTCTTCACATATTTCAAGGCTGATTCTTCCACGATGAAGTTGTGTGGTAACTGGGCTTCTCGAAGCCCAGCGCCTTGTGGACTCAGTACATCGAGTTCAACCACCAGCTGATGGTGGGAACCATGAGGGGATTCTCCCACAGCCTCAGCAGCAATCTCTGCAAGACGTAATGCACTGGCACCATCACTGCCTCCATGGGTGCCGAGGGGTTCTGGAGGAGCTTGAACTCCTCCACTCTTGGCTCATCTTCCACTTCCAAGGAGAAAGGTGTGGCCATGACCATGTCCCGCACGAAGTCCTGGAAGTATACGTCGTCCGGGGTGATTTGCAGCGCTCATACAGAGGGGCGGGTCAGAGGGGAGGTTCTGGAACCTCCTGTCCGAGATCGCAGTCCTCCTTGGTTTCCCAGACCTGGAACTCCTAGAGGGAATCATAAGTAGCATCGGGTCTCCTCCCGCAACCTGCTCCAGTCATGCGAGGAGGGCAGGAGTCGGAGAGACTCATGGCACCCTGAATGGGAATGTGGGTGCCCCAGGGCATTGGATCCCAATATGTTTGACAGGGAGATCGCTGTGGGTACTGGTGTTGATTCTGATCTCCTGCCTAATGCGCCTGCGTTGAACAGAAGCACATGGGCCTTCAGGATGGGCTGGACGGAGTGCGGTGATGCCACTGAAGCCATCGAAGAGACCACATGCCACAGGGCCAAGACCGCTGCCGTGTGTGCCTCAAGGGCCCTCAGGCGTTCCTCCAGTACCACTGCCTCAGAGGGGACCAGGGCTGGGATTATAACACTGGCCACTGGTGCAGATACCTCTGGTGGGAACTCCACGATGACAGGTTTATGGGGAGATATGTGGCTGTCCTCCAGGGCTATATGGGTCTATTCCTCCCATGGGGGAGCTTTGCGGGCCGCTCCCAGCCCTCGCTGTCCACTTCATGTCGGGAAGGACTGCAGTGTCGATGCACCCGGGGCTTGTCTCAGTGCTCGATGTCAGGTCCTTCCTTGATTCTGGTCGGATATCAAAGGAGAGTCTTTGCTCAATGCCATGGCCCCTCAGTTCCAAATATGCTCGGGCGTCCCTTACAGTCGACACTTCTGTGGAACTCCTCGACAGTGTCACTGCTGAGGCTGAGGATGCTGAATCTAATGCTCTGAAGAGGGTCTCCTGCTTTTCCCGGCCCTTCAGGCCCCTCATCATCTGCAGGCAGAGGTTGCAGGAAGCAGGCTGGTGATTGGGCTCAAGGCACTGCAAGCACCAGTTGTGCCTGTCTGTAACCAAAATGATGCCGCCACATTTCGTGCATTTCTTAAAGCCACTCACTGGTTTAGACATGTTCAGGAAGACAATGTCTGCAAGGTCAACGGCCTCAATTGTGCCAATGGTGGGAAAAGGCCCGGCAAGGAAAAAACAGAAAAAAAGCTGAAAAACTAAAAGAAAAATTGAAAAATCGTCTAGAAGCAGACTAAGCGACAACAGGCAGTGAAAATATTCAGGAAAGAACCCACAAGGGGTAAACAAGAAAAAATGTTTTTTCTGCTAGTGCAGGACATGTCCTAGGGGCTCTGCAGAAAAAAAGAAGACTGGCGAAGATGGCACTATGGCAGGTGAGAAGGCAGGCATGCATGCGCAGTGCAGCTCCCAAAAGCTTCCAATGGAAGCTGGGGAGCGTTCCGCATGGGGCTCCGTCTGTGACATCACCCATACGTGAGGACTTCATTCTTGCTTGTCCACGGAGAATAAATAAACTGAGTGCCCTTGAGATGGATCCTAAAGTGCCTGAATGGGTAAGAAACTGGTCGAGTAGGAGGTGCCAGGGTATAGCAGTATATGGAATTAACTCTGAGTAGTGCTACTAGCGGCATTCCTTAGGGGGTTGGGTCCTTGGTCTTGTTCTTTGTAAGCGATACTGCAGGTCTGTCGGGAAAGGTATGCCTCTTTGCAGATGACCAGAAAATCTGCAGAGGTGTGAACAACATGAAGAAGGATCTAGAGAAGCTTGAAAAATGATTGAGAATTTGGCAGCTAAGATTCAATGCTAAAAAAAAAGCAAGGTTATTCATTTGGGTTGCAAAATCCCAAGGGAGTGGTACAGTATGAGGAGTCAAAGTAGTAAACAGAAAAACCCCCAGCAAAAACCAGAAGAATGTTTGGGTGAACAGGGAGAGGAGTGGCCAGCAAGAAAAAGGAGGAGATAGTGCCTTTGTTTAAGTCTCTAGTTAGATCCCATTTGGAATACTGTGTACAATTCTGAAGACCACACCTTCAAAAGGACATGAAGAAGATGGAATCAGTCCAGAGGTCAGTGGACTTCGTCATAAGGCATGTGGGAATAGACAAAGATCTCAATATGTATATTTTGGAGGAAAGGTGGGAGAGGGGAGATGTGATGGACATATTTAAATGCCTTCATGGTATAAATGCACAGGTGCTGCTTTTTTCCTGTTTAAAGAAAGCTCTGGGATGAGGGGTCATAAAATGAAGGTGGAAGGGGATGGACTCGGGAGTAATATCATCAAATGTTTTTTTATGGAAAGGGTGGTGGATGCATGGAATAGCCTTCCCAATGGAGGTGGTGGAGACGAGAACTGTATCTGAATTCAAGAGCATATGGTTAGAGCACTGGCTTGGGAACCAAGAATCAGGGTTTGATTCCCACTAGCACTTCTTGTGGTCTTGGGAAAGTCATTTAACCCTCCACTGCCTCAGAAGAATCCAAGTTATTAATGTCCTTGTTTAATATATATTACCAAGTTTAAGTTACAATGTAAACCGCTTTGACTAAAATGATAAAGCAGTATAAAAAAAACTATTAAATAAATCAAATGCAGAGGAACTCTGAGGGAGAGGAAGGGATTGTAGAACTTAAAAATTCTTATGGACGGGAAGACTGGATAAGCCATATAGTGTAGTTACTCACCTGTAGCAGGTGTTGTCCATGGATAGCAGGAATAAGTCCCCACATATAGGTGATGTCACTGCCGGAGATCCCATGTGGAACATTCCCTAGCTTCCACTGGAAGCTTTTGGGAGTTGCACCGCTCATGCATGCCTACATTCTTGCCTGCCGCAGCGCCATCCTTCTCCAGTCAAATTCCAAAGCAGTAGCCAAAAAAAAGCAACTCCTCAGGGAGGTGGGAGGATTGTGAGGACTTAATTCTGCTGTCCACAGAGAACAGCTTCTACAAATGAGTAACTACGTTTTCTCCGTGGACAAGCAGGAAGTAAATCCTCATGTTTGGGATTCCCAAGCTACAGGCTACTGAAAGACCGAAGAAGCCAAAGCCCAACAGGGGCAACGAAACTGGAGAACAGGAAGAACAGCAAGGTAGTCCCCCTCTAGAGACTCCACTGATACAACATCCTCAGCGTACAGCAGCACCGAGGTCAGTCAACATTTGCAGGTAGCCTGGACAGACAGAGCGACTGGTGGGCAAGAGTTGGATCTAATACTCAAAAAAATGGGGGCTTGATGGGAGGCTTCAAGAGAAGTAAGCCCTGCATGAAGCAAGCCACCAGTGGGTGAGCCAAGATGGGCTGGCCCCCCAAGCCATGATAGTAGGGACCGATCGCACTGAGGTGAACCTGGGTAGAATTGGATTTCAGGTCAGAGTCCAAGAGGTGCAGGAGGTATTCCAGGAATCGATCCACCATGCAGAAGGGATCCAATGTGAACCACCGCCACTTGAACACATATGCCCAACACATCAAATTCTTGTGCAACACCAGGAGGATATCCATGATGTTGTCAGGTAAACTGAGCTCTGTGAGGGCCAAGGAGCGGACGCTGGAGTTCAGCAGTGTCCCCTCATCCTGGGAGATAAGAACTGGGGCAGAGCCCGGGCAGAGAGGCTCCCTCTGAGAGAGCTGATGCAGTAGGGGAACCACAGCTGCTGGGGCCAGTATGGGGCAATGAGGATAATGCTGCCCTTGTCGGCCTGAAGTTTCAGCAGAGTTTTCACTGAGTTGAATTGGGGGAAAGGCGTAATACAGACCCATCCCTTAGTGGAAGAGAAAGACATCCAAGGCTAGCCAGTCGCTGGACGGCCTCCTGGAGTAAAATCGCCATGTGGCAGAGAGGTCAATTGTGGGAATATCCCACTTTCTGAAGATCCACTCCCCCACCCCTCTGTGGAGGGTCCACTCATGCAGCTGGAGGACACTGCTCAGATGATCCGCTAGGATGTTGAGCTCGCCAGGAAGATAGGTCATCTTGAGCTCCATTCCATGGCCAGGGTAAACTGCCACAGCCGAACCACTTCCCAACAGAGGAGGTACGAACCTGTGCCTCCCTGTTTATTCACACAGAACCATCGCCACCTGGTGGTTTGTCTGGATCAGGACCATCTGATTCGCCAGGAGTGCCCGGAAGGCACAATCGGCATTTGCTGTAGCCTGCAACTCAAGGAAGTTGATCTGGTGCAGGCTCTCCTGCTCGGACCATAGGCCCTGCATCCACAGACCATCCAGATGAGCCCCTCACCCAAGTTTGTCAGTGTGCTATGGGGGTTGTCAGTGTGCTATGGGGGTACCGCTTGGAAATAGAGGCCCTGAAGCAGGTTCACTGGTTTCAACCACCAGCCAAGGGACTACACCAAGAGAAGGGTGACCACCACCCTGTCCCAGAGGCAGCCCATGGCCTGCTCCCATTGCGTGCAGAGAATCCATTGTGCTTGCCACATGGAGAGGCAGGCCAAGGGAGTAGCATGTACAGTGGAAGCCATGTGGCTGAGCACTTTCAGCATCCCCTGGGCCGTGGTGTGGTGTCAATGCCACATGCTGTTGGCCATGTCCGTCCGCTGCTGCATGCTGTCCAGTGGCAGCAACACCTGGACTCGAGTGATATCGAGGAGGGCTCCAATGAACTCCAGCTGCTGCATAGGCTCAAGGTGGGACTTGGGGTAGTTGATGAGGAACCCCAGCCACTCGAGGAGCTGTATGGTGAGGTGAGCGGACTGCTGGACAGCATCTGGAGTGGGACTTTTGATAAGCCAATTGTCCAGGTAGGGGAAGATGAAGACTTCCATGGTTAGAAGGTAGGCGGCGACTACCATGAGGCACTTGGTGAAGACATGAGGTGCTGACACGAGCCTGAAGGGGAGCACCTGCTACTGGTAGTGCTGGTCTCCCAGCACGGACCTGAGGTATTTTCTGTGACTGGGGTGGATTGGGATGTGTGTGTACACATCCTTGAGATCCAATAGTATAGCCAGTCGTCCTTCAGAAGATAAGGGAGCAGCATCCACAGTGAGACCATCTTGAACCACTTGCGCACAAGAAACCAATTGAGGTTCCAGAGGTCTAGAATGAGTCAAAACCCCCCTGTCTTTTTGGGGAGCAGGAAGTACCTGGAGTAAAAACCCCTTTTCAACCTGAGCCGGTGGAATCGGCTCGATGGTGAGGTTTGTCAATAAAGTGGAGACCTTCTCCTGCAACAGGTTTTGGTGCAGTTGGTCCATGGGGTACTCTCTCCTTGGATGAAGGATGGTGGCAGCTGGGTGAAGTGCAGCCGTTAGCCCTACTGGATGAGCAGCAGCACCCAGGCGTCTGAGGTGATAAGGGGCCACCTGTGGGCAAACTGGGTTAGCCGGCCCCCCCTACCTCAGGGGTCAGACTAGGTCATGTGGTCTTTGTTTCTAGGTAAGGGATGGATGGCTATGCTCCTGAGGAACCAGTCCAAAACCTGCCCCCGGTTTGGGCTGTGGGGCTGGCTGGGCTATCTGAGGCTTCTCCTGCCTCTGCTGGAGGGGGGCCTATGCCTTTGGTTGGGCACGCTGGGGTGCCAGATAATACTGGTGCAGGTAGGGAGGCCTTCTTACCCTGGTACGTTTTACATGAAGGATCCACGGTTTTCCTCGAGAGCCTGGAGAGTGTCACGAGCTCCTTCTCGAGCTCATCTGCTTTCTCCTATCGGCTTCCTGTAACGATTGTCCCCACTGCAAGGACGTTGGCCAGCTTATCCTGAATCTATTGCTCCAGGTCAGAGGACTAGAGCCAGGCCAGCTGCCGAGCATCGATGCCCACTGGCCCCACCCTACAGGCAGACTCGAAAGCATCGTATGTGGCTCACACGGCATACTTAGAGCAACCTTGCCGTGGCCTACCAGGGCGTAGGAGTCGTCGAGGCGGTCAGGAGGGACATAGGGGGCAAACACCCCCAGGTCCAATATGTCGTCCTTTAGGAACAAACCATATAGAGCTGGTAGGAAAGAATCTGTGCCACCAGTATGGAGTCCTGGTAGCATCTCCTCCCAAAGGAGTCCAGAGTCCTGGCCTCCCGCCCCAGAGGCGCTGAGGAGTGAGTCTTGGTGCTCGTCACATGCTTCAAGTTTGACTCCACGATGGAGTTCAGCGGTAGCTGGGGCTTCTCAAACCCTAAAGTCTTCTGGACCAGGTACCCTGAGTCAAGCCGCCAGTTGAAGGCAGGAATCGTGAGGGGATTTTTCCCACAGTCGCAGCAGCGGTCTCTGCAGGACATGGTGCACTGGCACCGGCACTGTCTCCTTGGGCGCCAATGGATACTGCAGGAGCTCAAGCTCTCCACCCTCGACTTGTCCTCTGCTTCAAGGGAGTAGGCTATGGCCTTGACCATAACCTTGCACAAAGTCCTGGAAGGATATGTCCTCTGGGGGTGATTTATGCCATTCATAAGGAGGAGATGAATCAGATGGAAAGTCCGGAAATCTCCTGTCAGAGATGGAAGAGCCCCTCCTCGGTTTTCCAGTCCTGAGAGGAAATCGAAATAGCGTTGGATTTCCTCCGTCACCTTCTCCGGTTATGCAGAGAGGGCGGGCAGGCGGCGCAGGCAGGACATGTATGCCCTGAGCGAGACAAGGGTGTTCTGGAACATCGGAACCAGATACGCTTGACAGGGAGATCACCATAGGAATTGGCATTAATTCCAATCTCCCACCCGATGTGCCTGCTTCCGCTGACAGCGCATGGGTCTCCAGGATGGGCTGGACGGAATGCAGTGATGATGCTGAAGCCATCGCAGAGTCTGCATGCCGCAAGGCTAACACTGCCACCATGTGAGCCATGAGGGCCTTCAGGCGTTCCTCCAGCAGTATCGCCTCAGAGGGAACATAAGATATGACATACTGGGTCAGACCAAGGTCCATCAAGCCCAGTATCCTGCCTCCAACAGTAGACAATCAAGGTCACAAGTACCTAGCAGTTTCCCCAAAAGATACAGGTTCCACAATGCTTGTATTGGGTCAAGCAGTGATATCCCGTGCCCCTTTTAATAATGGTTTATGGACCTTTCCTCCAAGAACTTGTCCAAACCTTTTTTAAACCCAGCTACACTAACAGCCTTTACTACATCCTCCGGTAACAAATTCCAGAGTTTGATTACACGTTGAGTGAAAAAATATTTTCTTTTATTAGTCTTAAATAGTTTACCCTGTAGCTTCATTGCATGTCCCCTAGTCTTTCTATATTCTGATAACGTAAACAATCCATCTACGCTTACCCGTTCCACTCCATTCATTAATTTATAGACCTCTATCATATCTCCCCTCAGCCATCTCTTTTCCAGGTTGTTGAGCCCTATACCTTTTTAGCCTCTCTTCATAGGGGGTATCCTTCCATCCCCTTTACCATTTTGGTGGCTCTTCTCTGTACCTTTTCTAATAACGCTATATCCTTTTTAAGATACAGTGACCAGAACTGCACACAATATTCAAGATGCAGTCGCACTATGGAACGATACAGAGGCATTTTAATATCCTTTGTTTTTTTTCCATTCCTTTCCTTATACCTAGCATTCTATTTGATCTCTGGGCCGCCGCTGCACACTGGGCGGAGGGTTTTAACATGTTATCCACAATGACACCTAAATCTTTTTCCTGGGTGGTGGTTCCTAATGTGGAACCTTGCATCGTGTAACCATAGTTTGGGTTGTTCTTTCCTAGGTGCATAACTTTGCACTTGTTCACATTAAATTTCATCTGACATTTGGATGCCCAGTCTTCCATTTATCAAGATCCTCTTGCAATTTTCCACAATCCTCATGGGTTTTAACAACTTTAATTATGGCAACAAGTCCGGATTGGCGCCAATACATCCGAACCTTTCCAACAAAAGCAAGGAGTTCACCAAGGTTCCTCCCTATCTGCGCTGCTCTTTAACATATACATGCAGCCAAATTGCGAAATCACCCGTGCCTTCGGCATATCTTGCCTCATCTATGCAGACGACGTACTGATGTTCACACCTATTAGCGTCACCCATCCTGATTATACAGCCTTAATCGATTGCTTCAATGCAATAACAGACTGGCTCCTCAATCAGAACCTGTGAATAAATTTTAAAAAAAGAGAGGTTCAAATCGTCACAAAAAATAAAGGCTTCTCACCCCCTTCGACCCTAAAAGTAAGAGATGCAGAACTTCCAATCAAGTCCACTATACGCTACCTGGGTGTGACTCTGGATCGACATCTAGACTTCAAAGAACACATAAAACGCACTGTAAAAGCCATCTACTACAAGATCAAGACCCTTCGACATCTGAGACCCATGCTAGAACCAGAGGACTTCCGCACAATATTCCAAGCGTTAGTCACACCTCTTTCGACTATGCGAATATTATACTCCACGGCCTCCCCAAGAATACCCTAAACCCGCTACAATTAGCGATGAATGCAGCGGCTCGATTCTTGTGTGGAGCATCAAGGCGAGACCACATAACCCCCATCCTAAGGGATCTACATTGGTTCCCGATAAGTTGCAGGATCTCATATAAAGCCCTTCTTATTACCTTCAAGGCCATTAATAAAATTTCACCCTCCTCAGTCTCAGCCCTTCTCAACCACACCCCCAACAACAGATCTAGGAGGTCATTAGCTACCAATACACTAGTTATCCCAAGGGAAACCACAAAATGTGCACAATCTACTAACAATAGAGCATTTTCGTCCTATGCTCCTAGATACTGGAACAGCCTCCCTCCCAGCATCAGATCAATCAGCGACCTAATGCAATTCAGAAAAGCCCTCAAGCATCACCTGTTCCTTACGTACTTCTCACAACCTAACAACACCTCTCCTCCCCCCCCACGACAACCCAGTCCCTCAATATGATTTCTAAATATTTACTTACGGAGCATGGATCACAGACCAGATAGTACTTGTATTCAAATGGTACTGCCTCAAGATGTACTTTACTGTAAATAGACTACCAATATTGTAACTGTAAAATGTACATAGTTTCCCCCAGTTCAATCCATGTTACGTTCCCTGTTATATGTAAACTTAGGACAGATCTTCCACTGTCTGAGAGTCATATTGTTGAATGTAAACCGCACTGATAACAAAGAGCGCGGTATAGAAGAGCACGGTAAATAAATAGTTTTGTGTCATCTGCAAATTTGATAACCTCGCTTATTCCCATTTCCAGGTAATATATGAATATGTTAAAAAGCAGCGGATCCAGCATAGATCCCTGGGGTACTCCACTATTCACCTTTCTCCATTGGGAAAATTGGCCATTTAGCCCTACCCTCTGCTTTCTGTAGCAGTGTTGACTGTCTCCCATTAAGCTATTACTATCTACATGTTCAGTAATTTTGTTCTTTATGATGGTTTCTACCATTTTTCCCAGTACTGAGGTCAGGCTCACTGGTCTGTACTTTACCGGATCACACCTGGAACCCTTTTTTAAAAATTGGTGTTACACTGGCCATCCTCCAATATTCAGGTATTACAGATGATTTTAATAGTTCATAGATTACTAATAGGAGGTCTTCAATCTCATATTTCAGTTCTTTCAACACCCTTGGATGTATATCATCTGGTCCAGGTGATTTACTGCTTTTCAGTTTATCAAATAGTTGTAATACATCTTCCCGGTGTATCGATATTTCTTTCAATTCTTCCGCAGTATTTATTTATTTATTTACATTCTCTTATATACCGCGCTATTCTGCATCAGTGCGGTTTACATTGAACAAACTGGAATTACGTTGAACAGGGTGTTATAACTTGGAGATAGCTATTTTACAGGGGAACATGGGCTATGGAGGGTTAAGTGGCTTGCCCAAGACCACAAGGAGCACCTGTGGGACTAGAAACCCCAGTCCTTCCGGTCCAAGGTTGCTGTCCTCCTAGTGGGATTTGAAACCCCGACCTTCCGGCCTGAAGTACCTTGCCCCAACCACTAGGCCACTCCTCCACCTTTAAATACCACTTTAGTCACGGGCAGCATCCCTACATCTTCCTCAGTAAAGACCGAAGCAAAGAATTCATTCAGTCTCTCCGCTATGGCCTTGTATCCCTTTTACCCCTCTATCATCTAATGGTCCAACTGATTCCCTCTCATGTTTTTTGCTACAAACGTACTTGAAAAAGTCTTTATTACGCGTTTTTACTTCCACAGCAAACTTCTTCTCAAATTTCTCTTTGCCTGCCTTATCCATGCCTTGTATCTAACTTGCCAGTGCTTGTGCTGTTTCCAGTTTTTGCTATTTGGCTCTTTTTTCCATTTCCTGAAAGATGCTTTAATCCATGCTGGCAGTTTTTTGGACTTCCTTCCACTTTTCTTAAAGCGTGGAATACAGTTGGTATGGTCTTCCAAGATAGCATTTTTAAACAGCACAAGCTTGATGTAAGTCTTTAACCTTTGCAACTGCTCCTTTTAGTTTTTTCTTAACTATTTTCCTCATTTTATCATAGTTTCCCTTTCGAAAGTTAAAAGGTAGCACTGTGGATTCCCTTACCATCCCCTCCTCCATTAATTAAATCAAACGCAACCATGCTATGATCAGTTTTGCCAGTGGCCTCAACACCCTTATCTCTTTCACCAGATCTGGTGTTCTACTAAGGACTAGATCCAAAATGGCTTCCCCTCTGGTCGGTTCATGAACCAGCTGCTGTAAGAAGCTGTCATTTATTTCATCTAGAAACTTTATCTCTCTAGCATGTCCTGCCATGACACTGACCCAGTCAATACCGGGGTAATTGAAATCACCCATTATTATTACTATGCTGATTTCTTCGAGCATTTCACCATACATTTGTTCATTCTGGCCAGGCGGCTGACAGTACAACCCCACTGCTATTGCCTTCCCCTTTTTACATGGAATTTCAATCCATAGAGATTCTACAGCAAATTTTGTTTACTGCAAAACTTTAATCCTTTGTGACTCAATGCCCTCTCTAACAGAGTGCAATTTGATCAGCTCTATCATTACGATATAGTTTGCACCAAGGTATCACAGTGTCCCACTAGTTGTCCTCCTTCCACTGTGTCTCTGAGATAACAATCAGATCTAACCTCTCATTTAGTGCTATTTATTCTAACTCTCCCATCTTACTTTTTAAACTTCTAGCATTTGAATGTAAGCATTTTAGAGACTGTATTTTATTCATATTAATCTGGCAATCGGTAGGCAGGGGTAATTTGGAATCTTTAATCTCTGTCTGCTCCGTACTCAAGGGCATTTGGGCTACTTTTGTCTTTATTGGAAACTCTCTGCTGATATGTCCTAACTTCATTTTTTTGGTAGTATCCTTCAAGGATATATTGTTCCGAACCATGTGCTCTTGGGCAACGGTCGGCTCTCCCCTATTATCTAGTTTAAAAGCTGCTCTTTCCTTTTTAAAAATTAATGCCAGCAGCCTGGTTCCATCCCGGTTAAGGTGAAGCCCATTCTTTTGGAAGAGCCCCTCCTTTCCCCAGAATCCCAAGTTCCTAACAAATCCAAAACCCTCATCCTTGCACCATCATCCCATCCACGCATTGAGACTTCAGAGCTCTGCCTGCCTTTTGGGTCCTGGGTGTGGAACGGGAAGCATTCCGGAGAATACTACCCTGGAATACTACCCTGGAAGTTCTGGATTTCAACTTCCTACCTAAAAGCCTAAATTTAGTATCCAGAACCTCCCTACCACATTTTCTTATGTCATTGGTACCGACATGAACCAAGAGAGCAGACTCCTCCCAGCACTATCTAAGGCCTTGTCTAGGTGGCGTGTGAGTTCCTCTAGCTTTGCACCATGCAGGCATGTTACTAGGCAATCCTGACATGCACCAGCCATCCACCTATTTACATGCCTAATGATCAAATCACCAACTATAAGGGCTGTCCTAACCCTTCCCTCATGGGCACATGGCCCTGGAGAAACTTCCTAGGTGCAAGAGGGTTTTACATCACCTGGAGGACAGGTCCTAGCTACAGGATCACTTCCTGCCACACCAGGGTGATGCTCTCCTGTCACGTGACCTCTCCTCTCCATGGCAACAGACTGGAGGTGGGACTTCAGTACTATATCCCTGTAGGTCTCGTCTATGTACCTCTCTGTCTTCCTTATGTCCTCCAAGTCTGCTACTCTAGCCTCCAGAGATCGGACTCGTTCCCTGAGAGCAAAGAGCTCCTTGCACCTAGTGCACACGTAAGACCCCCTCACCAACTGGGAGAAAATCATACATGTGACACTCAATGCAAAAGACTGGAAACCCCCCATCTTGCTGCTGGACTGCTGTCTGCATCTTAGTTTTAAGGTTGTGTTTAGGTATTTAAGTTCTTTACCTACTAAAGGTTGGTAGGGATACTTATACTAATAAGACTACACCTCATATGTTTAAAGTACTTTTTCCCCTAAGCTTAATTAATCCAGGAAGACTATATGGCTGTGGTTGAAGGACTTGATTGTGACTGTGGGAAAAATGCCCGGAAGGGAAAAGCACAAGAGACAGCAAAAGGAACAAAAAAAAAATACTGGCTGGGAGCTGACTGATGACAGGTGGTAAAAATTACTTAAGAAAAAAATTTCCATGGGGTAAAAGTGAGAAAAAGGTTTTTCCGCTGGTGCAGGACACGTTCTAGGGCTCCACAGAAAAAAGGAGACTGGAGAAGATGGTGTCATGGCAGACGCGTATGCAGGTGCTGCTTCCAATGGAAGCTGGGGAGCGTTCCGCGTGGGGGGTCTGTCAGTGATATCAGCCATACGTCAGGACTTACTTCCCGCTTGTCCACTGACAAAGTCTTTATTTGCTGTCATTTTCTCTGTTTCTCTTTAAAAAACCAACAATTTAAAAAAAATTTAAAATTAAACATGCAAGACCAACATTCAAAATGGCTCAACATAATTTATTTTTATGTTAAAATGTACAGAGTTCTTTTGAAAGTACTTGCTAGAAAGGGAAAAAGTGATATTACATACAAGGAGAGGAAGGGAAATCCCTTGGCCCAGGATCGCATGACACAAAGAAATACAAAGGCATCTAGGCACCCTTCCCCTTAGCTTACAAGTCACCAAGAGCAAAGTACAAAGAGCTTACAAAACAGGAAAAGCAAATATAAACAGACAGGAAGAGACTGGCGTCATTTGTACATGCGGGTTTAGAGGCATCTGGAGCTCTAGTCACACACTCTAGAGATCTGTTTACAGAGAAGTTTTATCTTTCTTAAAATAGTTTTCAATATTCTACAACAAAGATAAAAAATTTTAAAGATGGAATGAAATGAAAAGCTCTTATTTAAAAGGCATCAAAGTCACTAAAGAGTGAGAGGTCTTTATTTTAGATTACCCAAGTTATCTTGTTAAAAATACACTTTTTAAAACATTTAAAACAGAACCGAAAAAATGAGACGTATATTACCTTTTGGGATAACTGTTACAGAAAAAAAGAATTCCATAGTAATTCTACATAGGCAATGTTATTTTTGGAAAAGAGCTGCCCAATTGATTAAAAATTAAACCCAAAAAGGCAAAGATCCTGGCCTTATTTCAACTGTTCATGATCCTGCAATTAAGCACTCCTCTTCACATGAGAATTCAAAGGGCCTCTCATCCCTAACCAGGAGGCAGTTATGTTGTTCATCTCCCTTTTTGGCAAGATGGCACAGTACTTTTCCTTTGGAGATGGACTGAGAACTCAAGTTGTAGATTCACCTTTCCTCAAGCATGGAGAGAAGAGATGTGCACAGAGTAAAAATGTGTGGCACATGTCTTCCCTCACACATGAGCAGGACAAAAGTGGACTACATGCACATCCACTATCTTGTCACATTTAAATAGTGATAGTTGAAGCATTCTTGGTAGAGAATGAAGGTTGTGACAAGATATGGGAGGGAAATAAAAACAGTCTGTGGTGACACTATGTGGGTCAAGCTGGCCTTACTTGCAGACATGGTTTCCCCTGCATAGCATCTATATGTGTGCCGTTTGGATGTGTCTCTCATTTGCACAAAAATGTGCATTTACAACTCCCTCACAAGTGTATACAAATTGTATACAAATTACATGTAATTTTGATGTACTCTGCCAAGCGGTATTCTATATATCCTCATAAGCACCATCAAGCTGTTTTAAAGTAAATTAGATGATGGCATGCTTATGCAGGTGAATAAAGTTGAATTTCATGGGGAACCGATTCTGCATCTCTCCCATATACCCAATGACTTGTTAGTCAAGAATCATCTCCAAAGAAAATGGGAAGCCCATGAGGCTCTTTTTTTACTTTCTGTTTTTATAGTTACTGGCTAGAATACAAAAGAGAACACTCCCAGGTAGAAGGTAGCAAAAATGAACAGTGTCTACCATCTTTTATATATAAAATTAGAAACAGAAAAAAGTAATAAACCTCTAAGAAGAATCCTCAAAGACCTGTAATATACATATGATCTCCTAATACCTCAGCAACAGAGAAAGATGAGGAGGACTTTGGGAAATATTCCTGTGGTATTAAAGAATGGACTGCAAGGATGCTCTGAATTCAGAAGCATCCAACAGTAAATAAACATCTGAGGTGATGGCTGTTAAGGTACAAGGGCCAGCTAAAGGTCAGGAGCAGAACACTGCCTTTTAGTAAGGCATAAGGGGTCATTACAGGAGAGAAGCAGATCATTGCCCCTCACTGCAAGACAAAAAGGGCTGAACAAGAAGGGACCATAGTATTCTCTCTCTGGAGAATAGACAACAGGAGCAGAGTACTGTCGCTCTACAAAAGACCAAGGGCTAACAAAGGGTAACATGACTGGCTGTCTCTGTAGCAAGCAGAAGTGACTTTCCCTATACACCCAGGGCTTGCAGAGGGATTATAGCAGCCACAGCACATAAGGCCATATAGGGGCATGTTTACTAAAGATGAAACATGCGTTAATGAAGTTAATGTGTTAAGTGCCACTCTGCCCAAAGAAATATAAGGGTTCTGGGCACTTAATGCACATTAAGGCATGTTAAATCCTTCGGTAAACATGTCCCATAGTCTCTTCTGATTGTGAAGACACATATGTTGTTAATGTGGAGTTTTGCTTTACCTTTGAAAAGAGGCTTTAAAATGAACCAAAACAATGACAAAAAGAAAACATTTCATAATAGAGGGAGGAAAGGTGACCTTCTCCAACTAGTTTTAATAACACAAAGAGCTTGTCGTATTCTCTCCATAATGCAAATAGAGGGAAATGTCAGACTATTCCACCCTATCTGATAGATAAGTGCCTCTGCTGGAGAAGAGAAACCTAAAAAGGAAGAATGAATTTAGGGCCCCTCCCTCTTACAAAAGAAAAGAAATACACGCTGGGAGAAGCACACAGCAGGGTGTGCAGACATAACATTCAAAATTAAATAAAATACACCTAATTCATTTTCACACAATTCTGTCCATTTGTGGGATTTTTTTTTTTTGACGTAAGGCTTTTTTTTTTATTAAAGATTTTGTGCACATCTTTTTTTCCATAAACTGTCTGAAAAAGAATTAGTTGAAAAATGTTTTACCTTTGTGAAGAAAACAAACAAACCCCCCAAAAAACAAACACTAGGCTTTCTAAAAAATAAAATAAACCAAAGCCTGTCCTGGGAAAACCCTCTAAATCTACAGTAATATTTGAACTGGAAAAAAGGTCCGCCTGGCTTGGGTATGTCAGTATAAAAGGTTCCATTATTTATATATATGTAATGTCAGTCTATAGGTTATTAGCTTGCCTCACTCATCTCCTCATGTAAGGTCCATTGAGTGATTGCTTGGGCACCCCGGCAGGATTCATGTAACTGTGATGGGGTGGGCCAGTATACATCATGTTTCCATGAGGATTTGGCTGCATAGGCTGCTGGGTATAGGCCTGACTTCCCATCATTCCCATTTGCATCTGCATAGGATACTGTGCTGTCTGGTTCATATAGGCAGGGTTGCTATGGTAACTGCTGTTCATCATGGGCTGTGTCATTCGATAACTGTTCATGGCATTTAGGGTATTCATATTCATGGAATTAACATTATAGGGAGTCGTTGGCATTAGGTTGACCCCCATGTTCATTCCACGCTGAACAGCAAGTGTACGAGGACCTGTCTGCATTGCCACTGCAGGAGGACTGCGGCCATAGAGCTGCTGCTGGTGAGATGTTGCAGAGGGCAGTGGTGCTGACTTGGAGCGAATGGAAATATGCCCTTTGACTGGCATTTGCCCCTGTAACCGTTGAGTATGGGGAATTCCAATGTTGGTGGCAGACATGTTGCATTGGAGCAAGGGGGGTGTGAGGTTCATTGTGGTGGAAGCCAGGTTTGGTGGGGGTGTCATGGTGGATTGTGCTTGGGGGCCCCCAGCTAATGGATGTGATGGAGCTAGCTGAGCCAGCCCTGTGTTGGACAAAGAAACACTGGTTGCATAGGAAGTCACTGCAGGAGAGTGACTGTAAGGCATGGCATGCGGGTCCATAATGGTATTTGTCAGCTGCTGCAGCTTGGCTAGGCTAAATGTGGCTGATGGCTGGGAGTAGCTGCCAGCACCAAAGTCTCCTGGATATATACTTATATTGCCAGTACTTCCAGATTCTGGAATTTCCATGATCATGGATGTTGGGGTGAAGCTGTTGTTCATGCTGCACTGTGACAAAGGTGGCTGTTGCTGGGGTGGAGGTGGAGGCTGCTGTGAAGGAGGTGGTGGCTGCTGCTGTGGTTGTGGAGGTGGTGGCTGTTGCTGCTGGTTACTCGGAGGCCTTTCTACAACACAACTCTGAGGAGATTTAATATTGCAGTTTGCAGTAGATGTGACACTGCTCTGTTGCATCATGCTACAGCTGTTGCTGATATTTGCCATTTGCTGAGTGACAACACAACTGTTCTGTGTAAGGCTGCTGGAGGAAGATAATCCCCCATAGGAACAGCTGCTTTGAGAAGAACTGTTTCCACAAATGCTGCTTCCCATTGTAGAGTCATAACTGCTTGGATTTTCATAATTCTCAGTAGTGCTTTCAATGCTGCCCAGGTCACTGAAGCCACTATCTACCACCTGCTGTGAGTGGTCTGAAACAGAAGGCACATCCATCATGGGGCTGGTCTCCATGTTCTGCATAGAGGGTGCGGACAGGGATCCTTGATCTGGGCTTATCTGGGTATAACTACTTTCAAGGGCTGGCACATTTGGACTGTTGACAGAGCGTACTGACTGGCTTGGGTGAGACTGAACAGAGGAGATTGGGCTGTTGTGTTCAGAAGTATGACAGTCTTCCACCATTGAGATTTGTGGGTCATCTTCAGCTTGAGTATAACTCTGCAGGGTCTGACAAGCTGCCAATGTTTCCTCACAATCTTGATAAGCACCATCATGGTCACTGCTCTCTTCCTGGGTCAGAGACTGAACAGCCTGGACAGTTTCCAAATCCAGTTCACTGTGACGAATCTCTTCCTCTTCTTTTAAGTCCACCAAACTCTCTTTAGTGTTTTGTTCTTCTTCAAGATCCTCTTCTGAACCTGCCACATGCTCGGATGAGACCACAGAAATATCGTGAGAAGGCTGTTCTTCTTCAGAATCTGGCTCTGCTCCATCTTTGCTTTTGATGTCTTCCCTACTGCTCTGTGTGCTTGTGTCTAAAAAAGACTCCTGAACATCATGCTCCTCTTTGACCTCTTCACGGACTGATAATTCATCTATATCTTTCTTTGTATACTCAAGATTACCGTCATCTTCATCATCAGCATCATGGTCCTCATTCTGATTAACAACTGCTACCACTACCTCCTCTTCCTCATGGTCAGGCTCTTGCTCTGCTTCTTGGGCTTCCACCTTTTGTGGTTCCTCTTCAAATTTCCTGTGTTCTTCTACCAATCTTGGTTTCTCTTCAAGATGTTCTGGATCAACCTCTTTCACTTCAGCCATTGGGTTGCTGTTGCCATCCACGGGTGATTTAGTCTTGGCTTCACTGCTACCTGTACCTTCCTCATCTTTGCCCTCTATATCTTGTGCATCTGAATGCAAGTCTTCAACTTTCTTACCCTCTGCGAGAACCACGTCACCTTTTGCCACCTCGACAAGTTCTTCTTTTTCTTGCGCTTTACGCTGTGGTTTAGAAATAGCCATTACTTCTGCCCTGTTCACATGAGAGGATGCCACTGGAATGTCCCTGTTTAGCTTAAAGCCTGGTTTTCGCCCTGGTCTCTTCTTCCAATGAACAGGTTTGCGGCTTTTGCCTTTTGGCCATCCTTTTTTCTTTTTTATAGGCGTGGAAGCATCTGGTTGAGGTGGAGTACTGTTCATTCCTCGTGACCTCAGTGCGGACACAGGCTTCAAAAGAGGTGTACCTAAAAAACAGAATGAAAATTACTACACAGTAAAAGAAAATAAAAGTAGTAAATTCAGCACTAACTTTCTCTTTCAGCATCTCTCAGGTTAACGGGGTGAATCCATTCATTTCCATTCAGCTAAGACCATAAAGTGAAAACACAGTATATTCTGTTTTTTTTTTCCCTTTCAAATCTAGAGAGCTACTGACTACAGTTTAGGCTTTCTTATCTTCCCTGCACCTAAGATGGAGGAGCCATTAAGCGTAGTTACTCACCTCTAACAGGTGTTATCCGTGGACAGCAGGCATCAGTCCTCACATATGGGTGACGTTGGCACCGATGGAGCCCTCATGGAAGCATTCCCCCAGCTTTCAGAGAAAGCCTTTGGGAGATGCCACCACACAGGCGTGGTACCCTTCCCGCCCAAGGGTGCCATCTTGCTCAATCAGATGACGTAGCTAAAAGACGGCGAAAAATAAAATGTGGCCAAGAAGCAGCTCCAAGGGGAGGAGGGAGGGTTGTGAGGACTGATTCCTGCAGTCCCCAGAGAATACCTGTTACAGGTGAGTAACTACGCTTTCTCTGGGAACAAGCAGGAAGTCAGTCCTCACATTTGGGACTCCCTAGCTACAGGATACCGAAAGCCCATAGAAAAAAAAAACATTGTTACCCTCAGGGGAAACCGTGAGCAGCAGCAATTGAGTCCGCAGGTGAAGACTGCAGTAGGACCCGTGTGTCCGAGGGAAACCAGCACTCTAGTAGCCTGAACACAAAAGGACTGGAGGGTAGGAGATGCCTAGACCCTGAAAAGATTACGGAGCACAGCCTGGCCAAAGGCACTGTCCCATCAGGACTCCCTCTTCAGGCAATAATGAGCTGTGAAGGTATGGATGGAAGACCAGGTGGCAGCCCGAGAGATTTCCACCATCGGGACGGAGTGCAGGTTTGCCACAGAGGCTGCCATGGCCCTGACATGCTGCACCGTGACCCGGCCATCCAGCGAAAGACCCGCCTGCTCACAGGCGAGGGTGATACAGTTTGCTACCCAGTTAGATAGCATACGCTTGGTCACCGCTTCCCCCAGCCTACTGTTGTCATACGAGAAGCTATATGGTGGTCCTGGGTATGTTGAATGCAGAAGGACAGGGTCCTCTTACAGTCCAAGGTGTGAAGGACAGTCTCCACCCTACTGGCGTGAGGCCTCGGGAGGAAGGTGGGGAGCACCACCTCCTGGTTGAGGTGAAAAGGTGATACCACCTTCAGAAGGAATTTAGGGTGCGTGCGGAGAACAATCTTGTAGAACCTGGTGCAAGGCGCCTTCACCACCAAGGCTTGGAGCTTGCTGAACCTGCGAGCGGAGGTGAGCACAACCAGGAACACCACCTTCCACGAAAGGTATCGCAGGTGCCAAGTAGCCAGGGGCACAAAAAGCGGGTGAGTAAGCTGCACCAGTACGACATTAAGGTCCCACTCGGTCGGCAGGGGTTTTGATAAAAGGAGTCCCCTCATGAAGCGGGTCACCAACAGCCGGGCAGAGAGGGGTTTGTCATCCACCAGATGGTGATGTGCCGCCAGGGCACTATGGTGCATTCTGACGGAGTTCGATTTGAGTCCGGAGTGCAAGAGATGGAGAAGGCACTGTAGGACCAGCTGCACCAGGCAGACAAATGGGCTAATCCCGTGCTCTGGACACCAGAATGAAAATCTGCGCCACTTGAAGGCATATGCTCGCCTGGTGGGGGACTTACGGGAAGCCAGCAGGATCTCCTCCACTTCCTCCGAGAGGTTGAAAGGGGCTAGGGTCACCTTTTCAGCAGCTATGTTGTCAGTGACAGGGACCACAGACTGGGGTGCAAGAGAGCCCCTCTCCTATGACAGGAGCCTTGGGGAGCTCCCCAATGACATGGGAGTCTCCACCAATAGCCGGAGGAGTAACGGGAACCACAGCTGCCTGGGCCATCGAGGGGCTATCAGGATTAGCAAAGCTTTGTCTCAGAGGGTCCCCTGAATAACGTTTTGGCAATTAGTGGCATGGGGGGGGGGGGGGGGAGGCATACATGAGACCTTCCGACCACGAGATGAGAAACGCATCTGCTACCACTCGGCAAGGGTGGGCTTGCTGAGAGCAGAAGCGGCGTTTCTCCAGTCGGGTTTTGTGGGAGCAAATTTAACGCCCAAAACCTAGTAAAGTTGATCCAAGCCCTGACTCTGACCATCTCAACAGATAAGCTTTGAAATGAACTATGAGTGTTTTTGAGCTCAGACTTTTCTCATCTCTATAGACGAATATTGTTGAAATAAGTGAAAAACGACTGAAGGGTATTTGAAATAGCGAGTAATTTACAAAAAGGATTTTCAATCAAAAAAAAGGGAAAAAAAGTTCAGGTCCTTGATGCAATAAAGGGGAAAGGTGAAGAGAGGAACCTTGTCTCTTATATTCCTCCCCGGTTTAGTCTGAGACCTGTTCCCCGGTTCAATGTAGTATTTTTTGGAATAGTTAGTACGTGGAGCAATCAACTTTACTAGGTTTTGAGAGCAGAAGCGGGGCAACTGGTAGTTGTCTGGGCTGGCAAACAGGTCTATCCATGGTTCCCCCCAGAGGTGGAAAAGCCGGCTGGCTACTCTGGGGTCCAGATGCCACTCGTGTGGCTGCAGAATCCTGCTTAATCTGTCAGCCAGTGTGTTGTCCTGGCAGGTATACTGCCCATAAGAGTATGCCCTGCTGGACTGTGTAGGAGCAGAGGGCCATCACATTGTGGCAGAGGACGCGGGACCCCGTGCCCTCCTGCTTGTTCGCACAGAACATCGCCACCTAGTTGTCTGTTTGGACCAACATTGGTTGGTGACGTAGGTGGAGGTAAAAGGCTTGGAGGGCTAGGTGTATCGTCCGTAATTCCAGAAGGATGATCTGCTAGTTGCTCTCGCTCTGTGACCAGCTGCCCTGGGTGTGAAGTTCCTCATAGTGAGTTCTCCATCCCAGTAGGAAGGCGTCCGTCATGAGGCCCCTTATGGGGCACGGAGTCTGGAAAGGGCATCCCTGCCTTGAGGTACTGGGGATTTTGCCACCAGATCAGGGATTCCCCCAACTTGCGGGTCACTACAATTCTGTCGCAGAGACAGCCTGTGGCCTGTCTCCACTGGTCCCGAAGGCACCAATGTGTCGCCCTCATGTGGAGGTGGGCATCTGGGGTGACATGGACCATGGAGCCATGTGTCCGAGTAGGTGAAACAGGAGCCGAGCGGCCACCGAGGGACATCATTGTATGTCCAGGGCTAGAGCCCTGAGCCGGGCGGCTCAGTCCCCTGGAAGGAAGAACCTTGCCTGGAGGGTATCTAGTCTTGCCCCTGAGAACTCCAGACACTGTGACGGGAGGAGGTGGGACTTGGGGTAGTTTATTATAAACCCCAGATTTTGCAGGATCTGTATGGTACCTGCCTGCTATACTTCCGAAGCCGTGCCTCCCTTTATGAGCCAATTAGTCCAGGTAGGGGAAGACAAACACCCCTAGAGGAGAAGGAAGGCAGACATGACCACCAGGCACTTGGTGAAAACCCTTGGGGCAGAAGCCAAGCCAAAGGGCAGCACCCTGTACTGGCAATCTCTGCCCCCAACCATGAACCTCAGGTATTGCCTGTGTTTGGGATGAATGAGGATGTGTGTGTAGGCATCCTTTAGATCCAAGGAACATAGCCAATCTCCCTGCTAGAGGTAAGGCAGCAATGTTCCAAGGGAGAGCATCTTGAACTTCTCCCTCACCAAGAATTTGCTTAGATTGCGCAACTCGAGGATGGGCCTTAGGCCTCCTGTTCTTTTTGGTACAAGGAAGTACCTGGAGTAGAACCCCTTGCCCCTGAGATGGTGGGGAACTGGTTCTACCGTTCTATCCTCAAGAAGACCTGCCAGTTGCTTCAGTAGAAGGTCCCGGTGAAGGGGAGACCTGGGAGGCTCTCCCAAAAGAAAGGGTGAGGTGTCTGGGCCAGGTAGAGGAGGTAGCCCTCCTTGACCACTTGGAGTGCCCATGAATCAGTGGTGATGGCTGGCCAACTTTAGGCATAGTGAATGAGACGTCCCCCTGTGGGCAGCTGACCTCCTTGGGGTGGAGAGGCTATGCCCAAGGAGTCAAAAGCTCCCCCCTTGCTGAGCTGGGGCTGATGCCTGGGGCTTGGGAGCCTTCTGCTTACGAGGGCCATGCCCATGTCCCTTGGCCTGCTGACCCTTCTGGGGAGCCGGGGAGGCCTGAAAAGGTGGGTAGTTTCTGTAAGCTGCCCCTTTCCTCGGGTAGAAGGGCTTTTTACCCGAGTCCTTCTGTCGGGGAGGGGCAGCGGTCTTTTTAAAGAGCCTGTCCTCATCATGAACTTAGTCTCCAGCTCGGCAGCTTTGTTGGTCATGGGTTTGCCAAAGAGATTCTCTCCTTGGCATGGGAAGTCGACTAATTTGTCCTGAACCTATTGCTTGAGGTCTGACGACTGTAGCCAAGCCTGGCGGCGGGCACTGATGCCCGCCGCTGCTACTCCAGCTGCCAACTCGACGCTGTCATAGGCTGCCCAAGACATAAATTTGGAGCACTCACAGACAGCTTTGACTCTGTTCTTGAACGGCTGCAGGGGTTCCTTGGAAAGACCAGCTGAGAACCCGGCGACTTCCTTCGCCAGGTCTCTCAGGTACATGCCCATGTACAGCTAGTATGCCTGGATTCGGCCAATGAGCATTGAGTCCTGGTAGCACTTTCTGCCAAGGGCGTCCAGGGTGCAAGCCTCCCTGGCGGCAGGCACTGAGGAGTGCGTCTTTTGACTCTTCAGGCAACGCATGGCCGACTCCACCACCATGGAGTTGTGGGGTAGTTGTGACTTCTGGAAGCCCGGGCTCTAGCAGACTTGATACATCAAGTTGAGCCACTTGCTCACCACCGGCACTAATGCTGGTGTCTCCCACATATGGAGCATAAGCCATTCCAGGTTTGGAGAGATAGACACCGTAAGCGATCCCCTCGGAGGAGCCTTGAATTGGAGAATTTCTAGCTCCTACGTCCAAGGGTCCTCCTCTGATTCCATCAGGAATGCTAGGGCTTTGGACTTGTCCCTGACGAAGTCTAGGAACGCCATGACCTCGGGTATGGACTGACGTCAGGGCTTTGAGGAAGGGGAGTCCGAGGGGATGTTGCGGTGGCGACGAGTGTCCGGTGACTTCTTGTCCTCCGTTTTCCAGTCAGAATAGTCCGTTGAGGACTCAAGGGAAGGCTGGCTTGCGGGCTCCGGGGCTGATCCCCAACTGCAGGCCTCGGAGGCCCAGTGGCCGGTGCTGAGCACACTGGCTCGGGAAGATCTCGGCCCCGTAGATTGGAGCCGGATTGAGACCTTGGCCGAGGATCAACTTGAGGCCGAAGGACCTTCAGGATCGGCTTGGCCTCCAGGGATGTCCTCGACGTCGAGGGCCTGGTGGTCTGGGCAGAGGAACTGGACAACAGCGTCCGCTGCTGGCCCATGAAGGCAGACAAGCTGCGCTCCAGGCCAGAAGGCTCCAGAGCTATCGACGCGGGCACTGAGGGAATCGGGCCCGCTGACGGTTCCTCTGAGGGGGAATCCTCGACGAGGATGGTGTCAGGCGACCAAGCCCTACCAAGGTAGAGTCCTTTCAGGGGACCTTCACATGTCGCTCTTTCTCCGATCCCCCGGACGAGTGTCTAGGACTGCGTGACCTGGCTCGGGACTTATCCGGCCCATCTGAGCCATCCAGGGACGTCGCCTCTGAGGCCTTTTTCTTCTTGAGTTCCCTCGAGGGAGGCCCCCTTTCCGAGGAACCATGGAGTCGGTCAAGGTCTGTGAGGCTACCCTGGGATTCCGCAGTTTCGGAGGAGGCCTTGGCCTTCGGAGGTACCAGGGACTCCAGGAAAAACTTATCGTGCTGCTGCTGGCGGCTCATGAGGGCCTTGGTGGACATCTTCTTACAGAGTCTGCATGCCATGGGGTCATGGTCCGAGCGAAGGCAGCAGTTGTGTGTGTCAGTCAGGGACATTATTTTGGCACACCAATCACACTTTTTAAAACCACTGGTAGCCATGGGAGAAAAAAGTATCCCAGTGAGGTTGAAGACCCACGGTGCCACCAGTTGGAATAAAAGGCGCGAAGGCACCAAGGAGGGAAAAAAGACTACGAACCCGAGACTTGATGCCGGGGCAGCAGGTTCAGGTGGCTAGAAGAGGACCGGAGGAGAGTATGAAACTCAGGTAAAAAAAATCCACTTTTTTGGGGGGAAGAGCAGACAGACGTCTGAAGGGCACTGCGGAAAAAAGGAGACCAAGCAAGACAGCATCCTTGGGCGGGAAGAGAACCATGCATGCATGGTGGTATCTCCAAAAGGTTTTCTTTGAAAGCTGGGAGATGCTTCTGCGAGGGCTCCATCGGTGCCGACATCACTCATATGTGAGGCTGACTTCCCGGAGAAAACAGAAATTCATATCAGAGTTATGCAATACTTCCTTTACTTAGTTATAGGTATGTGCTACTGTAAACGGTAGCAGTATTAATTATCTTTAAGTTAATTTATAATTGGGTCAATATTCAAATGCTATGGTCATCAATTTTTTAAACATAGACTGTGGCATTTAAATATTTCAAATATATTCAGCTCTGCTATCCAGATAGCTAGACGCACAGAGGGGTGACCAACTGGCTCTATGGAAAACATCAACATTCACTTGCTATCCATATAGCTATATGGTTTAAGTTAGGACACGAAAAAAGTTGCCCTAACTTAAAATGCATAGCTATACAGATAGTGGTGCAATCTGTAGAGCTGGCATCAGTCACCACTTTCCATGCTGATCGAATAGCAGAACGGAATATATGCTAAAAGGTTGTTTTAATTTAAACCATAAAGCTATATGGATAATGGCTGAATATCATGGCTAGCTGAAGAATCAGGCAAATGCCCACACTTTGCCCCAGCACAATCTAGATAGTGCCTGAGTGGTCTATAAGAATTTTTAGCAGCACTTTTTGAATAGTACCACTGAAAATTCAGAGATAGGGTACTTATCCATATTGTACTTGCGCTAGATACTGTAGGTAAGTACTTTTGAATATTAGGCCAAATTATTTTAAATTGAGGTGACAGCATAAGAAATGTAGGAAATCATGTTTTTCGATATTCATGCAGATGAATTGCTGCTAGGAGTTAATGGCTGACTACACTGTATGCATCAGAGTCAAATCATACAATGTTACCCTTCTCTAATAATAATAAACATTCTCCATTCTTGCTTATAAGATGAGAAGAGGACTGCAAGGAGCAGGAGAAAGAATGGTGAAATTTGTTCTTATCTGTTAATTTCCTTGTCCTGAGTCCTACAAGATCAGTCCAGAACAGTGGGTTATGTCCCTCAACCAGCAGATAGCTGCAGAGAATACAGTTTCAGTGATGCCATCACTTCCTTAAGGGCTGGTGCAGCCCTAGAGTTTGCCCGTATACTCTTGACAAATCTGAAATGAATGCTAAGTTCCCCAGACCCAACCAAGTTTAAAATAGAAAGAAACAACCAGGAAAAGAAAACAGATGCAAAAGGAGTCTCAATTTCTGTCAAATTATACACATTCCTGAGAGTTTCAACAGAGCTTGAATAAACAAAGCCCAAAAATCAGAGTCTTCCAGGTTGGTCTCTGGACTAGTCTCTATCAGAACTCAAGGAAAAGAAATTAGCAGGTAAAAACAAATTTCAGTTCAGACAAGTGGGATGTACTCAAGCTCTACTGACTCGGGTGAAAGGAAGAGAAGGCCCCACTAATAACCATTCTGCTAAAGGCTGAATCTTCTCTAGCCTGAATATCCACTCTAATGCTTGACAAAGTGTAGTTACTCACCTGTAACAGGTGATCTCCAGAAACAGCAGGAATCATATATGGGTGACGCTGGAACTGATGGAGCCTGTGCAGGAACACTCCTCAGCATCCAATAAGAAAGCCTTTGGGAACATTCCACTGCACCTGCGCATTTGCCTTCCCAACTCCTCCTCCTCAGTTGAGTTTGTAGCTGAGAGGAAGAGAAAGCATACTTACTCACCTATAACATGTTATCTACAGGAACAGAAGGAATTAGTCTTCACATATGGGTGATGATGGCATTGACTGAGCCTGGCATGGGAACACTCCCCAGCATCCAATAGGAATGCTTTTGGGAGCGTTGCTTCATGCATGCGCGCCTGCCTTCCCTCCCAGTTTCCTAGTCAGGTGAATAGCGGAGAAAATTGAAAAAAGGGACAACTTGAAGGGGAGGCGAGTTGTGAAGACTGACTTCTGCTGTTTCTGGAAATCACCTGCTACAGGTGAGTAACTACGCTATCTCCAGGAACAAGCAGGAAGTCAGTATTCACATATAGGACTCCCTAGCCCATGACAACTGAGTGAGGGGAAAAAGGGTCCCGGCATAGCTGAAGGTTGCAACAGGGATCAGATAGACTCAATCCGTTTGGAGCACTCCTCGCAAGATAGTCAGATGCCTAGATTTGAAAAAGGTTACGGAGAATAGATTGCCTGAGTTGAGCATCACTTCTGGAATCCTTGTCCAGGCAATAGTGAGCTGCAAAGGTATGCAGCGAAGACCAAGTGACTGCCTAGCAGATTTCTACAACAGAGGTAGAACGGAGGTTGGCCACAGTAGCCTGCCATGGCTTGGACATTGTGGGCTGTGACATGTCCTTGTAAGGACAGGCCAACCTGCAAATAAAAAACAATATGCAGTTTGCAATCCAGTTAGAGAGGGTAACTGGTAAGCCTAAATGACTTTGGTCAAAAGAGAGAAAAAGCTGAGAGGATTTAGGATGACCTTTAGTACGGTTGAGGTAGTAAGCTAGTGCCTCTCTTGCAATCAAGAATATGGAGCTGCGCTTCAGTCCTGGAGCTGTGAGGCCTAGGAAAGAAAGTTGACAGCAAGATTGACTGGTTGAGATGGAAGGAAGCGACAACCTTCGGTAAGAACTTGGGATTGTCCTGAGGACAACTTATCAAGGTAGAATCTGGTATATGGAGCGTAATCCACCAACGTCTGAAGCTCACTAACTCTGCGAGCTGAGGTCAAAGCTACTAGAAAAAGGACTTTTCATGTGAGGAACTTTAAAGGAGCCGAGACCAAAGGCTCAAAGTGACTCTGTATGAGCTGTGCAAGAACTACATTTAAGTCCCATGCCATAGCCGGTGGGCATAGGGACGGCTTGGCCAAGAGCAGACCTCTCATGAATCTTCATACCAGTGGATGCACCAACACAGTGCGATTGTCTAAGGCCTGGTGAGAAGCAGCTATGGCACATAAATGAACTCATACAGAGTTGATTTTAAGTCCTGACAAGGACAGGTGGAGCAGGTATTTGAAGAGATCTGGAATTGGACATGTGAAGGGGTCTAAGGTTCTCTGTGTGCACCATAGTGAGAATCTGCGCCACTTGGAAGCATAAGACCATCTGGTCAAATCTTTCCTGGAAGAGAGAAGAACATGCAAACCATCTTCTTGACGTTCTAAATGTAAGAGGATGAAGCGTTCAGCAGCCAAGTCGTCAAGCAGAGTATGTTGAGGCTGGGGTGCATGAGGGCCCCTACTCCTGAGAAATTAGATCCGATGCAGAGCCTAGGTGGAGGGGAGGAGCCAGGGCTAGTTGAAGAGGAGGAAATCATGGTTGCCTGGACCAGTCAGGTACAATGAGAATCATTGTTCTCTAGTCGGCCCGGAGTTTGAAAAATGTCTTTGCAATGAGGGGAAATGGGGGAAAAGCATAGAGTAGACTCCCTCCCCAGTGTAAGAGAAAGAGTAGTTACTCACCTGTAACAGGTGTTCTCCAGGAGCAGCAGGAATCAGTCCTCACATATGGGTGACATCGACGTTGATGGAGCCCCTGCGGAGCATTTCCCCAGCTTTCTATGAAAGCCTTTGGGAATATTGCACGCATGCGCGGTCCCCTTCCCGCCTAAAGGTGCCATCTTGCTCAGTCAAATGACATAGCTAAAAAACAGCACACAAAAAATGTAAAATTAAACTATGTACAACTGCAACTCCCAGGGGAGGAGGGAGGGTTCTGAGGACTGACTCCTGCTGCTCCTGGAGAACACCTGTTACAGGTGAGTAACTACTCTTTCTCCAGGACCAAGCAGGAAGTCAGTCCTCACATATGGGTGACTCCCTAGCTCTGGGCTACCAGGAACCCAGGCTGAACAAGAGAACTCCCTCTAGTCCCAGCATCAAAGAAAGGCTTTGCACTGAAAGAACCTCCACCGGTAGCCCAACGGAGGCCTGGACGGCAGGAGTTGCCCAAACCTCAAAGAGATTCCAGAGTACTGCCTGGCCAAAAGCACTGTCCCTACGGGACTCCCTCTCCAGGCAGTAATGGGCCGCAAACGTCTGGCTTGAGGACCAAGTTGCAGCCCTGCAGATGTCTGCCAATGGTACAGAGCGGAGATGAGCTACTGAGGCAGCCCTAGCCCTTACACGGTGGGCCGTGACCCGACCCTGCAAGGGAAGTTCAGCCGCCCTGTAAGCCCAGGTGATACAGTCAGCCACCCATATGGACAAGGTATGCTTGGACACAGCTAACCCCAGATTATTAGGGTCAAAAGATATGAAGAGCTGAGTAGCCCTTCTATGTTCCTGCATACGGTCAACGTAGAAGGATAAGGCCCTCCTAGAGTCCAGGGTATGCAGGACCGCTTCAGCCTGGCTTGCATGAGGCCTAGGGAAGAATGTTGGAAGAGCCCCCTCCTGGTTGAGGTGGAAAGAGGAGACAACTTTTGGGAGGAACTTTGGATGAGTCCTAAAGACTACCCTGTTCCTATAGAAGCAGGTGTAAGGCCTGTCACAGACCAGAGCCTGAAGCTCACTCACTCGTCTGGCCGAGGTTAAGGCTACCAGAAGAGTGTCTTCCAGGAAAGGAAGCGGAGTGGACAAGTAGCCATCGGCTCAAAAGGTGGGCGAGTAAGTTGTTGCAAGACCACATTCAACTCCCACTCCAAGGGCTGGAGGACTGACAGGAGGCTTGAGCAAGAGCAAACCCCTGAGGAACCGGGACACCAAGGGGTGAACCGACAGAGAGTGCCCCTCCACCAGACAGTGGTGAGCTGCCAGAGCTGAGAGGTGGACCCGAACAGAATTGGACTTAAGGCCCTGATTGGACAAGTGCAGCAGGTACTGAAGCACTACTGGTACAGCACAGGAGAAAGGATCTTCTGCACACAGCTGACACCACACAGAAAGTCTTTTCCATTTAAGGGCATAGGTTTTTCTAGTGGACTGCTTTCTAGAGGCCAGGACGACCTCTTCAACTTCTGGAGGTAGGCCCCAAGGAGAGTCCAACAGGTAGGCAATACTCACGTAAATATCAGAGACACAGTCCAAAACATGATGTAGGTGGAAAAACAATTTTATTAAAAAACAAAGACCTGTTACCAACCCAACACAGGCCGTGTTTCACAAACCTTCAACCCAAAGGAGCCAAAACTAACCTTGCAGCCTCCAGGCCATCAAATTGAGAGATTTGAGATTTGGGTGCAGAAGAGAACCTTGATCCTGAGAGAGAAGGTCGGGCTGCAACCCTAGAGGCAGTGGGGTGTCCACTGCCAGTTGAAGCAGAAGTTGAAACCAAGGTTGCCTCGGCCACCTGGGAGCTACTAGTAGTACCGAGGCCTTGTCCTTTAGAACCTTGAACAGGGTTCGGGCCACCAGAGGCGTGGGAGGTAACGCATATAGGAGGCCCTGAGACCAGGAAATCAGAAAAGCATTCGCTGCCCACCTCATGGGATGCGGGTGTCTGGAGCAGAACCTGGGCAGTTGCTTGTTCAGGGGACTGGCAAAGAGATCTATGGATGGAAGTCCCCATTTCAGGAAAATCTTCTGAACCACTAATGGGTGGGAGTTGCCATTCGTGGGGCTGCAGAACTCTGCTCAACTGGTCTGCCAGGCAGTTCTCCTGGCCAGGGAGGTAAACAGCTTTGAGAAACATGTTGTGCTTGAGCGCAAACAAGCAAAGGTCCTGTGCCTCCTGACAAAGGAGCCTGGACCCAGTGCCGCCCTGCTTGTTCACATAAAAACATGGCTACTTGGTTGTCCGTCTGTACTAAGACAGACTGGTGAGCCAGGTTTTGAGTGAAAGTCTTGAGGGCTAAGCGAATAGCCCAGAGTTCCAGTAGGTTGATCTGTTGCGTGGCCTCCCAGGGAGACCACAGGCCCTGGGTGCCCTTGCCCAGACAATGTGCTCCCCAGCCCTGCAGAGAGGCATTGGTGGTCAACACCACTGTGAACCCAGGAATCTGAAAAGGCACCCCTTGCAGTAGGATTGGGGGGGGGGGGTGCAGCCACCAGCGTAGGGAGTTCAGGAATGGTCTGGACACCCTTACTCTGTCTCTGAGGCGACCTGTGGACTGTGTCCACTGAGTCCTGAGGCACCATTGTGCAGGCCTCATACGGAGTCGGGCATTGGGAGTCACATGCACTGTCGAAGCCATGTGGCCCAGAAGCCGCAGCCAGAGTCTGGCGGAAACCAGTGGCCTGTGGAGAAACTGGTTTGCCAAGTCTATCAGTCTTTGGGCTCTGTCTTCTGGCAAGAAAGCCTTTGCCTGCAGAGAGTCCAGCCTTGCCCCTATGAACTCCAAGTTCTGGGAGGGGAGCAAAGTGGACTTTGCAAAGTTTATGACAAAACCCAGGTGTTGAAGAAGAGAAATAGTTCGGAGGGTGGCTTGCCTGGCCTCCTGGCACGTCTGACCTCTGATGAGCCAGTCGTCCAGGTAGGGGAAGACAAAGATATCCTGATTCCTCAAGTAGGCCGCCACCACTGCCAGGCATTTCGTAAAGACTCTGAGGGCGGAAGTGAGGCCGAAAGGCAGCACTCTGTACTGATAATGGTTTCCTCCCACAATGAACCTGAGGTACTTTCTGTGGTCTGGATGAATAAGGATGTGAGCGTACGCATCCTTTAGATCTAAGGAGCATAGCCAATCTCCCTGCTGGAGGTAGGGCAGAAGTGTTCCAAGAGTAAGCATCTTGAACTTTTCTTTCTCTAGGAACTTGAGATTTCTGAGGTCGAGAATAGGCCTGAGGCCTCTGGTTCTCTTTGGTACGAGGAAGTACCTGGAGTAGAAACCGTGACCTTGGAGGTGGGGAGGCACAGGCTCCACCGCCTTGTCTCGCAACAGACCCTGAAGCTCTTGAAGGAGGAGGTTTGTGTGGAGAGGAGGCCTTGGAGGCTCTCCAGGGAAGTAAGGAGGAGGCAGCTGATGGAAATGAAGCATATAGCCCGTGTGGACTATGCTTAAGACCCAACTGTCTCCTGTAATGGGTGGCCACCTGTGGGCAAACAGGGTTAGTCGACCTCCTGTGCAGGGATGGGACAGCAGAGACGGAGAGGCTATGCCTTGGGAGTCAAAAACCCTCACCCTGCTGAGTGGGAGCAGGAGCCTGAGGCTTGGGGGCCTTCTGCCTACGGGGCCCATGTCCCTGCCCCTTGGCCAGCTGACCCTGTGGGGGAGTTGGGGAGGCCTGGTAAGATGGGAACTGTTTGTAGGCAGTCACCTTCCTCGGGTAAAAGGACTTCTTACCCGAGCCTTTCTTTTTATGAGAAGGGGCAGAAGTCTTTCTAGACAGCCTTGTCCTCGTGAGGTGCTTGGTCTCGAGCTGTGCAGCCTTCTCGGCCATGGGCTTGCCAAAAAGGTTCTCACCTCGTCAAGGGACATCGACCAACTTGTCTTCAACCCATGGCTCGAGATCCGATGACTGCAGCCATGCCTGGCATCGAGCAGCGATGCCGGCTGCCGCAACACGGGCCGAGGCCTCGAAGCCATCGTAGGCTGCGCGGGACATGAACTTAGAGCATTCACGGATCCCTGAGGACAAGGACTTGAACCTCTGCAAAGGTTCCCCGGAGAGACCAGCAGAGAACCCGGCAAGCTCCTTCGCCAGGTCCCGCAAGTACATACCCATGTACAGCTGGTAAGACTGGACACGGCAAGCAAGCATCGAGCCCTGGAAGCACTTTCTACCAAACGCATCCAGGTTCTGGGCCTCCCACACAGGGGGCACCGCGGAGTGCATCTTCTGACTTTTCAGACGATGCATGGCCGATTCCACCACCATGGAATGGTGTGGTAGCTGCGCCTTTTGAAAACCAGGGCTCTTACGGAGTCAATAAATGGAATTGACCCGCTTGCTCAGAACCGGCGCCGAGGCCGGTGCCTCCCAAATCCTGAAGAGGAGCCGTTCCAGCATCGGAGGAATCGGCACAGTAAAGGCCTCCTTTGGAGGAGAATCATACTGGAGGGCCTCGAGCTCTTTGGCTCGAGGTTCCTCCTCGGGATCCACGGGGATCGCCAAAGCAGTGGCCATATCCCGAACGAACTCCGAGAACCGGGTATCCTCCGGAGGGGATCTACTCTGGGGCTCAGACTGCGGTGAGTCCGACGGGACGCACCGAGTCTTGAAGGTATCAAGGGACTCCTCGTCCTCCGTCTCCCAGGCGGACTCGTCCGTAGAGGAGTCGGGCTCCGACCGCGCGGGGCCCGGCAGCACCTGCCCCAATGCCGAAGGCACCGGCGTCGACGCCCTCGGTCCCGACCGGGAGGTTGAGGGTGACTGCGACCGAGGACGACCTCGAGCCTTCATGGTCTCGAGTATCGGCTCGGTCTCCGGGGTCGACTTCAACGTCGATGTCCAGGTGGTCGGGGCAGATGCGCCAGCAAGGCTGGCCATCAGCACCCACTGCTGATCCATGAAGGCAGACAGTCTGCACTCCAAGGCTGTCAGCCTGAGACCCAGCTCAGGAGACTCAGCAGCCACTGACTCAGGCCCCGGCAGCGCCGGGCCCGACGTCGGCTCCCTGGGAGGAGAGTCCTCAAGGACAACAGGACTTACGTGTCCAGCAGACTCCAGCTCCACACGAGGCACTTTTGACGGCTTCTCCTGTTCCACAGGCCTGGGATGGCGGTCGGGGGTCTGAGACCTAGCCCTCGAGAAGCCAGGGACCTCCTCCGACGCCGCCCTCGCGAGCCGCTTCTTCCTCTTTTGCTCCCGCTCGGGGGACCCCTGTCCGAGGAACCCCGACGATGCTCGGGGTCAGACTCCCGAGATGTCGAGGCCTCAGACGAGGTCCGGGCCCGGCCGGAGGACGAATCAGAGAAAAGCCTTTCCTTTTGATGCTGGCGACTTCGAAGTGCCTTAGTGGACATTTTGCCGCACAGTACACAGATCTTAGGATCATGATCAGGACCGAGGCACCGAAGGCAGCAGTCGTGTGTTTCGGTGAGAGACATTAGTTTCTTGCACCGATCACACTTTTTAAAACCACTGGAAGCCATCGGGGAAAAAAGAGCCCCCGCGAGGTCAAAGGACTGGCCTTCCAGGGAAAAAGAAAAAAGGGCGTGAACGCCAGCCACGAAGGGCAAAAAACGAAAAAATGAGAACAGGCTTGATACCGGTGTACCGAACCCGGCGGGAAGGGGAACCGGTGTCAAACCGGGCAAAAAAACGCGATGGAATCACAGGAAATAGCAAGAAAAAGCTAACTGTTTTCCGGGTGAACTAGGACAGACGTCTGATGGGCTCCACGGAAAAAGAGAGACTGAGCAAGATGGCACCTTTAGGCGGGAAGGGGACCGCGCATGCGTGCAGTATTCCCAAAGGCTTTCATAGAAAGCTGGGGAAATGCTCCGCAGGGGCTCCATCGACGTCGATGTCACCCATATGTGAGAACTGACTTCCTGCTTGGTCCTGGAGAAAGGAGAAATATTTTCTTTAGTGGGGTAGGTTTAAAACTCTGCTTTAGTATCTTTCTCTGCTCTTTGAAGCTACTGATACCTAATCAGGAGTTAATGGGCCTGATTAGCCTGTGAAAGAACTGAGAGCAGCTGAGGCCTGCATAAAAGGCTTCAGAGTCCTGCACTGTTGAGGCATTCCTAACAGGGGCTATACATTTCAAGCAAAGGTAAGAGTTTGTGGCGTTTTAAATTACTAGCTCTCTGCCTGGGAGCTCTTAAAAGGGTTTTGGTACATTTTTAAAACAAAGTTACATTCTTTTTGGTGCTTTAGTTTAAAAGGAGAAATATTTTCTTTAGTGGGGTAGGTTTAAAACTCTGCTTTAGTATCTTTCTTCAGCTCTTTGAAGCTACTGACACCTAATCAGGTGTTAGTTCCCTTCTTACCCCCACCAACTCCCACCCAATCCCTAGTGAGCAGTCTTGCTTTATAGGGCACCTTCCCAATTAACTACACACAGGGACATGGAACAGCACATTTTGAACATACTTAAAGAAATTTAACTGTTTTTTTCTCTGAAAGGATAGCTGGGAAACCAGTTGGTACTTTGGTAGATCTCTCTCCTTTGTTTTAACAGATACATAAGCTCCACGAACTGAACAATGGCTGGGAAAAATCGTATCGCTAAAGCTGTTGCCCCCGTTACAGCTTCTGCCTCTGTCCAGACAGAGGTCCCAATGCCAGTTGAAGGACCAGTTCCATGTGCAGGGTGCCTGCATGCTGAAGCTCTCAGGAAACAAGTGGAGGAACTCAGAGAGGAGGTGGCAAGGCTGAGGAGCATTCAAGACAGTGAAAAGTACATTGATCAGATGCTTCTTGCAACATCCAAGCTTCTCCAGCAGAGAAGAAGAAGGGTGCCTACAGAATGACGAAGGTTGGACACAAGTCACCAGGGCCTGCAGAATCACCAATCCAACTTCTCCAGTCCTTGAACTGAAGAACCATTATGCAGCCCTGGAAGTGGAGGAGGTGAAAGCATCCCTGGAAAGGGAAAACCAGAGCTCAAGTACCCCAAAGTTGCAGAATCAGTGACCACAAGGAATTGAAGGGTAGTGGTGGTTGGTAACTCTCTTCTGAGGGGTACTGAGGCGTCCATTTGCGAACCAGACGATGTCCAGAGAGGTATGCTGTCTGCCAGGTGCCAAAATCCAAGATGTTACGGAGAGTTTGCTGAGACTCATCAAGCCCACTATTACCCAATGTTGCTAATCTATGTCGGCACAAATGATACTGCCAGGTATCCCTCTGGACGTATCAAAAGTGATTTCATGACTCTGGGAAAGAGGGTGAAGACTATAGGTGCACAGGTGGTGTTTTCTTCAATCCTCCCTGTTGAGGGTAAAGGCCAAGGCAGAGAAGTTTGCATCCTGGAGATGAATGCATGGCTGAGTGGATGGTGTCATCAAGAGCATTTTGGCTTCCTGGACCATGGGATGCTGTTCCAAGGGCTGCAGAACAGAGATGGCGTCCATCTGTCCAAGAAAGGTTGACGTGTCTTCAGTAGCAGACTGGCTAATCTACTGAAGAGTGCTTTAAACTAGATTCGTTGGGGATGGGTGAAGAAAGGCCCCCAAGTAAGTGAGACATTAAATACCTTTATGGAAATGGGCAACATATGGAAGTGGTATGTATAAATACCTGCAGCATGGAAAATAAGATGCCAGATGTTGAAGCTTTAATGGGAGTGGCTGACTTGTATTTAGTGGCAGTTACAAAGACATGGTTCACAGAAAACCATGACTGGGATGTAACTATTCCAGGCTATACTTTATTCAGAAAGGACAGGGTAGCTATGCTAGGAATGGGGAAGTGCTGCAGTATCATCTAGAAGTAAGGAGATCCTGGATTCTCTACAAGCAGAACTATTCAGGCAATTGGTAAGAGACTGGAAAAGAGACGGCTGAGATATGATAGAAGTCTATAAATTAATGAACGGAGTGCAATGGGTAAACGTAGATCGATTGTTTACCTTATCAGAATATAGAAAGACTAGGGGACATGCAATGAAGCTACAGGGTAAACTATTTAAGACTAATAAAAGAAAATATTTTTTCACTCAACGTGTAATCAAACTCTGGAATTTGTTACCGGAGGATGTAGTAAAGGCTGTTAGTGTAGCTGGGTTTAAAAAAGGTTTGAACAAGTTCCTGGAGGAAAGGTCCATAAACCATTATTAAGAGGTGACCGAAGATATCAATGCTTGACCCAGTACAAGCATTGTGGAACTTGGGTCTCTTGGGGAAACTGCTAGGTACATATGACCTAGATTGGCCACTGTTGGAAACAGAATACTGGGCTTGATGGACCTTGGTCTGACCCAGTATGGCATATCTTATGTTTTTATGTTATGTTTCCTAAACCCCACACGTGAAGGGCCAAACTTGGTTTGGTGCTTATCAATGGTGAAAGTGTTTCTGATGTTATAGTGGGAGATCATTTTGCATCCAGTGATCACCAGATGGTGTGGTTCAGTATTAGGATTAGGGCTGTTAGAATCCATTCAAAAGAGAGGGTCTTAGACTTTAGGAAAACTAACTTTGCCAAGATGGGCTAAATACCTTAGGGAGTCGTTAGCTGGATGGGAACAGCTGGGGGATGTAGAAAAACAGTGGGCAAAACTGAAAGGGAATATTTTAAGGGCAACCAACCTTTTTGTTAAAATAGTAAATAATGGTAAAAGGAAAATAAGACCACTATGGTTTTCGAAAGAAGTAGCTGAAAAGGTGAAGAAAAAGAGGTAGGCCTTCATGAAATACAAGAGATCACAGAGAAAGACAAGCATCTATATTTGGAAAAACTTAGAGAAGCTAGCAAAGTAGTGAGGAAAGCAAAGATTCAAAAGAGGAGGAAATAGCTAATGCAATAAAATGGGGGGATAAGACATTTTTCAGATATGTTAGTGAGAAGAGGAAGGGCAAAAGTGGTATTGTCACACTCAAGAGTGAAGGGGAGGAATATGTAGAAGCTGATGAGGATAAAGTGGAATTGCTAAACAAATATTTCTGTTCTGTGTTCACAGATGAAGAACCAGGAACAGGACCTCAGAAAACACCCACAAACAGGAACAGAAGCGAGGGGCATCTTGAAGAATTTTCAGAAGACTGTGTTCATGAGAAACCAGCTAAACTTAAAGTAGACAAAGCGATGGGACCAGATGGGATACACCCTAGAATACTAAGGGAATTTGGGGACGTTCTAGCAGCTCCACTGACTGACCTTTTCAATGCCTCGTTGGAGTCGGGCGTGGTGCCAAAGGACTGGAGAGAGGCACATGTGGTCCCTTTAAACAAAAGCGGAAGTAAGGATGTGGTTGAAAACTACAGGCCGGTTAGTTTAACTTCGGTGGTGAGTAAATTATTGGAAACGCTGCTGAAAGAGAAAATAGTGAGGTTTCTGGAGTCCAGCGGATACAGGATCCGAGGCAGCATGGATTCACCAGAGGCAGGTCTTGTCAGACAAATCTGATTGATTTCTTTGACTGGGTGACCAGGAAGTTGGACCGAGGAAGAGCCCTAGATGTGGTGTATTTAGATTTCAGTAAAGCCTTTGACACCGTTCCTCACAGGTGACCTATAAACAAACTGAGCACCCTAGGGATGGATCCTAAAGTTACTGCTTGGGTTAGAAATTGGTTGAGTGGGAGGCGACAAGGGGTACAGATAAATGGAGCTCACTCTGAGGAGAAGGAAGTTACCAGTGATGTGCCTCAGGGATCTGTCCTTGGTCAGATTCTTTTTAACATCTTTGTTAGTGATATAGCGGAAGGGCTGTTGGGTAAGGTTTGCCTCTTTGCGGATGATACCAAAATCTGCAATAGAGTAGACACCCAGGAAGGTGTAGATAATATGAGGAGAGATCTAGCTAAGCTTGAAGAATGGTCTAGAATTTGGCAGCTGAGATTTTAATTTTATGTTAAAAAATGCAAGGTCATGCATTTGGGCTGCAGCAATCCAAGGGAGCGATATAGTATTTATTTATTTATTTATTATTTATTTAACATCTTTTATATACCGCACTATTGTCACCAGCGCGGTTTACATGTAACAAACATATACATACAAGGAACTGTAATGCATTTTACAAGTAACAGGGTTTTTGAGAACTTGGGAATAACAGGTACAACTACATAGGCTAGCTAACTATTTACAGAATATTGAAAAACATTAGTCACATTTGGATATCAGTTGGGAAATGTCCTGGTCAGAAAAGTGTCTGTAATATAGGGGGTGAAGTACTTTTGTCCACTAAAGAAGAGCGGGACCTCGGCGTAGTTGTTTCTGATGATCTTAAAGTAGCTAAACAGGTAGAAAAGGCGACAGCAAAAGCTAGAAGGATGCTTGGGTGCATAGGGAGAGGAATGGCTAGCAGAAAAAAGGAGGCGATAGTGCCTCTGTATGAGTCTTTGGTTCGACCTCATTTGGAGTATTGTGTGCTATTCTGGAGACAACACCTTAAAAAGGATATAAACAGAATGGAGTCAGTACAGAGGGCAACTACTAAAACGATAGTGGTCTTCATTATAAAGCATACGAGGACAGACTTAATATGTACACCTTAGAGGAATAGAGGCAATATGATTGAGACGTTTAAATACCTCCGTGGCATAAATGCACAGGAAGAGACCCTCTTTCGATTGAAAGCAAGTTCTGCTATGAGGGGACATGGGATGAGGATGAAGGGGATAGAGATTCAGGAATGATATGCCAAAATATTTCTTTATGGAAAGAGTGGTGGATCCGTGGAATAGTCTCCCAGTGGAGGTGGTAGAGATGAGGACAGAATCTGAATTCAAAAAAGCATGGGACAAACACAGAGGATATCTAAAGGAAAAAAGGGGTCTGTTGTAGCTGTTGATATGAAAGGACAAACTAGATAGGCCATGTGTTTTTTTTTCCTGTTGTCATTTTTCTATGTTTCTATGTTTCATCCAAGGTCTCTCTGAGCGGGGACGGAATTCTTGAGCAAAACCGAGTTTGCTGAATATTCCAAGGAAAAGCAAGTAGTGGTATTCCCCACAAATGGAACAAGTGATGCGCTACTTGAGGTTTCAACCACCACTCATGCAGTTGTAGAATGCGACTCAGTCTGTCGGCTAATTGATTTTCCACTCCTGGGAGGTATAATAAAGGAAGGTGGATTCTCCGCGAGATTGCCCAATTCCAGAGGCATATTGGCTCTGTGCATAAAGAAAGAGAGCCTGTACCTCCCTGTTTGTTGATATACAACATGACCACCTGATTTTGTATCTGGATGAGGACTGATTGGCCTGTCAGGTGGTGAGAGAAAGCATAGTTACTCACCTGTAACAGGTGATCTCCGAGAACAGCAGGAATTTAGTCTTCACATATGGGTATCATCGGTACCGACAGAGCCTGCGTGGGAACGCTCCCCAGCATCCAATTAGAAAGCTTTTCAGAGCATCCCACAGCGCCTGCGTGCTGCCTTCCCGCCTTTCCCAAATGTCTCTCTCCAGTTGAGTTTAAAGCTGAGACAAAGAGAGAGAGAGAGAGATACAACTCCTAGGGGAGGTGGGTGGGTTGTGAAGACTAAATTCCTGCTGTTCCCAGAGATCACCTGTTACAGGTGAGTAACTATGCTATCTCCAGGAACAAGCAGGAATGTAGTCTTCACATATGGGGACTCCCTAGCTGCAGATGCCAGGGAGAAATCCCAGAAGTTGTGTGCCCTTGTGAAAGGGCTCCACTTCCCCCCCATGGATCTCTGGCATCCTACCAGGGATGGTGGGTAAGAGTTGATTAAGTATGGAACAGGTGTTGAAGAACAGCCTGACCAAACAAGGCATTCCGGCGGGAGTCCTTGTCTAAGCAGTAATTGGCTTTGAAGGTATGAACCGAGGCCCAAGTAGCTGCTCGACAGATGTCGTCGATAGACACAGAGTGAAGATGAGCCATAGAGGCTGCCATGGCCCTCACATTGTGAGCTGTGACATGACCTTCCAATGGAAGATTTTCACTCTCATAGCCAAAAGAAATACACTGTGCAATCCAGTTGGACAGTGTTCTCTTGGAGATTGGAAGTCCCAAATGACCAGGATCAAAAGCAACAAAAAGTTGAGAGGACTTTCTATGTTGCTGCGTCCTTTGTAAGTAAAAGGCGAAAGCTCTTTTACAATCCAAAGTATGAAGATTCCTTTCTGCATTAGAGGCATGAGGCCTTGGGAAAAAAAACAGGAAGGTAAACTGCTTGGTTTAGATGAAAAGGTGCAACCACCTTTGGCATAAAGTGAGGATGAGTCCTAAGAACTACCTTATCATGATGGAACCTTGTATAAGGAGGATCAGCCACCAATGCTTGCAACTCACTGATGCGACGTGCTGATGTGATTGCAATAAGAAAAATAACCTTCCAGGAAAGGAATTTCAAAGAGGTAGTAGCCAATGGTTCAAAAGGTGGCTTCATGAGCTGGTCAAGAACCAGATTTAGATTCCATGCCACCGGTGGTGGCTTAACGAGAGGCTTAGTTAGAAGAAGTCCTCTCATAAATCTCGCTATGATCGGATTTGAGGAGATAGGTTGCCCATTTAAAGGTTTGAGGGAAGCTGCAATAGCACTCAAATGAACTCTCACTGAATTGGTCTTGAGCCCTGCATTAGACAAATGAACGAAATATTCCAGTAATGATTCCAGAGGTATTGCAAGAGGGTTGAGACCCTTCTGCGAACACCATATGGTAAACCTTTTCCACTTGAAAGCATAAGAGCGTCTTGTGGATGGTCTCCTGGAAGCATAAAGGATATCCTTTACTTGCTGAGAAAGGTTAAGACCATGAAGTTCTAGGCTTTCAGCAATCAGGCCCTGAGATGGAGAGACTGGGGGTTGGGATGCCACAGCATCCCATCCTCTTGGGATAGGATATCTGGAGCAGATCCTAACTCCAGAGATGGAGCTTGAGAGAGATGTAAGAGCAGAGGGTACCACATTTGTCGTGGCCAATGTGGGGCTATGAGAATCATATGGCTTGTGTCTCTATGAAGCTTGAATAAAATTCTGGGAATTAGGGGAATGGGTGGGAAGGCATACAGAAAGTCCCGACCCCAATGGAGGAGGAAGGCATCCCTGGCCTGACAACCTTGGGCCGGAATTCTGGAACATAACCGGGGAAGTTTGGCATTTAGCGGACTTGCAAAGAGATCTATGTCCGGGGTTCCCCAAAATTGGAAAATTTTTGCCACCTGGTCTGCATGGAGAGACCATTCGTGTGGAAGCAGAACTCAACTGAGTCTGTCTGCCCAAGAGTTTTGAATGCCTGGAAGATACACTGCAAGGAGATGAATCTGATGCTCTCTGGCAAGGGCCCAAAGTCGCAAAGCTTCATTGCAGAGTGACAGAGAGCCTGTTCTGTCCTGCTTGTGCACATAGAACATGGCTACCTGGTTGTCCGTTTGAATTAGGACAGTTTTGTAGCTGAGCTGGGTGTGAAACACTCGAAGAGCAAGAAAGATTGCTCTGAGCTCTAGAAGATTGATGTGTAGATCGGTCTCCTGTGGAGTCCAGGTACCCTGGGTAGAGAGGCCTTGCAAATGGGCTCCCCAACCCACCTGTGAGGCATCTGTTGTTAGAGTTACTTGGGGTGGGGGTTGCTGAAAAGGGGACCCCACCAACAGGTTCTGGGGTGGAGAAACAGAATGAGACGATCTGAGGTTGTTATTTTGTCTGACAGGCAACCTGACGCCTGAGTCCATTGAGTGGATAGAGTCCACTGGGCTGCCCTCATATGGAGGCGGGCATAAGGGACCACATGCACGGTGAATGCCATGTGACCTAGCAATTGTAACATTTCCCGATAAGTGAGGTGAGACTTTAGCACTGCTTGGGAAGCTAACTGCAACATGCGAAGGCAGTGGGACTGTGGAAGATAGGCCCTTCTCTGTCTGGTATCCAGCAGGGCTCCTATGAACTCTAGAGACTGAGTGGGAGCTAGGTTGGATTTTGGGAAGTTTATGACAAGTCCCAAATATTGGAGGATACGCATTGTGTGAGATAGGGAAATCCTGGCCTCTGGCTCTGATGGGGCTCGAATGAGCCAACTGTCCAAGTAAGGGAAGACGAATATTCTTAGGGTGCGGAGAAATGCTGCAACCACAGCCATGCATTTTGTGAACACCCTTGGTGCCGAGGCCAGGCCAAAAGGAAGAACTCTGTATTGGTAGTACTTCCCTTGAAATAGAAAGCGAAGAAATTTTCGGTGAGTTGGATGGATGAGAACATGAGTGTATGCATCCTTGAGATCTAGAGAACAAAGCCAGTCCTGACTCTGAAGGTATGGCAGTAGAGTTGCTAGAGAAATCATTTTGAACTTCTCTTTGAACAGGCATTTGTTCAATTCTCTGAGGTCTAAAATGGGTCTGTACCCTCCTGTTTTCTTTGGAATAAGGAAAAAGGGGGAAAAGAACCCTGCACCCTGTTGATGAATAGATACTTCTTCTATTGCCCCTTGGGCAAGAAGCAGACTGACCTCGTGATCTAACTGGGAGAAGAGAGAGGTCTGAGAACTGAACTATCTTACCATTGTAGGAGGGGGCATGCTGAGGAATTGAAACTTGTATCCCTCTCTCACAATGGACAGAGTCCAACTTTCTGCTGTTATCTGCCCCCATCTGGGGGCAAAATAACACAACCTTCCTGGAATGGTGGCAGGCTCTGGCCCGTTCAGGGCCAGGAAGACAAAGTTCTCTAGATGGGAGTCAAAGCCCCTGTGGAGGCTGAGTCTGCTGAGCCGGTTGAGGCTTAACAGCCTTTGTTTTTCTTTGTTTAGGTTGCTGCTGACACCTTTGGGCAGACTGACCTGAATGATGCCCTTGTTGGGTATAGGGGGGGTAGAACTTCTTCTTTCTAGTGAAGAATGGTTTTTTTGTAGGACTTTTTCCTTGCAGGATCATCTGTAGATTTTGATAATCTATCCAAGGTGAGATTATCAGCATCTAGCTCATTAGCTTTCTCTTGCCAATTTTTGCCAAAGAGATTCTCGCCAGTGCAAGGAATATTCCCCAATTTGTTCTGTACCCAAAGTTCCAAGTCAGATGCCTGGAGCCAGGCAATTCTACATGCGCCTATGGCAATAGCAGAGGTTCTGCTTATGCACGCAAAACAATCAAAAGCTGCATGATTTACGAATTTGGAAACATCTTGAGCATGTTTGATAAGAGCAAGATAATCTTGTCTCTTATCATCAGGAAGGAGAGGGCTCATAAGCTCTAGATCTCTTGTAACTTCCTTAAGGAACATTCCCATATATAAAATGTAGGAACTAATCCTGGCAGAAAGCATAGAGGCCTGGAAGGTTTGACGCCCAAAGGCATCAAGAGTTCTACATTCACGTCCTGGAGGATTAGATGCATGTCTTTTTGCACTCTTGATCCTCCTCATAGCTGACTCCACCACCATGGAATGGTGGGGTAGCTGAGTTTTTTGAAACCCAGGACAGGGAGGAACTCGATACATGGTATCGAGCCTACGAGAATGAGAAGTGGTGAGAGGTGTTTCCCACATCCTTAGCATGAGATCATGCAAGATCTCATGAATAGGCAAAGTAGCTGCCTCTCTGGGAGTTTTAGGATACTGTAAAATCTCTAATTCCTTCACCCTAGGCTCTGTTTCAGGAGCCACTGTGATGGAAAGACCTCGAGCCACATCCTGGATAAAATCCTGGAAGGATATATCCTCAGGAGGAGACATCTTACATTTAGGAAAGGAAGAATCCTCAGGAAGAAGTACTCTGGTATCGACAGAGCTGTCAGAGTCTTCAGACTCGGAGGATTCAAAGTATCTCCTGTCCGGGTAATCATGCATCGCACGATACCGGTATCGATCGAAGTCGGTATCGACAGGGTCCGGAACCGACTTGTCAGTACCGGAGGGCATAGCCTGCATCGGTACCGGTAGTCCACCTGCCGACGTCGGTACCGGTACCGGTTGAATTGTCTGAAGCGGTTTCAGGGGCATCGATGTCGAGAGAAGAGCCGCCAGACTGCGTTCAATAGCCAAAAATCTCTGGTCTATCGACGCCGCCGATGCCTGGGTATCGGTACCGGGAGAAACGGCTGGTACCCCAGAGCATGGCACCAGTAGTTCTGCCGAGGTTGGGGCCTCGAGAACATCCTGGAGCCCCAATGATGCTTTGGAAGCCGAAGCCTCCCGCCGGGGCAATTTTGCCGGTGTAAGACCCTCAAGGGCAATGCCAGAGGCATCTCGATATTTGGAAGGAGATCTACCCTTTGGGGACCGGCTAGACTTATGTTTAGTTACCTGAGATCCATGGGAGGAAGACGAAGCCCTGGAAGATGTTGATGCCACGGATGCTGCATCGGAGGGAAAAAGGGTGCTAAGTTTAGCAGCTCTGTTTTGCCGACCCCTCTTCGACATCATCCCACAGGCAACACACTCTGAGATAGAGTGGTCAGGACCTAAACATTTGAGGCACCACTCATGGGTGTCGGTGACGGAGATGGTACCGCCACACTTGGAACACTTTTTAAACCCCGAGGGGGTTTTTCCATTGCAGAGGAAAGTTGGGACTAGAGCCCAAAATGGCGCGTGGCACCAGAGGAGGAAAAAAGCTGGAAGACTCGAGGAATTTTTTTTTTTTTTTTACAAGAAAAAGAAAGAAAGAACCGGCGGTACGGGTGTAGCGTCGAAAGAAGGCAGACGCGACCACAAAAAAGAAGAATAAAAGGGATATTTTCCGTGGTGGCAGGAAGTGCGACCTGCTGGCTCCGCGGAAAACGAAGAACTGGAGAGAGACAGTTGGGAAAGGCGGGAAGGCAGCACGCAGGCGCTGTGGGATGCTCCCAAAAGCTTTCTAATTGAACGCTGGGGAGCGTTCCCGTGCAGGCTACGTCGGTACCGAAGATACCCGTATGTGAAGACTACATTCCTGCTTGTTCCTGGAGATCACACGAATGGTGCTGAAGATTGCTCGGAGTTCCAGGAGACTGATGTGATGGGAGTTCTTCCGAGGAGACCACTGACCCTGGGTGGTGAGACCATTGAGGTCAGCCCCCCAACCTTGCTTTGATGCACTGGTTGTCAGGGTTGACTCTGGTACAGATTTTTGAAAAGGTAACCCTACGAACAGGTTTGGTGGGTTGGTCCAATATTGAAAAGATGTTTTCATCTGAAGATAAACTGATAAGGTTGGACAGTTGACCTGTGAATTGTGTCCACTGTTGCGACAGGTTCCACTGTCCGAACCACATATTGAGTCGGGCATGTAGTACCACATGTACCGTGGATGCCATGTGGCCTAGCAAGCGAAGGTCGGTCCTGGCCTCCACTGCTAATTGGTGTTGAAACCGAGTGGCCAGGGAAACTATCTGGACTCATCTGTCATCTGGGAGGAAAGCTCGGGCTTGAATGATGTCCAGTCGAGCTCCTATGAACTCCAGGTTCTGGGTCGGAACCAGATGTGACTTTGGATAATTTATGACAAACTCCATGTTCTGTAGGATGTGGATGGTTTGTTGAAGGGCGATAGTGACTTTTTGGATGGTATCTGCCCTTATCAGCCAGTCGTCTAAGTAAGGGAACAGAAAGATGCAGTGTGCGGAGGTAGGATGCCACGACCGCCAGACACTTTGTGAAGACTTGTGGAGCTGAGGCTAGGCCAAAAGGCAGGACCCAATAATGATTGTTCTGAAAAGTGAATCTGAGGAAGTTGGGTGGATTAGGATGTATGTAAATGCATCCTTTAGATCCAAGGAGCACAGCCAATCATGTGATTGAAGGTAAGGAAGAAGGGTATCTAGAGAAATCATTTTGAACTTTTCTTTGACACAAAATTTGTTGAGATTTCAGAGATCTAAGATAGGTCTTAGGTCTCCTGACTTCTTCAGTATAAGGAAGTATCAGGAGAAGAACGTCCTCTACTGCTCCCTGTGTGAGTAGAGAGTGGATCTCTTGTTGCAGTAAGGATGTGTATTGGAGATCCACACAGGGTTGGGCTACAGAGTAAATGGGTGGGAGTTCCTTGAAGTGGAGCTTTAGGCTGCTGCTGACTAGCTTTAAGGTCCAGGGTTCCAAGGTGATGAAGCCCCATTGAAGTGCAAAATGGACCAATCTCCCTGGAATTAGGGGAGGGGATTCTATGGGACTATGCTCTCTTGAAAAGAGTCAAAACTTCTGTCTGGGTGGGCTGAGGTACAGGGATAGGTTGTGGTTTAGCTATCTTAGTTTTACGAGGTTGCTTAGTACCCTGCTGTCTCTGCTGTTGTTGAGGAGCAGAGTAAGTTGGGTAGGTATGGTAGGGAGGGTAGAGCCTCTTTTTCTTAGGGTAAAAAGGTTTCTTGGCAGCAGGTTTCTTCTTGGAAGAATATGCTGTTTTTCTTGAGAGCCTCTTCGTCGTGAGGTTGTCAGTTTCTATCTCCCCTGCCTTCTCTCTCCACCTCTGGCCAAAGAGGTTTTCTTCATTACAGGGAATGTTGATCAATTTATCCTGGACCCACTTTTCCAGGTCAGATGCTTGAAGTCAGGCTGTCCGCCTGGCACCAATGCAGGCCACAGCTGCCCTGCTGTTGGCCTCAAAAGCATCAAATGCTGCCTTTGTCAGGGATTTTGAGGTGTTTTGGGCGTGAGATACAAGGACTTAATGAGATGCTTGTTTGTCAGAAGGCAGCAGGGCTGTGAACTCAGCCAGGTCTCCAGCCACATCCTTAAGAAACATGCTCATGTATAGCATGTATGAATCAACCCAGGAGGCAAGCATTCTTTCTTTAAAAGCTTTCCTAGCAAAGGCATCAAGGGTTCTTGCTTCTCTGCCTGGAGGTACCAAGGAGTGATTCTTCTGACTTGTAATCTTTCGCATGGTTGACTCAACTACCATGGCATGCTGTGGAAATTGTGGCTTTTGGAAACCTAGAGAGGGTGGCACCCTATAAAGGGTATCCAGATGTTCACTGACCACAAGTGTTGACATGGGAGCCTCCCACATCTAAGTCATTCAATTATTTAGGATGTTGTGCACCGGGAAGGTTGCAGCCTCCTTCGGTGCAAAGGGATACTGAAGAATATCCAGTTCTATCTCGGTGCTACCGATACCTGTAGAGCAGCCACCATATCTTTTATAAAGTCCTGGAAGGACATGTCTTCGGGCGGTGATGGATCCGATGATATACCTCGATGTGGATCAGTATCAGTGGAATCCGGGTTGGATACTTCAGAACCGGAATAGGATGTTGAAGTAATCCCTGTCCGGACCTCGATACCTTTGATGGTCGGAAGATGAAGGGTGCTTCGACACAGATGGAACCGAGCGAGGCGATATTGAGGACCGAGGCGTCAGTTGCTCCATCGAGCGATGTTTGGCAAGTGAAGACTGTGTAACAGTAGCTCCGGATGGTGCTATATCAGTAATGCTTGTCGGTGTTGGAGATATCGGCAGCTGCTGTGGAAGAGTCAAGGACATCAGTGCCACTGCAGCTAAAACTGCTGCGATGCCCCGGTCATCAAGTGAAGATGCGTGGAAAGAAGTGGCTCCAGATACTGCGGTCTGGGCTACAACTCCCGATACCGGGGTAAAGGGGGCATCCCCTTACCCCTGTAAGACTTTGGAGGGTGAAGCCTCCTGCTGGGGTTGTTTAGCTGGACAGTCCCATTGGAATGTGATCAGTGCCAATGCCGGTGCTTGGTGTCTGATACAAATGCTGACCTCAATATCGATGAATGGGAGCACCTCAAAGCCAATGTCTTCATAAGATGCGCTGGGACTCCGAGCAATGCTTCTCTTTCTGTGTAAGTGTCATGCCTGTACATAGATCACTTGCATATAATGCAAACGAATCGCTCACACCCCTCTCACCACACTCATACAGATGTTTCCACTGCATGTTTTTGCACTATAGCCCCCCTCCTGATTGTTTGATGTGCTAACAGCTCTGATTTAATGATAAAGCGGTATATTAAATCCGACTAAATAAATAAATGACGACTTGGAAATCTGGGTTGATTTTGATGGAGTCGATGCCCCCGAGGAGTGCACCGAAGGAGCCAAGTCTGTTGGAAATAGCTTAGCCTTCTGTTTTGTCTCAATCTTTCTCCCTCTGGAAATCATATGGCGACAGGGGGAACAAGCTGTACATCGTGATCTGTGCCTAAACAAGGCACCAGTCATGCTCATTGGTCAGAGATATGGTCCCGGAACACTTTGAGCATTTTTTAAAACCACTCCGGGACGGAAACTTCCGGTGGCAATGAGCTGGTAGGGTGTGGGTTGATCAGCTCCGGGGGATACCCCAATCTACTGCGATAAAACCCCTTTAAGTTGTGCTGTGCGCTCTCCGGAGGCTTCGCTATTGCCTGAGGAGGTTGTGCGAGAGAGGAATATTAACTCCGGGTTCTCCGGCGCAGCTGTATGGCCTCAAAAGTCGCCCGCAGGGAGAAAGGACGGCCCCCGGAGGGTAAAATGGCGGAGGACGCACCGGCAAGTCCTATTGCAGGCCAGACTCAGGTTATGGTGGCTGAGGTGAGTGCGGCGGTGGTGACCGCGCTTGATGACTGGTTTCGCTCCCTGGCTGAACAAATTTCTCAGGTTAACCAGAGTATTGGTGACTTCTCGGGGCGCATGGAACAGGTTGAGGTCCGGGTCTCGGACGTAGAGGACTCCCATCGCACCTTGCAAGAGAGGGTGACGGCCTTGGAAAGCATGGTGAAGCAACAACATGACAAAATAGACGATCTTGAAAATCGGGGTCGACGAAAGAATTTACGATTTGTTGGAATCAATGAGACTGTGGCGGATCGTATGCTTGCTGGGCATCTGGAGTCTTGGATTCCCGGACACTGTTACAGGTCCGATAAAGCTGGAGCGGGTGCATAGGCTGGGCCAGAGGAGGGATGGAGCCCGTCGGCCACGTGCAGTCATTGCACGGTTCCTGGAGTTCAGGCAAAAGGAGGAGGTATTGAGAGCGGCTCGCAATCGGAGGCGGCAGCCTGGTGGTGGAGATCAGATCTTGGTGTTCCAAGATTACTCTGTCCTCGTGAGCCAGCAGCGGAGGGCCTTCTCTACTGTATGTGGCCAATTAGCTAAACGGGATGTGCGGTTTGCATTGCTCTACCCCGCGAAATTGCGAGTGGAGCATCAGGGAGGTGCGAAATACCTGGCTACACCGGAGGAAGCCCTGAACATTTTGGAGCAGCTTGGGGGAGGTTCGGCTCCATAAAGGAGGATATTTTTTGGAGGCTGGGGTGATGCCGTGGACTGCTTGTGGGCAGAGGGAGAAGGAGGAGGGTGCTGGCATGGGGCTGCCTACCACATGTTCATTGTTCCATACTGAATAACTGCTGTTTTATCATTGTGTGGTATTATGAACGCGAGTTGTGCCAGCGTTTTGCTTTTTATTCTCCACTGTTTGATTTATTGATTACTGTGTTGTACTTCCTGTAGGTTTGTGGGTGGGGGTGGGAGGGCGTGTGCAACTGGAATTTTTCTTTGTTTTTTTTTTAATAATTTTCCTGCGGCACAGCTTGGTGCACTCTGCCTTGCTATCCTTCATTGGGGAGCTGCTCTGGAAGCTGTTGCAGCATTGGCCGGGTGCCTGCTGCCCCCGCTCCCAGCGCGCGTAAGCAACACGGCAAGATTAACTGTTCCCCAGTTGGGACAACTGGATATATCGGACTGGAGCTCCAATGTACATAATAATTTTGCTTGGGCTGGATTTTCCTTGAAGAGCAGATTGACTGCCGCTGAAGTTTTTGAAGTTTTTTGCTGTTGGTCCTGTTATATTTTTAAATGTGGAATTGGTGAAGTGCTGCATAATGTTACTTTGTGGGTTACTGCTGGAGGGTTAAGGGGGGAGGGCAAGCGTTGTATATATTGATGGGGGGCTGTGTGTAAGGGGTAGCTAGTCAGCTGCGAGAGGTAAACCCGAATGCCATTGGAATGGGGTCCCGGGTGGTAAGGGACCAGGAGGGGATTTGGAGGGAGATGAGGGGATTTGGAGGGAGATGAGGGGAGCTGAGGTAGGTCAAGGGGTGCGTAGGGGAAATGAAATCGACTGTAAGGGGGGGAGGGAGGTAAAGGGTGGGGGGGTAGGGAGGGTTGGGAGTTAGTGGAGGTGGATTCGCTGCTGCTTGGTTATTGGTACTGGAGGTGGGCGGTTGTAAGTGTGGTGGGGGCCCTAGGCTGGGGGGGGCTGCTGCCTCAATGAAGACATTTTCATGCTTAGGATGCAGGGGTGGCCCTTCGACAATGGTTAAGTCCTTGCAATTGGCCTCTTGGAATGTATGTGGTTTAGGTTCCCCTATAAAGAGATATAGAGTGCTGCAACAGTTGAGATTAAAGTGGGTTGACATAGCCATGCTACAAGAAACCCATCAGTCCTCTGGGGAGCATGATAAATTGTGTAAGGGGTGGGTTGGCAAGGTTTATGGGGCTGCAGCAGTTGGGAAAAAGAGGGGAGTGGCCATCCTTCTCGCTAAGCACGTGGGGTGGGTGGAGGAGAAGGTGGAGGTTGACCCTGAGGGACGCTATGTTTTTGTTTGGGGGACTTTAGCTGGAATGCGGGTGGTGCTGGGGTCGGTTTATGCGCCCAATGGATATGAAGCTCAATTTTATAAGCAAGTGTCTCAGATGGTGTCCACTTTGGGGAACTACCACCTGTTGCTAGGCGGTGACTTTAATTCGGTCATGGATGAGAGCATGGATAGATCCGCGGTGTCTGGGTCCCGTGACCAGCGAAGTGCTCGGTGCATTCGGGGATTGTGTGAGGAGTACGACCTTTTGGATGTGTGGAGGGTACTGCATCCTGGTGTCCGAGAGTACACTCACATGTCCAGGGCGCATGGGACATGGTCGAGACTTGATTACTTCCTTCTATCTGCGGCTTTGTTTCGGTGGGTGGACCGAGTGGATATTGGGCCGCCGGTTCTTTTGGATCATGCCATGGTGGTACTCGGGATTCAGCAACCTGAGCGAGGACAGGGGTGGAGTTGGCGGTACCCCTTAGACCTTGGGGGCGATGCAGGTTTTGTGCAATTTCTGCGGGGGAAGTGGGAGGAATACGCTCTGCATAACGCCCAGTACAGGGATAACCCGGCCCTCTTCTGGGAGGCGGGGAAAGCCGTGCTGCGCGGTGAGATTATTAGCTATCACAGACGCAAACGGAAAACCATCAATAGTAGAATCCTGCAGTTAGAAAAGGAGCTGTCTAAGGCACGTAGTTGGCATGCCCGCTGCCAGAGCAGGGAGGCCAAGGCCCGGTTGAAGGAATTACAAATTGAGTTGGAGACTGTGCTTTGTCATAGGGCTCGGAAATCTTTGATGTACTATAGGTACCAGTTATATCGGCATGGGAATCGGGCAGGTAAATTGTTATCTTCGTTGGTGCGGGCTGAAGGGGGACCCCGGCAGGTGGGAGCGATAAGACATGCAGACGGTACTTTGCGGACTAGGGCGGGAGAGATTGAGCAGGTGTTTTGTGAATATTATCAGAACTTGTATGCCAAGGAAGGTCTTGGCTCGGAGGGAGGAGGAGATTTTTTGCGGGCGTGTAATTTGCCGAGACTGGTTGGGGATCAGTTGGAGGTGCTGAACGCGCCCATTTCTATTCAGGAGGTGCAGACGGCGATCAGAAGTTTAAAGAGGGGAAGGGCTCCAGGATTAGATGGCCTCAGAGGGGAATTTTATAAAGTTTTGGAAGATAAGGTGGCGATCCTTCTCTCCGAGTACTATGAGGACTTGATTCGTCGGGGATTGTTTCCCTATGAGGCGAATAAGGCTCTTGTTACTGTCTTGCCTAAGCCGGGTAGGGACCCCCTTTTGCCGAGTTCTTATCGGCCCATTTCCTTGTTGAATGTGGATATTAAAATCTTAGCTAAGATCTTGGCGGAGAGGTTGGCGGGCTTCTTGCCGGGTTTAATACGGATGGACCAGGTAGGCTTTGTGAGAGGTAGACACGCGGCTTACAGTCTGCAGCGGGTGCTGGCCTCTATGTGTGCTAGTCGAAAGGATAACAAGAGATCTATGTTAATAAGCTTTGATGCTGAGAAAGTCTTTGATAGGGTAGACTGGGGATTCATGTACCAGGTGCTAGATGCGGTGGGGATCACAGGCTTTTTTGTGGAAGCGGTGCGGTTGCTGTATGCTGACCCTAGAGGGGCGATTTTGGTTAATGGCAATATGTCACCAGAATTTAGGATTCAGAAAGGTACCCGACAGGGCTGCCCCCTTTCGTCTCTTTTATTTGTCTTGACGTTGGAACCCTTATTGTGTCATATTAGGTCTTCCACGGACTTTCGAGGGATTTCGGTAGGGACTGCCGAGTTTCGGGTTGCGGCTTTTGCTGACGATCTATTGATGCATGTCGAGAATGCGGAAGAAGGGTTACCAGCCTTGCTACAGCTGTTTCGCAGTTATGGTGAGATTTCTGGGTTTCGCTTGAATTTGGATAAATCCGAGGCTTTGCCGCTAGATACCGCTATTTCCCAGAATTGGTCGGGTACCTTTCCATTAAAATGGGCAGGAGATAGGTTCAAGTATTTGGCTATTTACTTGCCTAGGGATTTGCGGGATCTTTACCAGATCAATGTAACATCTTTATTGAAACATTTAACTGATAAGGCCCGTAAGTGGAAGGAACTGCCTTTGTCACTGGGGGGTAGGATAGCCCTTTATAAAATGACACTGTTCCCTAAGTGGCTATATACTCTACAGACATTACCATTGTTATTGAAAAGGACAGACCTCTTGTTAATGGAAAAACAGATTAATCTATTGTTATGGTGAGGTAGGAGGCCCAGGGTGCGTCTGGCGGTGTTGCAGAGACCGTGGTCTGCGGGAGGTATGGGGCTCCCCAATATTAAGCAATATAATCGGGCATGTCTCCTTCGACATGTTAGGGACTGGCTATGGGGGACGGGGGACTATACTCCTCTAATGATGATTGGGGCCCTGGTAGCCCCGTTGCATGTTCGCTATCTCTTGCATATGCGGCGTATGAAAGGCCTTGATCGGAGGGTGTGGACTGTGTTGCTCTGTCCAGTGGTGCGAGCCTGGAGGTATTTGTGTGGTAAGATGGGGTTTTCGGCATCTTGCTCCCCCTATCTTCCAGTAAGGGGGAACAAGGATTTTCTACCGGGCCTGATGGAAGCTAGTTATGTGAGATGGGAGGAGATGGGATTCTCCACTCTTGAGCGGCTCTTAGCGGGCGATGGGACCCTTGAGCCCTTGGCTCGTTTAAGTGTACAATATCACTGGATGGGTAAAGACGTGTTTCCTTACGCTCAGATTTGGAGCTATATTGGCACGTTGCCAGCGGTTTCCTTACAAGGGGACATCTGTTCTCGGCTGGAGGAACTTATGATGGGGGGGGGGAGTCGGTGATGAAGGTGTCCCTCTTACATCAGGCGCTGTTAGGGCTTGAGTCTTATGGGACTGAGGAGGCCTTAGCGGAGGCATGGACACGCGATTTGGGTGAATCAGTGGCAGGTGAGGGAGTTGTGCAGGCTATGGCGCAGATTCCTAAGCTGTTTGTCTCGGTAGACCACCATGATATGCTATACCGGTTGATCCGTCGCTTGTATTTTGCGCCAAATAGGGCTTGGCGGGCGGGGGTAGCGTCCACGAGTGGATGCCCGCGCTGTGGGTTTGCGGATGCCACGCTCGGACATATGTTTTGGCACTGTCCTCAGGTGAGGATCTTTTGGGGTAAAGTTGCTGTGTATTTAAACAAATGCTTGGGTATGCTTGGGTTGGTACTGACACCCCTGAATTTGGTGCTGGATGTCTGGACAGGGGAGGGTGGGGCAGATCTGGGCAAGATAGAGTGGGCTTGGGTGCGCAGGGTGCTTGTAATCGCCCGTATGACCATTCTGCATAGCTGGTTGGATCCTCGGGGTCCGATGTACGGACAGTGGAGGACCCGCCTGCATAGTTTGTTATGGATGGAGAGGCTTAACACGCGAAATCACCCCAAAAGGTGGGAAGCATTCATGGTGGGATGGAGCCCCCACCTGCGGAGTCTCCCGGCTAGAGTTCGGAATAGGATAGTAGGTGGAAGGGGAGGTTAAGGTGTCAATGATGTGCAGTGGCAGCGATTTAGGTTGATGGGTACAGGGGGGGTGGGGGGTTGGGGACGGTAGGGGGTGGGTGGGGCCCCTTGGATGCTTAGGATCAATGGCTTGAGGGAACGGGTGCTGGGCGGGGTGAAGAGCCATCCCCTAGCCTGGGGTCTGGGATTACGCTACAGATGGTTGGGTGGGGGGGGGGGAAGGATGGAGTGGTGGGGGGAGGACTGGGGGGGGGGGACGGCAAGCAGGGTTGGGGGCACCTGCTTACTTTAACGGGACACCTTGAGTCTAGTTGGGTGAATGCGTTGTATAGTTTATTATGTTGTTCTCCGACTGTGTATGGTCATGGGTGTTGCTGGTGGCGGGGGGGGGGGGGGGGGAAGAGGAGGGGGGGAAGCAGAGTTTTGAAGTATTTATGCGGGGTCACATGATCTGTATTCATAGTTTGGTGTGTTGCAGGAATGCTGATATAGTCTGTATCATGTGTCTTTGTTTTGACTGAAAATGAATAAAAAACGATTTTCACTAAAACCACTCCGGGACTTTTCCATTGTTGGAAAAAGGAGGGTGGTAAGATCAAACAGGACAATAGTGCCCGTGTGGGCTCTAGGCCCAAAAAACAGTCAAAAGTAAAATTAGTTTAAAAACTTACAACTAATTAAGAAAAAACAATAAGAAGGGAACCGGAATCAACAGGGAGTCGAGTCAGTGGATGGGAAGGCAAAAAACTCAAGTATTTGATGGTACCAGTAAAAACGTAGATGTCTCTTGATGAGGCAAAACAGGGACAAGGTCCCAAAGGCTCCACAGAAAATAAATGACTAAGGAGGCCAGGAGGGAAGGCAAGTACGCATGCGTGGAGCAACGCTCCCAAAAACATTCCTATTAGATGCTGGGGAGTGTTCCAACCGATGTCGCCCATATGTGAAGATTAACTTCCTGCTTGTTCCTGGAGATACAATAAACACACCTTACAACGCCTAGGGAAGGAGGGCGGGTTGTGAAGACTGATTCCTGCTCTTCCCGGAGATCACCTGTTACAGATAACTATGCTATCTTCTGGAACAAGCCAGAATGCAGTCTTCACATATGGGACTCACTAGCTCCCGGAACAAGCAGGAATACAGTCTTCACATACGGGACTCACTAGCTCCCAGGTACCAGACTGGCATGGGTGGAGAGCAGTGTGATCCCTGAGGCTAAAGGCTGGAGCCGAAGAGTGTGGACATGTGTTGTCCCATTGCACTCAATTCCAGGAGGCTATACACCTTCTAATAACTATCTGGTCCCTTGTAGAAGTCCTGGACGGAGGGGTAGGAGTTGAGCTTAAGTCCCAAAGAGGTGCTGGAGTACAGCTTGGCCAAAGACAGCATACCAATAGGAGTCCCTGTCCAAACAATAATGTGCAGCAAAAGTATGAATGGAGGACGACGTAGCTGCCTGACAGATCTCAAAGGAAACTTAACAGAGGTTGAATAAGGAAGTTGACATAGCCCACACATTTTGAGCAGTAACGTGACCCTGCAGGGAGAGTCCTGCCTGTGTAAAAGTAAAAGAAATGCAATCTGAAATCCATCTGAATAGAAAACATAGTTACTTACCTGTAACAGGTGTTCTCCAGCGACAGCAGGAATCAGTCCTTACATATGGATGACGTTGGCACCGAAAGAGCCCATGCGGAGCATTTCCTCAGCTTTCAAAGAAAGCCTTTGGGAATGTCACCACGCATGTGTGGTCCACTTACTGCCCAAGGGTGCCATCTTACTCAGTCAGGTACCATAGCTATAGCCCCCTCAAGAAGATGGCATAAAAATATACAGTAACTCCACGGGGAGGAGGGAAGGTTGTGAGGACTGATTCCTGCTGTCCATAGAGAACACCTGTTCCAGATGAGTAAAGCATAGTTACTCACCTGTAACAGGTGATCTCCGGGAACAGCAGGAATTTAGTCTTCATATATTGGTATTGTCGGTACCGACGGAGCCTGCGCGGGAACGCTCCCCAGCGTCCAATAGGAAAGCTTTTGGGAGCATCCCACAGCGCCTGCGTGCTGCCTTCCCGCCTTTCCCAACTGTCCCTCTCCAGTTGAGCTTAAAGCTGAGACAAAGAGAGAGGGAAATAGAGATACAATCCTAGGGGAGGTGGGTGGGTTGTGAAGACTAAATTCCTGCTCTTCCCGGAGATCAATCTGTTACAGGTGAGTAACTATGCTATCTCCAAGAACAAGCAGGAATGTAGTCTTCACATATGGGGACTCCCTAGCTGCAGATGCCAGGGAGAAGGCCCCAGAAGTTGTGTGTCCCGTGAAAGGGCTCCACTTCCCCCCCATGGATCTCTGGCATCCTACCAGGGATGGTGGGTAGGAGTTCATTAAGTATGGAACAGGTGTTGAAGAACGGCCCGACCAAACAAGGCATCCTGGCAGGAGTCCTTGTCTAAGCAGTAATGGGCTGTGAAGTTATGAACCGAAGCCCAAGTAGCTACTCGACATATGTCATCGATAGACACAGATTGAAGATGAGCCATAGAGGCTGCCATGGCTCTCACATTGTGAGCTGCGACATGGCCTTCAAGAAGAAGGTTCTTATTCTCGTAGGCAAAAGATATACACTGTGCAATCCAGTTGGACAGTGTTCTTTTGGAGACTGGAAGTCCCAAATGACTAGGATCAAAAGCAACAAAGAGTTGAGAGGACTTCCCATGTTGCTGTGTCCTTTGCAAGTAAAAGGCTAAAGCCCTTTTACAGTCCAAAGCATGAAGATTCCTTTCTGCATTTGAGGCATGAGTCCTTGGGAAGAATACAGGAAGGTAAACTGCTTGGTTTAAATGAAAAGGTGACACCACCTTTGGCATAAAGTGTGGATGAGTCCTAAGGACTACCTTATCATGATGGAACCTTGTATAAGGAGGATCAGCCACCAATGCTTGCAATTCACTGATGCGACGTGCTGATGTGATTGCAATAAGAAAGATGACCTTCCAGGAAAGGAATTTCAAAGAGGTAGTAGCTAATGGCTCGAAAGACAGCTTCATGAGCTGCCCAAGAACCAGATTTAAGTCACATGCCACCAGTGGTGGCTTAATGGGAGGCTTAGTTAAAAGAAGGCCTCTCATAAATCTCGCTATGAGAGGATGAGAGAAAATAGGTTGTCCATTTATAGGTTTGAAAGAAGCTGCAATAACACTCAAATGAACTCTCACTGAATTGGTCTTAAGCCCTGCATTAGATAAATGAAGAAGATACTCCAGTAATGATTCCAGAGGTATCGCAAGAGGGTTAAGACCCTTCTGCGAGCACCATATGGTAAACCTTTTCCACTTGAATGCATAAGAGCGTCTTGTGGAAGGCTTCCTGGAAGCATAAAGGATATCCTTTACCTGCTGAGAAAGGTTAAGACCGTGAAGTTCTAGGCTTTCAGCAACCAGGCCCTGAGATGCAGACACTGAGGATTGGGATGCCACAGCATCCCGTCTTCCTGAGAAAGGAGATTTGGAGCAGATCCTAATCCCAGAGGCGGAGCTTGAGAGAGAGCAGAGGGTACCACATTTGCCGTGGCCAATGTGGAGCTATGAGAATCATATGATCTCTGTTTCTCTGAAGCTTGAACAGGGTTTTGGGAATTAGGGGAATGGGTGGGAAGGCATACAGGAAGTCCTGGCCCCAATGGAGGAGGAAAGCATCCCTGGCCTGACAACCCTGAGTCGGAATTCTGGAACAGAATCGGGGAAGTTTGGCATTCAGCGGACTTGCAAAAAGGTTTATGTCCAGGGTTTCCCAAATTTGGAAACTTTTGGCCACCTGGTCTGCATGGAGAAACCATTCTTGTGGAAGCAGAACTCGACTGAGTCTGTCTGCCCAAGAGTTTTGAATGCCTGGAAGATACACCGCAAGGAGATGAATCTGATGCTCTCTGGCGAGGGCCCATAGTCGCAAAGCTTCGTTGCATAGCAACAGAGAGCCTGTTCCGCCCTGCTTGTTCACACAGAACATGGCTACTTGATTGTCCGTTTGAACTAGGACTATCTTGTAGCTGAGCTGGATGTGGCATACTCGAAGAGCAAGGAAGATTACTCTGAGTTCCAGGAGGCTGATGTGTATATAGGTCTCCTGTGGAGTCCAGGTACCCTGGGTAGAGAGGCCTTGCAGGTACGCTCCCCAACCCACCTGTGAGGCATCTGTTGTTAGATTGGCTTGGGGTGGGGGTTGCTGAAAAGGAGACCCTAACCAAAAGGCTTTGGGGTGACTGCCACCATTGGAAAGACAAAATAAGGCGATCTGAGTTTGCTATCTTGTTTGACAGGCAACCTGACGCCTGAGTCCACTGAGTGGATAAAGTCCACTGGGCTGCCCTCATATGGAGGCGAGCATAAGGGATCACATGCACGGTGGATGCCAGGTGGCCTAGCAACTGTAACATTTCCCGAGCAGTGAGGTGAGGCTTTAGCACTGCTTGGGAAGCTAACTGCGCAATGCGAAGGCAGCGGGGCTGTGGAAGGTAGGCCCTTGTCTGTCTGGTATCCAGCAGAGCTCCTATAAACTCTAGGGACTGAGTGGGAGCAAGGTTGGATTTTGGGAAGTTTATGACAAGTCCCAAATACTGAAGGATGCGCATTGTGCGAGACAGGGCAACCCTGGCCTCTGGCTCTGAAGGGGCTTGAATGAGCCAGTCGTCTAAGTAAGGGAAGACGAATATTCCCAGGGTGCGGAGAAATGCTGCCACCACAGCCATGCATTTTTTGAACACCCTTGGTGCAGAGGCCAGGCCAAAAGGAAGAACCCTGTATTGGTAGTGCTTCCCTTGAAACAGAAAGCAAAGGAACTTTCGGTGAGTTGGATGGATGAGAACATGAGTGTACGCATCCTTGAGATCTAGAGAACAAAGCCAATCCTGACTCTGAAGGTATGGCAACAGTTCCCAGAGAAATCATTTTGAACTTCTCTTTGAACAGGAATTTGTTCAATTCTCTGAGGTCTAAAATGGTCTGTGTCCTCCTGTTTTCTTTGGAATAAGGAAATATGGGGAGTAAAACCCTGTACCCCGTTGGGGAATGGGTACCTCGTCTATTGCTCCTTGAGCAAGGAGCACAGTGACCTCCTGACCTATCTGGTCATTGAGAGAGGTCTGAGAATTGAACTGTGTTACCATTGTAGAAGGGGGCATGCTGAGGAAATGAAGCTTGTACCGCTCTCTTACAATAGATAGAGTCCAATTTTCTGCTGTTATCTGATCCCATCTGGGGGCAAAATGACATAACCTTCCTGGGATGGTGGAGGGTTCTGGACCGTTCAGGGCCAGGAAAGGAAAGTTCTCTAGATAGTAGTCAAAGTCCCTGTGGAGGCCGAGTTTGCTGAGCCGGTTGAGGCTTAGCTGCTTTTGTCTTTCTTTGCCTAGGTTGTTGATGCTGTCCCTTTTGGGGAGACTGACCTAAACGATGCCCCTGCTGGGTATAGGAGGGATAAAACTTTTTCTTCTTACTGAAGAATGGTTTCTTATAAGATTTTTTCCTTGCAGGATCAGCTGTAGATTTAGACAATCTATCCAAAGTGATATTGTCAGCATCTATCTCATTAGCATTTTCCTGCCAATTCTTGCCAAAGAGATTCTCTCCTGTGCAAGGAATATTCCCTAGTTTATCCTGTACCCAAATTTCCAAATCAGATGCCTGGAGCCAGGCAATCCTACGTGCACCTATGGCAATGGCAGAGGTTCTGCTTATGCACTCAAAGCAGTCAAAGGCTGCACGATTCACAAACTTGGAAACATCCTGGGCATGTTTGACAAGGGCGAGATAATCCTGCCTCTTATTATCATGAAGGAGAGGGCTCATAAGCTCTAAATCTCCTGTGACCTCCTTAAGGAACATTCCCATATATAAGATATAGGAACTGATCCTAACAGAAAGCATGGAAGCCTGGAAGGTTCGACGTCCAAAGGCGTCAAGAGTCCTACACTCACGTCTTGGAGGATTAGATGCATGCCTTTTTGCACTCTTTATCCTTCTCATTGCTGACTCCACCACCATGGAATGGTGTGGTAATTGAGCCTTCTGAAACCCAGGACAGGGAGGAACTCGATACATGGTGTCGAGTCTTTGAGAGTGAGGAGATGTGGTTAGAGGTGTTTCCCACATCCTTAACTTGAGATCTCATGAATAGGTAAGGTAGCTGCCTCCTTGGGAGCTTTAGGGTATTGCAGGATTTCCAATTCCTTAGCCCTAGGCTCTTTTTCAGGAGCCACTGTGATGGAAAGACCTCGAACCACATCTCGGATAAAATCCTGAAAGGACATATCCTCTGGTGGAGACATCCTACGCTGAGGAGAAGAGCAGTCCTCAGGAAGAAGCATTCTGCTATCGGCAGAGCTTTCAGAGTCTTCAGACTCATCCGAGGATTCGAAGTATCTCCGATCCGGGTGATCGTGCAAGGTACGGTACCGGTACCGATCAAAGTCGGCATCGGAGTGGTCCGGTACCGACCTATCGATACCAGATGGATATGCATGACTCGGTCCCGGTAGAATACCTGCCGATGTCGATGCAGTTGGTGCCGGCACCAGGGTCGGTGCCGGTACCGGTTGAATCTGAAGCGGTTTCAAGGGCATCAAGGCCGTGAGAAGAGCCGCCAGACTGCGTGCAATAGCCAAGAATCTCTGGTCTATCGATGCTGCCAATGCTTGGGTATCGGTACCAGAAGAAGTGGCCGATAACCCAGAGCATGGCACCAGTAGTTCTGCCGAGGTTGAAGCCTCGAGAACGTCCTGGAGCCCCGTTACTGCTTTGGAAGCCGAAGCCTCCCGCTGGGGCAATTTTGCTGGTGAGAGTCCCTCAAGGGCAACGCCAGAGGCATCTCGCTGTCTAGAAGGAGATCTACCCTTTGAGGGCTGGCTAGATTTATGTTTAGCTACCTGAGATCCATGGGAGGCAGACGAAGCCCTGGACGACGTTGATGCCATGGAGGCTGCATCGGAGGGAAAAAGGGTGCTAAGCTTTGCAGCTCGGTTCTGCCGGCCCCTTTTCGACATCATCCCACAGGCAACACACTCGGAAATAGAGTGGTCAGGACCTAAACATTTGAGGCACCACTCATGGGTGTCGGTGACGGAGATGCTACCGCCACACTTAAAACACTTTTTAAAACCCGAGGCGGGTTTTTCCATTCTATTTATTTTTATTTATTTACATTCTCTTATATACCGCGCTATTCTGCATCAGTGCGGTTTACATTGAACAAACTGAAATTACATTGAACAGGGCATTATAACTTGGAGATAACTATTTTACAGGGAACATGGGCGACGGAGGGTTAAGTGGCTTGCCCAAGACCACAAGGAGCACCTGTGGGACTAGAAACCCCAGTCCTTCCGGCCCAAGGTTGAAGTCCTCTAGTGGGATTTGAACCCCCGACCTTCCGGCCTGAAGTACCTTGCCCCAACCACTAGGCCACTCCTCCACTGAAGGAAAAGTTGGGCTTAGTGCCAAAAATGGCGCGTGGCACCTGAGAGAAAATTACTGGAAAGACTCCAGAAGAAAGGGTTTTTTTTAAAAAAAGAAAAGAAAGAAAAAGAACCGGCGGTACCGGTGTAACGTCGAGGGAAGGCAGACGCGACCACAAAAAAGAATAGAAGGGATTTTTTTCTGCGGTGACAGGATGTGTGACCTGTCGGCTCCACGGAAAACGAAGAACTGGAGAGGGACAGTTGGGAAAGGTGGGAAGGCAGCATGCAGGCACTGTGGGATGCTCCCAAAAGCGTTCCTATTGGATGCTGGGGAGCGTTCCCGCACAGGCTCCGTCGGTACCGACGATACCCATATGTGAAGACTACATTCCTGCTTGTTCCTGGAGATCTACGCTTTCTCCAGGAACAAACAGGATGTGAGTCCTTACATATGGAACTCCCTAGCTACAGGCTACCGAGGACCTGTAGAAAAAGGCATGGCATTGCTGTGAGCGGTTGCCAGTGAAAGCTAAAGGCAGCCTGAGGACCCCGGGTCCATGGATGGCCACGCTCCTGGTAGCCGGAACAAGAAGGGTCAGAGGGCAGGTGTTGCTTAAACCCTGAACAGATGACAGAGTACAGGCTGGCCGAAGGCGGCGTCCCGATGGGACTCTCTCCAGGCAGTAATGCACCATGAAGGTGTGAGTGGAAGACCAGGTGGCGGCTTGGCAGATGTCCGCCAGTGGCACCGAACGCAGACTAGCAACCAATGTCACCATCGCTCGGATATTGTGACCCTGGGCAAAGGCGATGCAGTCCACCACCCAGATGGACAAGGTATGCTTGGTGACCGCCAGCCCCAAGTGGCTGTGGTCAAAGGAAACAAAGAGCTGCCCAGATCTGCAGTGGTCCTGCTGCAGGTAAAAGGAAGAGCCCTCTTACAATTCAGGGTGTGGAGGATTGCCGATGCCGAGTCGGCGTGGGGCTTTGGGAAGAAAGTGGGCAGCACTATCTCTTGATTGAGATGAAAATCTGAGACAACTTTCAGGAGGAACTTAGGGTAAGTTTGTAGGACCACCCGGTTCTTATAGAAGCTCGTGTATGGTGCCTCGGCCATCAATGCTTGGATTCTACTGACTCTCCGGGCAGAGGTGAGAGCTATCAAGAAGGCCACCTTCCACAACAGGTGCTGCAGCAGGCAGGAAGCCATGGGCTCAAAAGGTGGCTTGGTCAGCTGCATAAGGACCACATTGAGGTCCCATTCCACCAGAGGAGAACAGGTAGGGGGCTTGGAAAGAAGCAGGCCTCGCATGAAACAAGAGACAAGCAGTAGCCCCGAAAGGGGTTTGCCCTCGATGGGGTGGTGGTTCGCCGAGATGGCACTCAGGTGAACCCTGACTGAGTTAGACCAGCCCAGACTGCGAGAGGTGGAGCAGGTACTGCAAGACCAAACTGGTAGGGCAGGAGAATGGGTCCGCTCGGAGCTCCAAGCACCAGATCGAGAAACAACGCCACTTGAAGGTATAAGCCCGTCTGGTCGAGTCCTTTCGCAAGGCCAAAAGAATGTCCACGATATCCACAGGGAGGTGGGAGGAGGCTAGGGCGACCCGCTCAGCCACCAAGCTGTGAGGGACAGGGACCTCGGATTGGGGTGAAGAAGCAACCCCCCCCCTCCTGCATAAGCAGCTCCAAGGAGAACCCAAGCAGGACCGGGGGCTCCAATGAGAGCGGAGCAGCAGGGGAAACCAGCTGCCTGGGCTACCTTGAGGCTATGAGAATCACCGAGGCCCTGTCCCGCTGGAGCTTGAGGAGAGTCCGGCTGATGAGGGGCATGGGGAAGGCATACAGCAATCCCATGCTCCACAAGATAAGGAAGGCGTCAGGGGCCACCCTGCCCGGGTGCGGGAAGAAACCTGAGAATCGAGGAAGCTGCGAGTTTGCCAGGCTGGCGAAGAGGTCCAAACCTGGAGTCCCCCAATGCTGGAAGAGCTGCTGCGCCATCCGGGGACACAGGCACCACTCGTGTGGCCGGAGGACAATGCTGAGCCGGTCCGCCAAAGCATTGTCCTGACCCGGGAGGTAAGTGGCCCGGATGGTGATGCCCTGGCTCACCGCAAAGGAGCACAGGGCTGTCGCCCCCCTGTTTGTTCACAAAGAACATCGTGACCTGATTGTCCGTCTGGACCAGCACCGCTAGGTGCAGCAAGCGGTCCCCGAAAACTCGGAGAGCGAGGTGAATTGCCTGGAGTTCCAGCAGATTGATCTTCTGCCTGGACTCCTCGAGGGAACAGGACCCCTGAGTGCGCCGACCCTCAGCAGGGAGGCATCCGTGGTCAACACCACCTGATGTGTCGGGGCTTGGAAGAGCATACTGAGAAGCAGGTCCAAGATTCCTAACACCAAGCCAGAGACTCTGCCAAGCTTGGAAAGCGTAGTTACTCACCTGTAACAGGTGATCTCCGGGAACAGCAGGAATAAGTCTTCACATATGGGTATCGTCGGTACCGACGGAGCCCGCGCGGGAACGCTCCCCAGCGTCCAATAGGAACACTTTTGGGAGCGTGCATCCACGCATGCGCACTGCTTTCCCGCTTATCTACCTCCCTCTCTTCAGTTGACTTTAAAGCTGAGACCGAAGGAGAGAAGTAGATAAAAAGAGAGAAAGACAACTCCTAGGGGAGGCGGGTGGGTTGTGAAGACTTATTCCTGCTGTTCCCGGAGATCACCTGTTACAGGTGAGTAACTACGCTATCTCCAGGAACAAGCAGGAATGAGTCTTCACATATGGGGACTCCCGAGCTGAAAGATGCCTAGGGAAGACCCAGCATGTAGCAAATCTATGTAAATGGGCCATGCTTCCCCCAGGAACCTCAGGCATCCAAATGGATGGAGGGCAGGAGTTGAACTATGAGAGGAAAAGGTGTTGTAGAACAGCTTGACCAAACAAGGCATCCCGGCGGGAGTCCTTGTCTAGACAATAATGGGCAGTGAAAGTATGTACTGAGGCCCAAGTTGCTGCTTTGCAGATTTCATCAATAGCTACAGAACGAAGGTTAGCTGTTGAGGCTGCCATGGCTCTGACATTATGAGCTGTGACATGGCCTTCAAGAGGTATTCCTTTACTTTGATATGTATAGGAGATACAATTTGCAATCCATTTAGAGAGGGTTCTTTTAGTGTCAGGAAGCCCTAAATGGCTAGAGTCAAAAGCCACAAAAAGCTGAGAAGACTTTCTGTGAGGCTGGGTCCTTTGGAGATAAAAAGCTAGAGCTCTTTTACAGTCCAAAGTATGAAGTTTCCTTTCCGCAGAGGAGGAATGAGGCCTAGGAAAGAAAATGGGAAGATAAACTGACTGGTTTAGATGAAAAGGTGAAACCACCTTTGGAAGAAAATGAGGATGGGTCCTAAGAACCACCTTATCATGATGAAACCTTGTATAAGGCGGATCAGCCATTAAAGCCTGAAGTTCACTAATGCGTCTAGCAGAAGTGATGGCAATCAGGAAAACAACTTTCCATGAAAAAAACTTTAGATCCGAAGTAGCCAAAGGCTCGAAAGGTGGCTCCATGAGCACACCTAGAACAAGGTTAAGATCCCATGCCACCGGAGGTGGTTTAATGGGAGGTTTTGTTAGAAGTCCTCTCATAAATCTAGAAATAAGTGAATGAAATGAAATTGGTTGTCCATCTAAGAGCTTATGAGACGCAGCAATAGCACTAAGATGGACTCTAACAGAATTGGTCTGAAGACCAGAAGCCGACAAATGAAGGAGATACTCTAGAAGAGAGTCTACTGGTACCAAAGAGGGATTAAGTCCTCTCTGATTACACCAGGAAGAAAACCTTTTCCACTTAAAAGCATAAGAACGTCTTCTGAAAGGTTTCCTGGAGGCCAGAAGAATGTCCTTCACCTGTTGACAGGTCTAGATCTTGAAAGTCTAGGCCTTGAGTAACCAGGCCTTGAGATGTAGGGACTGGGGACTGGGGTGCAGTAGGGATCCGTCGTCCTGGGAGAGAAGATCTGGAGCACTCCCTAACTCCAGAGGGGTGGCTTGAGAGAGTTGCAAGAGAAGAGGATACCATGTTTGCCTCGGCCAGGAAGGCGCTATGAGTATCATGCGTACCTTGTCCCTCTGGAGTTTGAATAAGGTTTTGGGGGATTAGAGGGATTGGCGGAAATGCATATAGGTAATCCTGACCCCAGTGAAGCAGGAATGCATCCCTGGCTTGACAGTTCTGTGCTGGAAGTCTGGAACAAAACCGGGGATGTTTGGCATTCTGTGGATTTGCAAAGAGGTCTAAGTCTGGTGTTCCCCAGACAAGAAAAACTCGAGCAAGCTGATAAGAGTGGAGTGACCACTCGTGTGGCAGGAGTACTCGACTGAGTCTGTCTGCCCAAACGTTCTGAACGCCTGGAAGATAGACTGCCCGCAGATGAATCCGATGCTCTCTGGCAAAGGCCCATAGTTGCAGAGCTTCGTTGCATAGATGCAGAGAGCCTGTTCCGCCTTGTTTGTTGAGGTAAAACATGGCTACTTGATTGTCTGTTTGCACCAGAACTGTTTTGTTTACGAGCTGGGTGCAAAAGACTCGAATAGCATTGGAGATGGCTCTGAGTTCTAGGAGGTTTATATGAAGAAGAGCCTCCTGTGAAGACCAAAGGCCCTGCGTTGATAGACTGTCCAAGTGGGCTCCCCAACCCATCTTGGAGGCATCTGTTGTAAGGATAGCCTGAGGTTGTGGCTGCTGGAAAGGAGAACCTATTAAAAGGTTTTCCAGAGATTGTCACCAACGGAGAGACAGAATCAGGCGTTGTGGTAACCCTGATCTTGTCTGAAAGGCCTCCTGAGGCCTGGGACCACTGGGAAGCCAAGGTCCACTGGGCCGCTCACATATGAAGACAAGCATAAGGTATTACATGGACGGTCGATGTCATGTGACCTAGTAGGCGAAGCATCTGTCGAGCAGTGAGGAAGGTCTGCAACGCTGCTTGAGATGCTAGCTCGATGATTCGCAGACAGCGCGGTTGGGGCAGGAAAGCCCTTGCAAGCTGTGTATCCAAGCAAGCACTTATAAACTCGAGGGTCTGAGATGGGGCGAGCTGAGACTTTGGAAGATTTATGACTAATCTCAAATACTGGAGTATTTGTTTTGCTCGTAACAGGGCCTGATGAGCTTCTTGAGATGACTGTGCTCAGATGAGCCAATCGTCCAAGGGAAGACAAAAATCCCCAGGGTCCTCATGAATGCTGCTATTACTGACATGCATTTTATGAAGATCCTTGGAGCCGAGGCCAGCCCAGAGGGAAGGACTCTGTACTGGAAATGTCTTCCCTGGACCAGGAACCGAAGGAATTTTCTGTGATCTACATGAATAAGGATATGCATGTAGACATCTTTTAAATCTAGAGAACATAGCCAATCTTGCCTGTGAAGGTATGGCAGAAGAGAGTCGAGGGAAAGCATTTTGAACTTCTCTTGGACTAGAAATTTGTTCAGCTCTCTGAGATCCAGGATTGGTCTTAAACCCCCTGTTTTTTTTGGAATGAGAAAATAGGGGGAATAAAACCCTGTACCTTGTTGGCATAAAGGAACCTCTTCTATAGCTCCTTGAGCTAGAAGAGTAGAGACTTCTTGTAGCAAGAGGTCTATGCCTAGAGGTTGAGAGTTGAACTATTTTACCAGTGTGGGTGGTGGTAAGCTGAGGAAACGAAGCTTGTACCCCAGACTCACTATGGACAAAGTCCAGGCCTCTGATGTGATTTGTTGCCATCTGTTGGCAAAGTGGCAAATACGGCCCAGAATGTTTAGAGGTTCTGGGCCTAACACAGGAAGAGTGAGTATGTTCTCTGGACAAAAGTCAAAAACCCTGAGGAGGCTGAGTCTGCTGAGCCGGTTGGGGTTTGGGTTTTCTTTGTCTTGTCTGTTGTTGCCCTTTTTGGGGAACATATGCCTGTTGGGTGGAAGATGGATAGAACTTTTTCTTCTTAGAGAAAAATGTTTTCTTAAAGGTCTTTTTCTTAGCTGGGTTAGTAGAAATCTTTGACAATCTTTTCAAAGTGGCATTATCAGTGTCCAACTGATTAGCCTTAGATTGCCAATCCTTGCCAAAAAGATTTTCTCCAGTGCAAGGAATATTTCCCAGCTTTTCCTGCACACATTCCTCCAAGTCAGAAGCTTGGAGCCAGGCAATTCGTCGTGCTCCTATAGCTATAACAGAAGTCCTGCTAATGCATTCAAAACAGTCAAAGGTAGCACGATTCATGAATTTAGAGACATTCTGAGCATGTTTGACTAGTGATAAATGGTCTGCTCTTTTATCATCTTGAAGGAAGGGGTTCAAAAGCTCTAAGTTTTTTGTAACCTCCCAAAGAAACATTCCCATGTATAAAATATAGGAACTAATCCTTGCTGAAAGCATGGAGGCCTGAAAACATCTACACCCTAAAGCATCCAGTGTTCTAGATTCACGACCTGGTGGATTAGAAGAGTGTCTCTTTGTACTCTTAATGCGTCTCATGGCAGACTCCACCACCATAGAGTGGTGTGGTAGTTGAGTCTTTTGAAAACCTGGACAAGGTGGCACTCTATACACAGCGTCAAGGCGTTTAGAATGCGGGGTTACTGTTAAAGGAGCTTCCCACATCCTTAACATTAGATCATGAAAGATCTGATGTATAGGTAGCATAGCTGCTTCCTTTGGAGCCAAGGGGTATTGTAGAATTCTTAATTCTTCTGCCCTAGGCTCCTTTTCAGGAACCACTGTAATGGCAAGAGCCCTTGCCATATCACGCACAAAATCGTGAAAAGACATGTCCTCAGGAGGAGACATCCTACGTTGAGGAGAAAGAGTTGAATCTTGTAAAAGTTCAGCTCTGGTACCAGTGAAGTCATCTGAGTCATCGGCATTGGAAGACTCAAAGGGAGGAAGCACCGGGTTCTCCTTCAAAAGTTGTCTTCGGTACCGCTCGAGGTTGGTACCAAAGCGAGTCGGTACTTGATCCCCCATGCTTGAGTGATTCCAAACTCGGCATTGGGGGAAGTAAGCCTGCCAAAGCAGGTACCGAGGGTACAGGCACCGGTACCGACAGCGATACCGGTGCCTGTGGAACGGTCTGCAGAGACTTTAGCGGTACTGAAGTAGCCAAAAGATTCGCTAGACTACGTTCAATGGCAAGGAGTCTTTTATCCATTACCATTTCCGATGCCGGGGTGTCGGTACCGACAGAAGCGGCCACAACCCCCGAGCATGGAACAGGAACGTCCATCGAGGCCGAAGTCTCGAGAACATCCTGGAGCCCCGATAGTGCTTTGGAGACCAAAGACTCCCGCCGGGGCTGTTTTGCCGGTGCAGGATCCTCGAGGGCAACGCCAGAGGCATCTCGATACTTAGAGGGAGATCTACCTCTTGAGGAACGGCTTGATTTAGACCTATGTTTAGTTACCTGAGATCACTGGGAAGAAGTAGAAGCCCTGGAAGACACTGATGCTACTGACATTGTGTCCGATGCAAACAGGGCACAGAGTTGATTTGCTCGATTCTGAAGACTTCTCTTAGTCAGCTTCCTGCAGGAGAGACACTCCGCTGGGCAATGGTCAGGACCTAAACATTTAAGACACCAGTCATGGGTGTTTGTGACAGAAATTGTGTTGGCACACTTCGAACATTTTTTGAAACCAGTAGTTGGTTTCTCCATGCTGAAAGAAGAGACCTAGTGGCCAAAATGGCGCCAAGCAGTAAGCAGGGGAAAACCCCTTACTGAAAAAGCACAAGTTCTGTGTTTTGTTTTTTTTTAAAGAAAGAAAGAAAAAGCACCGGTGGTACTGGTGGGCGTCGAACGAAGGCAGGCGCGACCACAAAAAATAAGGAATAAAAGTAGAATTTTCTGCGGTGACAGGGTTCACGTCCTGTCGGCTCCGCGGAAAACGAAGAACTGAAGAGAGGGAGGTAGATAGGCGGGAAGGCAGCGCGCATGCATGGATGCACGCTCCCAAAAGCGTTCCTATTGGATGCTGGGGAGCGTTCCCGCGCGGGCTCCGTCGGTACCGATGATACCCATATGTGAAGACTCATTCCTGCTTGTTCCTGGAGATAGACCGAGATGGAGTGCCTGAGGCAGCTGACCGACTGAGGCACACCAGTTGAGGTGGGCATTGGGCATGACATGGACCATGGAGGTCATGTGGCCGAGAAGGCGAAGAATTGTCTGAGCCGGGACGGCGCTGCAGCCTTGCACTTCAGACGCCAGGGACATGAGGCAGTCTGCCCTGTCCCGGGGAAGAAAAGCTATGGCCCGAAGAGTGTCCAAGCGAGCCCCGATAAATTCCAGGGACTGAACTGGAGTGAGGTGGAATTTTGGGTAATTGATCACAAACCCAAGCTGCTCCAGGAAGCCAGTGGTGCAGTCCATGGCCTGCCTGGCTTCGGAGGCTGTGCCTCCTGTTATGAGCCAGTCGTCCAGATATGGGTAGACAAAGGTGCCCTGCAGCTGCAGGTGGGCCGCAACCACGGCCAGGCACTTGCTAAGACATGCAGGCTGAATGCGAGGCCGAAGGGAAGCACCCTGTACTGGTAATGGTTTCCCTGAATCATGAAGCAAAGGTACTTTCTGTGCTTGGGATGGACAAGGATGTGAGTGTAGGAATCCTTTAAGTCCAAGGAGCATAGCCAATCGCCCTGCTGGAGGTAGGGTAGTAACGTTCCAAGGGAGAGCATCTTGAACTTTTCCCGCACCAGGAACTTATTGAGGTTCTGCAGGTCGAGGATGGGCCAAAGGCCCTCTGTCCACTTCAGGATGGGAAAGTATCGGGAGTAAAACCCCCCATCCTTGGAGGTACAGTGGGACTGGTTCCACCGTGCTGCCCTCAAGGAGGCCTGCGAGCTCCTGACTCAGGAGGGCCTGGTGCTGGGGAGGCTGATGTGGCTCCCCAGAGAAGTACGGAGGAGGGGGCCTGGTCCAGAAGGAGGCAAAAGCCCTCCCGAATGACGTGGAGAACCCAGGCATCGGTGGAGATGGACTCCCACATGTGAGAGAATTGGACCAGACGCCCCCCCAACGGACAGCCACCCTGCCGGAGGAGAGGCTATGCTGATGGCTTTAAAACCCTGAGGTTGGCTGAACCAGAGCCAGGGGTTGGGTCTTGGGGCCCTTTGGCTTGCGAGGGCCATAGCCCGTGGACTTGCCCTGAATGGGGGGGTCGACACTGGAAGGTAGGCCGGGTAGCTCCTGTATGGGAGCCCATTCTGCTGGAAGAAGGGCTTCTTGCTCTGTTGCTTCTTCCTGGGTAGGGAGGATGTTTTACGGGAGAGGCGGGTGCGAATCACGTACTCTGTCTCAATCTCTGCAGCCTTGTCCTCCATGGGTTTGACAAATTGCAGCTCCCCGAGGCAGGGGATGTCCAGCAACCTCTCCTGGACCCACTGTTCCAGGTCAGAGGATTGGAGCCAAGCCTGCCAGCATGCTCCGTTGCCAGCTGCCGCCATTTGGGTGGAAGACTCGAAGCCGTCGTACACTGCTCGCGAGAGATACTTTGAGCATTCTCCGAAGGACTTCGAGAGGGCTTGAAACGCCAGAAATGGTCTCCGTCAAGGCCTGCCGCAAAGCCTCCAAGCTCTCTAGCGAAGTCACGGAGAAACATCCCAATATATAATTGGTAAACTTGGATGCGGCACAACAACATGGAGCCTTGATAAGCCTTGCGTCCAAGGGCGTCAAGGGTATGACTCTCTGCCCAGGGAGACTGATGAATGAGTCTTTGGGTTCTTTAGCTTTTGCATGGCCAATTCGATCACCATCGATGTTTGGGGAAGCTGGGCTTTCCGAAAACCCGGACCTCATTGGACCTTGTACATAGCATCCAAGCGCTTGCTTACAATTGGGACAGAGGCCAGGGACTCCCACATGCGGAGCAGGAGGCGGTTCAAAATGTGAGGAACCGGCACCGAGAGAGCCTCCCTCGGAGGAGCTTCATATTGCAGAATATCAAGCTCCTCGGCACGGGGCTCCTCCTCCGACTCAGTGGTGGGTGCAAGGGCCCGTGCCATATCCCGGACAAACTCCAAGAAGGTGTCCGCCGCTTCTGGGTTGGCGGGGAGGGTTTTGAGGGGAGGTCTTGGTGGGACCAAGTCTCTGGGGAGGTCTCTCCATCGGACTCCCACTCTGAATAGTCCGTGGAGGACTCTAGGTTGGGAAGCTCGAGACAAGTGGGTGACCCGCGCCAGGTCTCCGAGGCCAAAACTTACCCGGAGCCGGAGGTGCTTGCCCGCGAAGATCTCACTGCCTGAGGAATGGGACGGAAATCGAGATCCATGCCGAGGATCCTCATGAGGCTTCTGGCTCTCGGGAGTCATGACGATGGCCCTGGGAGTCCTCGAGGTCGAAATCCCTGCGGTCTTGAGGCACATGCCAGCAGGGCTGGGCAGTGCCGGGGTGACCGGGTCAGGTGTCGAGGAGAAGAGGGAGTCCTCACCAGGATGACCCTCGAGAGACCGGAAGCCTTCACTGGAGGCCTCCGTATCAGTTCGAGGCACTTACTGGCCCACGCTCTCTACGACTCTAGAGACTACCGAAGGGGGCTGAGAGACCGGGCACATGACCTTTCCCACTTGTCTGGCATCCTTGAGGCTTTCTTCTTCTGTTCACATTCAGGCGACCCCTGGTCAGAGTGCTGCCGGGCCTGGGAAGGAGCCCAGGGAAACTCCGGAGCTGGCGGGGCCAAAGAGCAGGAGGCTACCGGGGCTGCCTTACGGAAGAGATTCAGCTTCTGCTTATGACTCTGGATGGCCTTGGAGGACATCTTACAGAGGGAGCATAGCTCTGTGTCATGGTCGGCTCTCCTAGACACCTGAGACAACAGTCATGGGTGTCCGTGAGCGACATGTTTCTGGAGCATCTATCACATTTCTTAAAACCAGAGGCCACTGGGGCAAAAAGGACCCCAGTGAGGTCAAAGATCCTCGACACAGCCAGCGGTTAAAAAAAGCGCGAAGCGCAGTAAGAACAAAAAAGGCAAAGAAGAAAAACCCCGAGGCCAGGGTACAAGCAGAGGCACTCGGGAGGCAGGAAGAGGACCGGCGAAGGCCGGTATAGCAAAAACCAGTTGGAACAGAGAAAAACGTTTTCCGGGGATGAGACGCACATCCGAAGGGCTCCGCAGAAAAAGGATGAGTAAGATGGCACCCTTAGGCGTGAAGTGGACCACGCATGCGTGGTGACATTCCCAAAGGCTTTCTTTGAAAGCTGGGGAAATGCTCTGCGAGGGCTCCATCAGTGCTGACGTCACCCATACGTGAGGACTGACTTCCTGCTTGTTCCTGAAGAATATGCTTTGTCACCAGGTGACCAGGAAATGAACAAATGAAAGAATTTTCTGTGAACCTTAGTTCTAGCCAAGTAGTATGCCAGTGCTTGCTTACAATCTAAGGTATGTAGCGCTGCTTCAGCCCGAGACACATGTGGTATAGGGAAAAAATCGGTAGGATGACCGACTGGTTCACATGAAAGGAGGAAACCACCATCAGAAGGAAGTGTGGATGGGTACGAGGACCACTGTGTCATAGTGGAACTGGGTATATGGCGGATCTGCCACCAGAGTCTGCAGTTCGCTGATGCGGCAAGCTGACATGATGGTGATGAGGAAGATAACCTTCCAAGACAATAACTTCAGTGAAGTGGCAGCTAAAAGCTTGAAAGGAGGCTTTAGAAGTTGAGTGAGAACCACATTCAGGTCCCAGGCCACCAGGAGTGGCTTGGACAGCAGGAGAACCTGCATGAAGTATGCTACTAAGGGGTGTTAGGCTGCAATGGCACTAAGATGAATTCTGACTGAGTTAGTCTTAATACCTGCCAAGGACAAGTGGATGAGATATTGTATAAGGGATTTCACCGGGCAGGCAATGGGCTCAATGCCCTTTGAGGAACACCAGAGGGCAAACCTTCACCATTTGAAGGCATAAGATTGCCTGGTGGACTGTTTGGTGATGTAAGCAGGATATCCTTGACCTTCTGTGGCAGGTTGAGGTCAGCAAGTACTATCCCTTCAGCAGCTATATTGTGAGGCAAAGGGTGTGAAGACTGGGATGGAGAAGCATCCCTTGGTCCTGGGAGAGGAGTTCGGGTGCACATCCGAGTCTGAGAGGCTGAGCCTGTGCAAGGCGAAGAAGCAGAGGAAACCACGAATGACGGGGACAAAAAGAGGCCACGAGGATCCTGGAGTCTTTGTCGGCCTGTAGCTTGAATAGCGTTCTGGGTATCAAGGGAATAGGAGGGAATACATAGAGCAGATCCTGTCCCCAATGAAGGAGGAAGGCGTTTGGGGCCTGTCGGTGCAGGGACGGAAGCCTGCAGCAGAAGAGTGGAAGCTGTGTGTTCTGCAGAGTGGCGAAAAGATCTATGAGTGTGGTTCCCCATGTTTGGAAAATCCAAGCAGTTGTCTGCCAATGTAGGATCCACTAGTGTGGACAGAGGATTCGGCTTAGCCTGTCTGCAAGTATATTGAGCTTGCCTGGGAGATACACCGCTCTGAGGTAAATGCGGCGTGTGATGGCAAAGAACCATAGGTGACGCACTTCCTTGCATAGGATATAGGATCACGTTCCCCCCTGTTTGTTCACACAGAACATGACAGCCTGGTTGTCCGTCCTGACTAATATCTGTTGCTCCGAAAGCTGGGGTTGAAAAATCCGAAAGGCATTTGGTAATGCCCGTAGGAGCAGTTGCGAAGGTTAAAGACGTACATCAAGCTTGGGTGTTGTTGAAAAATACTATCTTGGAAGCCCAGACCATCTGTATTCCACGCTTTAAGAAAAGTGGAAGGAAGTCCAAAAAACTGCCAGCATGGTTTAAAGGTGAGGTCAGAGAGGCTGTTGTTGCCAAAAAAGCATCTTTCAGGAAATGGAAAAAAGAGCCAAATGACGAAACCTGGAAACAGCACAAGCACTGGCAAGTCAAATGCAAGGCATTGATAAGGCAGGCAAAGAGAGAATTTGAGAAGAAGCTTGCTGCAGAAGCAAAAACGCGAAATAAAGACCTTTTCAAGTACATTCGTAGCAAAAAACCTGTGAGTCAGTTGGTCCATTAGATGATAAAGGGGTTAAAGGAGCACTAAGAGGCGACAAGGCAATAGCGGAGAGACTGAATGAATTCTTTGCTTCGGTCTTTACTGAGGAAGATGTAGGGATGTTACCCATGACTGAAGTGGTATTTAAAAAGGTGTGGAAGAATTGAAGGAAATATCGATACATCAGGAAGATGTCTTACAACTATTAGATAAACTGAAGAGTAGCAAATCACCTGGGCCGGATGGTATACATCCAAGGGTACTGAAAGAACTGAAATATGAGATTGCAGAACTGCTATCAGTAATCTGTGAACTATCATTAAAATCATCTCTAATACCTGAAGATTGGAGGATCGCCAATGTAACACCAATTTTTAAAAAGGGTTCCAGGGGTGATCCGGGAAACTACAGACCGGTGAGCCTGACGTCAGTACCGGGAAAAATGGTAGAAACCATCATAAAGAATAAAATTACTCAGCATGTAGATAGTCACAACCTAATGGGAGACAGCCAACATGGCTTTAGACAAGGAAGATCTTGTCTTACTAATCTGTTATGTTTTTTTGAAGGAGTGAATAAACAGGTGGACAAAGGTGAGTCGGTTAATATTGTGTATCTGGACTTTCAGAAAGCCTTTGACAAGGTCCCTCATCAGAGACTTTTGGCAAAACTAAAGAGTCATGGGATAGGAGGCAGTGTACTATTGTGGATCAGGAACTGGTTAAAAGATAGAAAGCAGAGGGTAGGGCTAAATGGCCAATTTTCCCAATGGAGAAAGGTGAATAGTGGTGTACCCCAGGGATCTGTGCTGGGTCCGCTGCTTTTTGACATATTCATAAATGACCTGGAAAGTGGAATAACGAGTGAGGTTATCAAATTTGCAGATGACACAAAACTATTTAAAGTTGTTAAAACCCAAGATGATTGTGAAAAATTGCAAGAGGATCTTGATAAATTGGAAGACTGGGCATCAAAATGGCAGATGAAATTTAATGTGGACAAGTGCAAAGTTATGCACCTAGGGAAGAACAACCCAAACTATGGTTGCACGATGCAAGGTTCCACATTAGGAACCACCACCCAGGAAAAAGATTTAGGCGTCATTGTGGATACCATGTTAAAACCCTCGGCCCAGTGTGCAGCGGCGGCCAAGAGAGCAAATAGAATGCTAGGTATGATAAGGAAAGGAATGGAAAATAAAACAAAAGATATTATAATGCCTCTATATCGTTCCATGGTGAGACTGCACCTTGAATATTGTGTGCAATTCTGGTCGCCGTATCTTAAAAAGGATATAGCGATTTTAGAAAAGGTTCAGAGAAGAGCCACCAAAATGGTAAAGGGGATGGAAGGATACTCCTATGAAAAAAGGCTAAAAAGGTTAGGGCTCTTTAACCTTGAAAAGAGACGGCTGAGGGGAGATATGATAGAAGTCTATAAATTAATGAACGGAGTGGAACGGGTAAACGTAGATCGATTGTTTACCTTTTCAGAATATAAAAAGACTAGGGGACATGCAATGAAGCTACAGGGTAAACTATTTAAGATTAATAAAAGAAAATATTTTTTCACTCAACGTGTAATCAAACTCTGGAATTTGTTACCGGAGGATGTAGTAAAGGCTGTTAGTGTAGCTGGGTTTAAAAAAGGTTTGGACAAGTTCCTGGAGGAAAGGTCCATAAACCATTATTAAGAAGTGACCGAAGATATCAATGCTTGACCCAGTACAAGCATTGTGGAACTTGTGTCTCTTGGGGAAACTGCTAGGTACATATGACCTAGATTGGCCACTGTTGGAAACAGAATAATGGGCTTGATGGACCTTGGTCTGACCCAGTATGGCATATCTTATGTTCTTATGTTCTAGGAGTCTGATCTGTAGAGTAGATTTCTGTTGTGTCCACAGTCCCTGTGTGGTTAGGTCTCCCCAACCCAGCTTGGAGGCATCCTTTGTTAGGGTGCACTGAGGTGGAGGCATCTAAAAAGGTGACCAGCTGAGTAGGTTCTGTGGAGACCACTGAAAAGACTTGGTCAGTTGAGGGGTGATGTGGATCCTGTCTCTCAGATGCCCCTTTGCTTACATCCATTGAGAAGACAGAGTCCATTGGGTTTGATATATGTGTAGTCAAGCATAGGGGACAAAATGAACCGTGGAGACCATGTGTCCCAACAGATGGAGCATTTCTGGAGCCATTACATGGCTTTGTTGTTGCATTTGTTCCGCCAGCTCGATAAGGTGGGCACAGCAATCTTGTGGAAGAAAAGCTCGGGCCTGGAGTGTTTAAGAACGCTCCGATGAATCCAGACGTTAAGTTGGAGCGAGGTGAGACTTGGGAAGTTGATGACAAATCCCAGATGTTGGAGCACTGTGATGGTGTGATAAAAGGAGAGTTTTACCTTCTGAGAGGAGTCTCCCCTGATGAGCCAGTCGTCTAAGTAAGGGAAAGCATAAACCCCCAAAGTGCGGAGCAGGCAGCCACTACTGCCATGCATTCTGTGAATACTCATGGTGCAGAGGCTAAGTCAAAGGGCAGCACCCTGTATTGGTAGTGGTTTCCCTGAAACATAAAACGCAGATACTGTCTGTGCTAAGGATGGATCAGTAAGTATGTGTACGCCTCTTTCAGATCTGGAGAACACAGCCAATCTTGTCTCTGGAAGTATGGGAGAAGAGTTCCCAGGAAATCATTTTGAATTTTTCTCGGACCAGAAGCTTGTTTAGGTCTCTGAGATCCAAGATGGACCTAAAGCGTCCTGTTTTCTTTGGAATGAGAAAATATGGAGAGTAGAAGCCCATCCCTTCTTGAGGAGGAGGAATTCTTTCTATTGCACCCTGGGATAACAGGATGGACACCTCGTAAGAGTGTGTTTTGAAGGGGATGGGTGGGATAAGTCTCCTGTGAAGCTGGTAGGGGGAAAGGTCTTGAAGTGAAGCAGATACCCTTTTTGGATGATGTTGAGAGTCCAGTGTTCTAAAGTTATGAGGTGCCATCTGTGAGCATAGGAACAGAGTCCGCCTGCTATGAGGAGGGGCTGTCCAGAGGCAGAATGGCAATACTCCCTAGGAAGGAGACAGGTTGTGCCTGAGCTGGTGGTTGAGGTTTAGGAAGCTTCAGCTTTTTGGGCTGGCGAGGGCCCTGCTGCTGCTGCTGAGGCTGGTAAGCAGCTGAAGGTGGGTAGGAAGGATAATATCTCCTCTTCTTAGAACAGAAAGGTTTCTGGGGAACAGCCTTCCTTTTGGAGGGGCCAGCCGTTTTCCTAGAACGGCATTTGAAGGTGAGATCATCTGTCTCAATCTCCCTGGCCTTTTCTCTACAACCTTTTCCAAAAAAGGTTTTCTCCCGTACATGGGATACTGACCAGCTTGTCCTGGCCCCACTGTTTGAGATCTGATGCCTTAAAGAGGCCATCCTCCAAGTCCCAGTGAGGACTGCTGAAGCTCTGCAGGTTGACTCAAAGGTATCAAAAGATGCCCTGGTAATAAATTTTGAAGTATTCTGCCCTTGCCTGAAGAGTGTCTGGAATGCACTCCTCTTATCATCAGGAAACATGGGGGCAAATGTCTCCAGATCTCTGGTGACATCTTTTAGAAATATGCCCATGTATAACATGTAGGAGTTTATCCTAGAGGCCAGTGTGCATGCCTGAAAAAGCATTGAATGTTCTGTAGTCTCTACCCAGAAGCATGGAAGAGTTATTTTTTGAACTCTTTATTCGGCACATCGCTGATTCCACCACCTCTGAGTGGTGTGGGAGCTGAGGCTTCTGGAAGCCTGGACACTCTGGAATTCAGTACATGGTATCAAACCTCTTGCTGATAGGCGGAACCCACATGCGGAGCATAAGATCTTGTAAGATGTAATGCATCAGTAAAGTAACTGCTTCCTTGGGCATGCGAACGTATTGGAGCATCTCCAATTCCTCTGCCCTTGGTTCTTTTTCTGAGGCTACTGTGATTGGCCAGTCCTACTTCCATGTCACGGATGAAGTCTTGGAAAGACATATCTTCTGGTGGGGACCTGCACAGCTCATGTGGAGGGGAAGGGTTTGGAGGGATATCTGGAAGTACTTGGGAATCCAGAGATCCCTCGTTAGAACTGGAATCGGAGTGTGGCAAAAAGTCAAAATATCGACGGTCTTATGTTTGACCTCAATGCTTTGTTGACATTGAGGGCCAATGCCAATGCCAATGCCAATACCAATGCTCAGAGGTATCGGCATCAGGAGGCATGGAAATCTTAGCCTGTTGGGTACTGGTGGTAGCAGTCGGTTCCAACAGAGACATCGGCCTCAGGACGATGTGGGCTTGAGGGCTGGCATTGGGGCCGATACACATGGTTGTAGGCAAGATGCTGAAGCCTGCACTGCTGGAACTGGCAATTCTATTTGTACCGAGGCTGCCAGGAGTACGGCCAAACTCCTCTCGAGAGTCAGCATGCACTGGTCCAGGGAGATGGCCAATGTCTGGGAGGAATTGCCAATGGGGCTTTGGGTCACCGTCCCAGAACAAGGAACGGCTACCTCTCCAGAGATCAATTCCTTGGGAGCATCCCGGAGCCCCTCCTGCTGGGGCTGTTTGGCTGGCCAGTCTGCATCAGAAGCACACCTAGGTGAGTTCTGATGCAAATTTTGTGACTTTCCTGTGGTCTCTGTATTGGTTTAAATTGCTGATGCCTTTTTAGAAATCACAGACTTATTCTTATATTTGGACTTGGAAGAGACCCAAGACCATGACAGTAGGTCGATGTCCTCAATTACTAGTTGTTTTATCCATTTTAGAAAAATATCTCTTAGAATGAAGGAGATATGAAGGCCTGAAAGTCTAGTGAGCGGTTAACATGCAGGAAAAGAAAAGAAATAGAACATTTAATAACTAAAAAAGAAAAATATTTTTGGGGCCGGTGTCGATTCTGACAGAACTGACATCGATGGAAAGGCACAGCACGGTATTACACCAAAAAAGAAAAATTTTTCAACAGTGACAGGATTTTGCAACCTGCTGGCTCCGCAGAACATGAAGAACTGAGGAGTTAGGAAGGCAGGAAGGCAGATGCACAGGCACAGTGGAGTGCTCCCAAAGGCTTTCCTATTGGACGCTGGGGAGCATTCTCGCGCAGGCTCCATCGGTTCAGATGTCACCCATATGTGAAGACTGCATTTCCTTCTTGTTCCTGGAGATAGGAATGCAACCATGACCAGATTGCTGCCTTGCATATATCTTTTGGGGACACTGCCCTTGCCTCTGCCCAGGATGTAGCTTGTGCCCCAGTCTAATGAGTCCTAAGGCTTTCCAGCACAGCCTCACCAGCCAAAAAATAAGTGGACTGAATAGCCTCCTTAATCCAGTAGACTAAGGTATATTTTGATGCCACCCCTCTTTTATGAGGTCCCCCAAACAGGACAAAGATGATCAGACTGATGAAACAAATATATTATTTCCAAATATTGAATCAGAACTCTGTGCACATTTAGTGGATGAAGTCTAACACTGACTTTCTTGTCCTTCACTAAAAAGGCTGGTAGCCACACTTACGGATTCATAAGGAAAGGTGAAATCACATTGGGGAAAAGTGCCAGAACCTGACACAGTAGGAGTCCCTACAAGAGAAGGCCTGCAGCTCAGTTACCCAGATCTCTGAGGCGAATGCCACTAGAAACACCACCTTCAAAGAAAGGTCCTTTATGGAAACCTGATGCAATGGTTCAAAGGGTGGATCTGCCAGAACCTTAAGAATCAAAGCAAAATACCATCATGCCACCACAGGGTGACAGGGCAAGACAAAGCTGCTTTTCACCTTTCAGATTATGGGTGGCATCCGGATGAGCCACAATGAAACTATTTCCTACCCTGTCCCTGAAGCAGGCCAGGGCTGAGATTTGAACCTTCAAAGAATTGAGAGGGAATGCCTGCTCAAGGCCTCCCTGCAAGAAAGCAAATCAAGGGGATATCTGCACACCATGCAGATGAACTGTGACCCAAACACCAGGCTTCAAAGAGCTATCAAATCCTAACATATGCCAGGGAAAGCATAGTTACTGTTTGGATATTTTGGCTTAGGGATATAGTTTTGCTCCTTCAGCTGCTATCTGTGACTGTAATCCTGGCCTGCCTGCAGTTTGCACGATGATACAAGAAGATCCTGTGGGCTATCCAAGAAAGTATATGCTACAAGAGAGCTTTGTGGCATGCTGCAGTCTGGAGGCCTTGCTTTGAGTAGAAGTACACAGAGTCAGGCTCAGAGGAAAAATACAGGTCAGCTCAGAGAATTAATTAGCAGAAAACATACTTTCAGCCTTGAAGAAAAGAAAATGTAATTTAGCACCAGGAGATGAAAGACCATAAACGGGCCCAAGAAATGCAGGAAAGATTTGCTCCACAGCTCAGATAAGAAGCACAATTAAGCAAAGACCAGAAGACCTTGGGAGCATCAGCTGTAGGGAGGGCAGCCCTAAGGCATAATTGGCATAATTCATGGGAGGGGGCCTCAAAGAAGGAGTTCTAGCAAAGTTTTCTTTCCTTGCAAGTAACTCTGACTTTTACAGAATAACTGAGGATGACATCAGACTTTCTAGAAGTTTGTGACAGAGAATATCTATATAAGGAGACGGCTCCATAACTCAGCGGGCAATCTGCTCTCTGATCCTGGGCAGAGAGGGGGCTGCCTGTCACACTCTCAGACAGAGTCTTTTGCTCTCTGCATTGGTGATTTATTTTGCTTTTGGTATACCAAATGAAGAAGCTTTGCATTTGAACAGAAGTTTGTCTTGAGTAATTTGTTGGTGATTGTTGATATCTAAAAAAAAAACATTTGTTGTGGGATACAGGGCCCCACAATTGGTGCCGAAACACATTGGGTGCCGCATCTCACTTCTAAATTGAGTGTAGCCACTCCTAACCTTTTTCTAAATTGCCCAAGGATTCTTCTGACTACGCTTTTGGCTGCGTTCTTGTCAGAAAGGCTCCCTCCTGTTTTAAAAGACAACAACAGGGGATGTGAATTCCTTCTCATTAGGAGTAGAGGCTACCTCCTGTTTTTAACATTAAAAAAAAAAATAGAACAGGGGAAGAGTTTCCTTCTGCTGGCCTAGAAGACGTGATTCCCTCCTGCCAGTTCAGGAGAAGTGCATGCGGTCCCTGTGTGACGCAGTGACATCTGGATCCCCTAGGAAGACTCCGCTTGTGAGTATTGTTTCCTATCTACCCCATCAACGACAGAAGACTTGCCGGTGGGTGAGTAGTGAATTTAAGCTTTTATGTGATCACTGTTCTGCTATTGTGCTGCTATGTAAATTAGTGTGTTCTGTAAATGTTAGGGAAAGTAAGTTTTTGCCCAGACATTAGGCCTTCAAAGTTCCAGGATTGCTTGGTGTATACATGAGACTGTACGCCCAATTGGAGCGAAGCGCCTGTGTGTCCCTATCCACGTTTCCGTATCTCCGCGAGGGGAACGGCTGGGTTTGGACGAAGCGTAACAACTGTGTGTTTGAGTCCTGGATTTTGTACCTTCGTCCCTCTGTAAATAAAGAGTTTTTTTGTAAAAAGCGAAGTTACCAGCTCCTCTATAACTCAATAGGTTGCTTCCAGGTTTATTCCTGCCACTAAAGGGTCCCCGCACAGTGAAAACACCAGGTTTACTGATTATAGGAAGAAAGGGACAGTCGAGTATGTTTAAGAGAAAATCCAAACAGGTGGTAAATGATAAGGAAGGGACCGAGTCTGGTCCTAATCCCATAGATTCCCTCATTAGGCAGAACCCCCTGTTGGAATCCTCAATAAAAAATTGCTTTAAACAGTGGGAGAAATGGGCGAAAAAGGATGCTACTCTCGCCTGGCCAGCAGGAGGATCATTCGATCCGCTCATTTTAACTAAAATTAGGGATCATATTTTATTTACCAAATGTGGAAAAGCTCAGCTAGAACATCTGTGGCATATCTCTCTGTGGATGCAGGCTGGCCCTCACCCAGCGCCCACAGCGCCTGTTTCCCCACCACCATACTGGGCATCAGAAAGTAAGACCATGGCAGCTATTGGCTACTCTGATACAGTATTAAAACCTAAACGGGAACACATTCCTTCTAGTGTTCCTGATGCTGAAATTATTGAAGCCCTTAACGATGCTATGAGAGAAAGTAATGACATGTGGGCTGAAGTTGAGGGAGTCATAAATCTCAAACCGACAGTGCCCCCGCCATCTGATGTTAGTGAATATTCAGAGGCACGAAATCTGTTAGCAGAGCAACAGAAGCTTTTGAAGGAGGAACTGCAGCAGTTAGAGAATGAAAAAGAAACTGTCACAAAGCAGAACGAGGCTTTGGAATTTGAACTCTCATGTCTTCATCAAGACGAACAGGATCAACCCAAACAGATGATCTTTTAACCCCCAATAAAGAACTTGATGAAGTCAAAGTCCCTGATAAGAAATTCAAACAAAAGCCATTGTTGCCTAAGAGTGATAGGCAGACAAGATCAAGTACTACCGGCAAACCACTGTTGTCCCTCATAGATGAGGAAGACGATGTAGATGGGGTTGGTTTTTCCTTAGTGGCCCAGCAGGGAAATAAAGATATTTTGAGTTTAGTTACGGAGATGGAGGGAGGAAATGGTTATTATGTGTACCTTTGGTCCTCCAATATGTACGGATGGACCAAGAATAATCAGCCCCAAATGTTGCAGTGGCCCCCAACTGGCTCACTCGACACAGTACACCTTAATACTGCCCGCCTTTGTATTCATAGCGGTGCTGGTGATCACGGCTGGGACCTCACCTACATGGAAGCAGGCCTGAGAGTTTGGGAGAAATATGAGGGAAAGGAGCCCAAATCTGGTTTAATGTTTCCTATTATACACACCACTCATGGACAGAAATATGTCCCCTGGAATTTCACGGACATGACAAATATTGCTTCAAGCCTACCTCCATTAAACCGAGGAGGTGGAGCATGGATTCAGAAATTTGAAAGGGTAACGGCCGGATATAGCCTGGCCCTGGGAGATGTGAAGGCTTTGCTTGCTAAAATTCTTGGCAATAATGCCACAAATCAGATTTTCATAGGAGCAGGCCTGCCAGATGTTACTATAGCTGATAATAGGTTTGACGGTGCATCTTTTAATAACTACCGTCCACAAATTTGGGCATCTCTACGGGAAACATACCCTATGCAGCGTAGTATGACTCCCCTTACTACTATGCGGTTCCAACCCGGAGAGGATATTAGTGCATATCTTGCAAAATTCCAAGATTTGTGGGAAGCACAAATGGGCGTTTCATATGACGACCCGAACATGTCACTCATGTTTTTCCAGACTCTTTGTCTTCCTCCTACAGTATTAGTAAAACTTAAGTCTGTGGTAGGTCTTGAGACCGAGCCATGGCCCAAACAACAGGCCCATATCTTTCACTACATCCGTTCCTTAGAGGACACCCTAAAACCTGAAAAAGACTAAGCAAGCTCAGGCCCGTCTTTTGAGCCTTCAGCTTAAAGAATTTATTTAGCTGTATTTATTTTATTTAGCTGTATTTATATCCCGCTTTTCACCGTGTCAAAGCGGTCAATTGGGGGATACATTTAACACGAGGGGATATGAGACACATATACTAATACTTACAGGGAACATGGGCAATGGAGGGTTAAGTGGTTTGCCCAAGACCACAAGGAGTGCCTACAGGACTAGAAATCCCAGTCCCTCCGGCCTGAGATTGCTGTCCCCAGGTGGGACTTGAACCCCCGGCCCTCCGGCAAGAGAATAAGGAGCCACCGACTCCCACGAAGCCTCAACCCACAGACAATAAAAGCAATGATGAACTCATTAAGAAGCTTAAACAGAAAATTAAGGAACAGCAGGATAAATTAGATGATTTTGAATATCTGGATTGTTATGATGATGATGTTCCAGACCCCCGTGATGAGGTATGTGATCGATATAGGGAACATGTTTATTATAACGGAGCCCAGCGACCCCGTTATTCCCAGCGACGGCATTGGGATTCCGCTTCCCAGCGAAATAACTGTTCCTCCACCTCTCAGTGTTGGAATTGTGGTGGCTATGGCCATATCCAGCGCACATGCCGTGCCCCACGTAGGTCTGAAAATCCTGACAGGAAGCGTTTCCCCTTGTGGACACCCCCTCAGGGTTCTTGACCCCCTCCACAACAATGACTGAGAATTTGTCTTTTACAGGCTAGGCTCACCTATAAGGAACCCATAATAGTGGTATTCCTTAATGATGAGCCCACTGAAATTTTGTTAGACACTGGAGCCACTTCCTCCGTGTTAACTGCTTTACCAAAAGACTGTCAGCTTAGCACAAAGAAAATGATTACCACAGGTTTTGATGGTAAACCCCTTACATCTTACATGACTACACCGGCTTCCCTGAGAATAGGAGACCAACAGGTTTGTCATTCCTTCCTATTTGCCCCTCACTGTCCCGTAAATTTGATGGGAAGAGATTTACTGGTAAAATTGCAGGTTAAATTCACCTATGGTCCACTGGGAAAGAAAGGTCCTGAAAGGTCACTGCTCCTTAGCCCCTATGGACGGGTTAAGTCACACCCGCCTGTCACGATTCATATCAAGCCTGGTTGCAAACCACCAAAGATTCCACAATATCCTATCCAACTTGATGCCCTGCAAGGATCTCGCCCGGAGATCCAGGAATTGTTACAGCATGGCATTATTGAACTCAGTAACTCTCAGTATAATACCCCACTGTTCCCTGTAAAAAAGCCCAATGGTAAGTGGCGAATAGTTCATGATTTGCGAGCACTCAATAGTGTCGTTGAACCCCAGTTCCCGGTTGTTTCCAACCCTGCTACCCTGTTAACAGCAACTACTTTGTACAAGTATCACACTGTTTTGGACCTGTCCCATGCTTACTTCGGGATTGTGGTTGAACCTGCTTCCCGGTGCTTCCTGGCCTTTACCTTCGAGGGTCAACATTATCAGTGGACCAGGTTACCCCAAGCGTACGTAGAGAGCCCCTCCATTTTCTGTCAAGCGCTGGTGGCAGATTTGCAACCATTTCAAGCTGAACTACCCACTGAAGCATCACTTTTGCAATATGTGGATGATCTGTTGTTACTGTCCACTGCTGAAGCAGAAACAAATTTAACCCTCACAGACAAACTTGTGTGTCACCTCAGAAACTGTGGTTATCAAATTAACATGGACAAGGCACAGATATGCCAGTCTGAGGTTACTTTCCTGGGTTTCCTGGTTGGTGACTAAACTGACAAGACTAAACAACATTGTTTTGAGCTAAAGATGCCTAAAACTGTTAAGGAATTACGCTCCCTTCTCGGCATGATAAATTTCTGCCGTAATTGGGTCCCAGGTCACAGTCAGCGCACACATCCTTTTCGCAAATATCTGAAAGGGGGAGTAAAAGGGTCCACTGCTATCGACTAGTCAGCTCCTGATCAAACTTTACTTCAGTCAGTTCTATCTGATGTGTCAAATACGCCAAGTCTTTGCCTCCCTGACTATTCAAAAGAAATGTTCCTGATTAGTTTCCATGGACATCATACGTGGGCAGCTGTGCTTTACCAAGATCAAGGTAAAATAGTGTCCTACTTGTCAGGAACTTTCTCAGTCACTGAATTAGTGTTACCAGACATTGAAAAAGGGTTGGTGGCTCTCAGTGAGGCAGTCCAAAAGACTTATAACACCTTTCACCCCTTGTCTCTTACAGTGTACTGCACTGGTGACGTGGAGGCATTGTTAAACAGTAACACTCTCCATTTCACCCCACGGCATGTAAATCAGGTTTGTGCCACTCTTTTGCGAAGTCACATCCTTCTTAAGTCATTTCCTGCAAATCATCCCTTTGGTTATTTACAGAACCTAGTTTCTGTTACTGTTGGTGAGGAGGGAGACAAAGCCCCCTCCTTTGCATTCGCTGATATTCGGCCCTTTAACGAAATGCCTTTAGACTCTGCAATCTGGTTTACCGATGGTTCAGAGACTTTTAAGTATAGCTTGTTTTGCAATTATTGCCTGTTGTACCTTATCCATTTTGCTTGCCTGCTGTAAACGTATGATAATGTGAAGCATTAAGACTCTGTATATTGTATCTAGGGACCAGTATGAGCTCTTACCTCTGCAAGATCCTTCCCTGTCACAAAGGGTTGTTGTTCATAGTCCCTAAATTTGGGTTTCCTGCCTTTGCCCCTCACCTCAGAGAAAAGAAAAAGAAAAATTGGAGAATGTTGGGATATTTTGGTTTAGGGATAGTTTTGCTCCTTCAGCTGCTATCTGTGACTGTAATCCTGGCCTGCCTGCAGTTTGCACAATAATACAAGAAGATCCTGTGGGCTATCCAAGAAAGTATATGCTACAAGAGAGCTTTGCGGCCTGCTGCAGTCTGGAGGCCTTGCTTTGAGTAGAAGTACACAGAGTCAGGCTCAGAGGAAAAATACAGGTCAGCTCAGAGAAATAATTAGCCTTCTTCCTTGTAGGGTCAGCTGTTGCTCTGGACAGTCTCTTTAGAGTAGTGTTTTCTGACTGAGAGGCCTTATCCTGCCAGTCTTTGCCATAGAGGTTTTCCCCTGTGCAGGATATGTTGTCCAGCTTATCTTGCACCCACTGTTCAAGATCTGAGACCTGAAGCCGTGCAATTTTATGTGCACCAATGCAGATTGCTGAGACCCTGTTTGTGTATTCAAAAGCATCGAAGGTAGCCCTATTGACAAACTTCAAAACATTCTGGCTATGTTTGACTAGGGCGAGATAGTCTGCCCTCTTGTCATCCGGGAGGAGAGGAGCAAAGGCTTCAAGATCCCTGGACACCTCTTTGAGGAACATTCCCATGTAGAGGGGATATAGGAGTTAATTCTAGCCGAGAGCATGGATGCCTAGAAGCATCAATGTCCAAAGGCATCGAGGGTTCTTGATTATCTACCTGGAGGATTAGAGGAGTGACTCTTTGAGCACTTGAATTGGTGCACTGCCGATTCAACCACCATGGGGTAGTAGAGAAGTTGCGGTTTTTGGAAGCCAGAACACTCCGGTACCCGATACATAGCATCAAGACGTCTAGTTTGAGGTAAGACTGTGAGATGAGTCTCCCACAAACAGAGCATAAGGTCATGAAGGATACGGTGCACCGGTAAAGTGACTGCCTCCTTGAGTGCTGTTGGATATTGGAAGATATCCAATTCCTCTGCCCTTGGCTTCTTTTCTGAAGTTACCATGATAGAGAGACCTTTATCTAGGTCTCGAATAAATTCCTGGAAGGACCTGTCTTCTGGAGGCGACATGCATCGCTGTTGAGGCGGGGAAGGGTCCGAAGGCAGGTCTCGGGGTCCTTGGGAATTGAGTATTCCCTATCAACCCAGAGAAATTGGAATTGGAGGATTCGAAGTATCAACGGGAACGGTGTTCGCCTGAAGCTAGATGCCGGTATTGATGCTCTGAGGTAGTGGGCTCGGTGTGCCACTTGGGATTGGTAGCAATATCGGTTATAGATTCTAGCGAGGACATGGGTGGAAGAGATGTCGATGTCAGTACCACGACCGGTATCGACGAGATGGTGTCTACAGCCAGGGGTTTTATCGGAACCAAGGCTGCTAGGAGAGCTGCCAAGCTCCACTCAATGGCCATTATGCACTGGTCCGTCGAGGTTGCCGATGTTTGGGTATCGGTGATGGGTATTTGCACTACTGTCCCAGAACATGATACTACTAGCTCTCTAGAGGTCGAGGCCTCGGGAGCATCCTGGGGCCCCTCAATGGCTTTGGAGGACAAGGCCTCCCGCCGGGGCTGTTTGGCAGGCTGATCTACCTCTGGGGCAATGTCCTAGGGATCTCAAAACTTTGAGTGAGATCTGCCTCTGGAGGTCTTCTCAGACTTTGATGCAGTCTTATGCTTGGACTTTGAAGATACCTGAGATCCATGTGAAGAGGATGAGGCTCTCGATGAAGTGGATGCTAATGATATTGCATCCCAGGCGAAGAGTGTCTCAAATTTAGAGGCCCAGTTCTGTAGGCCTCTGCGTGTCATTTTCCGACATAGGGGACAATCCTTTGGCTGGTGGTCTGGGCCAAGGCATTTTAAGCACCAATCATGTGTGTCAGTCACCGAAATGGTGCTGACACAATTTGAACATTTTTTGAAACCACTAGGTGGTTTCTCCATGCCTTCGGTGAGAAGGATATGGTAGGCTTAAGGCCTACAAGAGTGTTGATGCCCATGTTTTTTGGGGGTTTTCTGAGGGAAAAAAAGAAAGAAAGTATCAAAAAAGATTAAGGGAATCAGCGATGTGTGCCAGTGTCAATGGGAAGGCAGAGATGCTATCCACAAAAAAGAGAAAATTAGACTTACCTGTTAATTGTGGTTCCTTGAGAAACTCTAGTTCAGTCCCTCACCTCTGGGTAGTGAATCTCTCTTCCTGCAGCATGGAGACTGGGCATGTCAGAATCGTGACATCACTGTATGTATCCTGCTGGCCTCTCCTACCAGCCCCCAGTGATCTATTGACAAAGCAGACTCAAAGGAGCAACAAATTAGTAGCTATAGTATTAACTTCAAACAATTAACTTTTAACAACTGTACTACTTCCCCATTAACTAAGAGGATAACTCCCTCGCTCCCCTCTTTGAAGAAAATAGCACAGAGGAGAGCAGAAAAAATACAGCGTTCAACTATCTCTGGAATGCCTTTGCCATATCGCCGTTGTCACCCACCACAATAACAGCCACCTGCGGTAGCTGACAAATTCCCGGGCGGGAATCGGGACTGAACTGGAGTTCCTCAAGGAACAACAATTAGCAGGTAAGTCTAATTTCTCTTTCCTTATCGTCCCTCCAGTTCAGTCCCTCACCTCTGGGATGTAACAGAGCAGTAATTATTGGGAGGGACCGGACCGCAAAACCGCAAACCCGAAACAGGCATCCTTCGCCGCCTGAACATCTAGGCGATAGTGTTTACTGAAAGTATGGAGAGAAGACCAAGTGGCTGCTCTGCAAATTTCCACCGGCGGAACCAAACTATGTTCCATCCAAGAAGCTGCTTGCGCTCTAGTAGAATGAGCCCGCAACCCCCACAGGCACCTGACGACCTTGTAAAATATATGCTGACGCTATTGCTTCTCGGACCCATCTGGAAATAGAAGCTTTAGCTACCGCTTCCCCTTTATGCAGCCCCCCCAAAGAGAATAAGCGCTCAGACTTGCGGAAGGACTCCGAGACCTTCAAGTATCGCCGTAGGACCCTCTTTATGTCCAACAGCCGCAAACTACGGTCCGACGTGTCCCCCCCCCCGCAACATCCAATATTGGCAAAGAGATAGATTGATTCATATGAAAAGGTGAAACCACCTTTGGCAGAAATGATGGAACGAGACGCAACACCACCTTTTCCCTAGAAAAGGACAGAAATGGCTCTCGAAAGAACAGCGCCTGCAATTCCAAAATTCGACGTGCCGAACAAATGGCCACCAAAAACACTGTCTTTAAAGTTAAATCCTTGAGTGAAGCTAGATGCAAAGGCTCAAAAGGTTCCCTAGTCAATGCTCCTAGAACCAAGTTGAGATCCCATGAAGGAGAAACCATTCTGCGAGAAGGTCATAAACCGGATACCGCTTTCAAAAAACGTATCACATCGACATGTGACCCCAAAGTAACTCCTTGGACCTTTCCTCGATAACAAGAAATAGTTGCCAGCTGAACCCTTAAGGAACTGGCTGCCAAACCCTTATCAAAACCATTTTGCAAGAAACTCAATACCATAGGCACTGAAACCGTGGTTGGCCGGACTTGACGCTGCGCGCACGAGTCCTCAAAAATACGCCATGCATGTACATATGCTAGAGATGGCGACCTCTTTCTGGCCAAAAGTAAGGTAGCAATCACCGCCTCTGAATAACCTTTCTTCCTTAACCTAGCCCTTTCAATGGCCAAGCCATAAGCGAGAACCGATCCACCTGAGGCATTCGCAGAGGCCCTTGAATCAGAAGATCCGCTGTTATGGGCATTCACCAAGGCTCACCGACCGGCACCACTGCTCCCAACTGTAAAAGACGAGCCAACGTTTCCCGTACCGCAGTGGTTCTTTCTTGCCCTCTGCAAGGAGAGAGGACAAAGGAGTCTACCACCGGACGAGCAAATTCGAGAGCATAACTTTCGCGAATGACCTCCAAGACCCACTGATTGGACATTATCTGGACCCAGGCAGGAAGAAAATCCCGAAGCCGACCCCCTACTGGCTGAATTCCTGCCTGGGCCAGCCTCGCTTCATGGTGGCTTTCTAGGCGCCGCAGAGGAGGGACTAGCAAATCGAAATTCTCGAAAACCTTGACCTCGCGAGGGAAATCTTCCTCTTTGAAAACCTCCCAACCGGGAGGTACGAAAACGCCTGAAGTCTCGAAACTGACCTCGCGACGCTGGCTGAGCCCGACCCTGCTTAGGCTTATCCTCTGGCAAGCGTCCGCCTTTTGATTCACCCAAATCCTTGACCAGCTTGTCAAGATCCTCTCCAAACAACAACTTCCCCTTAAAAGGAAGTTTACTAAGACGCGACTTGGAGGAACCATCCACCACCCAATTTCTTAACCAAAGATAACGGCGGGCGGCTACCAAGGATGCCATACTATTCACTAAGGCTCTGATTAGATCATAGTGGACATCTGCTAAATAAGCCAACCCTGACTCGAGCCGTGTCACATCCATTAAGCGCTCCTGTGCCTGCCCTGCCAGCTGCTGTAAGCGCTGTGACCACCTAAGGCAAGCCCTTGCTACCCAAGCCTCGCAAATAGAAGCTTGCAGCGAAAGAGGATTAACCTCAAAAGCTTGTTTCAATAAGGTGTCCACCTTCCTATCCTGCGCATCCTTCAAAGTCGCACTGCCTTCCACCGGGATGGTCGTCTTCTTTGTGACCGCTGAAACAGCTGCATCTATACGAGGAGAACGAAACATCTCTCTCTCTTGATCAGCCAAGGGGTAAAGCCGATTCATAGACTTAACGCCCCGTAATCCAGCCTCTGGCAAATCCCATTCATCCTGAATCATCTGTTTAACTACTTGGTGAACGGGAAACACAGCCTGAGTCTGGCGCACTGCCTGAATGAGAGGATCCTCTAGACCAGGGGTCACCAACCTGCGGCCCGCGGGCCGCATGCGGCCCACGAGGTCCCTTCGTGCGGCCCGCGAGGCTCTACCACTGTTAACATTGCGTGCGGCCCGCCACACACTGTAGATCAGTGGTCTCAAACACGCGAGAGCATTTTGTGCGGCCCGCGACGCCACGAGTATTGTTTTGCTATTTGTATTCTTTTTCTCTCTCAGCATGATTCCCGGGGCTGCGTGGTGTTGGTCTGCTCACATGACCGAGTCACGAGCCTGTCCTCCACCAATCAGCGACAGGCAGGAGGAGGTGAAGAAGGAGGAGGAGGGGGGGGAGGAGGAGGGGAGGGGGGGCCGGGCCCAAAAGCAGTCTGAGCAGCCACGAGGCACCACGCGCTTTGGAGGATCGCCTGTTTGGAGGATCGCCAGGGTGCACAGCTCTCCGCGGCAGGTAAGGAAGCAGTCTGCCCAGCACCCGGAATTAAGCCAGCCCTGCCTCCCTCAGTCCCTCTCCTCTTCGGCTTTCAGAGCCGCGAAGGGAGAGCTTCTCCCTCGCGACTCTGTTAAGCTCGAGGGGGCAGAGGGGAAATTTCCCATAAGCCTCAGCCGGCTTAACAGAGTCGCGAGGGAACTCTCCCTTCGCGGTTCTAAGCCGAAGAGGAGAGGGACTGAGGCAGGCAGGGAAGCAAACAGGCAGGGAGGGAGGGAGGGAGGGCTGGCTCTGCCGGGCAGGGGAGGGCCCTGCGGGACATGCGATTTTTGCCGCGGCTGATGATGATGGGGGGGGTTTCAGAACTGGTAATGTGCTGTGGGCTGGGGGGTTTAGAACTGGTAATGTGCTGGGGGGGGTCAGAACTGGTAATGGCTCTGACCCCCCCCCCAGCCCACAGCACATTACCAGTTCTGACACCCCCAGCCCCCAGGTAATGTGCTGGGGGGGGGGAGAACTGGTAATGTGCTGTTGGGGGGGGGGGTTTAGAACTAGTAATGTGGTGGGGGGGGGGGGTCAGAACTGGTAATGGTTCTGACCCCCCCCCAGCCCACAGCACATTACCAGTTCTGACCCCCAGCCCACAGCACATTACCAGTTCTGTGCTTTAGTACAAGAAATTAATTTATAATTTTATTTCTACAGTGCTGAGGTATTCTGTGTAATTCCTATTTGACATTGCTACTTGTTCTCTTTTCCCAGTAGGTCATGTATTGTTCTCTGAAATGTATTGATTTAATATTTGCAGTGTTGCCTTTTGATAGGTAGGGTCTGATGCTTTGTGAGTCCTGGTAGTGCTGTTATGATATGCTATGGGTTCTAAATGGGCAGTGTTAGCAGTAGTTCCTAATGTGCCTGGCGGTTGGCACTGGATTATAGTAATATAGAAATTTTCTAGTCTTTCTTTATCCATGCACTCATTATGCAACATTATGCAAATATTTATGCAAATGAGGCCCCTTATGCAAATGAGGCCCCGTGTCTTATGCGGCCCGCGAGGCTCCCGGTAGTCGGCTGTGCGGCCCGCGGCCCTCTGGAGGTTGGTGACCCCTGCTCTAGACCTTCCTCCTCCGCTGGCTGAACCAAAGAAAGATTGAGCGCTTGAAGCGACTCCGTAATGAGCGCTTGAAGCGACTCCGTAATAAGCGCTGTCAGCTCCTCTCTCCGAAACACTCTAATAATTCTCGCCTGATCCTCAAGCTCTTGAATCTCACCTTTCTCAAGCTCTTCCATTCCGGATTCTGGCTCCAAATCAAAGTCTTCCCCGTCCGGCCAATCCGAATCCAGAGACTGATCTTCCAGAGACCGAGCTCTCTTAAGCGGTCTCACTAAACCGCTTCCAATCTCTTCTGAGACTGCTTGCGCTACTGTAGCCCCAGGCAGCAACAGATCTGCAACGGCCACCTGCTGTCGCAAGCAATATGCTTGATGCATTATCAGCACAAAATCTGGGGAAAAGCCTGCGAGGGCCGCCCCAGGTATGCCGGAACAACGGAACTACCTGACCCCGCCAGGCTCTCAACAAGGGGCACGGACGGAGACTCCAGAAGAGACTCCCCCTCCACCGCACTAGGCGGGCCTTGAATCTCTTCACAAGTTTTATCTTGAATCTCCTGCTCCATATTGGGTTGATTCAGCTGTGCAGCCTCGGCAGACCCCAGCATCCGAGACTGCGCCCCTATGCGCCCCACACACCAGACACTGTGGGCGCGAAGGCATTAGCGACCAGATAATATAAAATCACTTCAGTGAAGTAGTAATAAAATCAATAAACTCAAAAATAAAGCTGTTCTCTTTTTTTTGTAATATAGTTGTCTCTCTAAGATATAAAAACCACAGCAAAGGTCATAAGATTAAAATTAAAATAAAACGATTTTTTTTTGGTCCCTTTAAAACCTTAAACAATGCCTCTTATCATAAAAATGAAACCAACATTTACCAGATACCGCATAGGCATAACTAACAAGCTTCAGAAAACTGTGAAATCAAAATTGCCACTATTCAGATAACTTGATCTCTTTAGAAGGACCGCACATATAGTAGTCCTAACTTTAAACAAAAAAACGTATCCGTTAGTTTAGGACTATGTATTCTGGGGTTCATCCTAAATGGACAGGCTGGATGAAAATCCACTTAAAGATATCTGGATAACTTATCCAGATATCTTTAAGCAGCCAGCACCCTGCTGAACATTAATTCTAGTTTTTAATCCGGGCAAATCTGAAACGGAAATTGGTAAGCCATTACATTGCATCACAATTTCAGCTGTTATTACAGTCCATTCACTTACGTCTCACAGACTCTCAGCCCCAGTAGACAGCTCAAAGGTCCAAATTTCCAAAAGGAAATGGTCAATAGTGAAAAAAAAACGGATAAAAGGGAAAACTGAGCACAACAGAAGAGCAATTAGGGGGCAAAACAAAGAAAGGAGCAACGAGATATAGAAACCAGAGGAATATAAAAATACAACATACAGGTAGACCATGTTGCCAAAAAATATACCATAATTGTGAGCTGTTCTCAAGTAGTTTTCCTCTTACAGCCATAATGCAGAAACCTAAATTTTCTTTCTCTTTCTTTTTCACGCCATTGAACACTGCACAAATACAATTTTATCAGTCAGATTTTCAATGTCTTTTTCTAGTTCTTTATGGAAGCTCTTACCTATGAGCTGTGCACTGTCTGAATGAGAAGAGAATGAATGGACAGTAGCAATATGGCACATTAGAAAACCTTCAGTTTAAAACTTGGGCTAATTGCTATTCTGCAATTTACAAAATAAAAATTCATTATCAGAATTAGTAACTAATCAATCCAAGGAGAAATTAGGCCTTACCTGCTAATTTGTTTTCCTTGAGTCCCTCCAGTCCAGTCAAGCGGGTTGTCGCCCCACTCTAGCAGCTGGAAACTGAACATGACAAATCTTTTGTAAAATCACAATAGAAAGGCACTGTGCATCCAATCCAAGATCAGTAATGTACTGCCAAAACAGCCTACAAGAGAGCAAGGTTAAATAACCCAATGCCACCAGAGAATCTGACCACCTTTCCTGATTGCAATCTGAGGTTCTGTGGATTTTCTTTTGTTTTTTTTTCCTGAAACATACGCATCTGTGTGTAGAAGAGCCACCTCCAAACTATAACAACTCCCTCGGAGAGCCCAACTGCTGAACCCCTAAGTCCAACGCTCTCAAACTGCTGCATTCCACCAAGGCGGGTTTGCTTTCCACTTACAGCCAAACGGGAGGATTCTGGACTGGACTGGAGGGACTCGAGGAAAGCAAATTAGCAGGTAAGGCCTAATTTCTCCTTCCATAGCGTTCCTCCAGTCCAGACAAGCAGAATATAACAGAGCAATATTCAGACCAGGGTGGGACCGGCAAGCCCAGCCTCCAACACCCCGGCCCCATCGTGGCTCACCTGCACAACCAGACGATAATGCATCACAAAGGTGTGCAGGGAAAACCAAGTCGCCGCCCAACAAATATCTGCTGGCAGGACTAAACTGAATTCCACCCAGGAGGCTGCATGCACCCTAGTAGAGTGCGTGTGTAAACCCCTTGGCGGAACTCGGCCCTTCAGTAAATACGCTGACGAAATCACCTCCTTCAACCACCAGGTAATCAAAGTCTTGGAGGCCGCTTCACCTTGGAGTAGACCCCTGCAAAGCACAAAAAGGCAGTCAGACTTGTGGAAGGACTGCGTCTGCTTCAGATAACAATGCAGAACAGGCAAACATCCAAAGACTGTAATTGCCAACCCGTCGAGGAATCCACTTGAACCAGGAAGCCCAGTAACATGGCAGGCTGATTGACATGGAAGGCCGACACCACTTAGGAGAAAAAAACGGAACTGGACAAAGAACTACCCTCTTCCTGGAGAGGACCAAGAACGGCTCCCTGCAAGACAGAGCTTGCAACTCTGAAATTCCCCACGCGGAGCAAATGGCCACTAGAAACACTGCTTTCAGTGTGAGATCTTTCATCGTGGCCTCAGTGAGCGGCTCAAACAGAGGCCCCATCAAAGCCAAGAGTACGAGGTTGAGGACGGAGGCTAGGCTGAAGGGAAGTACCCTGTACTGGTAGTGGTCACCCCTGACCACGAATCTTAGGTATTGTCTATGACTAGGATGAATGAGGATGTGAGTATAAGCATCCTTTAGGTCCAAGGAGCATAGCCAATTTCCTTGCTGGAGGTAGGGCAGCAATATTCCAAAGGAAGAGCATTTTGAATTTCTCCCGCACCAGGAATTTGTTCAGGTTTCTCAGGTCCAGGATGGGCCTTAGCCCGCCTGTTCTTTTGGGGACCAGAAAGTACCTGGAGTAAAACCCGTCATCTCAGGTGGTGTGGGGTACGGGCTCCACAACCCAGGCCCGCGAGTTCTTGCATTAGCAGAGCCTGGTGCAGGGGAGACTGAGGAGGCTCCCCAGGGAAGAAGGGTGGAAGTAACTGTTCCAGGTGGAGGAGGTAACCCTCCCTGATCACCTGAAATGCCCATGAGTCTGTGGTGATGAAGGCCCACCTGTGGGCAAAATGGACAGCTGACCCTCAAGGGGAAGAGAGGATATGCTAAGGGCATCAAAACCCACAACCCAGGTTGGGCTGGAGTTGGGGACCCTTGGGCTTGCACGGGCCCTGGCCCGCTCCCCTGCTGAGGGGTCTTGGTGGCCGGGTATGGAGGATAACTTCGACCTTGAGGAGTTCTCTTGTATCCACTGCTCAAGGTCAGATGACTTGGAGCCAGGCCTGGCGTCGAGTGTCAATGTTGGTGGCAGCAACCCTCACACTGGATTCAAAGCTGTCGTAAGTGGCTCGGGATATGTACTTAGAACACTCTCTGACAGACTTCGTAAGAGTCTGGAAGTGCCGAAGGTGATCTCCATCAAGGCCAGCTGCAAAGCCTCCGAGTTTCCTTGGTCAGGTCTCGGAGGAATATGCCGATGTAAAGTTGGTAAGTTTGTATATGGCACGCCAATATTGAGCCTTGGTAGCATTTCTGCCCGAGGGCGTGGGACTCCCTGCCCCGGGACACTGATGAGTGCTTCTTCGGGCTCTTCTGCTAGCACATGGCCGAGTTAACAACCATGGAAGTGTGGGGGAGTTGTGCCTCGCAGAAGCCTCGTCCTCGCTGGACCTGGTACCCAGGTGCTGGCTCACGATCGGCACTGATGCTGGGGTTTCCCACATACTGAGAAGAAGCCAGCTGAAGATGGAGGGGACGGGGACTGTCAGGGTCTCCTTCGGCGATGCCTCATACTGGAGGATGTCGAGCTCCTCTGTATGGTGGTCCTCCTCTGACTTAGTAGTGAGAGAGAGCGCCTGAGCCATGTCCCTGATGAACTCGAGGAATGAAGTGTCCTTGGGTGGGGATTGGCGCCTCATGGCCCATGGAAACAGGTCCGAGGGAAGGTCTTGGTGGGCCCGAGTCTCCGGAGATGTCTCGATATCGGACTCCCAATCCTGAGACCAGGGCATGGCTGGAGCCAGAGGCACTCACCTGCGAGGCCCTCACCCCCGAGGATCGGGAGTGAGAACAAGAGCCTAGCTGAGGATCTGCCCGAGGTGTCTGGCTCTCGGGGATCGCTTTGGCGGCCTGGGGAGTCCTCGACATCGAGGTCTCTGCAGTCTCGAGGTGAGCACCAGCGGGGCCAGGAATCGACACCTGCTGAGGTGATGAACGCAGAAACGCTGCGCTCCAGTGCCAGCATACGAGCTTCCCACTCGGGGGTGGCAGCGATCGACACCGACGTGACTGGGTCAGGTGACGAGGAGAGTGGGCCCTTGACGGGACGGTCCTCGGAAGACCAGGGTCTGTCACTGAAGGCCTCGACCTCAGTGCTGAGTAACTTTCAGGGTGCTCCTGCTCCGACTCCTTGGAGGCCCGTTGGGGGCTGAAGGACCATGCACAGGATTTCCTGTGCTTGTCCTCCTCCCAGGACGAGGCTCTTGAGGTCTTTTTCTTCTTACGCTCTCACTCTGGGGACTCTTGCTCAGATTGCCTGCAAGCCCGCTCTGGATCCACGGGGGCCTTATGTGACTCCAAGCAGCTCTGGATGGTCTTTGCACAGGGAGCATTCTTCTGGGTCATAGTCGGTGCTCAGACACTGGAGGCAACAGTCGTGAGTATTGGTGAGGGACATGTTCCTGGAACACTGATCACATTTATTAGAAAACGGTGGCCATTGGGGCGACAAGGACCCCAGCAAGACCTTTGATGTGGCCAGCGGCTAGAAAAAGGCACGAAAGCACTGACGGAAAAGAACCTAAGTAAAAAGGTCCTGAGGCTCGATGCCGGGGCAGTTGGGCTCGGAGGCGGGAAAGGAACTGGTGCAAGCCAGAAAAGGTACGAAACGTATGAGAAAATCAACTTTTTTCCAGGGGAATAAGATGAACGTCTGTAGGACTCCGTGGAAAAAGGGAGACTGACCAAGATGTCATCCTTGGGTGGGAAGGGGATTACGCATGCATAATGGAATCTGCCAAAGGCTTTCTTTGAAAGCTGGGGAGATTTATTAATTTTTATTTATTTATTTATTTAACAGGTCTTCTATACCGCCTTATCATACATTCAAGGCGGTTTACATGGAACAGTTTTAGCAACAAACTTTACATCGAACAGGGTTATTCAACTTGGAGTTAAATTAGGGGTAGAACAAGCAATTAACAATTGCTAACTATATACAGGATCTGTAGTAGTGTTTTATGGTCCATTTTGTTATTAGTCATCATCTTTTGTGGTAGTTCCATAGTATTCTAGGAAAAGGTGCATTTTTAATGCTCTTCTAAAGTCCACTAGTTCTTTGAGTTCACGTGTTGATGCGAGGAGGGCATTCCACAGCTGTGGTGCAAACAGGGAGAAGGCTCTCTTGCAGGTGGATTAGTTTGCTTTCCTGAAGTTTATTGGGGTCTCTAGGATGTTGTCTGCTCCTCCTCTTGTTCTAGTTGGGCGTGTCTTCCTGATTAGTGGCTGGAGGGTTGCCGGTGAGAGGTTGTTTAATGTTTTAAAGATTATTATTATGTTTTTGTACTTGGTGCGTACATCAACAGGGAGCCAGTGTAGTTGATGGAGCGTGGGGGTTATGTGTTTGTATTTTGCTGTTCCGGTGATGATTCTGGCAGCAGTGTTTTGTACCAGCTGTAGGGGGAGGGCCGTTTTCTTTGGAAGTCCTTGATAAATTGCATTATAGAAATCTAATATAGGCATTATTATGGCTTGACATACAGTTCAGAAATCATTGTCGGTGAGCAGTGGTTTGAGGTTGCGTAACATTCTGAGTTTGTGGTAGGCTGATCTGGTTGTCTTTTTGATGTGAAGCTGGAAGCTGAGTTGCTGGTCAAAGGTGACTCCAAGGTATTTGACCTCTCGTTTGTTGCTTATTTTATGGTCAAAGATTTTTATTGAGTCCGGTGGTGAGAAAGTAGTGCTCCTTGTGATCGTTGCTAGGTAGTTCCACATTACCCTCAGATACACCCACCAAACATAATACGTGATACCTGCTCCGTTAACAACCGATCCTAGCCCGTTGTTCTAACCCTACCTGCTTCACGACCCACATGCACACTTACGACTGTACTCCTTTGACTATTACACTCCCTATTTGCTATACTACATCCTGTATACCGCCTGTGTCCCCTGTACTGCCTGACTCCATACAGTACTGCATCGCTGTACCATTGCGCTACCATATTGTCCCATCCCAATAGCACACTCTTTACCCATGCATGATTACATCGCATTTGACTGCTTTACTGCTTGCCCGACTGTGCTATACCCCTGTGCCCCTGACTGTGCCCACGATTGCACTATAATGTTTGCATATGCCTATGCTATACCGCATGCCCATGATTGTGCTGCTTAAATGGCTATACTGCTCTGCCCATGACTGTACTACTTAGATTGACATACTGAATTGCCCATATTTGTGCTCTTTAAAATTGCGATACTGCTTTACCTATGTTTGTGCTGCTTGACGGCTACACTGTGCTACCCGTGATTGTGCTGCTTATATTGATACACTGTGCTATCCATGATTGGGCTGCTTATACTGCTATACTACGCTACCCATGATTGTGCTGCTTATACTGCTATACTGCCTTGCCCATCCATTATTGCTCTGTTCAGACTAAGGTGTCGACACCACTTGCACACTTTACAGTTACAATACTACTACAACTACACCACAAGTAAACGAAATACCAAGTTTCATACATGAGCTGAGACTCAACATGGCACTCACAGGCTTTTACATAGCAGCATTATATCTCCTAACAGCTTGGCTAGGCAATGCTACTGCATTTGCCCCTCAACATAGTCAAATACCCATCCTTCAAAGCCACAGGAGGAGGTGGACAAGCACTCCCCACCACCCATTTGGCGGTGATATACACCCTCACCAACCCCGCTTATTACATATAGCAATACAACATAATTTGTGAGTTCATAAAGAAATATCTTCCTACCAGCAGAACATTAAGTGTGCCCTCATAAACGCATGGTCAATACGTAAGAAATGGCCAGTCATTGCAGACATAATTTCCCTCCATTGCCTAGACATTCTCTTCATAACTGAGACATGGCTATCAAATGATAACGTACTCATCAACCAGCTCCTACCCAATGGCTTCTCAGTACACACATGTCACAGAAGCGGTAAACGAGGAGGTGGTGTTCTCGCTATCACCAAAACCGATCTCCATTTCCACCTGAGCAATACAACCAACGCAATACACATAGACGCAATCACCATTACCAATAAACATTGCTCCTTCAACCTGATATACAGGGCCCCATCCACAGACTCCGATTCCCTTGCAACATTAATTGAGCTTGCATCCAACTCACAATCACCAAGCACACCAAGCTGGGTTGTAGGCGATTTCAATTTACCATCCTTGCACGACGCACAGGCCTCATCTTTCCTGGATGCCTTCGAAGAACTAGGATACACACAACTCATTGATGAGCCCACCCATGCTAAAGGTAGGACACTGGACCTTGTTTTTGCCCCCCCAACTGCCTTTAAAACAAACACCACCATACTGTCCACTACTGCAGTCCCCTGGTCAGACCACATGTTAATCATGTTCCAAATATCTCTACCCAACAAACTCCAAAAGAGTGTTAAGGCCAGCAGCCTCAAAACAGCTCCACGCAGGTTCATAGCCTTTGACAAAGACCAAATCTTAAACCATACCCGTACACTCTTTGACCTAACATCCCACGACCCTGAAGTGTTAGTTTCCACTTGGAATGAAAACTTCAGTTCCATTGCATTACGACCACCATCAAACAAGCCTACCAAGAAGAGAACAGCAGCAGCTTGGTACTCCACAGAGCTTAGAACGTCACTCTTCTGCTTTAGAAAACTAGAAAGACGCTGGCGCCGTACTCACTCCACAGAGGACCTAAGGACATACAACACTCAACTAGAAAAACACTACCAAGCACTATCTGAAAGCATGAGGAGATTCCACACTGACACTCTAAAGCGGTCCCTAAACAAGCCACACGACCTCTTCACCATGGTAAAGAACCTAGCAAAAGAGCCAGTACCAGAGCAACCTAGTCAAATCCACCCTCAAGCCTTCGCTGACTACTTAAAAGCAAAACTGTGCCAAACTAATAAGTCCCCCACACATACCATGGCACTCGAGCCAAGATCCTCAGCCCGACTGTCTGCCTTCTCTAAGCCATCTGCCAAACACATTGAGGACATAATTGCTGGAATGAACACAATAACCGCACAAACGGACCCTTGCCCGGTGTCCTGGATAAAAGAGTTACGACCGACAGTCAGCCCTTTAATAGCAAAGCTAATGGACTGCTCATACACGACAGGCACCTTTCCCCAATCCCTCAAACGTACCTCAATCAGGCCACTCCTCAAAAACAACAAACTGGACCCTAAGAAGCCCGACTCGTATAGACCGATATCCAGCATACCACTGTTGACGAAAATCGTCGAGAAAGACGTCCAAGGACAAATTCAAGATCATATTGACGCCTCCGCACCACTTGATCCATGTCAGCACAGCTTCAGAACTGCACATGGGGTCGAAACTCTCCTCACCATCCTCTTCAGTACCATAATTGCAGGAATTGACAGCATACGCCGAGGGTACGTACTCATATTCTTGGATATAGCGGCGGCCTTTGATTCTGTTTCCCATGACATCCTCCTACACCGCCTCAGAGAGAAGGGGATTTGTGACTTAGCACTCGAATGGTGCAAGTCATATCTCTCGGATAGATGGCAACACGTAAGATCAGATGAAGCAACATCAGAACCTTTCCACCAGAGCCAAGGGGTCCCACAAGGATCCTCTCTATCTGCGCTGTTGTTTAATATTTATATGCAACCAATCTGCGAGATCGTCCAGTCCTTCAAGGTGGAATGCCTGTTATACGCAGACGACATGCTCCTATATATGCCTTTTGCAATGGAGAACCCCGAACTCTCACCGCTCACGGACTGTTTCAACGCAGTATCCAGTTGGCTCCAATCACAAAACCTGCGAATCCAACATAAGAAAACCAAAGTCCTTTTCGTCACCAGAGATCCGAAATTCATCACACCACCGTGCTTAAAGGTCTTAGATGCAGAACTACTTACCAAACCCTCTATTAGATATCTAGGAGTCACACTTGACCAGCGACTCGACATGAAAACCCATATAGGCAATGTAGCAAGAGCGATATACCATAAAATCCGATCACTTAAGACACATACGCACCTTACTGGAACCTGGCGACTTCCGCACAGTATACCAAACCTTAATCATACCGCATCTTGACTATGCAAACGCCATACTCCACGGTCTTCCACAATCCACGCTACACCCTTTACAGCTTGTAATAAACTCTGCTGCAAGAGTGCTCCAGGGCGCTTCCAAGTGGGAACACATTACAACCATCCTTAAACAACTCCACTGGCTCCCCATAAAAGGCAGAATTATGTTCTGACCATAATTCTGACCTTCAAGATCATAAATAAGCTCGCCCCACCAGCCCTAGCAGACCTCATTCAGATAACCCCCCTGAACAGACCTAGAAGATCCCCTGAGGACAACAAACTAATAGTCCCAAGAGAAACAACCAAGTGTTGCCAGACAACAGTGAACAGGGCTTTCAAATTCTCGGCACCAAAATGCTGGAACAGCCTCCCTCCTAGTATACGGGCAATAATTAATTTAACGCAGTTTAGGAAAGCTCTGAAAATACCACCTTTTCCTCGAGCATTACCCGGATGACAGCACCTCAAATGCCTCATCAGTAAACTAACCACTTCAAACAGACATTCAACCTGCTCTTTCTGTACAGTTGTAAATAGTTACCCCCCCTTGTTATCTATCCAAGTTCTGTTGCCTGTTAATTGTAAACACAAATCAAAAGTTTTGAGATGTGTATTTAACTGGTTCTATGTAAACCGCACTGATGGAAAATAGCACGGTATATAAGTGCATGTAATAAATAAATAAATAAAAATGTGCATCAGTTTAGATTTTTTGTAATTTATGAAAAGGCTTTGATTGTTGAGCCATTCTGACATTGATTCCAAGCATTCTGTGATTTGCGAGTAGTCTGGATGTTTGATGTTTATGGGAGTGAATATCATGATGTTGTCTGCGTATATTCTGTAATGCATGTTGAATTGTTTGAAAATGCTGCATATTGGCTGTATGCAGACATTGAATAGTATAGCCGAGAGAGCTGAGCCTTGTGGGACCCCTTGGTGTTGGGTGAAAGGTTCAGACTGTTGGGTTTTGCTTCTTACTTGCTGTGTACGTTGGGAAAGGTATGAGAAGGACCAATCCAGGACTGTGCCGCTTATCCCCACGTCTTTGAGTCTTTGCAGCAGGGTATTGTGATTTACTGAGTCGAATGCAGCAGTGATGTCTATGAAGCATAGTACAAAGCCTACTACTACTACTATTGAGCATTTAAATAGCGCTACCAGCCGTATGCAGCACTGTACAGACATGTAGGAGACAGTCCCTGCTCGTCAGAGCATACAATCTAATCAAGACAAAACATTGAGCTAATAATCTAGCCAGCTGTCAATGGTCTTCTCCTTGAGCAGTTACAACTATCTAATTCTTTTATACAAATGCTCAAATCTATCTATATAGAACCCACTCTCAAAGGTTTTAACTATCCTTTCTTTCACACAATACTACCGATCACAGTTACTTATCACTTAATTTGTTCTTTTGTATAGCGTCGGAGTTTGGAGTCGAGAGGAGACAGAAATTCATGCTCATACTTGTGATGTTTTCAGTCTTGATCATAAAAAAGTCGGAGGTCATTGATGCAATGCAAACACTAAAGTTGGACATTTCAAGGTCCAAAAAGTTGTGTTCAGATAAGTCTGAGACCTCTGACGCTATACAAAAGAACAAAATAAATGATAAGTAACTGTGATCGGTAGTATTGTGTGAAAGAAAGGATAGTTAAAACCTTTGAGAGTGGGTTCTATATAGATAGATTTGAGCATTTGTATAAAAGAATTAGATAGTACTAATCTAGCCAGGAAAAAACACAGAGCTACCAATTGGGTCAAGACAAGAACACAGAGCTACCAATCTAGACAAGACAAAACACAGAGCTACCAATCTAGTCAAGACAGCTACCAATCTAGTCACGACAGAACACAGAGCTACCAAGCTAGTCAAGACAAAGCACAGAGCTACCAATCTAGTAAAGACAAAACAGAAGTCAAGATCTGAAAGCAACAGTGAAGAGGTAGGTTTTCAACCTGGTTTTGAAGAGGGCAAGAGAGGGTGCCTGGCGAACAGACAAAGGTAGCTTGTTCCAGGCGTAAGGCGCAGCAAGGTAAAAGGAGCGAAGTCTGGAGTTGGCAGTAGGCGTGGAGGGCAGGGCATGGATAGAAGTAGTTTGTTATTAGAGCGGAGTTCACGAGAGGGGTTGAAAGGAGAGATAAGAGATGAAAGGTACTGAGGAGCTGCAGAGTGAATGCAGATATAGGTCGGGGGAGAAGTTTGAACTGGATGCGGAAGCGGATAGGGAGCCAGTGAAGTGACTTGAGAAGGAGTAATGTGGGTATGGCGAGGCTGGTGGAAGATTAGTCGCGCAACAGAATGTTGAATAGATTGAAGGGGAAAGAGATGATTCAGAGGGAGACCAGCAAGGAGTAGGTTGCAGTAGTCAAGACGAGAGGTGATTAAGGAGTGGATAAGCATTTTAGTAGTGTGTTCGGAAAGGAAGGGACGGATTTTGCTAATGTTGTAGAGAAAGAAACAGCAGGTCTTGGCTACGAGTTGGATATGAGTGGAGAAGGAGAGAGAGGAGTCAAAGATAACCCCCAGATTGCGGGCCGAGGAAACAGGGAGGATAGAGTAGTTACTCACCTGTAACAGGTGTTCTCCAGGAGCAGCAGGAATCAGTCCTCACATATGGGTGTCATCGGCGCCGATGAAGCCCCAGCGGAGCATTTCCCCAGCTTTCTATGAAAGCCTTTGGGAATGCAGGCACGCATGCGCGGTTCCCTTCCCGCCTAAAGGTGCCATCTTACCTCAGTCAAATGACATAGCTAAGAACAGCACACAAAAATGAAAAATAAACTATGTACAACTGCAACTCCAAGGGGAGGAGGGAGGGCTGTGAGGATTGATTCCTGCTGCTCCTGGAGAATACCTGTTACAGGTGAGTAACTACTCTTTCTCCAGGACCAAGCAGGACGTCAGTCCTAACATATGGGTGATTCCCAAGCTCTGGGCTACCGAGGAACCCAGGCTGAACAAGATACCTCCCTCTAGTCTCAGCAGCAAAGAAAGGCTTTTCAAGGACAAAACCTCCACCGGTAGCCCAACAGATGGCAGGAGGGCAGGAGTTGCCTAAACCTCAAAGAGATTCCGGAGTACCGCTTGGCCAAAAGCACTGTCCCTACGGGACTCCCTCTCCAAGGAGTAATGGGCTGCAAAAGTCTGGCTTGAAGACCAAGCTGCAGTCCTGCAGATGTCTACCAAGGGCACAGAGCGGAGATGAGCCACTGAGGCAGCCATTGCCCTGACACGGTGGGCCGTAACCCGACCCTGCAAAGGAAGGTCAGCCGCCTTATAAGCCCAGTCAGCTACCCAGATGGACAAGGTACGCTTGGACACAGCCAACCCCAACTTATTGGGGTCAAAGGAGATGAAGAGCTGAGTAGCCCTTCTATGCCCCTGCGTACAGTCAAGGTAGAAGGATAAGGCCCTCCTACAGTCCAGGGTATGCAGGACTGCTTCATCCGGGCTTGCATGAGGCCTAGGGAAGAATGTTGGTTGAGGTGGAAAGAGGAGACAACCTTAGGGAGGAACTTTGGATGAGTCCTAAGGACTACCCTGTTCCTATAAATCCTGGTGTAAGGCCTATCACAGACCAGGGCCTGAAACTCACTTACTCGCCTGGCCGAGGTAAGGGCTATCAGGAAGAGTGTCTTCCAGGAGAGGAAGCGTAGTGGACAAGTAGCCATCGGCTCAAAAGGTGGGCGAGTCTGTTGCTGCAAGACCACATTCAGCTCCCACTCAGGGGCAGGAGGACAGATGGGAGGCTTGAGCAAAAGCAAGCCCCTAAGAAAGCGGGACACCAAGGGGTGACCAGACAGAGAATGGCCCTCCACCAAAGAGTGGTGAGCTGCTAGAGCTGAGAGGTGGACCCGAACAGAATTTGATTTAAGGCCTTGATTTGACAAGTGCAGTAAGTACTGAAGGACTACTGGCACAGTACAGGAGAAAGGATCAACTGTACGTAGTTGACACCACACAGAAAACCTTTTCCATTTGAGAGCATAGGTTTTCCTAGCGGACTGTTTCCTAGAGGCTAGGGGACAACCTCCTCAACATCCTGAGGCAGGCCCCAGGGAGCCAAGACTACCCTTGCAGCCTCCAGGCCATCAAATTGAGAGCTTTGAGATTGGGGTGCAGAAGGGAACCCTGCTCCTGTGAGAGAAGGTCGGGTTGCAACCCCAGAGGTAGTGGAGGATCCACCGCCAGTTAAAGTAGAAGAGGAAACCAAGGCTGTCTCGGCCATCTGGGAGCCACCAGCAGGACCGAGGCCTTGCCCTGAAGAATCTTGAAGAGAGTTCGGGCCACCAAGGGCGTGGGAGGAAACGCATACAGGAGACCAGGAGATCAGAAAAGCATCCGCTGCTATCCGCAGAGGATGCAGTTGCCTGGAGCAGAACTTTGGCAGCTGCTTGTTCATGGGGCTGGCAAAGAGATCCAGCAAAGGGAGACCCCATTTCAGGAAGATCTTCTGAGCTACTGAAGGATGCAGCTGCCACTCTTGGGGCTGCAGTATTCTGCTTAATCTGTCTGCCAGGTAGTTGTCCCGGCCCGGAAGGTACACAGCCCTGAGGAACATGTTGTGCTTGAGGGCAAAAGAACAAAGGTCCTGAGCTTCCCGATAAAGGATCCTGGACCCAGTTCCGCCCTGTTTGTTCACATAAAACATGGCAACTTGGTTGTCTGTCTGAATCAGGACAGACTGATGAGCCAGGGTAGGACTAAAAGCACTGAGTGCTAACCGAATAGCTCGGAGCTCGAGAAGATTGATTTGCTGTGCAGTTTCCCAGGGGGACCACAGGCCCTGGGTGCACTTGCCCAGACAATGAGCACCCCAGCCTTGCAGGGAGGCATCCGTGGTCACCACTACTGTGTACCCTGGAATCTGAAAAGGCACCCCCTTCAGTAGATTGGGTGGGTGTAGCCACCAGTTGAGGGAGTTCAGAAATTGTCTGGACACCCTTTATCCTGTCTCTGAGGCTGCCTGTGGCCTGTGACCACTGAGACCGAAGGCACCACTGTGCAGGCCTCATATGTAGCCTGGCATTGGGGGTCACATGTACTGTCAAAGCCATGTGGCCTAGAAGCCTCAGGCAGAGTCTGGCAGAGACCAGGGACCGGCTGAGAAACTGATTTGCCAAGGCCATTAACCTTTGGGCCCTGTCTACTGGCAAGAAAGCTTTTGCCAGCAGAGTGTCCAGCCTTGCCCCTATGAACTCCACGTTTTGGGAGGGGAGCAAAGTGGACTTTGAGAAGTTTATGACAAACCCCAGACTTTGTAGAAGAGCAATAGTCCTGAGGGTGGCTTGTTTGGCCTCCTGGCATGTCTGACCCCTGATGAGCCAGTCGTCCAGATAGGGGAAGACAAAGATTCCCTGATTTCTCAGGTAGGTCGCCACCACTGCTAGGCACTTTGTAAAGACTCTGGGGGCGTAGGTGAGGCCGAAAGGCAGCACTCTGTACTGATAATGGTTTCCTCCCACAATGAACCTGAGGTACTTTCTGTGGTCTGGATGAATGAGGCTGTGAGTGTACGCATCCTTCAGATCTAAGGAGCATAGCCAATCTCTCTGCTGGAGATAGGGCAGAAGTGTCCCAAGAGTAAGCATCTTGAATTTCTCCTTCACTAGGAACTTGTTGAGGTTCCTGAGGTCCAGAATGGGTCGAAGGCCACCGGTTCTTTTGGGCACCAGGAAATACTTGGAGTAGAAACCGTGACCTTACAAGTGGGGAGGCACAGGCTCCACCGCACTGTCCACCAACAGACCATGAAGCTCTTGGAGAAGAAGGTCTGTGTGCAGGGGAGGCCTTGGAGACTCCCCTGGAAAATATGGTGGAGGCAGTTGGTGAAAATGGAGGGCATAGCCCCTGTGGACTATCTCCAGCACTCAACTGTCCCCGGTAATAAGGGGCCACTGGTGGGCAAAGAGGGCGAGGCAACCTCCTGTGCAGGGTTGGGAGAGCAGTGGAGGAGAGGCTACGCTCAAGGAGTCAAAAACCCCCACCCTGCTGAGCGGTAGCAGGTGCCTGAGGCTTGGGGGTCCTCTGCCTATGGGGCCCATTACCCTGGCCCTTGGCTTTCTGACCCTGGAGGGCAGCTTGGGCAGCCTGATAGTGCAGGTACTGTTTGTAGGCAGTGCCCTTCCTCGGGTAAAAGGGCTTTTTACCCGAGCCCTTCTTTTTATGAGAAGGGGCAGAGGTCTTCCTCGACAGCCTTGTCCGTGTGAGGTGATCAGTTTCGAGCTGAGCGGCCTTCTCGGTCATGGGCTTGCCAAGAAGGTTATCACCTCGGCAAGGGACATCGACCAACTTGTCCTGAACCCATGGCTTGAGGTCAGATGACTGCAGCCATGCCTGGCGTCGAGCCGCGATGCCGGCTGCCGCAACACGGGCCGAAGCCTCGAAGCCATCGTAGGCGGCGCGGGACATGAACTTCGAGCAGTCCCGAATCCCCGAGGACAAGGACTTAAATCTCTGCAAGGGTTCCCCGGAGAGACCAGCAGAGAACCCGGCCAAATTCCTTGGCCAGATCCCGCAAGTACATGCCCATGTACAGCTGGTAGGACTGGACACGGCAAGCATCGAGCCCTGGAAGCACTTTCTACCGACGCCATCGAAGTTCCGGGCCTCCCTGCCAGGGGGCACCCCGGAGTGCATCTTCTGGCTCTTCAGACGATGCATGGCCGATTCCACAACCATAGAATGGTGTGGTAGCTGTGCCTTTTGAAAAACAGGGCTCTTCCGGAGTCGATAGATCGAGTCGACTCGCTTGCTTAGAACCGGCGCCGAGGCAGGTGCCTCCCACATACGGAAGAGGAGCCGTTCCAGCATCGGAGGAACCGGAACAGTAAAGGCCTCCGGAGGAGGAGAGTCATACTGTAGGGCCTCGAGCTCTTCAGCTCGAGGCTCCTCCTCGGGGTCCGCCGGAATCGCCAAGGCAGCGACCATATACCGGACGAACTCTGAGAACCGAGTGTCCTCTGGGGGGGACCTACTCCGGGGCTCAGACGGCGGTGAGTCCGAAGGGACGCACCGAGTCTTGAAGGTATCAGGAGACTCCTCGTCCTCCGTCTCCCAAGTCGACTCGTCCGAGAAGGAGTCAGGGTCCGACCCCACGGGGCCCTGGAGCACCCGCCCCTACGCCGGAGGAACCGGCATCGATGCCCTCAGTCCCGAACGGGAGGTCGAGGGAGACCGCGACCGAGGTCGACTCCGAGCCACAATGGACTAGAATATTGACTCGGTCTCCGGGGTCGACTTCGAAGTCGATGCCCCGGTGGTCGGGGCAGATGCACCAGACAGGCTGGCCATCAGTGCCCGCTGCTGCTCCATGAAGGCAGACAATCTGCTCTCCAAGGCTGTCATCCTGAAACTCAGCTCGGGAGATGCAGCAGCCACCGATTCGGGCCCCGGCGGCGGCTCCCTGGGAGGAGAGTCCTCGAGGACTACGGGGCTTATGTGTCCAGCAGACTCCGGCTCCACGCGAGGAACTTTTGCAGGCTTCTCGTGTTCCACGGGCCCGGGTCGATGGTCGTGGGTCTTAGACCTGGCCCTCGAGGAGCCAGGGACCTCCTCCGACGATGCCCTCGCGAGCCGCTTCTTCCTCTTGCGTTCCCGGTTGGGGGACCCCCTGTCTGAGGAGCTTCGACGGCGCTCAGGATCGGAATCCCGAGATGTCGAGGCCTCAGACGAGGTCCGGGCCCGGCCGGAGGCTGAGTCTGAGAAAAGCCTTTCTTTTTGCTGCTGGCAACTTCGGAGTGCCTTGTAAGACATCTTTCCACATGGCCCGCACGACTTAGGGTCGTGGTCGGGGCCGAGACACCGAAGGCAGCAGTCGTGTGTGTCGGTGAGAGACATAAGTTTCTTACACCGATCACACTTTTTAAAACCACTGGAAGCCATCGGGGAAAAAAGAGTCCCCATGAGGTCAAAGGACCGGCCTTCCAGGGAAAAATGGAAGCGAACGCCAGCCACGAAGGGCAAAAACCAAAAAAGAAGAATCGGGCTCGATACCGGTGTACTGAACCCGGCGGGAGGGGAACCGGCGTCGAACCGGGAGAAAAAATAACGAAAATCGCCGAAAAAATCTAATTTTAACTGGGAGAACAGGACACACGTCCGGTGGGCTTCACGGAAAAAAAGAGACTGAGGTAAGATGGCACCTTTAGGCGGGAAGGGAACCGCGCATGTGTGCCTGCATTCCCAAAGGCTTTCATAGAAAGCTGGGGAAATGCTCCACTGGGGCTTCATCGGCACCGATGACACCCATATGTGAGGACTGACTTCCTGCTTGGTCCTGGAGAAAACAGCGTTATCCACACAGACAGAGGGGAGGTTTTGGGGGAAAGATAAGGAGTTCGGTCTTGGACATGTTCAATTTCAGGCGGTGGTGAGACATCCAGGCAACGATGTCAGAAGGCAGGCAGAGATCCTGGTCTGGATTGCCGGAGAGATTACAGGCGTAGAGAGATAAATTTGGAAGTCATCGGCATAGAGGTGGTACTGAAAGTCATGGGAAGAGATAAGCGCACCAAGAGACTGGGTATAGAAGGAGAAAAGGAGCTGTCCCAGGACGGAACCCTGGGGTACACTAACTGTTAGCGGGGTAGCAGAGGAGGAGGAGCCACCAGAACACACACTGAAAGAGCGATGGGAGAGGTAGGAGGAGAACCAGGATAGTACAGAGCCCCTAAGACCACGTGAAGAAAAGGTATCGAGGAGAAGGTTGTGGTCAGCAGTGTCAAAAGCAGCAGAGAGGTCAAGAAGGATGAGGACAGAGTAGAGGCCCTTGGATTTTGCCAGGAAGAAGTCACTGGAGACTTTGGTAAGAGCCGCTTCAGTAGAGTGTAAGGGACGAAAGCCAGACTGTAAAGGATCTAGGAGGGCATGAGAGGAGAGGAAGTCGAGGCAGCGGCGGTGGACCGCACGCTCAAGTAATTTAGAGAAAAAGGGAAGGAGAGAGATGGGTCGATACTTAGAAGGACAGGTGGGATCAAGTGAGGGTTTCTTGAGGGGTGTGACCACAGCATGCTTGAAGTCTGCAGGGAAGGTTGCAGTGGAGAGCGATAGGTTGAGAATATGAGAGATGGAAGGGACAACGGTGGAGGAGATGGGGCTTAGGAGACGGGTGGGGATAGGATCAGAGTAAGAAAGAAGGAGTGCAGTTTCTTCCTAAGAGACCACAGGGAAGGAAGAGGGTAGCAGAGGTAGGGGGGAGAGTTGGGAGTGAGGAGGGGTAGGAGAGGTAGTGGGGAATTGGTGATCTTATGGATTTTTTTCATGGAAGTAGTCAGCCAGGGTTTGGGCAGGAAGGGAGGAAGGGATCAGAGGCGGAGGCACCTTGAGGAGAGAGCTGAGTATTAAAGAGACGGCGAGGATCGGAGGCAAGAGAGTTAGTCAGATGGACGTAGTAGTCTTGCTTGGCAAGAGCTATGGCTGATTGGAAAGAGACAAGCATGAATTTGAAGTGAAGGTGGTCAGCACGGGAGCGGGATTGGAGCCAAACACGCTCGGCAGAGCGGGCACAGGAACGTAGATAGCGGGTAGTGGATGTGAGCCAGGGCTGGGGTATAGAACGCCTCATAGGACGTGGGGTGGGCAGAGCAAAAGCATCCAGGGCCAAGGAGAGTGCAGCATTATAGGAGGTTACTGCCTCGTCAATGGATTTAGATGACAAAGTGGAAGAAAGAGGTGAGGAAATGGTGGAAGAGAGAGCTAAGGGATCAATAGCATGAAGGTTTCTAAATAGGCTGGTAGAGACAGGACGAGGCTGAGGAGGAGGAGGATGATGAATATTAAGACTTAAGAGGTGATGGTCAGATAAGGGAAGAACTGAGTTACAGAATTTCGAGGGTAAGCAGTTAGAGAAGAATATCAGGTCCAGACAGTGGCCATGCTGGTGAGTGGGGGCAGTGGAGCAGAGTTGGAGGTCGAACGAGGAGGTAAGGGAGAGGAGCTTTAAAGCATGAGGATCAGGGGGATTATCAACATGAATGTTAAAGTCCCCAAGAATAAGAGTGGGGGAGGAGGGGTCTAGAAAGACGGATAGCCATGAGTCAAAGTCAGTGAGAAAGGTAGAAGCAGACTTGTCAGGAGGACGATAAATAACAGCTACCTGGAGAGAAAGTGGAGTGAATAGGCAGATGGAATAGACTTCAAAGGAGAGAGAGGAATGAGACTGAGGTAGGATGAGGGGTTGGAATTGGCAAGAGGGAGAAAGTAGAAGCCCAACACCACTGCCACGGCCAGTGGGACGAGGCATGTGGGAGAACTGAAAGCCCCCATGACAGAGAGCGGCCGTAGATACGGTCTCATCAGGGAGAAGCCAGGTCTCAGTGAGAGCAAGGAGGTGTAGGGCATTAGAGATAAAAAGGTTTGAGTAAAAGCAAGTTTGTTAGAGACAGAGTGTGCGTTCCACAAGGCACATGAGAAGGGGAGAGTGGAAGGGGAGAGGAGAGGGATATGGATAAGGTTAGACAAGTTACGTGAAGGCCTCTTCTCAGAGTGAGAGATAAATCTAGGGGGGTCAGGATTGGGGTTGATATGGATAAGGTTAGACAAGTTACGTGAAGGCCTCTTCTCAGCGTGAGAGATAAATCTAGGGGGGCCAGGATTGGGGTTGATATAAGCCATGATGTATATTGTCCATGCCTGTTATAAGGTGTCCAAGAGAGATGTAATAAGTGTCCCTACGCTGTGGTTTTGTTTGAAGCCGTATTGGTGGGGGTCCAGTGGGACATAGGTATCTATGTGGTCTTGTAGTTGATGCTGTACACATTTTTCAATTATCTTGGTTATGAAGGTGAGGCTGGATATTGGTTGGTAGGAGTTTGGTTCAGTTTTGTCAAGGTTGTTATTCTTAAGGATTGGTCTGATGGATTCTCTCTTGAGTTGTTGGGGGAGGTATCCCTGAGTTAGTGAGGCTTCAACAATCATTTGTAGATGGGGCGTTAGGTATTCTTTTGCTCCGCGCAGGGCTCTGTTGGCATTGACGTCATCCATATGCGAGGACTGACTTTCTGCTTGTTCCTGGAGAAGATGAGACTGTCCGCCACCAATGCAGCTAGTGTGCGACAGTTGCGTCTCACGTGCCAATCCTCAAAAATCTGCCATGTCCGAACGTACGCCAGAGAAGTTGATTTCTTGCGAGTCTTCAGCAATGTAGCAATAACCTTTGCCAAATAGCGTTTCTTCCTTAAACTAATCCTCTTAAGAGCCAGTCCGAAAGTGAGAACTGCTCCACCTGTGGCATGAGTATGTGACCCTGTGCTAGCAGAATGGCCTGTGCCGGCAGTTGCCAATGCGCCGTGGTTGTGAGCCATCGTAAGTCCGCATACCATGGGCGCAGAGGCCAATCCAGGGCAATCAAGATGACCTGGCCCCTGTGTGCCTCTATCCTTTGAAGGAGTCAGCCTATGAGAGCCCAGGGCAGAAACACATACAGCAGGCACTCCGTTGATCAGGGCTGTGTCAGGGCATCCAGTTCTTCTGACATCTGCTCACAACAGTGGCTGAAGAACTGTGGTGCCTTGGCATTGTCTGTGGTCGCCATCTGAACCATGACGGGTGTCCCCCACTGCTGTACTATACTTCAGAAGGCCGCGTCCTCAAGTAATCGCTCACTTGGATCCAGACAATGACAGCTGAAATAGTTGGCTTACACATTCTCTATGCCAGCCATGTGTGCCGCTGATAGAGCCAGAAGTGAGTCTACACTCAACTCAAGAGTGGACCAACTTCTTCCACTACAGAACACTGCCTGTCCTGGCGACCGATGTAAGCTACCACTGTTAGATAAACTGAAGACTGATCTAATCTACCACTATTAGATAAACTGAAGAGTAGCAAATCACCTGGGCCGGATGGTATACATCCAAGGGTGTTGAAAGAACTGAAATATGAGATAGCAGACCTGCTATTAGTAATCTGTGAACTTTCATTAAAATCATCTGTAATACCTGAAGATTGGAGGATCGCCAATGTAACGCCAATTTTTAAAAAGGGTTCCAGGGGTGATCCGGGAAACTACAGACTGGTGAGCCTGACATCAGTATCGGGAAAAATGGTAGAAACCATTATAAAGAACAAAATTACTCAGCATGTAGATAGTCATGGCCTAATGGGAGACAGTCAACATGGCTTTAGACAAGGAAGATCTTGTCTTACAAATCTGTTATGGTTTTTTTGAAGGTGTGAATAAACAGGTGGACAAAGGTGAGTCGGTTGATATAGTGTATCTGGACTTTCAGAAAGCCTTTGACAAGGTCCCTCATCAGAGACTTTTGACAAAACTAAAGAGTCATGGGATAGGAGGCAGTGTACTAATGTGGATAAGGAACTGGTTAGAAGATAGAAAGCAGAGGGTAGGGCTAAATAGCCAATTTTCCCAATGGAGAAAGGTGAATAGTGGTGTACCCCAGGGATCTGTGCTGGGTCCGCTGCTTTCTGACATATTCATAAATGACCTGGAAAAGGGAATAACGAGTGAGGTTATCAAATTTGCAGATGACACAGAACTATTTAAAGTTGTTAAAACCCAAGAGGATTGTGGAAAATTGCAAGAGGATCTTGATAAATTGGAAGACTGGGCATCAAAATGGCAGATGAAATTTAATGTGGACAAGTGCAAAGTTATGCACCTAGGGAAGAACAACCCAAACTATGGTTACACGATGCAAGGTTCCACATTAGGAACCACCACCCAGTAAAAAGATTTAGGCGTCATTGTGGATAACATGTTAAAACCCTCGGCCCAGTGTGCAGCGGCTGCCAAGAGAGCAAATAGAATGCTAGGTATCATAATGCATTACAGTTCTTTGTATGTATATGTTTGTTACATGTAAACCGCGCTGGTGACAATAGTGCGGTATATAAAAAATGTTAAATAAATAAAATAAATAAATAAATAAGGAAAGGAATGGAAAATAAAACAAAAGATATTATAATGCCTCTATATCGTTCCATGGTGAGACCGCACCTTGAATATTGTGTGCAATTCTGGTCGCCGTATCTTAAAAAGGATATAGAAAGACTAGGGGACATGCAATGAAGCTACAGGGTAAACTATTTAAGACTAATAAAAGAAAATATTTTTTCACTCAACTTGTAATCAAACTCTGGAATTTGTTACCTGAGGATGTAGTAAAGGCTGTTAGTGTAGCTGGGTTTAAAAAGGTTTGGACAAGTTCCTGGAGGAAAGGTCCATAAACCATTATTAAGAAGGGACCCAGGATATCAATGCTTGACCCAGTACAAACACTGTGGAACCTGTGTCTTTTTGGGAAACTGCTAGGTACGTATGACCTAGATTGGCCACTGTTGGAAACAGGATATTGGGCTTGATGGACCTTGGTCTGACCCAGTATGGCATATCTTATGTTCTTATGTCTGAAAACACTCTCACTGCCTTGTGACAAAGGAGGGGCAGGAAAGCCAGCAGGGCGAGGAATACTGCCCTCAGCTCCAGCCGGTTCATGGACCAGGCTTCCATCTCAGACTACACACGCTGGGTAACCTGGGTCTCGCAGAGTGTCCCCCACCCAGTGAGGCTGTCATCGGTCGTTACTATCGTCCATACCGATGGCTCCAGCGGGATCCCAGTGACCAGATTCTGATCCTTCAGCCACAGCCACCACTAAAGAGATGCCATCGCTGCCAAGGGACAAGGCAGCTTCTTCATGAGTGTGTGTTGCAAAGGCGACCAGAGCAAAAACAAGGCTTGCTGGAGGGGTCGCATATGGGCCCTGGCCCACGGGACCAGGTCCAACATTGCCGCCATGGAGCTCAGCACCTGAAGATAATGCCAAGCTGTTGGTGCCCGCACGCCCATGAAGAGCCGCACCTGCTGTTGCGATTTCCGTGCTTGGTCCTCCGGCAACAAGACCAGCCCCTTGGTGGTCTGGAAGCATGCTCTGAGGTAAAAGAGATCCTGAGTTAGACGCATCTTGCTCTTGGCAAAATTTACCAGCCAGTCGCGCTGCTGCAAGACCTCCACAATTCATAAGGCGGCTTCTCGATTCTCGTGCTCCAACTTCACCCTGATCAGCCAATCGTCGAGATGGGGGTGCACCATAACCCTTTCCTGCTGGAGTGTTGCTGCCATCACCACCATGACCTTTGGTAAAGGTGCGAGGAGTGGTGGTGAGACTGAAGGGTAATGTCTGAAACTGGAAATGTCCCATGGGCATTGCAAATCTCAGAAAGCACTGGTAGTCAGGGCGAATGGGGATATAGAATACGCCTCGGTGAGATCCAGTGCCGTGAGGAATTCCCTCACTGCCACTACCACCGAACGCAGCATCTCCATACAAAAGTGCAGACCGTGCAGTTCCCTGTTCACGTGCTTGAGATCTAAGATGGTCTGAAAGGCGCCGCCCTTTTTGGGCACAATGAAATAAATGGAGTATTGACTGGACCCTAATTGGTCCGAGGGCACCCATACCACTACCTCCAACTGCAGCAGATGTTGCAAGGTGTTGATGACCACGCGCCACTTCACTGGAGCTCTGCATGGGGACTTCATAAAAGCTTGGGGGATGGGTCGCACCAGCTCCACCACAAAGCCCTCGTGAATTACATCTAATACACACTTGTCATAGGCTGTTTGAGCCCAGACAGAGTAAAATTGCTGTAGCCGACCTCCCACCAGAACCAACTCCGCCTGAGCCCCTCTCGCTTCATTGTGGCTTCTTGGGAGCTGTGCCGGCCCCGGCAAAGGAGTCTCAGCAATCTCCTCTGCTGCCGCAAAAGGACTGACCATGTGCAGAACAGCACCACTCGAAAACACCGAAGGTCCTTGGGCTACTTCCGATCAGCCCTGGTCAGCTTACTGGTCTTAGACTTACCCTCCGAGAGGTGTGCTCCTTTGGATTCCCCCCAAGTCCTTCACGAGTTTTTCCAGAGCTTCCCAAAAGAGGAAGCACCCCTTAAATGGGAGCATGCCAAGAAGTGTCTTAGATGACACTTCTGTCGCCCAATTGCAAAGCCACAAGGAGCGCCACGCTGCAGTTACTAACGCCATGCTCTTGGCCGAGTCCCAGACCAAACCATGAAACGTGTCTGAGATAAGCGGCACCGGATTCCAACTTCCCCACCTCAGCCATGTGGTGCTGGGGTCCATCCTCCAGGAGCCCCTGCACACATCGCAGGCATGCCCTCACCATATAGGTGCCACACACTGCCGCCTGCAGTGTAAAGGCATTTATTTCAAAGGACTGCTTCAAGAGAGCTTCCAGCTTGCAATCCTGTAGATCTTATGCATCACTACTCTCAATCAGGATTGTGGTCTTCTTTGTGACAGCCATCACCAATGCATCCACCTTCGGCAGCTTGAGCAGCAATTTGGCCTCCTTCGGCAGTGGATAAAGTCTAGACATAGTTCTCCCCCCTTGCAATCCAGTTTCAGGGTCTTCCCACTCGTTCATCATCCGATTACACGATGTAGCGGAAAGGCCACGCTCTCTTCATGCACATCCTGGAGGAGGAGATCCTCCAAAGGCTGCTCGGTAGATGCTGCCTCCAGTGGAATATTGAGCAATGAGAGGGAATGCGCAATAAGATGGCAAGCTCTTCCTGCTGGAAGATGCGCATCACATTGGGAGCATCCCCTTGTGGGATCTCTCCCTCCTCAAGCTCCTGTGCTGCCGGATCCTTATCAAGTCCAGAGGGCCCTTCCAAAGGATCCTCGGAGTCTCCATAGTGGGCTGACCCCTGGTCTGCCCATGGGACTGGCTCCATCTAGCTTTTCTTTGCTGGCAGCCCCTCCAGCGCCACCAGGACCTCCTTCTCATCCTGAGGGGCACCCCCCGCCTCCTGACTGAGACAAAATGTCCGATGCATAAGAAGCATAAAGGCCAGAGAAAACAGGTAACGAGCAGCAAAAGAACCAGCCGTTTCCATCCCTGTTTCAGCTCCTTTCATGCCGCTCAGAGCAACAGCTGCAGAGAGCTCTGAACACGCGTTGGCAACCCCATCAAATATGGCCACTGTTCCCACCAAACTCAAGGGCGCAGGAGCCTTGAGAAAATGGTGGTCCATCTCATGTGAGTCTTTCCCCGTTCCTGCAGAGCCCTCACGGGCGGCTACTCGACCCTGCAGGTCTTCCTCCGCTTCCCGATCCTCCCTCGCACAGTCGCAAAAACAAACCATCAGCTGAGAGGAAGGACTGGTGGCTGCTGCACGCGACACAGATGGCCTTCAGAGAAGGCATGCTCCTGCTGGCCTCCTGCACAAAGCGTACCATGAAAAACAAATAAAACAAAGGAAATTGCACCCCAATAAAGTGAAAGCAAATGCACTGGCTGCTGCCGCCGCCAGGGGGGGAGACTGATTTGCATGGCTCTGCCGAGTCCCCGCACGCAGCCCTGGGACCTCGGCATACACAGTAGAGAGGGAGAAGGGTATCCTGGGGTCTGAAGGGTGGAGGGACCTGGACCACCAGGTTCTACACTCCCAATGACCGGACAGACCTAACTGCCCCGGACTTGACTCAAGATAAACGATTGACCAGCAGGCAGAGCTGATGTCAGGAATTTTTTTTTTTTTTTTTTGAGAAAGCAGCCGCCTGACTTTTTTTTTTTTCGCTGAACCTTGCTCCTCATGATCAACCCTCTCACAAGACCCCTTGACCAAAACAACAAAATGGAAATTACACTTACCTGGTAACTGTTGTTCCTTGAGGAACTTCAGTTCAGTCCTCCACCTCTGGGCTGTGTACCTCTTCCTGCAGCTTGGAGACTGGGCATGTCAAAATCGTGACATCACTGGATGTAGCCTGCTGGTCTATCCCATCAGCCCCAGTGAACTATTGACAAAGCACACTCAAAGGAGCAACAAATAAGTAGCTATCATATGAATTATAACTTTACATTCAAATTGAACGTATAACAACTATGTGAAAATGAATTTCCCCCTAGTAAGGAGGGAACGTTTCTTGTACTTTTCCCTTCCGCCTTATTCAGAATTAGAAAGAAGAGAGAGTAAGAATAAACAGAAACAAATAGAAAGGATCAGGGCGATCAAAATCCCATTAATAACCATACCTACCGGTAGTCTTACACTTCTCCCAACTGACCATCCACTGCCAACGACACCACCCCGGGCGGGAATGAGGACTGAACTGGAGTTCCTCAAGGAACAACAATTACCAGGTAAGTGTAATTTCAATTTCCTTATCGTTCCTCCAGTTCAGTCATCCATCTCTGGGATGTAACAGAGCAGTAATCATTGGGAGGGACCCTTCCAGCCGGCTCGCAACACCGCCGAACCGAAACATCCAGGCGGTAGTGCTTACTGAAAGTATGAAGAGACAACCAGGTGGCCACTCTACAGAATTCCCCTGGCGGGACCAAACTGTGTTCTGCCCAGGAAGTCGCTTGTGCTCTGGTAGAATGAGCTCGTAAGCCCGCTGGAACTGAACGACCTTGCAGCAGATATACTGATGCAATCGCCTCTCTAATCCATCTAGAAATGGACGCCTTCGCCGCCACTTCCCCTTTGCGGAGACCTCCGAACAACACGAATAGATGGTCCGATTTGCGAAAATTTCTGAAACTTTTAAATACTGCCGCAACATTCGTTTTATGTCCAAACGGCATAAACTACGGTCCGATGCGTTCCCCTCCACCAAACCTAGACATGGAAGAGAAACCGTTTGATTTAGGTGAAACGGAGACATCACCTTTGGCAAAAAGGACGGAACTGGTCGCAACACCATCTTTTCTCTGGAAAAGGACAAAAACGGTTCTCTACAAGACAACGCCTGTAACTCCGAAATTCGCCTCGCCGAACAGATGGCTACCAAAAACATGGTCTTTAAAGTCAAATCCTTAACCGACGCCTGGTATAACGGCTCAAAAGGTTCTTTAGTTAACGCCCCTAAGACCAAATTGAGATCCCACGGAACCATAATTCTACGAGAGGGCCGCAGTCTGGTTACTGCTTTAAGAAAACGAAACACATCTGTATGAGCACCTAGAGCCACTCCCTGCACGTTGCCTCTATAGCACGAAAGAGCTGCCAACTGGACTCTCAAGGAACTGGCTGCCAGACCCTTATCAAACCTGTCTTGCAGAAAACCTAAGACCAAGGGAACGGATACTGTAGCCGCATGAACTTGCCGCCGTGAGCACCAGTCCTCAAAAATACGCCATATACAGACATATGCAAGAGACGTGGACTGTTTCCCTTGCTCGAAGTATAGTTGCGATGACTGCTCCAGAATAACCTTTTATCTTTAGCCTTGACCTTTCAATGGCCAAACCGCAAGCGAGAGCCGATCCACCTGAGGCATTCGAAGTGGCCCTGGTAGCAACAGATCTTCCGACGCCGGTAACCTCCAGGGATCCCTGTCGAGTAGCCGAATGAGATCGGCATACCACGGGCATCTTGGCCAGTCTGGGGCCACCAACAGCACTCTCCCCTGATGAGCTTCGATACGTTGAACCACTCGGCCTATGAGTACCCACGGAGGGAAGACCTGTCGATGGCCAATGTTGCATCAGTGCGTCGATCCCTTCCGACATCCTTTCTCGCCGCCTGCTGAAGAAACAACTCGCTTTTGCTGAATGAAAGGTCGCCATGAGGTCCATGATTGGCGGTCCCCATCTGTGAACTATTTGTGCAAACACGCCCGGATGCAATTCCCATTCCCCGGCATCCACTCGGACCCTGCTGAGAAAATCTGCCATCACATTGTCCTTCCCTGCAAAGTGTGCTGCCGAGATCGCTGGCAGTCGACTTTCCACCCAAGAGAACAGTGCCTCTGCTTCCTCTTCCATGGCCGCACTTCCTGTACCACCCTGTTGATTGATGTAGGCACCGTCGCAGAGTTTTCCAACAGCACTCGCACCGCTCAACCTGTCACTGTAGCTTCGAACATTTGAAGCGCTAGATAGACCGCTCTCAGCTCTAGCCGGTTGATCGACCAATTGCTCTCTTAAACGGTCCAAGTACCTTGCACGAAGAGATCTCCGCAATGTGCTCCCCATTCTGCGAGACTCGCATCTGTCAATGATGGGAGCCATTCCGGTTGCTCCAGAGGCATTCCTGCTTTCAAAGATCCTGGGAGCAGCCACCACCGCAGAGACTGCCTGACCCTGAGCGGACAGGGAAGCCGTTTGTTCAACGAATCGGACTGATGCGACCACCGGCGAAGCAGCGCTCTCTGTAAAGATCACATATTAAATCTGTCCCAAGGCACTGCTTCCAGGGTCACCACCATTGTTCCCAGTACGCGAAGATAACTCCACGCTGAGGGCGCCAGAGCGAATCTGAACTTGCGCACCAGTTGTCGAAGGACTTGAACTCGATGATCCGGCAGAAACACCACTCCTTTCTGAATGATGAACCGTACCCCCAAATATTCGAGATCCTGGGAAGGTATCAAGCAGCTTTTGGTCGGATTGACCACCCAGCCTAGACTCTGCAAAAACGTCACTACTTTGTCTGTCACCTGAACGCTCTCGGCCTTGGACTTTGCCCGAATTAATCAATCGTCGAGATAAGGATGGACCAGAATTCCTTCCTTTCGTAATGCCACAGCTACCACCACCATAATTGTGGTGAAAGTCTGCAGCGCCATTGCCAGACCGAAAGGCAATGCTTGGAATTGATAATGTCCCCAAGTAAGAGCGAACCGCAGAAACTTTTGATGAGTCACTCTGATTGGGATGTGTAAATACACCTCCGTAAGATCGAGGGAAGTCAAGTACTCTCCTTGTCGCACCGCCACAATGACTGACCTCAATGTTTCCATCCTGAAATGCGGTACCCGAAGACAGCGATTCATTCATTTTAGGTCCAATATAGGACATAGAGCCCCGTCTTTCTTTGGCACCACAAAATAAATGGAGTAGCGACCCACACCGTAATCTGCAATCTGGACCGGTGCGACTGCTCCCATTTGTAAAAGTTGATCTAATGTACAGCGGACCGCCAAGGTTTTCTGTTGACCTTTGCAGGGAGACATCACGAACGAATTCCGTACCGGTCTGGCCAATTCCAGCACATAACCATCACAAATTATCTCTAACACCCATTGGTCGGATGTTATTTGGGTCCAGGCAGGAAGAAATCCCCGAAGTCGCCCGCCTATCAGTTGGCTTCCTACCAAAAGTAAATGCAACTACCTAGAGAATTAAAAAACTGTTCAAAATAAAGAAAATTGATCTTTTCAAACGCAGGGCTAAAGCCTCCTAAAGCCCAGTGCCCCAAATCGCGAGCGCTCGCCACGCAGCGAACACACGTTCCCAAAGTGGCCGCCGGCTATTGAGATCGCAAAATGGCGCCAAAACGAACTGCTTTAAGCTCTCCGACTTCTGTCAGCAACCCCATTTGCCGGTCCGATCCCCCTTATAAAGTCTAATGCTCTCTTACCAACTTCCAGGAGAAAAGGAGAACCGCTCTGCTTCTGCAGTTTAGATCAGAGATCTCAAGCCCACGCGGCCCAGCTCAGCTCAGAAGTGAGCGGAGAGCTGCCGGCGAGAACATCTCCCTTCTGCAATCCCTCTCAGCGTTAACACTGCATCTGGGATTGTCTGTGAAGTGAGGCTGCCTGCTGCAGAGCTCTCCTCCGTACAGGCAAGGAGGAGAGAATCTGTCAGCTAACTCGTCCCAGAAAATGTAAAGCAATAAAGGAAGGCAGACAGGGACCGGTGCAAGTTCGAGATGCCTTTTTTTTTTTTTTAAAGCTACAGGAACAAAATTATCAAATTTAAAGAATTGGACCAAATCAATCTACAAACTATTTCTAAGTTACTCTAACAGCTCCTTATCTGTGCCTCAAGTGAGCCCAGACCTAGGCTTACTACGTCCTCCTGCTGCATGGAAACTGGACACACTGGGGCTGATGGGAGAGACCAGCAGGCTACATCCAGTGATGTCACGATTTTGACATGCCCAGTCTCCAAGCTACAGGAGGAGTACACAACCCAGAGGTGGAGGACTGAACTGGAGGAACGATAAGGAACGCACCAATTTCTTAGTTTCTCCAGTCTAGTCACAGGGTGCATAGATGCACATTCTCCAGCTGCTGGGAACTGAGCATACTGATCTTGGATTGGGTGCACAGTGCCCTTCTAGTGTGACATCACAAAAGATTTGTCATGCTCAGATCCCAGCTGCTGAAGTGGGGCAACAACCTGCTTATCTGGACTGGAGAGATGCTATGCAAAAAATGTTTTCATTTCCATTTCTTGAAAGCTACTGGTAAGACTATAAATTATATTTCAAGTTGTACTTGCAGTGTGAATGTCAGTGGATTACTGTGCAAGAACAGCAGTATAAATGCATGTTTACTAACATATGATAATGATTAGCACAAGGTTTGTCTGGGCTAAGAGTATCATGCTAACAGCAAGGGGCAGTGTAGTAAAGTCCTGTGCTAAATGTTGGCGTGGGAGGGGGCAGTCATTGGATAAGTCAGGGGCAGAATGGGGGTGTTGACAGATCTCGATTAGTGCAACTGACACTGATGCATGTTAATTGTGATTGCTGCTTTTAGCTTGTGCGCACTTACCACCTCCTCAATGGCTGGCAGTAAGTGTACCTGTGCTAAATGTGCAGGCCGGTTAGTGTGGTGCAATGCTTCTTCCACCAGTAACGGCAGAGGAACATCCCGGGTATGCCCCCCAATAGCTAGCAGGTTTATGCCACCTCCTGTGCTAATTTTAAGGGTTTACCGTGCACTAACAGTGCATTTTAGTAAACATGCCCCTCAATGCATTAAAATCAAAAGAAAGTATTTATATGAAGAACTTTATGGCTATTCTAATAGTCCGGGCTTCCACTTTCATGTAGTTTTTGTGTCCTGGTTTTCACAAACTTTAAGAAACCAAGATACTAAGTAAAGCGTAGTTACTCACCTGTAACAGGTGTTCTCCAGAGACAGCAGGAATCAGTCCTCAATTATGGGTGACGTTGGCACCGACGGAGCCCGCACAGAGCAATTCCCCAGCTTTCAAAGAAAGCCTTTGGGATTGCTGCCATGCATGTGTGGTCCTCTTCCCGCCCAAGGGTGCCATCTTGCTCAGTCAGGTCCCTTAGCTTGAGCCCTACCAAGTAGATGGCAAGGGAAGGACAAAAATTCAGCAACTCATCAGGGGAGGCGGGAGGATAGTGAGGACTGATTCCTGCTATCTCTGGAGAACACCTGTTAGAGGTGAGTAACCACGCTTTCTCCAGGAACAAGCAGGAAGTCAAGTCCTCACTTGGGACTCCCTAACTACAGGCTATCAAACCTGTAACCAAAAAACGCCTCTGCAAGGCTGTAAGCAGAAGCCGAAGCCCGAAGGAGTCAGAGTCCTCGGGGTGAAGCCCTCAGTAGCCGTGAGGAAGGGTTGGAGGGCACAAGTTACTTATACCCTGAACAGGTTACGGAGTACAGCCTGGCCGAAGGCGCTGTGCCGGTGGGACTCTCTCTCCAGGCAGTAGTGGGCAGCGAAGGTATTTGTGGGAGACCAGGTCGCCGCCCGGCAGATGTCCATCAGGGGCACAGAGCACAGCGAGGCCACTGAGGCCGCTATGGCTCGGACCCCATGTGTGGTGATTCGACGATCCAGAGGGACGCCCACCTTCGCATGGGCAAAAGCGATGCAGTCCGCCACCCAAACTGAGAGGGTGCGCTTGGTGACTGCTTGCCCCGGTCTATTGGGATCGTAGGCATGAAAAGCCTGTCAGACTTGCGATGAGTCTGGGTATGCTGCAAATAAAAGGCGAGGGCCCATTTGCAGTCAAGGGTGTGGAGAGCCATCGATGCCTGGACGGCGTGGGGCCTCGGGAAGAAAGTCGTCAGCACTATTTCTTGGTTGAGATGGAAGTCCGAAATGACCTTAGGCAGGAATTTAGAGTGGGTACAGAGGACCACCCTGTTCCGATAAAACTTGGTGTAAGGGGCGCCAGTCATGAGAGCCTGGAGCTCACTGACTCGGCGGGCCGAGGTCAGCACCACCAGGAAGGCCACCTTCCAGGACAGGTGCCGGAGCGAACACGTCACCATCGGCTCAAAGGGTGGACGGGTGAGCTGTATGAGTACCACATTTAAGTCCCATTTTGCCGGAGGAGGACGGATGGGCGGCTTGGATAGCAGAAGACCCCACATGAACTGGGAGACTAACAGTTGCCCCGAGAGGGCTTTTCCCTTGATAGGGAGATGATTAGCCGAGATGGCGCTCAAATGAACTTTGACAGAGTTCGACTTCAGCCCTTCCCTTGAGAGCTGGAGAAGGTACTGGAGAACCCACCGAACAGGACACAAGGAGGGGTCGATCTGGTGTTCCCAGCACCAGACGGAGAAGCGTTTCCATTTAAAGGCATCAGCTTGCCTAATGGAGTCCTTCCTCGAGGCGAGGAGGACTTCCTTGACCTCCTCCGGAAGGGCCAGAGAGACTAGGGAGACCCATTCAGCCGCCAGGCCGTGAGAGATAGGGAGGTTAGGTTCGGGTGCAGCACCCGACCCTCCTCCTGTGTTAGCAGACCCTGGCAGAGCTCAAGGGAACCGGAGCAGGAACCAAGGCTGCCAAGACCACGAGGGGGCCATGAGAATCAACGATGCCCCGTCCCGTTGAGCCTTGAACAGAGTCCTCGCAATGAGGGGAAAAGGAGGGAATGCATAGAGAAGACTGGAGGATCAGTCCAGGAGAAATGCATCGGGGCCCTCCCAGCTCGGGTGCAGCACTGGGCCGCAAAAGCGGGGGAGCTGCGTGTTCTGGGGGCTGGTGAAGAGGTCTATTGCCGGAGTCCCCCAGTGGAGAAACAGCCAGTCTGCTACTCTGGGATCCAGCCGCCATTCGCGGGGGCGAAGGATTCTGCTGAGTCTGTCTGCCAGGCCATTCTCCTGACCCGGGAGGTAAGTCGCCCTGAGGGACTTCCTCCATCGGGCAGAGAAAGAACAGATAAATACCGCTTCCCGGCAGAGGGAGTGTGATCCCGTGCCCCCCTCCTTGTTGATGCAGAACATCACTACACGGTTGTTGGTCTGCACTAGAACCGACTTCCCGCTGAGGTGTTCCTCAAAGGCCCTCAGGGCCCACCGAATGGCCCGGAGTTCGAGCAGGTTTATCTGCTGCTGAGACTCCTCGGGTGACCATTGCACCTGTGTGCAGAGTGGTCCGCAATGGGCTCCCCACCTTAACAGGGAAGTGTCTGTCGTCAGCACCGCGTCATTGTATATAATTCTATTTGTCATAATTATGTAGCCACTGTTTTTAACTTGAATAACTTGTAACCGTTTGTGTGAAATCACCGCAGCTGATCACTGGAAGCTGTGGTATACAAATGTTTCCCAAATAAATAAATAAATAAATAAATAAAATCATTGCCATGGGGCCTGAAAGGGCAATCCCTGCAGGAGGTTGCGGGTGTTTTGCCACCAGCTCAGGGACAAGCGGAGGTCGGGAAGAACCCTGACGGGGTCCCTGAGGTGTCCGAGAGACTGGCTCCATTGGGCACTGAGACACCACTGAGCCGTCCGCATGTGCAGGCGGGCGTGAGGAACCACATGTACGGTCGAGGCCATGTGGCCCAGGAGATGTAGCATGGACCGAGCCGTGACCTGGTGAGCGCTTTGGACGTGAGCTGCCAGAGCTCGGAGGCGGGTGGAGCGATCCACCGGCAAGAAAGCGATCGTCTGCTGAGTATCGAGGTGTGCCCCGATGAACTCGAGAGCCTGCTCCAGTTCGAGGTGAGACTTCGGGTAGTTGACCAGGAACCCCAAGCTCTCCAAGAGGAGGACAGTGCACGACATCGCTTACCGAGCCTCCTCGGCTGAGGAACCTGTAACGAGCCAGTCGTCGAGGTAGTGAAAGACCGGCATGCCCTGACGCTGAAGATAAGCGGTGACCACAATGAGGCACTTTGTGAAGACCTGTTGGGCGGACACAAGACCGAAGGGGAGCACCTTGTACTGGAACAAACAAAAGATATTATAATGCCTCTATACTGTTCCATGGTGAGACCGCACCTTGAATATTGTGTGCAATTCTGGTCGCCGTATCTTAAAAAGGATATAGCGTTATTAGAAAAGGTTCAGAGAAGAGCCACCAAAATGGTAAAGGGGATGGAAGGATACTCCTATGAAGAAAGGCTAAAAAGGTTAGGGCTCTTTAACCTGGAAAAGAGACGGCTGAGGGGAGATATGATAGAAGTCTATAAATTAATGAACGGAGTGCAACGGGTAAACGTAGATCGATTGTTTATGTTATCAGAATATAGAAAGACTAGGGGACATGCAATGAAGCTACAGGGTAAACTATTTAAGACTAATAAAAGAAAATATTTTTTCACTCAACGTGTAATCAAACTCTGGAATTTGTTACCTGAGGATGTAGTAAAGGCTGTTAGTGTAGCTGGGTTTAAAAAAGGTTTGGACAAGTTCCTGGAGGAAAGGTCCATAAACCATTATTAAGAAGGGACCCAGGATATCAATGCTTGACCCAGTACAAGCATTGCGGAACCTGTGTCTTTTGGGGAAACTGCTAGGTACGTATGACCTAGATTGGCCACTGTTGGAAACAGGATACTGGGCTTGATGGACCTTGGTCTGACCCAGTATGGCATATCTTATGTTCTTATGTAAGTGCTCTCTCTGCACCCAGAAACGCAGATACTGCCTGTGTTGGGGGTGGATTAAGATGTGGGCGCAAACGTCCTTTAGATCCAAGAAGCATAGACAGTCGCTCTGCCGGAGGAAGGGCAGCAGCACGCCAAGAGATAACATGTTGAATTTCTCCCACACGAGGAACTTGTTTAGCCTGCAGAGGTCGAGGATGGGACGCAGACCCCCTGTCTTTTTCGGGACGAGGAAGTACCGGGAATAGAAGCCCCGACCTCGAAGGTGGGGAGGGACCCAACTGCCCGTTGGTTGAGGAGAGAGTGTAATTCCCTGCAGCAGAAGCTGGTGTGTGGTGAGTTGAGGAGACTCCGCCGGGGAGAAAGGAGGTGGGAGCCTGTTGAAGTAAAGGCGATAGCCATCCCAGACAACTTGGAGGACCCAAGTGTCCGAGGTGATGTGAGCCCACGATGGGGCGAAGCGGGACAGGCGTCTCCCCCTCATCCCCCCCCGGCTGCTGCATTGCCAGAAGGTGAGGAGCTATGCCGATGGCATCAAAACCCCTGAGTGGGTTGCGGGGGAGCCGGCGTTTGGGCCTTCGGTCCCTTTGGCTTACGATGCCCCTGGCCAGACTTTCCCTGGACAGGAGTGGTCGGCATGGGGGTATCTGGATATGGTGGATAGCCCCAATACTGGAGACCCTTTCTAGGGAAGAAGGGCTTCTTGGTTGGCTGCTTCTTCTGAGGCAGGGTAGAGGTTTTGCGGGAGAGACGGGTCCTGGTGACAAACTCAGTCTCAATTTCCGCAGTCTTCTCCATTGGCTTGCCAAAGAGCTGCATGCCAAGGCAGGGCACGTCCAGGCGCTTCTCCTGCACCCACTGCATCAAATCCGAGGATTGGAGCCATGCCTGGCAGTGGGCCCCAAAGCCCATGGCTGCCACCCGAGCCGATGTCTCAAAGTCATCATAGGAGGCTCGAGAGAGGTACTTGGAGCAGTCGGCGATGGACTTTAGCAGGGGACAGAATCTGTCAAGGGGCTCTTCCTCGATGCCTGCGGAGAACCCCCTGAGTTCCTTAGCCAAATAGCGCAGGACCAAGAACATACCAATGTACAGTTGATATGCCTGGATGCAACAAGAGAGCATGGAACCTTGGTAGGCCTTGCAGCTCAGGGCATCAAGGACTCTCAACTCTCAGCTGGGTGGTACTGATGAGTGTGATTTCAGGCTCTTTTGCTTCCTCATGGCCAATTCCATCACCATCGAGCTGTGTGGAAGCTGGGTCTTTCAGAAGCCTGGCCCACTCTGCACCTTGTATATCGCGTCAAGGTGCTTGCTCGTAATGGGGACAAAGGCTGGGGCCTCCCACAAGCGCAGCAGCAGCCGAGACAAAATAGGCGGTACAGGCACATTGAGGGATTCCCAGGGCGGGGGACTTGTACTGAAGAATGTCGAGTTCTTCAGCACCAGGGTCCTCCTCAGCATGGGTGACCAGGTTAAGGGCTTGTGCAATGTCCCGAATGAACATCAGGAAGGAGGTGTCTTCGGGTGGTGAGCGCCGCTGAAATGTGAACAGCGAGGGGTCCGACGGAAGATCCTGGTGGTTATGGAGTTCTGGGGAGGTGTCCCCATCGGACTCCCAGTCCGAGAAGTCGGTCGAGGAGTCTGAGCCGGACAGGTCGCCCTGTCCAATGGCCGGTGGCCTGGTGCTGGAGGCTCTGGACAATCTCGCCTCTGAGGAATGGGAGGGCGAGTGAGACTGATGTTGAGGACCCTCACGAGGCCTGCAGCTCTCGGGGGTTTCCTGGACTAATTTGGGTGTCCCACACGAGGGACCCGTGGTCTCTGGGAAGCAATGAATGCAGAAATGCTGTGTTCCAGCGCCAGCATGTGGGATTCTCACGCAGGTGTGGGGCCCTGTGACGTCGATACAGGGGTCACCGGATCGGGCATCGAGGAAGAGAGGGGGTCCTCACCGTGACGGCCCTTAGGAGACCGGGTGCCTTCGCCGGAGGCCTCTGCTTCGGTGCAGGGCCGCTCCTTGTCCGACTCTCGGGAACGCCGAAGGAGGATAATCGACCAGGCGCAGGAGCGCTCGCACTTTTTGGGAACCCGGACAGCGACTTCGAGGCCTCCTCCTTTTTGCGCCGCTCCACATCGGGGGACCCCTGGTTGGAGTGCTGCCGAGAGCGCGGGGCCGCAGGGGGAGAACCCACTGGAGGAGAGATGACCGAGGGCGTCACCGGGGACTCCGAGGCGGCCTTTTGGAAAATGTCTGCTTGCGACTGAGCAGGGCCTTAGAGGACATTTTCTTGCAGAGCGAATAGAGCTCTGAGTCATGGTCGGCTCCCAGGCACCGCAGACCACAGACATGAGTGTCTGTAAGCGACATGCTCCTAGAGTATCTATCGCATTTTTTGAATCTGGTGGCCATGGGGGCAAAAATGGTCTCTGCAAGGTCGAAGACCCATGTGGCCAGAAAACAAAAAGGGCGTGAAGCCCGTAACGAAAAAATAAGAGAGAGTATCCCCGATAGCTCTAAAAAAGTAGAGCAGTGGAAGGACGGTAGAGGACTGGTGCAACCGTAAAAAAAGAGAAGCTTGTTAAGGCAAAAAACCCAAAACTTTTTCCAAGGGACGAGGACGTGCGTCCGAAGGACTCCACGGAAAAAGGGAGACTGAGCAAAATGGCACCCTTGGGCGGGAAGAGGACCACGCATGCGTGGCAGCAATCCCAAAGGCTTTCTTTGAAAGCTGGGGAATTGCTCCAAGCGGGCTCCTTCAGTGCCAACGTCACCCATAAGTGAGGACTGATTTCCTGCTTGTTCCTGGAGAAGTGTTTCTTTTCTGAGGATTAGGGTTAAGAAGCACAATCCTATTTTTTTTACTAAATTAATTTTGTTACAAAATAAACCTGGAGAAGAAAACATGACAGACTTCCTTTAAATTACTGTTGAGAACAAAAAGATGCAGAGAAGCACAAGAGATATACCATCAGCATTGTCAGACTCCTCATCCCTTCGGGCCTTCCTCTCACATGGTCTATGCCTGAGAGACGTTTGCAGGGATAAACAAGGGAGATAGCCTGTGGAGATGAGCTCATTGTCCTCTTCCTCCTCAATTTCAAATGTTGGCTCAAGTCGGGGCATTGGTCTTTCGGATCCGGAGTCCTCAAATGGCTCATCTAGCACCTCTGTGGTCTCGGATATGGTTTCTGTAACAACACTGCTATTGTAGTGCTTGCGCTTCCGAATTCGTCTCTTCCTATGAAGGATGGGTTTCTGTAGAAGTAAGATGTTATTAAGGATAGGTCATTGAATAATAATATAAAATTGAGACGTTTGAGTGTTGTAAAAACTTAAAATCCACTGAAAATCTAGATTTTGAAGAAACAACCCTACATAGCAATGATATGATTGCATTGGTATCAAAGAAAGGACTTGAGAAACCTGTCAACAGTGGGAGTTACAACATTATACAGCAGTGGTGCAGTAGCATAAGGCTTCCAAAAAAGGCTAGGATAGCCTGGATTGTGGGGATATGGTTGAAACAAACTTCAATATGCATAGGAAGACTGGATTACTTTTCAATATCTTCACCAACAGAGGTGATGCTATCATTGTAAGAACTTTTGGGTATGCTTGGTGGGGGGGGGGGGGGAGTGTTGACTGGCTTGGCAGAGACTGTTATGGCATATGGAAATTTATAGGTACATCTACTTAAGTGGACAAATCTCAAATAGCTACACTGAATGGACGATTTTCGTCTTTTATTTGCTTTATTATGTTAATAAGACTGCCCTCTAAGGGGAAAACTACACTGAGCCCAGATTGCAGCTTTGTGTGTGCTGGTCCTCTGTGACACATCTTGTTGTTTTTTATCTAGAGCTCACAATGTATTTGTTTCATGTGCTTGAGCCTTTTAAATTTTATTTGCAACTGATCTTATCAGCAATCTCTTATCTGTATAGCATTACATACCTCTAGTAGTGCTACAGAAATAAGTACTAGCAATAAACTTTAGACTACTGATATTATTGGAAGATGGATTTGAACATAACTTATTCCATCTCATCCAAAACATTTGGGAAGGTGCACGTGGAGCTTTGCAGAGAAAACATCCCAAGTTTCTCACAATCAAATGCTGACTCCAACAGAGAAAGAGACACACTCATACACATATTTCTATAAAACGTCACTGCAGTAAGGTCTACAACAGCGGAGTTTGAAAAGGCTGTGGATGAATAATTTGTGAAAACAGAATGTGCAAAAATTTTACCAGTGTCACAAAAATGGAAAATCACTGTTTCTCATCTGTAACAGGTATTTTCCACAGACAACAGGATTGATCAGACACAAGTAGGTGACATCATTCAATAGGCCCACGATGAAACAGCTCTAGAGCTCAGAACTAAGTTCTGAGCATAAGCATGTGCGAGTCCCTCCCTCCTTAGTTCCCTCAACTAGTTACATAGCTCAAGAAGTAATGCATTTCTTAGAGAGGTGGGAGGAATTGTATGCCTGATCAGTTGTGCTGTCTATATGAAACACTTGCTACAGGTGAGAAACAATACTATTTTCATAAACAAGAAAGGACTGAGTCAGACACACAAGTGCGAGCAAATCTTAAGCTCAAAGCCATTCAATTTATGGATACACTGTCCATTTTACTAGTCACAGGTAAGATGTGAAAGTTGCTGATTTCAGAGACAGGCAGATTTGGGTGAGGTCCAACTTTACTGGCTAGAGGAGTGCTTGTACCAAAAACAAATATAGAATGCTAGCCAATTTGCTAAGCTTTGTTTGACAAATGGAATACCAATTCTGTTGGGGTCAAAGGAGATAAAGAGCTGTGCAGGTTTTCTAATCAGTAGTAGTAGTAAGAGCCCTTTTACAGTCCAGAGTGTAGAAGGACAAAATCTAGGAAATGCTATTTTTTCACCGACATGAAAAGATGTGACCACCTTTGGTACTTAGAATAAGTATGTAGCATGACTCTGTTATGATGAAATTGAGTATGTTTCATAGGTGATCAAGGCCCGAAAGTTCACTTATCCTTCTAGTAAATAACTGCAATTACTAAGAATATTTTCCAACTAAAATGCTTGAGCAATGTAGATTCCATTGGCTCAAAATGCGGGCTTCATGAGAGATGAAAGAATGACAATTGAGTTCCCACTGCTTTTGAATTTGTGGTTTGACATGAAAAAGGCCCTTCATAAGTCTAGAAATGATTGGATATTGTAAAGCTAGAAGTCTGTTAATAAGGGTATGGTAGGCTGAGTGTGCATTGAGATGGAGAACATTTGCAGCATTAGGTGACAGAATTGAAGTATGGTATTTGTAGGACACTGCATGGGATCATGACTATGTGTGAAACACCAGGTGAAACATCTCTTCCATTTAAAGGTGCAAGTATGCTCACTTTCTTGCCGTGACTAAAATATCCTGAATCCGTTTTGGTAGAGTCATGGTGGAAACTAAACATTGCTCAATTTCCACACTGTCAGGGTTAGTGATTTGAGAACTGTATGTAGAAGAGAGGTCCTCTTCTGCATTATTAGAGACAGAAATATTTGACACCCACATGGAAGAACTGTAAGCCTTTTGAAAAGAGGGAAATAGTTCTAATGAAGCCTGTACGGTTCTACAAGAATCACTGTGTAATCTTTTTGAAAACTGTGCAGGGTTTTGCTACAAGAAGGATTTTTAAAAAATTAACTCACATCCTTTCAGTAGTAGCTCAAGTTGAGATACATTCAGGTACAGTTGGTAGTGCCCTATCCAGATGAGGGCTTAAAATTTAATTTTGTAATGGAGGGTTATGTGACTTGCCCAGAGTCATAAGGAGAATTAGTAGTATCTGAATCCTGGTTTTCCTAGTTCTCAGCCCACTGTTCTAACCATTAGGCTACTCCTCCATTTCCCCTCAAGAAGGATAAGAGGATAAGCATAAAGGGAGTGGCCAAATCCAGTTTAAGACCAACGTATCCTTCACCAGCCATTCTGTAGACTGGCACATTGAACAATAGTGGAAGAGTTTTGTACTTTTGTTGCTGGCAAGCAGGTCTACTTGAAGAGTGTGCAAGCTAAAAAAAAAGGTCCTGTAGTGTTTGACTGTTCAGATACCATTCATGGAGTTGAAGAACTCTGCTGAACCTGCTGGCTACCTGATTTTAATTGCCCAGGATGTAAGTGGCCCGAATTTGTATGTGATTAGAAAACATAGAAATATAGAAATATGACGACAGAAAAAGACCACATGGCCTATGTAGTCTGTCCTTCCATATCAACAACTAAATCAGTCCCCTTTTTTCCTTTAGAGATCCTCTGAGTTTGTCCTATGCTTTTTTGAATTCAGATACCATCCTCATCTCTACCACCTCCACTGGGAGACTATTCCACGGATCCACCACGCTTTCCGTAAAGAAATTCTTGCTGCTTCCAAGCATAAGTGGAGAAAATTTGTTCCTGTGCATCTATTGAAATGAAATATGACAATTTGTCCAACTGAATTAAAACGGAATGATTCTGAATCTGAAGGGCAAACACAGAGGGAGCAGAACATTGTTCAGAGCTCCAGAAGATTGATATGGAGCAGTCATTCAGCTTGGGACCAGGCTCCCTGAGTAAGTTCAGAGCTGAGAGGGTCTTCCCAGCCAGCATAGGAAGCATTTGTTTTGAGGACAGAATAACATTGCAGTGGTGTAAAGGGGATACCTTTGATCAGGTTGAATTCAATCATTTACCACTGTAGCATGTCCAAAGTGAAGGCAATAGATGAATTCTGGTAGAGAGAGGTTAGGTGTGTTGGTTTTATTGAAACTTGAGATCCCATAGGCATTTTCATTTAGATAGGCAAAAGGCATGACATGGACTACAGTAGCCATATGGTCTAACATTTGTATATAGGTCTGGCTATAATCATTACGAAGCACTGAACACTCTGGATATGCATTAATTTCAGTACTCTGTCTTGAGGCAGAAAAGCCTTTGCTTGAGATGTGTCAAGAACACCTCCTATGAATGATGTGTGCACATCTCAAAGTTGATGATAAATCCTAGGCTCCATAGGAGAAACACTGCTTCATCTATGAGGGAGAGAGCCACATGTCTCACGGCAGCCGCCAGAACATTAAGGGACAGAAAGACTATATGCTTTTGCTTGTGCAGGGGAGTGGCTACCACAACAAGGCATTTTGGTAAAAACTCTGAGGGCTGATGAAAGGTGAAAGAAAAGAATTTTACTGTTAATGGTTGATCTGCATAAGGAACCAAAGGTATTATCTGCATTTGGGATGAAGGGGTATGTGTGTATAGGCATCTTTGAGATCCAGTAATCATAGCTGGTTTCCTTTCATCAAGTAGGGAAGGATGGAGGGAATAGTGTTCATTTAGCACTTCTCTTAGCGTGGTAACCAGATGAGTTTCTTGAGGTCTAAAACAAGATATCACACTCCTGGTCTTCTTGGGAACAAGGAGGTATTTTTTTGAGCTGGAACAGATTCTATCACATTTGAATGGAAGTGTGAGATCCCTTCCCGAAGCAGTCAGGAATGGGTATGAGGTATAGGAGACCAAGTTAGGGGCCAAGTTGGTGGCAGAGCCTGAAATCTGAGGCAGTAGCATAAAAAACGGCTGTGACCTCTTTCCACTGAAGAAAGAACTGTACCCAACCACTCACCAGTATGGTAGGATGTATATTATGGACGGGAACAGAATGTGACTGTACAGGACAATCAAAAAGATGAAAGCTGCTTTAGTTGAGCAAGCATGGCCTGCTTGGTCTGTTCTGTTTCTTGTTAGTGAGGCTTGGAGGCTGGACATTCGCAGCTACACAAGACATATATCAGCAATGGCAGAAGCTGAGATTCATGAAGAATGTCTAATATATCACATGCTCAGTATAAAAGATAAGTTCCATACTCATCTATCACAGCTAGGATTGCTGCCAGCTCAGACTGCAAATGAGGAGAAAGGCTGAATGAAAACTACTGCAGTCCTTGAAAGATGGTATGCATATATTGACAAAGTCTAATCAAAATCCAAGCAATATAACTCAAAAATTATCTCTAGGGTAAATGTATACAGGCCTCAGTAAACGCTCACACCATTCATTTGGCGAACGGTGTCACCATAGGGTAGAGCTTCAAGTTTTTGCGTACATCACCGGCCCTCTAAAGTTTAATCCAATATACTACAATTAATTAATACATTACTTCTAAAAAAGTACTTTTTTAGGATTCGGTATATCAATCAAAGTTTCATATCAAACTCATTTATTCAACGATAAGACTTTAAAAACATTTTAAATTATCCAAAGTTAATTTTTTTTCTCTTATAATTTTCATAGTATTCATAATATCCATAAAAGTATAAATTTTCCAAAATTCGACGACTTGCACCAAAGCCGGATATTCAAGTATCTGAAAGAAATAAAGATACTTTTGATAGTGCACAATCGGTCACACAACTAAAATAATAGTAATAAGTTACTTATCTTTTGGCGCTATCGCTGTCACTGCTTCAGATACTGCTTCCGAAACCCTGCACCGTATTTCTGGTTTCGAAGGGTTTAGAGCAAAGTACCAGACTTCTCTGCATTAGAGATCCTACTGCACTAAAGGTCCATTAGTGCAGAATTCTATCAGTCTTTCTCCAGCTTCATTTCTGTTGCCAAGTCCATATTTTCCAACTACTTTGCCTTCTTCTTTGTTGCCAACTTTTGCTTTCCAGTCACCCATGAATATCAGGATATCCTGTTTGCATGTTCTGTCAATTTCAGCTTGTACTTGTTCATAGAACTCTTCAATTGTATTCTCTTCTGCAGCTGTTGCTGGGGCATATACTTGAATTATAGTTGTGTTGATAGGCATTCCTCGTAGACGAATAGAGATTAAGCGTTCGCTGACTGCATTGTATTTCGGAGGGACTGGGATTTCTAGTCCTATAGGCACTCCTTGTGGTCTTGGGCAAGCCACTTAACCCTCCAATGCCCATGTTCCCTGTATTAGCGTATGTGTCTCATATCCCCTTGTGTTAAATGTATCCCCCAACTGACCGCTTTGACCCGGAGAAAAGCGGGATATAAATACAGCTAAATAAATAAATAAATAAAAATAAAATAAATATTTCATTACAGTCTTTGGTGCGACCTCATTTGGAGTATGGTGTGCAATTCTGGAGACCGCACCTTCAAAAGGATGTGAACAGGATGGAGTCGGTGCAGAGGGTTGCTACTAAAATGATTAATGGGCTTCATTATAAAGCATATGAGGACAGACTTAAGGATCTTAATATGTACACCTTAGAGGAAAGGTGGGATAGAGGTGATATGATTTAGATGTTTAAATACCTCCGTGGCATAAATGTTCAGGGAGAGAGCCTCTTTCAATTGAAAGCAAGTTCTGCTATGAGGGGACATGGGATGAGGGTGAAGGGAGATAGATTTAGGAGTGATATGCGGAAATATTTCTTTACAGAAAGAGTAGTGGATCCATGGAATAGTCTCCCAGTGGAGGTGGTAGAGATGAGGACAGTAACTGAATTCAAAAAAGCATGGGACCAACACAGAGGATCTCTAAAGGTAAAAAGTGGACTGTTGTAGTTGTTGTTATGGAAGGACAGACTAGATAGGCCATGTGGTCTTTTTCTGTCATCATGTTTCTATGTTTCTTGCAAGTTTCTTCTTTATTATAAATGAAACACCTTTTCTTCTTTGTCTTTCATTTCCAGCATAGCAGACCAGGTGATCAGCTGATGCAAAGTGCCCGATGCCAGTCCATTTCAGTTCGCTGACACCCAACAGATCAAGTTGTACACGTTCCATTTCATTCTTGACCAACTCCAACTTCCCTTGGTTCATGCTTCGTACGTTCCATGTTCCAATGTGTAAGACATCTTTACAGCTTCTGACTCTCATTTCATGCGCAGCTACATCAGCAGTCAGACGTCCCGAGGGCTTTGATCCAACTACATCATAAATGCTGGCTTTACTCTGAAAAGTCTTCAGCTCTTCCCCAGTAGCTAGTTGAGTGCCTTCCGACCTGGGGGTCTCATCTTCCAGCACTATAGCACAATTTGTTTTGTTGTAACTATCCATTGGGTTTTCATGGCAAGATACAGAAGTAGATTGCAGGGGCTTTCTTCTGCGCAGTTTAAGTTTGGTGTTGTTGCTGTTGTCACAGAAATGTGATCCTCCGCCGTCAACACTATCCCATTCTGCTGCTGCCCATATGGGTGGTTTGTCTTGGTCTGGCACCTCAGCTGAGACCTGTCCATCTTGGGAGACCCTGCCAGTAGTTAAACTACCGATAGTTTAACTCTCAGCATCACTGATGCACACAAGCCCTCACAGCACGACACCCTGGAATACTCCTGTCTTAATAGTCTGAAAGTCTAGGATCTTTAGCACACACACTGTTAGTCACTTACCTCTCAGGTAGCTTGCCTTGCACAGGAAGTGAGCTGTGTCCCCTTCCTGTCTTTTATGCTGCTTCTAGTCTAGTCTGATGATACCAGCTGACGTCGATTAGCCCCTGGTTTCATTGGTTCTTGAGAAATGCATCTCCTCTGATTGGCTCCCTGAATCTATTTAAAACCCAGGAACTCTCATTCCACCTTATTCTCAATTAGGTCTCAGTATGAGTTCCTGAGTGCCTTACTTCATCTGCTGATCTTTGGAATCTGCTAGCTTTCTGGAAATGAACCTATTCTACCTTCTACAATCTTTGCCTGTTTTTGGACCTCTTATCTGTTTGCTACTTTCATTTTGCTCCTGTGCTACAAGACTGCTCTGCTGGGCTTGTCCATGTTCTTCCTGTGATCTGGCTTTTTTCCTGCCTCCTCTGACTCTATCTCTTTGAGAAACACATGGGGCTCATAGAAACATGACGGCAGAAAAAGACCACATGGCCTATCTAGTCTGACCTTCCATATAGCGTAGTTACTCACCTGTAACAGGTGATCTCCGGGAACAGCAGGAATTTAGTCTTCACATATGGGTATCATCGGTACCGACTGAGCCTGTGTGGGAACGCTCCCCAGCATCCAATAGGAAAGCTTTTGGGAGCATCCCACAGCGCCTGTGTGCTGCCTTCCCGCCTTTCCAACTGCCCCTCTCCAGTTCAGTTTATAGCTGAGACAAGAGAGAGAGAGAGATACAACTCCTAGGGGAGGTGGGCGGGTTGTGAAGACTAAATTCCTGCTGTTCCCGGAGATCACCTGTTACAGGTGAGTAACTATGCTATCTCCAGGAACAAGCAGGAATGTAGTCTTCACATATGGGGACTCCCTAGCTGCAGATGCTAGGGAGATGGCCCCAGGAAGTTGTTAGGCCTTGTGAAAGGGCAATACTTCCCCCCCCCATGGACCTCTGGCATCCTACCGGGGACGGTGGGTAGGAGTTGATTAAGTCTGAAAAAGGTGCTGAAGAACAGCCTGGCCAAACAAGGCATCCCGGCGTGAGTCCTTGTCTAAACAGTAGTGGGCTGTGAAGGTATGTATCGAAGCCCAAGTAGCTGCTCGACAGATGTCGTTGATAGACACAGAGTGAAGATGAGCCATTGAGGCTGCCATGGCTCTCACATTGTGAGCTGTAACATGGCCTTCAAGAGGAAGGTTCTTACTCTCATAGGTAAAGGATATGCAATGAGCAATCCAGTTAGATAGAGTTCTTTTGGAAATTGGAAGTCCCAAATGACTAGGATCAAAAGCAACAAAGAGTTGAGAAGATTTTCTATGTTGCTGTCTCCTTTGCAAGTAAAAGGCCAAAGCTCTTTTACAGTCCAAGGTATGAAGGTTCCTTTCTGCACTGGAGGCATGAGGCCTCAAAGAATACAGAAGATAAACCACTTGGTTTAAATGGAAAGGCGAAACCACTTTTGGCATAAAGTGTGGATGAGTCCTAAGAACTACCTTATCACGGTGGAACCTTGTATAAGGAGGATCAGCCACTAACGCTTGCAATTCACTGATGCGACATGCTGATGTGATTGCAATGAGGAAGATGACTTTCCAAGAAAGGAATTTCAAAGATGTAGTGGCTAATGGTTCAAAGGGCGGTTTCATGAGCTGCCCGAGCACCAGATTCAAATCCCATTGTGGAGGAGTGGCCTAGTGGTTGGGGCAAGCTACTTCAGGCCTGAAGGTCGGGGGTTCAAATCCCACTAGAGGACAGCAACCTTGGGCCGGAAGGACTGGGGTTTCTAGTCCCACAGGTGCTCCCTTATGGTCTTGGGCAAGCCACTTAACCCTCCATAGCCCATGTTCCCTGTAAAATAGTTATCTCCAAGTTATAATGCCCTGTTCAATGTAATTTCAGTTTGTTCAATGTAAACCGCACTTATGCAGAATAGCGCGGTATATAAGAGAATATAAATAAATAAATAAAAATGCCACCGGTGGTGGCTTAATGGGAGGCTTTGTTAAAAGAAGGCCTCTCATAAATCTCGCTAGAGAGGAAATAAGTTGTACACTTAGAGGCTTGTAAGAAGCTGCAATAGCACTAAGATGGACTCTTACTGAATTTGTCTTGAGACCTGCATTTGACAAATGAAGGAGATACTCCAGTATCGATTCCAGAGGTATCGCAAGAGGGTTAAGACCCTTCTGCGAGCACCATATGGTAAACCTTTTCCACTTAAGGGCATACGAGCGTCTTGTGGAGGGTTTCCTAGAAGCATGAAGGATATCCTTTACCTGTTGGGGAAGGATATCCTTTACCTGTTGGGAAAGGTTAAGATCCTGAAGTTCTAGGCTTTCAGCAACCGGGCCCTGAGATGCAGAGACTGGGGATTCGGATGCCAGAGCATTCCGTCCTCTTGGGAGAGAAGATCTGAAGCAAATCCCAACTCCTGAGGCAGAGCCTGATAGAGATGTAGGAGCAGAGGGTACCACGTTTGCCGTGGCCAACGTGGAGCTATGAGGATCATATGACCTCTGTCTCTCTGAAGCTTGAATAGGGTTTTGGGGATGAGGGGAAAGGGTGGGAAGGCATATAGGACGTCCTGACCCCAATGGAGGAGGAAGGCGTCCCTTGCCTGACAACATCGAGCCGGAATTCTGGAACAGAACCGGGGAAGTTTGGCATTCAGCGGACTTGCAAAGAGGTCTATGTCCGGGGTTCCCCAAATCTGAAATATTTGGGCCACCTGGTCTGCATGGAGACCCCATTCATGTGGAAGCCAAACTCGACTGAGTTTGTCTGCCCAAGAGTTTTGGATGCCTGGAAGATACACCGCAAGGAGATGAATCTGATGCTCTCTGGCGAGGGCCCATAGTTGCAAAGCTTCGTTGCATAGCGACAGAGAGCCTGTTCTGCCCTGCTTGTTCACAAAGAACATAGCTACCTGATTGTCCGTTTGAACTAGGACTGTCTTGTAGCTTAGCTGGGCGTGAAATACTCGAAGAGCAAAGAAGATTGCTCTTAGCTCCAGGAGGTTGATATGAAGACAGGCCTCCTGTGGAGTCCAGGTACCCTGGGTAGAGAGATCGTGCAGGTGGGCTCCCCATCCCACCTGTGATGCATCTGTTGTTAAGGTGGCTTGGGATAGGGGTTGCTGGAAAGGAGACCCCACCAGAAGGGTGCTAAGTTTAGCAGCTCGGTTCTGCCGGCCCCTTTCTGACATCATTCTACAGGAATGGCACTTTGAAATAGACTGGTCAGGACCTAAACATTTGAGACATCAATCATGGGTGTCGGTGACGGAGATGGTACCGCCACATTTAGAACATTTTTTTAAAACCTGAAGTAGGTTTTTCCATTTTCAAGGAAAGAAATTGGGCCTAGTGCCCAAAATGGCGCCTAGCACTAAGGAAAAAAAGTTTCTAAAGTAAAACACTTCAGAAACTATAATTTTTTTTTTTTTTAAAGAAAGAAGAACGAACCGGCGGTACCGGTATGGTGTCGAAGGAAGGCAGACGCGACCACAAAAACAAAGATTAAAGACAAAATTTTTCTGAGGTGACAGGGTATGTGACCTATCGGCTCCACGGAAAACGAAGAACTGGAGAGGGACAGTTGGAAAGGTGGGAAGGCAGCACGCAGGCGCTGTGGGATGCTCCCAAAAGCTTTCCTATTGGACGCTGGGGAGCGTTCCCGTGCAGGCTCCGTCGGTACTGACGATACCCATATGTGAAGACTACATTCCTGCTTGTTCCTGGAGATCAACTACTACAATAGTACCCTTTTTTTCCTTTAGAGATCCTCTGTGTTTGTCCCATTCTTTTTTGAATTCAAGTATGGTTCTCATCTCTACCACTTCCACTGGGAGACTATTCAATGCATCTACCACTCTTTCCATAAAGAAATATTTCCGCATGTTACCTCTGAATCTATCCCCCTTTCACCCTCATCTTATGTCCCCTTGTAGTCGAGCTTGCTTTCAATTGAAAGAAGTTCTCCTCCTGTGCATTTATGCCATGGAGATATTTAAACATCTCGATCATATCTCTTCTACCCTGCCTTTCCTCTAAAGTATACATATTAAGATCCTTAAGTCTGTCCTCATATGCTTTATAACGAAGACCGCAAACCATTTTAGTAGCCACTCTCTGCATTGACTCCAGCCTGTTTATATCCTTTAGAAGGTGCGGTCTCCAGAATTGTACACAACACTCCAAATGAGGTCACACCAAAGACTTATAAAGAGGCACTATCACCTCTTTTCTTCTGCTGGCCATTCATCTCCCTATGCAACCAAGCATCCTGCTAGTTTTCGCTGTCGCCTTTTCTATCTGTTTACCTACTTTAAGATCGTCAGATACAATCACACCCAGTTCCTGCTCTTTTGTGGACAGAAGTACTTCACCTCCTACGCTGTACCGCTCCCTTGGATTGTTGCAGCCCAAATGCAGGACCCTGCATTTTTTAGCATTAAATCTCAGCTGCCAAATTCTAGACCATTCTTCAAGCTTAGCTAGATCCCTCCTCATGCTAGCTACACCTTCCTGGGTGTCTACACTATTGCAGATTTTGGTATCACCCAATGAGGCAAACCTTACCTCTACAAGTCCTAACACTCTGAGTACCAGAGGGCTGAACCTGAAGGGAAAGGAGGCTGTTCTACGTAAACATGCAAGATCTAGTCCTATGGTCACTCGTGTTCCCTGAGGAGTTTGTCCTACTCATGACATTATTCAAGTGCCACCATGAAGATAGGACATATTCTGCTCCTGAACACCCTTCCCCTCCAGGTTGTTTACTACTGATCTACCCACCGAAGTTGACCTTCATGTGGTTGTATTGATGATGCAAGCAACTGCAGACTTGCAAAAAAACATAATGGAGCAGTGGTTCCCAAACTTGGGGTTGGGACCCTAAATGGGATCACATCATCAGTGGATGGAGTCACAGAAACATGGCCAATTCCCCATCTCTTTGGACTTTCACCCCCATCCTCTAGACACCAAATCAATAACAACAACAATAGCAATACCTATCCCCTTATGCCATGCAACATGTGGCGGCACATTCCATTCTGCGCGCCCCAGCCTCTGTGCATCTGGCCGGAACTGGACGCACAGAGATAGACCCGATTCTGATCCTGTGGGGTATGTCTAGCCCCCACAGGATCAGACTCACATCTAGGCCTGTACGTGCAGGCCGGGACCAGATTCCCATTAGCCTGCATGTACAGGCCCCTGCCTGGCTAACTCAGTCAGGCTCCTTAATGGAGTCGTGGTGTCATGGCATCCAGCTGCCATAGCACTGCGGCTCCATTCAGGAGCCGCGATCCCCGTCCACCGACCACTTTCGCCTTTCCCTGCAGCCCGACTCTCAATCTGGCCTCCCATGGCCAGGGTTGGGGCGGCAGGGAATCTCTTGTACCTCCTCACCTTTTTGCTCCCAGCCGATCCGTCCATCCCCCGATGTCTAGGGAGACGTATTTCACCTCTGAGGTGGAATAAGTCCCCCATCCAGTCTGCCGGCCCTGTACATCCAGGTAGGTCCGCAGACCACCTACTGCTCATCCTAACTCTGTCTCCACACCACCCCCCTGTACAAACTCCTTGTTCGGACAGGGAGGCTTAGTCGGGAATGGCAAGGGGGAGAGAATAGACCCCATGTCGTCCAGACTTTAACATATTTAGCATGAATATGATACCAGTACCCTGTTAATTCTCTCATTCGTGAAATGTAATCCAATTTCTTTACAATGTCTTCCCCACTTGGGGTCCTCAAATTTCTCCACAGCTCAGCAAACTTAAACCAAACCACCACTCAGCTTATTCCATCCAGCCAACCACATCTTCCTCCATATCTACCTTTGGCAAGTTTAATAGGATAAATTTAGGATCCAAGTCAAACTATCCCACACACCTCACTGAAGAGGTTAGCTGCCCATTTCCATACATTCCCCACACTCACACATCCCCACCACATATGTAATAAATCCAACAGCCTGCCCACAACCCTCCCAACATTCTGGGCTAGACGTTCTCAGTGCCCGGTGAATCCTCACCAGTATCAGATACATTCTATAAAGCACTTTATACTCATTCTCCTGTAACACTGCTGAAACAGATACCATCCAAACTCTATCAAAACAACTCACCACTAATCCTCTCCTAATATCTCCCCCAAATCCTTTTCCCATGACTCCCCCTCCGCTTCAATCCACAGTTTATACAATTTAGACAACAATCCCTGAGATTTTCAGCAGATCCGGTATAATTTTTCCAGTCCCGTTTCCAACTTTATGATATCCCCCCCAATCCCTCCTACTTTTGAGGTAATGAACCACCTACAGATAACATGAATATTCCAGTTCCCTAAAGTCAAACCGCTTCTGAGCTTGCTCGAAACTAAGCACTCGTCCATGCTCCCCCACTAATTGCCCCACTCTTCATAAGCCTCTGTCGTCCCACCTGCGCAGAATTGGATTCCTGATTCCTGGAGTAAACTCTTCATTATCTCATAAGGGGATCATCCTACCCCCTCCTTCCCACCCTAAAACTTTCCCCTAATATATCCCCCACACTCTCAATTACAGCAGTAAATGGATTTCCCCCCTCCCCCAACTACCCCTCCCCCAAGGCGGCTCTGTTCTAGTGAAGCCCAGGTTTTCCCCTCTTATCCCCTCCTCTCCAATCAAAGATGCTTCTCACCTGGGTTGCTTCATAATTAGCCCTCAAATTGGGAACTCCAAAACCCTCTTCTTCCTTATTCTAGTTCAGCACACTCCTCGCCACCCTTGGAGGCCTCTTCTGCTAGATGAAAGCAAAAACTTTCCTCTACAGCTTTTTGGACACTCCTTCCAGCACAGTCACTGGCAGTGACATAGACAACAACAAACATGGCAGCACATTCATTTTTAATATGGCTATCCTCCCCAACCAAGAAATTCCCCTCTTCCCCCAAATCCCTATCCAAATTCTCCAATAGGGAGCCATAACTGAAATCAAACAATCCCTCCAATTATCACCCACCTGCACTCCCGAATACCTAATGGAGAATTGTACCCATTTAAAAGGAAATGCCTCTCGCAGCCTCTTCTCCAATCCTTTATCTAAGTGGACATCCAATATTTCCTTTTTCGTAACGCTGACTTTATATCCAGAGACCGAACCATAATGCTCTATCTCCCTCATTAAAACTGGCAACAAGACTAACGGATTCCTCAAAGAAAATATGACATTATCTTCAAAGAGAAATTTTGTGCTCCATCTTGCCTATGACTACACCTCTCACATCCAAGCGTGCCTGGATCCTTTCCACCAGTGGCTCTATAAATGTGACGAAGAGGAGAGAAAGAGAGCAACCCTGTCTTGTACCCTTCCCCAGGCTGAATTCCCTGAAGTACTCTCCATTCACCTGAATCCTTGCCTTAGGCTCTTTATATAAAGCCCCAACTCACTTTATACATTTTTGGCCCAGGTCCATTTTCTTCAATACCTGAAAAGCGTAGTTATTCACCTATAACAGGTGTTCTCCGGGGACAGCAGGAATCAGTCCTCACATATGAGTGAGGTTGGCGCTGATGGAGTCCGTGTGGAAGCATCTCCGCAGCTTTCAAAGAAAACTTTTGGGAGATGCACCACACGTGTGGTCCCCTTCCCACCCAAGGGTGCCATCTTGCCTCAGTCTAATGACATAGCTCAGACAGCAAAAATTTAAATACGGTAAAGGAGCAACACCAAGAAGGGGGGGAGGGATGGTTGTGAGGACTGATTCCTGCTGTCCCCGGAGAACACCTGTTACAGGTGAGTAACTATGTTTTCTCCAGGAACAAGCAGAAAGTCAGTCCTCACATATGACTCCCCAGCTACAGGCTACCGAGAACCTGTAAAAAATGCTACAGAGACCTGCAAAGGATAAGCCGTGAGCTGCAGCAGTTGAGTCCCAACTGAGAGACTCTCACATGACCCAAGTGTCCAGTGGGGCACCAGCACTATGGTAGAAGGGTCAGAGGGCAGGAGTTGCCTACACCCTGAAGAGATTACAGAGTATGGCCTGGCCTAAAGCACTGTCCCGTCGGGACTCCCTCTCCAGGCAGTAGTGAGCTGCGAAGGTATGGACCAAAGACTAGGTGGCGGCCCGGCAGATTTGCATCAAGGGGACGGAATGCAGATTTACCATGGAAGCAGCCATGGCCCTGATGCGATGCGCCATGACGACCTGGTCCAGTGAGATCCCCTCCTGCTCATAGGGGAGGGTAATGCAGTCCGCCACCCAAGTGGGCAGAGTTTACTTAATCACTGGGAGCCCCAGTCTACTGGGATCATAGGAGACGAAAAGCGGAGGCACTTTGCAGTGGCCCTGGGTCCATTGCAGATAGAAGGACAGGGCTCTCTTACAATCCTCAGAAAAAAGGTGTGAAGCACCACCTCCTGACTGAGGTGGAAGGGAGACGCCACCTTTGGCAGAATCTTGAGGTGTGTGCAGAGCACCACCCTGTTCTTGTAGAACCTCGTGTGATGTGAGCGCCACGAGAAAGAAGAGGAGTGGCCTAGTGGTTGGGGCAAGATACTTCAGGCCGGAAGGTCGGGGGTTCAAATCCCACTAGAGGACAGCAACCTTGGGCCGGAAGGACTGGGGTTTCTAGTCCCACAGGTGCTCCTTGTGGTCTTGGGCAAGCCACTTAACCCTCCATAGCCCATGTTCCCTGTGAAAATAGTTATCTCCAAGTTATAATGCCCTGTTCAATGTAATTTCAGTTTGTTCAATGTAAACCGCACTGATGCAGAATAGCGCAGTATATAAGAGAATGTAAATAAATAAATAAATTTCCAGGAGAGGTACCACAAGTGCAGGTAGCCAGAGGCTCAAACAGCGGCTTAGTGAGCTGCGAGAGCACCACATTGAGATCCCACTCCGCCGTCAGTTGGCGGATGGGGAGTTTGGATAGCATGAGGCCCCACAGGAACTGGGAAACAAGGGGCTGAGCCAAGAGGGGTTTTCCCTCAAAGGAAAGATGGTGTGCTGAGATAGCGCTCATGTACATTCTGAGTGAGTTGGACTTCCGTCCCACCTGTGACAGGTGGAGTAGGTACTGGAGTACCATCTATACTAAGCAGGAGAATGGGTTCGCCTGCCTCTCGGCACACCAGACCAAGAATCACCGCCACTTAAAGACGTACACCCTTCTCGTGGAGGTCTTGCGAGAGGCCAGAAGGACCTCCTCCACATCCTGTGGGAGGTTTAAGGTAGCTAATGTTACCCTTTCAGCAGTCAAGTCGTGAGTGACAGGGACCCCAGGTTGGGGTGTAGGAGAGAGCCCTCCTCCTGTGAGAGTATGTTTGGGGCACGGTCCAGGGGAATTGGTGACACCGCCAATAGGTAGAGAAGCAGTGGGAACCAAGGTTGCCTAGACCATCGGGGGGGCTATCAGTATCAGTGATGCCCTGTCGCACTGGACCTTGAAGAGGGTCTTGATGATCAATGGTGTCGGCGGGAAGGCGTAAAGGAGGCCTTCTGTCCATAGGATGAGGAACGCGTCCGCAGTCACCTGGGACGGATGCGGTTGACAGAAGCACAAGTGGGGCAACTGCATGTTGTCTAGGCTGGTGAACAGGTCCACTAAGGGTACACACCAAAGTCGAAACAACCGAGAGGCCTCTCTGGGATACAGGCGTCACTCATGTGGCTGGAGGATCATGCTCAGCTTGTCCGCCAGGGCACTGTCCTGACCCAGGATGTAGACCGCCCTCAGAGGCATCCTGTTGCATGTCGCATATGAGCAGAAGGGCTATTGCCTCCTAGCAGAAGTACGATCCCTTGCTTGTTGACACAGAACATTGTGACTTGGTTGCCGGTCTGGGCCAGCCCCGACTGGTGTTGCAGCCGGTGGCAGAAGGCTCGTAGAGCCAGGAATATCGCCCAGAGCTCCAGAAGGTTGATCTGCAGCTGGAGTTCAGTCTGGGACTAGCTGCCTTGTATGCAGAGGTCCCCGCAATGAGCTCCCCAACTCATCAGGGAGGTATCCGAGGTGAGGACCCTCTGGGGCATGGGTGCCTGGAAGGGCATCCTGGCCTGGAGATGGCGGGGATTCTGCCACCAGCTGAGAGAGTCCACCAGCTGGTGGGTTACTCTCACTCTGTCCCGAAGCCTGCCAGTAGTTTGTGTTCACTGAGATCAGAGGCAGCACGGAGCTGCCCTCATGTACAAGTGGGCGTATGGGATCACATGGATCGTGGAGGCCATGTGGCCCAGGAAGCGAAGGAGAAGACGGGCAGGTAGCGACCAGCACTGCTGTACCTCTGTGACTAGCACCCTGAGGTGTCCTGCCCTCTTGGCCTGGAGGGTGTCTAGCTGAGCCCCTATGAACTCTAGGCACTGAGTTGGGGTGAGGTGTGACTTGGGTTAGTTGATGACTACTGCCTTTTCCCATCCCATTAAAGAGCTCCACCAAAAATCCACAGACCTTACAAAATTTGGTGGTGAGGCCATTTAAGCCAGGTGCCTTCCTCTCTATTTTTTGGCCGCCAAGACTTCCCCCTAGTTATATCCGCATGTAACCCCTCCCTTTCCTCATCCTTCAAGCAGGACGAAGTGCACCCCCCCCCCCCCCAAATATTGCTCAATCATCCTGCTTCCTACCTCTGGCATATAGAGTTTTGTATAAAACTGCATGAACATGTCTCTGATATCCTCTGATCCAAAAAGCATCTCCCACTTCGTATATCTTATTTTAACCACCTGCTGCTGGTTCTGTCTAGCTTGCTTGTTGGTGAGCACCTTGCTTGCTTTATTATCCCACTCAAAGAACATCTGCTTTACCCTCTCAAGATTATGCACTATCCCCTGGCATTTGCAATTTATTCACTTCCCCCTCACCTGCTCTATTTCCCTCAGCACCTATCTGGACTGAGTCTGGAGTGCTCTGCTTGTAGGTTCCCTTTTAACCGCCACAAGAGACTATCTTCCCTTCTAAGCCTCTAGCGTTTCTGGTGGGTTGCCGACACTATAAAATGCCCCATCATAACCACTGTTCCCTCTAAGCTGTGCGCATGTGCGCGTGCACACACCTCGCCAAGCGAGCGCACATACTTTACAACAGAGCGCACAAAAATTACGGTTCTGATTCTGATAGAAAACAACACAGATGTCTTAAAATGTAAAAGTTGTTGTGTATTTACGGTTTTCACAAGTTCTATAATATTTTCTAGTGCAATCAATATGGTGTACATACTGTATTCTGAGGTGTAGTCAAATTGTAAAGCATGTAACTCAGAGTGTCGTTATATGGCGCACAAAAATTTAACCTTCCTTCAAAAGCTGCACAGCTGATACTTTATGCGCACACAGCCTACATAAACATAGAGGGAACATTGATCATAACCCATCCCAAACCATGCTCAGAGGAGTCCCCTCTTTCACATTTTGTCCTAAATATTCCTGTAGTCCCCTCAGTTTATCCTGAGTATCCCTCCATCTAGTAGACCTTCATTCAGCCTCCAAAATTTCAATCCACCTTCTACCCTCCCCACCTTGAGTGCCATTTTAATTGGGGTGTGGTCTGACCACAATATCTGCTAGATCGTCACATCCTGCACATGTGCCATCCACTCTGCATCTACCCAAAGCATGTCAATCCTACTATAGGTTCTGTGGGGGTTGGAGAAGAACGTGTACTGTTGCTTTGCCCCATTACTCTATTGCCAAACATCCACCAATTCCAAGATCTTGAGGACTCCCATCATCCTCTGCCTCATCCTCTTAAGTCTGCCCCCACCCCCACCTCCAGAATTATCAACCTTGGGATTCACCGTTAAAGTAAAATCTCCTCCAAGGATACAACTCCTCCTTCCCAACTCTTCCAATTCACAGCCTATCCAGTCTACTGTTTCAAATAACTCCCCCTGCACACTGTTAGGAGCATATATATTAAGTAAATGAATCTCTTTACCATTCAGTATGGCTTTTACTATAATAAACCTTCCCCCACATCCCTTTTTTCAACCCGTACTTCTAGCAATATGAAAATCCCCCCCCCCCCCCCCGAGGATTGTCCTTATTGGCAGTCAAATACGCATGTGGAAAAGACTTTGCATGCAGTCCCCCCTCAAAAACTCTCTTCAGGTGCATTTCTTGGACATTAATACATCCACCCGTAACCTATTCACCTCTTAACAGCAAAGATCTCTTTTGCCAGGAATTCAAACTATTCACATTCAATGTTACCACCTCCACCACCTCCCCCCCCATTTACATATCTTTACATTCTCCCTCCCCCCCCCATTACCCAGAATCTTTCAACCAGCTCACACTTCCACTAGACCCTGCCCAAAGAGCCCTCCTCTGCACCATACCCTGAATCCCTCCTCCCTCCCACCACCCCATTCCCCCAACATGCACTCCTTGGAGCAGTGATGGCTGCAGCCCAGACTACAGAGCTCATGCCCAAGAACCCCACCTTTCACTCCTCCCCACTCCCCCTTCTCCACAGCCAACTCCTCCAACTCACAATTCCTCTCTCACACTCCTTCACCTCTCTGACCAGTCACTCACATTCTCATCCATACACTCCACAACTCTCTGATCTCCCCCCATTTCTCCAGGAACAAGCAGGAAGTCAGTCCTCACATATGGGTGATGTCGGCACTAACAGAGCCTGCGTGGATTCACTCCCCAGCTTTCAAAGAAAGCCTTTGGGAGTTAGACTGCGCATGTGCGGTCACCTTCTCGCCCAAGGGTGCCATCTTACCTCAGTCGTCTTTTTTCCGCGGAGCCCTGCAGACGTCCTGTCTGCTGTCTCCGGTGAAAGTTGATTTTTTTCCTTCCTTATACTTAGCATTTTTTCACTTTCCTTTTTGCCAGTCGATTCCTGATCACCTTTTCACCCCCTGAGTCCGCCCTCACCTCGGCGTCGTATTTTTCTCAGGTCTTTTCCTTTCTTTTTGTGGGTACGGGATTTCCTTTGCACCCTCCCTGGCCGAGGCATGCGAGTTTGACCTCGAGGGTACCGTTTCCCCCGCTATGTCGTTGGTCAGTGGGTTCAAGCAAAGTGGCAGATGCCCTCGTACCATGTCCATCAAGGACCGCCACAGTTGCTGTATCAAATGCCTCAGTGCAGACCACGATGACGCCTCTTGCCCACTCTGCCTGCAGATGTCAGCAAAAAGCCGGAAGAATCGTGCACAGCAGCGGAAGGAGCTGTTTAGCTCCAAGGTCTCGGCTGCAGGGTCGGCACAGAGTATGGCATCACTCCCCTTGGGGACCATGTTTGACAACTTGGCATTGCGCAGGTATGCTTGATCAGATCCAGAGGATGCGGAGCCTCGGACTGGGGGTCATCCTCCAAGGACCTCCCCTGTGAGCTCAAGACATCATCAAAGTCGTCTGATCTTGGAGCCGGAGGTAAGTTCTCAGATACATGGCCTCTGAGTTCTCGACCTGATACAGAGAGCGATGGCAGGGCACAGCCCTCGAAGCTGCCCTAGTGGGGGGCGACTCCCTCCACATCGGGGGATCGAGCCCAGTCCCCCGGTGCAATAGCTATCAGTGACTCCCCATCAAGGGATTTGGTTCTGGGTTAGATGCCCTCGAGATCCAAACTGGTCGCTGCTGAGCCTACTGGCATCGAAGCCAGAATGGCAGCCTTGGAACGCAGCGGGGCCAGACTGCCAGCACTGACCACGGGACCCTCCACTGCAAGGACCTCCTCACTCAACATACAAACCCAAAACCATTGGACAAGTGTCCCAAAAAAAGAACCTCCCCTCACATAGTTCCTGAAGGAGCTTAAAAGCTCAAACCAGTCCATCCCCACTGTCCATTCAAGTGTTCTCCGTACACTTGTCCCTTGCTTCTTCTTTCGCTGATCCTCCTTCTCCCACCACCTTCCATGGTAGCCTACGGATCTCCAACGCCGTCTCCTCTTTGAGCAGACCCTGAACATCTTTCAACCCATCCTCTTCCATTCCTTTCACCACCTCTTCCTACGATGACGCTCTCTGGGTCACCCCATTCACCGTGAATGCCAGTCCAAATGGGAATAACCAGCGATATTTTATTTGCTCCCTTTGGAAGTCAAAGCTCTTTCTTCTTTAGCAGTGTTCCTGTTGCTAAGTCTGCAAACACAGTTATCTTGTGATTTTGCCACTCAAACCTCCCGGCAGCCCGTATCTTGGTGGCAATCAGCTACTTCAATGAAAAGTCATGGAGGCATGTAACTATGTCTCTTGAGACCGATTCCCTTATGGGCCCCAAGGCTCGATGGGTCCTGTCCAATTTGATCTCAGGGCCTCACCCTCTCTCGCAAAAATGGACCCCTCTACTGCATCGCTGTCCTGAAATTCAGGTAGCACGCCTTTGATACACAGATAGTTCCTGCATGTTTGGTTTTCGATATCTTCCGGTTTAAGAGTCAGCTGCCTGGCTCCTTTTTCCAATGACTGCATCTTCAGAGAGCTGCACCAGCTCATCCTGACTGTATTCCACTAGGCCTTCCGCCTCCTCCATGTACCTTCCCAGGTCCTGCACTTCAGACCACAGTTCACAGACCATTTCTCCCAGCTCACTGAGCACCACTCCAATATCAGTTTTGAGGTCGGCAAACCAGTTCTTGAGCTCCTCCTTTGAAATCTGCATGATTGTGCCCTTACCTGACAGCAAGTCGGAAGGTAGTCCTCCGGCAAAGACTCCCGATGCAACGTTCCCCCGACACTGCCTCTTCTGTGGCACTTTCTCCTCGGTATGAATATGCATATTCCGTTAAGTTTGTAGTTTTTCGGCACATGCTCGCCATAGTCAGCCAGAATTGCTTCAAAGCACTTAGGGACCGTTAGTGCCGATCAACACCATTGAGGGCGGCAAAAATCCACACATTATCGCTCTGCTTGACAAAGCTGCAAAATCAGCTGTCCATCCAGGCCGATGTTGTCACTTCCTCTAGACAGGACTCTCTTTTGTAGGAAAGAATGATGACCGCTGTATTGACTACAGGAGTCTCAATAAAAATCAAAGTAAGGAACCAGTACCACCTTCCCGTAATATCAGAATTACTCCACCAAGAGAAGGGTGCCCAAATTTGTATGAAACTGAACCTCCAGGGGCTGTACAGCTTATTTATATTAGGTAGGAAGATGAGTAGAAGGCAGCCTTCAACACCCAGGATGGGCGTCATGAACATGTGGTTAATAACCTTTGGGCTGTGTAATGCCTTCACTGTTTTCTAAGATTTTATTAATTACATTTTTAGAGATATGTTGAGATGGTATGCTGTCATAAAGTATCTGAATGACCTTATCTATTCCTTCATCCTTGACTCAGCATGTCAAGAGCATTCACAAATATTTAAGGGATGATCACCTATATGCAAAAATTTAGAAGTACCCATTTGATGTCACTAGGGTGCGCTTCTTGGGCTGAAGTAGCAGCCTAATGGTTAGAGCAGCAGACTGACAACCAGGGAAACCAGGTTCAAATCCCAATGCTTTTCTTTGTGATTTAGAGCATGTCACTTAACCCTCCATTGCCTCGGGTACAAGTTTAAGATCGCAAGCCCTCTGGGGACAGGAAAATGCCTACTATGCCTGTGCCTTGCCTTGAAGTCTGAGAAAGGTGTGAGCTAAATCCAATTCTCTCTCCCTTTATTTTATCAGTAAAAGGGCTAGAGACAGATCATACCAAGATGTCGGCTGTTTTGGAAAGCGTAGTTACTCACCTATAACAGGTGATTCTCTGGGAAAGCAGGAATTTAGTCTTCACATATGGGCATCATCAGAACCGACGGAGCCCCTGCAGGAACACTCCCCAGCATCCATTAGGAAGGCTTTTGGGAGCATCCCATTGCGCCTGCGTTGCAGCCTTCCCAACTCTTCCTCTTCAGTTGAGTTTGTAGCTGAGAGAAAAAGAGAAAAAGAAAACCTACAACTCCTAGGGAAGGAGGGAGGGTTGTGAAGACTAAATTCCTGCTATTCCCAAAGATCACCTGTTACAGGTGAGTAACTACATTATCTCCAGGAACAAGCAGGAATGTAGTCTTCACATATGAGACTCCCTAGCTCTCAGATGCCAGAGAGAATGACCTCAGAATCGGTAGGTTTGCCTCAGGGCAGACTTGAAGAGGTCATGAATACTTCATGAATTTCTGGTATCGTTAGGTTTGCGATGGAGTGTAGGAGTTGCCCTTAAGTCTGAAAAAGGTGCTGGAGGACAGCTTGACCAAACATGGCATTCTGGCAGGAGTCCTTGTCCAGATAGTATTGAGCAGCAAAGGTATGTATCGAAGACCAAGTTGCTGCTTTGCAGATTTTGTCAATGGCTATAGAGCATAAATTTGCCATCGAGGTAGCCATGGCATGAACATTATGGGCAGTGACAAGACCCACAAGGGATAGTCCTCCTTTATTAAAGCAAATGAGATGCAATCTGCTAGCCATTTAGAAAGAGTATGTTTGGATACTGGCAATCCCAAGAGACTAGGATCAAAGGAGCTGAGCAGCTTTGCGGTGCTCTGCAGTCCTTTGGAGATAGAATGCTAAGGCACGTTTGCAGTTAAGGGTATGGAGGGTTGCCTCTGCCCTAGATGAATGTGGTCTAGAAAAAAAGATAGGAAGGTAGACAGACTGATTCAAATGAAAAGGAGACACCACCTTTGGCATGACGTGGTGGCGACCTTGTCAGGGTGGAACCGTGTGTAAGGTGGGTCTGCCACCAAAGCTTGAAGCTCACTAATGCATCTAGCTGAAGTGAGGGCAATAAGGAAAATGAACTCCATGTTAGAAACTTTAGCAAGGTAGTGGCTAGGACTTGAAAGGGCGGCTTGAGAAGTTGCCCTAGAACAACACTGAGATTCCACGCCACTGGTGGTGGTCTGATGGGAGGTTTGGTGAGCAAGAGGCCTCTCATGAAGCATGCTACAAGCGGCTGTGAGGAAATGGGCTGCCCATCCAAGGGATGATGAGAGGCTGCAATTGTACTTAGGTGAACGCTTACCGAGTTGATCTTCAGACCGGATGAGGATGAGATCCTGGAGGATCAAAAAAGGATTAAGGTCCTTTTGGGAACACCAGAGAGAAAGCACAGTTACTTACCTGTAACAGGTGATCTCTGGGAACAGCAGGAATAAGTCTTCACATATGGGTACGTTGGTACCGACGGAGCCTGCGCGGAAACGCTCCCCAGCGTCCAATCAGAAAGCTTTTGGGAGAATCCCACAGCGCCTGCGTGCTGCCTTCCTGCCTTTCCAACTGTCTCTCCTCAGTTGAGTTTTATAGCTGAGACAAAGAGGGAGAGAGAGGGAAAGGAAGAGAGATAGAGAGAGACAACGCCTAGGGGAGGTGGGTGGGTTGTGAAGACTTATTCCTGCTGTTCCCAGAGATCACCTGTTACAGCCTTTTCTTAGCAGGAGCAGCAGTAGATTTGGATAGTCTATCCAAAGCAGAATTTTCAGCATCCATCTGATTGGCTTTTGCTTGCCAGTCTTTACCAAACAGATTCTCCCCTGTACAAGGGATATTTCCCAATTCATCTTGGACCCAGGTCTCCAAATCAGATGCTTGAAGCCAAGCAATCCTACGTGCACCTATAGCTGAGGCTCTGCTTACGCATTCAAAGGAGTCGAAAGCTGCACGGTTGGAGAATTTGGAGGTATCCTGGGCATGTTTGAGCCCAGAGAGACATTCTGGCCTTTTACTGTCCGACTGTGCTATCTCCAGGAACAAGCAGGAATGAGTCTTCACATATGGGGACTCCCTAGCTTTTGATGCCAGGGAGAGAGCCCAGAAGTTGTGTCCCCCTGGGACAGGGCTGCACTTCCCCACCTGGATCTCTGGCATCCCATGAGGTATGGTGGGTAGGAGTTGATTAAGTATGGAACAGGTGTTTGAGAACAGCCTGACCAAACAAGGCATTCCGGCGGGAGTCCTTGTCTAAGCAGTAATGGGCTGTGAAGGTATGAACTGAGGCCCAAGTGGCTGCTCGACAAATGTCATCAATAGACACAGAGTTCAGATGAGCCATTGAGGCTGCCATGGCTCTCACATTGTGAGCTGTGGCATGGCCCTCCAGAGAAATGCTCTGATAGGCGAAAGAAATACATTGGGCAATCCAGTTGGAAAGAGTTCTCTTGGAGACTGGTTGTCCCAAATGAGAAGGATCAAAAGCAACAAAGAGTTGGGAAGACTTTCTATGTTGCTGTGTCCTCTGTAAGTAAAAAGCTAGAGCTCTTTTACAGTCCAGGGTATGAAGATTCTTCTCTGCACTTGATGCATGAGGCTCTGGAAAAAAGACAGGTAGGTAGACCTCTTGGTTGAGGTGAAAGGGCGAGACCACCTTAGGCATAAAGTGTGGATTAGTCCTAAGGACTACCTTGTCATGATGGAACCTTGTGTAAGGTGGATTAGCTACTAGTGCTTGCAATTCACTGATGCAGCGTGCTGATGTGATTGCAATAAGAAAAAAAACTTTCCAAGAAAGGTATTTCAAGGAGGTAGTAGCTAAAGGTTCAAAAGGCGGCTTCATAAGCTGACCAAGAACCAAATTTAAATCCCATGCCACCGGAGGCGGTCTAATGGGAGGCTTTGTTAAAAGGAGGCCTCTCATGAACCTTGCTACAAGGGGATGAGAGGAAACAGGTTGTCCATTTAGAGGCCTGAAGGAAGCTGCAATAGCACTCAGATGGACTCTTACTGAATACGTTTTAAGGCCTGCATTAGAGAGATGCAGGAGATACTCCAGCAACGATTCCAGAGGTACTGAGCGGGGGTTAAGACCCCTTCCAGAACACCAGATGGTAAACCTTTTCCACCTGAAGGTGTAAGAACGTCTAGTGGAAGGTTTTCTGGAAGCATAAAGAACATCTTTCACTTGTTGAGAAAGAGGAAGATCCTGGAGATCTAGGCCTTCAGCAACCAAGCCCTGAGATGCAGAGACTGGGGACTGGGATGCCACAACTTTCCGTCCTCCTGAGAGAGGAGGTCTGGAGCAGACCCTAACTCTAGGGAGGGAGCTTGAGAGAGATATAGAAGCAGAGGGTACCACACTTGCCGTGGCCAATGTGGAGCTATGAGAATCATGTGGCCTCTGTCTCTCTGAAGCTTGAACAGGGTTTTGGGGATCAGGGGAATGGGTGGAAAGGCATACAGGAAGTCTTGACCCCAGTGAAGGAGGAAAGCATCCCTTGCCTGAGCCCCCTCAGCCGGAGTTCTGGAACAGAACCGGGGAAGTTTGGCATTCCACGGACTTGCAAAGAGGTCTATGTCCGGGGTTCCCCAAATTTGAAAAATCTTGGATACCTGGTCCATATGTAGGGACCACTCGTGTGGAAGCAGAACTCGACTGAGTCTGTCCGCCCAAGAGTTTTGAACACCTGGAAGATAAACTGCCAGAAGATGAATGTGATGCTCTCTGGCGAGGGCCCACAGTCGCAGAGCTTCGTTGCAAAGCGACATAGAGCCAGTTCCTCCCTGCTTATGTAGTACATGGTTACCTGATTGGACAAGGACCGTCTTGTGGCTGAGCAGGGTGTGGAAAACTCGCAGAGCAAGGAAGATTGCTCTGAGTTCCAAGAGATTGATATGTAGAGAAGTCTCCTGTGGGGACCAGATGCCCTGGGTGGAGAGGTCCTGAAGATGAGCTCCCCAGCCCACTGGAGAAGCATCTGTTGTTAGAGTTGCCTGGGGTAGAGGCTGTTGAAAGGGAGACCCCAGCAACAGGTTTTGAGGGGACTTCCACCACTGGAGGGACAAAATGAGGCGACTTGTGTTTGCTATTTTGTCTGACAGGCAGTCTAATGCCTGGGTCCATTGGGTGGATAAAGTCCACTGAGCTGCTCTCATGTGCAGGCGAGCATATGGTACCACATGAACGGTGGATGCCATGTGGCCTAGTAACTGTAACATTTCTGGAGCAGTAAGTAGGGGTTTTGACTCTGCTTGAGAAGCTAACTGCATCAAATGAAGGCAGCGGGCCTGAGGAAGATAGGCCCTTGCCTTTGTGGTATCCAGCAGCGCCCCTATAAACACCAGGGACTGAGTAGGGATCAAATTGGATTTTGGGATGTTTATTACCAGCCCTAAATACTGGAGGATACGCATGGTACAGGTTAGAGCAGTCTTGGCCTCTGATTGAGTGGGAGCTTGAATAAGCCAGTCGTCCAGATAGGGGAAGACAAATATTCCCAGGGTGCGCAGAAAAGCAGCAACCACTGCCATGCATTTCGTGAACACCCTTGGTGCAGAGGCCAGGCCAAAGGGGAGCAGTTTGTATTGATAGTGCTTCTCCTGGAAAAGGAACCGAAGGAACCTTCTGTGAGTTGAATGGATGAGAACATGAGTGTTCGCATCCTTGAGATCTAGAGAACAAAGCCAATCCTGACTGTGAAAGTATGGCAGCAGAGTTCCTAGAGAAACCATCTTGAATTTCTCTTTGACTAGGAATCTGTTCAATTCTCTGAGATCTAAAATGGGCCTGAAGCCCCCTGTTTTCTTTGGGATAAGAAAATAGGGGGAGTAGAACCTTTTGCCCTGTTGTTGAGAAGGCACTTCCTCTATTGCCCCTTGGGCTAGAAGAGTGGCAACCTCCTGCTCTAACAGGCTGAGGAGGGAGGTTGGAGAATTGAACTGGTGCACTCTTGTGAGAGGGGGCAAGCTGGAAAAATGAAGTTTGTACCCCTCTCTTATGATGGAGAGTGTCCAATGCTCTGCTGTGATTTGCCCCCATCTGGGAGCAAAGTAACATAACCTTCCTGGGATGGTGGAGGGCTCTGGTCCTTCTAGAGCCAGGAAGACTAAGTTCTCTAGCAAAGAGTCAAAAGCCCTGAGGGGGCTGAGATTGCTGGGCTGGAGCAGGCCTCGCAGCCTTTGCCTTGGTCTGTTTGGAGGATTGCTGACGTTTAGAAGGAAAATGAGCTACAGAAGATGCTCTCCGACTATAAGCAGGATAGGATCTTCCCTTTTTAGAAAAAGGTGTTTTCTTGAACAGCCTTTTCTTAGCAGGAGCAGCAGTAGATTTGGATAGTCTATCCAAAGCAGAATTTTCAGCATCCATCTGATTGGCTTTTGCTTGCCAGTCTTTAACAAACAGATTCTCCCCTGTACAAGGGATATTTCCCAATTCATCTTGGACCCAGGTCTCCAAATCAGATGCTTGAAGCCAAGCAATCCTACGTGCACCTATAGCTGAGGCTCTGCTTACGCATTCAAAGGAGTCGAAAGCTGCAGGGTTGGAGAATTTGGAGGTATTCTGGGCATGTTTGAGCCCAGAGAGACATTCTGGCCTTTTACTGTCCGACATAAAAGGACTTAAAGTCAGCAAATGGTCAGTGACTTCTTTTAAAAACATTCCCATGTAGAGACTATAGGAATTTATTCTCGCAGCCAGCATGGAAGCTTGGAAGATTCTTCAACCAAAAGCATCCAGGGTTCTACATTCACGTCCTGGAGGATTAGAGGCATGTCTCTTGGCACTTCTAATCTTTCTCATTGCAGACTCAACAACAATAGAGTGGTGAGGAAGCTGAGTTTTATGGAAACCAGGACAAGGAGGGACACGATACATGGTGTCTAACCTGCGAGAATGAGGAGAGGTGGATAGAGGTGCTTCCCACATCCTTAACATGAGATCATACAGAATCTCATGAATAGGCAAGGTAGCTGCCTCTTTAGGAGTTTTAGGATATTGTAGAATATTTAACTCCTTAGCTCTAGGCTCTGACTCTGGGGCTACTGTAATAGAGAGACCCCGAGCCACCTCTCTGATAAAGTCTTGAAAAGACAAGTCCTCTGGAGGAGACATCCTTCGTTTAGGAGAGGACTCCTCCTGTGGAAGAAGCATCGCTGCATCGACAGACTCTTCAGAATCCTCAGAGTCATCAGAGGAATCGAAGTATCGTCTGTCGGGATGCTCTTGCAAAGCCCGATACCCTACCGACCGGGATCGGTATCAGGAATCATCGGTACCGGGGTATCGGTACCGGAGGGCTACAGAGGGCAGGGTACCGGCATGGCTGACACTGAAGCCAATGTCGATGCAACCAGTACCAGAATCGGTGCCGATGGCGATACCGGAGCCGGTACCTGCAGAGTAGTCTGATGCGGTACCACGGGCGTCGATGCCACAAGGAAGGCTGCCAGACCGCGTTCGATGGACAGAATCCTCTGATCCATCGATGCTGCCAATGCCTGGAAGTCAGTACCGGTGGAGGCCACCGGTACCCCAGAGCATGGCACTAGGAGATCTGTTGAGGCCGCGCCATCTAGATTGTCCTGGAACCCCGATGATGATGCTTTAGAAGCCAAAGCCTCCCGCCGGGGTAATTTTGCCGGTGCAGAATCCTCGAGGGCAAGGCCAGGGGCATCTCGATGCTTAGAAGGAGATTTGCCCTTCGAGGACCGGCTGGATTTATGTTTAGTTACCTGAGATCCATGTGAGGAAGAAGCAGCCCTGGAAGACGTCGATGCCACCGAAGCCGCATCAGAGGGAAACAGGATACTGAGCTTGGCAGCTCGGTTCTGTCAACCTCTCTTAGACATCATGGAACAGGACACACAATCTTTAATGGAATGGTCAGGGCCTAAACATTTGAGACACCAGTCATGGGTGTCGGTGACGGATATAGTACCGCCACATTTTGTGCACTTCTTAAAACCTGAGGCAGGTTTTTCCATATTTAAGGAAAAGGTTTTGGACCTAAGGCCCAAAACTGAAGTACACCTGAAGAAAAATAAAGTCTTCGTTTTTTTTAAAAATAAGAACCGGCGGTACCGGTATAGCGTCGAGGAAGGCAGACGCGTACAGAAAAGAAATAAAGAAAAAATAAGGAAATTCTTTCTGCGGTGACAGGAACACGACCTGCTGGCTCCACGGAAAAAGAATAACTGAGGAGAGACAGTTGGAAAGGCGGGAAGGCAGCACACAGGCGCTGTGGGATGCTCCCAAAAGCTTTCTGATTGGACGCTGGGGAGCGTTCCCGCGCAGGTTCCGTCGGTACCGACGTACCCATATGTGAAGACTCATTCCTGCTTGTTCCTGGAGATAATCTATGCCACTTGAAAGTGAAGAATGTCTGGTGGATGGCTTTCTAGAGGCTAATAGAATCTCCTTTACTTCCTGAGTAAGGTTAAGATTCTGCAATACTATGCTTTCAGCAGCCATGCCATGAGGTGGAGAGACTGCGGAGTGGGATGGAACAGCATCCCCTCCTCTTGAGAGGAGAAGATCTGGAGCAGATCCAAGATCTAGGGTTGAGTCTGAGACAGACATAGTATGGCTTAGGCACTTGATATACCGCTCTTTATAATGTGTATCAGAGCGGTTTACAGATATATGCTAACAGGCACTTTTTATTCCCTCATCCCCGAAGGGCTCACAATCTAAATGTACTTGAGGCAATGGAGGGTTAAGTGGCTTGCCCAAGGCCACAAGGAGTGGCCATGGGACTAGAAACCCCAGTCCCTCTGGCCTGAGGTTACTTGCCCCTATGTGGGAACTGAACCCGTGGCCCTCTGGCCTGAGTTAACCTGTCCCAACCACTGAGCCACTGCACTTTATGAAGACTCTTGGGGCAGAGACGACACCCACTGGCAGGACTCTGTATTGATAATGTCTTCCCTGAAACATGAAGTGTAGATATTTCCTGTGTTCTGGATGAATGAGGATATGTGTATACGCTTCCTTTAGATCTAGAGAACAGAGCAAGTCCTGACTCTGGAGATAGGGTAGAAGGGTCTCTAGAGAAACCATCTTGAACTTCTCGTGGACAAGAAACTTGTTCAGGTTTCTGAGGACCAGAATGGGTCTGTATCCTCCAGTTTTCTTTGGTATCAGAAAGTACAGAGAGTAGAAACCCCTTCCTTGTTGAGATGTTGGGACCTCCTTTATGGCGCCTTCTGAAAGAAGAGAAGTCACCTCTTGTAGTGAAAAAGCAGTGAGAGGAGGATGAGAAGGATATTCCCCTACTAGAATGGAGGGGGGCAGAGTTTCCAGGTGAAGACTGTACCTCTCTGTCACTATGGTCAGAGTCCACTGCTGTGAAGTGATTAGATGACACCCGTGGGCATAGTGACAGTCTGCCAGCAATGTTGAGGGGGGGGGGGGATCTCCAGAGGCAGAGTGACTATGTTCCCTAGGAAAAATTAAAAAACCAGGAGCAGACTGAGCCTGCGGAGCTGGTTGGCTTTTAGGAACCTGTGGCTTCTTTTGTTGTTTGGGAGGCTGTTGCCTCTTCTGAACACCTGGAGGCTGTTATTGCGAAGCAGGGATGTAAGAAGGGTAAAACCTTTTTTTCTTACTGAAAAAAGTTTTCTTTGCAACTGCTTTCTTCTTAGCTGGGTTGGCAGTGTTTCTAAAAAGCCAATTCAGGGAAGTATTATCAGATTTTAACTGAGAAGCTTTATCTTGCCAATCTTGCCAAAAAGGATCTCACCTGTGCAAGGATCACTACCCAGTTTATCTTGAACCCATTGTTCAAGATCCAATGCATGAAGCCAAGCAATCCTGCGTGTCCCTACTGGTGCATTCAAAGCAGTCAAAAGTTGCCCTATTTACAAACTTTGAGACGTTTTGGGCATGTTTGACCAAGGTGAGATAGTCAGCTCTTTTTTCATCAGGGAGAATAGGGGACATTGACTCAAGATCTCTAGTAACCTCCTTGAGGAACATATCCATGCAGAGTATGTATGAACTTATTCTGGCTGAAAGCATTGACGCCCGAAAGCACTGAGAGTCCTCGATTCTCTACTGGGAGGGTTAGAAGAATGCATCTTTGAACTTTTAATTTGACGCACTGTCGATTCCACTACCACTGAATGATGAGGGAACTGTGTTTTTTGGAAACCGGGAGACTCCGGTACTCGACAGATGGTATCGAGTCGTCGAGTATGGGGAGATATGGTAAGGGGCGTCTCCCACATCCAGAGTATGAGATCCTGGAGAATGCGGTGAATTGGAAGAGTGGCCACCTCCTTAGGAGCCATAGAGTATTGGAGGATCTAGGCTCTGCTCTAAGCTCTTTCTCGGATGTTACTGTGATGGACAGGCCTCTGGCTAGATCCCGAATAAATTCTTGAAAAGAAATATCCTCAGGAGGAGACATGCGCCATTCTGGAGGGGGACATAGATCTTCCGGTATACTTTGAAGTTTTCGGGTATTGATCGATTCATCAGATGAATCAGAATCAGAAGACTCAAAGTATCGGCATGAACGATGACTATTTTCCCCTAAGGCTCAGTACCGATCAAAATAAATATCGGTCTGGGGAACTTGCCTGGATGAACCACCAGTACCAGGTATGGGTTTGATGGCAGGCATGGGTGGTAGTGGATCGAGTGGTACAAACGCCGATGCGGTCTGCATTGGTACCGTAGATCGTGCCAGTGTCGGCAGTACTGCTGGTAAGGTTTTGATCGGGATCGACGCTGCTAGTAGAACCGCTAAGCTGCGCTTGAAGAGTAGTTACTCACCTGTAACAGGTGTTCTCCAGGAGCAGCAGGAATCAGTCCTCACATATGGGTGACGTCGGCGTCGACGGAGCCCCCATGCGGAGCATTTCCCCAGCTTTCAAAGAAAGCCTTTGGGAATGCAGGCACGCATGCGTGGTCCCCTTCCCGCCCAAAGGTTCCATCTTGCTCAGTCTGATGACATAGCTAAAAGACAGCAAAAGAAATGAAAGTGAACTATATACAACTGCAACTCCAAGGGGAGGAGGGAGGGTCATGAGGACTGATTCCTGCTGCTCCTGGAGAACACCTGTTACAGGTGAGTAACTACTCTTTCTCCAGGACCAAGCAGGAAGTCAGTCCTCACATATGGGTGACTCCCTAGCTCTGGGCTACCAGGAACCCAGGCTGAAAAATCAGAGCTCCCTCTAGAGCCTCAGCAACTGTGAGAGAATCTTCTCGGAGACCACACCTGAATGGTAGCCCAACACCAGGGCCGGAGGGTAGGAGTTGCCTAAACCTCAAAGAGATTACAGAGTACCGCTTGCCCGAAAGCACTGTCCCTACGGGACTCCCTCTCGAGGCAGTAGTGGTCCGCAAAAGTCTGGCTTGAAGACCAAGTAGCGGCCCGGCAGATGTCTGCTAACGGAACAGAGCGGAAGTGAGCTACTGATGTGGCCTTCGCCCTGACCCGGTGGGCCGTGACTCAACCCTCCAGGGAGAGGCCGGCTGCCCTGTACACCCAGGCGATACAGTCTGCCACCCAGATGGACAACGTACGCTTAGTGACAGACAACCCCAATTTATTAGGGTCAAAGGAAATGAAAAGCTGAGAAGCCCTTCTATGCCCCTGCGTACGTTCTAGGTAAAAGGACAGCGCCCTTTTACAATCCAGGGTATGCAAGACAGTTTTGGCCCTACTGGCATGCGGCCTGGGAAAGAACATCGGAAGTACCACGTCCTGGATGAGGTGGAAGGAGGACACTACCTTTGGAAGGAACTTAGGATGAATCTGCAAGACTACCCTGTTCCTACAGAACCTGGTATACGGCCTATCCGAGATCAGGGCCTGAAGCTCACTCACCCGCCTAGCTGAGGTGAGTGCCACAAGGAACACCTTCCAGGAGAGGAAACGTAAGTGGCAGGTTGCCAACGGCTCAAAAGGTGGGCGAATCAGTTGCTGCAAGACCACATTGAGATCCCACTCAGTAGCCGGTGGACGAATAGGAGGCTTAAGCAGAAGCAAGCCTCTGAGAAAGCAAGACACCAGAGGGTGGCCTGAGAGAGATTGTCCATCCACCGGCGAGTGGTGAGCTGAGAGGGCACTGAGGTGAACCCGGACAGAGTTGGACTGAAGTCCTAGGTGGGAAAGGTGGAGCAGGTATTGTAGCACCACCTGGACCGAGCAGGAGAAGGGATCCTCCTGCTGTTGAGAACACCAAGTAGAAAACCTATGCCACTTCAGAGCATAGGCCTTCCTAGTGGAATGCTTCCGGGAGGCCAACACCACCTCTTCAACCTCCTTTGATAGGAGCAAGGGAGCAAGGACTAGCCTTTCAGCAGCCAGGCCATCAAATTGAGGGATATGAGGTTGGGATGCAAGAGGGACCCCTGATCCTGAGTCAGAAGGTCGGGTTGCAGCCCCAGAGGAAGTGGAGTATCCACTGCCAACTGCAGAAGAAAAGGGAACGACGGCTGCCTGGACCACCTGGGGGCTATCAGGATCACCGTGGCTCAGTCCTGCTGGATTTTGAATAGAGTCTGGGCCACCAGAGGTGTGGGAGGAAACACATACAGCAGGCCCTCTGACCAGGGGATCAGGAATGCATCTGCCGCTGTTCTCAAGGGATGCAGTTGCCTGGAACAGAACCTGGGTAGTTGCCTGTTCAGCGGACTGGCAAAAAAATCCATGGTTGGAAGTCCCCACTTCAGAAAGATCTGTTGAACTACCTGAGGATCCAACTGCCACTCGTGAGGCTGCAGGAGTCTGCTTAGCCTGTCTGCCAGGTAGTTTTCCTGGCCTGGGAGGTAGACCGCCCTGAGGGTCATGCCCTGATTGACAGCCCAGGAGCAGAGACTTGTGCTTCCAGGCACAGGAGTCGGGATCCTGTGCCTCCCTGCTTGTTCACGTAGAACATAGCCACCTGGTTGGCCGTCTGAACTAGGCAATTATTTTCTCTAACATTGTATTGCTATTATTTCTTTTTCTATAACTTTTCTTTAAAAACTTTAAACAATGGTCACCACTCTACTTATCTTATGTAGAATGGTGCAAAAAACGCCCCTTCAAATCGATGGAAAAGAACCCCAATGCCACAATGATCTAGGCACCCTAGCGTTTCTCCTGTTGGGTTTATCAAGGGGATAAATGCATTGCTTCTCTTCGGGACTATTTCAATTTTCGTTTTCTTCAATGTCCTTTTAATTTTATCTGTGGCAACACAAACAAGAGCAGCAATATTATATAGTTGAATGTTGCTTCTTAACCTAAACTTTTCTCTATATACATCACTTATCTTTCATACTAAAGAAATACCTCTGATAGCGCCCCGGTTTTCATAATTTATCACCGGCCAAGAACGCTGTCTGTCGTAATTCTGTTCTGAACAAAAGACGCCACGCATGCGTCCAGTTGTCGATTTAAATACCTTTCTAAGGAACCAATTTATTCAAGCCTATCAGGCACACGCTAATCAATCAACGCTGAAGTTTTTAAAGAAAAGTTATAGAAAAAGAAATAATAGCAATACAACGTTAGAGAAAATAATTGCCTATGGTCATTGATGTGAACGGACACTACATTGGGAGAGTTAAATTACCCATAAAAAAGTGTATAAATATCGTTTATCTGAGACCGATGGCAAGTAAGATAATGAGTTGAAATTGGAAAATAGACTAGAGTGAATTTATGTGTTTTCTATTATGGTTGCAGTTCACTCATGAGATAGACCTGACTCAGTTTTTCGTCTGAACTAGGACAGACTGGTGAGAGAGGACCCGAGAGAAAGTCCGTAAGGCTGGTCGAATGGCTCTCAATTCCAACAGGTTGATCTGCTGGGCGGCCTCCCACGGAGACCACAGGCCTTGGGTGCAGGCCCCCTGGCAGTGTGCCCCCAGCCCTGCAGGGAAGCATCAGTTGTCAGTACCTGAGTGTGTGGGGAGGCCTGAAAAGGAACTCCCCCGACCAGGTTTGGGAGATGCCTCCACCAGCGTAAGGAGTCCACCAAGAGTTTGGACACCTTTATCCTATCTGACAATTTCCCGGTGGCCTGTAGCCACTGTGCCCTGAGGCACCACTGAGCCGGCCTCATGTGCAGCCAGGCATTTGGGGTGACATGCACTGTGGAAGCCATGTGACCTAAGAGCCGGAGGAAGTGTCTGGCCGAGACCCGAGAGTTCGCCCGAAACTGGCCGGCCAACTTTATCAGCCTGTGAGCTCTGTCCACAGGCAAATAGGCCTTTGCATGGATGGTATCCAATCTTGCCCCTATGAACTCCACGTCCTGTGAGGGGACTAAAGTGGATGTTGGGAAGTTTATAACGAACCCCAGGTGTTGAAGCAGGGATATGGTTCGGAAGGTGGCCTGCCTGGCCTCTTGTGGAGACTGGCCCCTGATAAGCCAGTCGTCCAGGTAAGAGAACACAAAGATCCCCTGGTTCCTGAGGTAGGCCGCAACCACCGCCAGGCATTTCGTAAAAACCCTGGGGGCGGAGGTGAGGCCAAAGGGAAGCACTCTGTACTGGAAGTGTTTCCCTCCCACCACAAATCTGAGGAATTGCCTGTGACTTGGATGGATGAGGATGTGAGTATAAGCATCCTTCAGGTCTAAGGAGCTTAGCCAATCTCCCTGCTGGAGGTAGGGCAGTAAGAGTCCAAGGGTAAGCATTTTGAACTTTTCCCTCTCCAGAAACTTGTTCAGATTTTTCAGGTCCAGGATGGGTCTGAGGCCCCCTGTTCTTTTTGGTACCAGGAAGTACCTTGAGTAGAAGCCTTGCCCTTCCAGGTGGTGGGGCACCGGTTCCACCGCCTGGTCCTGTAGCAGACCGTCCAACTCCCGAAGGAGTAAGTTTCTGTGCAGAGGGGGTCTTGGAGGCTCCCCTGGAAAGTAGGAGGGGGTATCTGGGTGAAGTGGAGCAGATAGCCCTTCTGGATGATGCTTAACACCCAAGTATCCCCTGTGAAGGCTGGCCACCTGTCTGCGTACAGGGTCAGCCGACCTCCTGTGCCCTGTAGAGGAGGAGAGGCTATGCCGGCATAGTCAAAAACCCCCTCCCTGCTGAGCAGGAGCCAGAGTAGGAGGCTTGGGAGCCTTCTGCCTACGGGGCCCATGACCCTGCCCCTTGGCCTGCTGGCCCTGTTGGGGAGCTGCAGAGGCCTGGTAGCGAGGGTAGGTTCTGTAGGCAGTGGTCTTCCTTGGGTAAAAGGCCTTTTTCCACGAGCCCTTCTTCTGAAAAGGGGCAGAGGTTTTCCTGGACAGTCTTGTCCGGGTAAGAGTCTCGGTCTCGAGTTCTGCAGCCTTTTCGGCCATGGGCTTGCCAAAGAGGTTTTCGCCTTGGCAAGGGACATCGACCAACTTATCTTGTACCAATGGCTCGAGGTCCGAGGACTGTAGCCAGGCCTGGCGGCGTGCACCGATGCCAGTCCCTGCTACTCTGGCCGAAGCCTCAAATCCATCGTAGGCTGCTCGAGATATAAACTTCAAGCACTCTCGAATACCAGAAGACAAGGCCTTGAACCTCTGCAAAGGTTCCTCTGACAGACCAGCAGAGAATCCGGCAATCTCCTTTGCCAGGTCCCAAAGGGACATGCCCATGTACAGCTGGTAGGTCTGGACACGGCAAGCAAGCATAGAGCCCTGGAAGCACTTTCTACAGAGGACATCCAGGTTTTGGGCTTCCCTGCCGGGAGGCACCGAGGAATGCATCTTCTGACTCTTCAGGTGATACATGGCCAATTCCACAACCATGGAGTGGTGCGGTAGCTGTGTCTTCTGAAACCCGGGGCTCTTGCAGACTCGATAGATGGAATCGACCCGCTTGCTTAGAACCGGCATCGAGGCTGGCGCCTCCCACATGCGGAAGAGCAACCGCTCCAGCATCAGAGGAACCGGGACAGTAAAGTCCTCCTTGGGAGGAGAGTCATACTGCACAGCCTCAAGCTCCTCGGCTGAAGGCTCCTCCTCGGAGTCCGCAGGGAATGCCAATGCCTTGGCCATGTCCCTTACGAAATCCAAGAACCTGGTATCCTCCGGGGGGGGGGGGGGGACGGACGACGACACCTTGTCTGAGGCTCGGATCCCGGTGAGTCCGAAGGGACGCACCGAGTCTGGAAGGTGTCAGGGGACTCCTCATCCTCCGTTTCCCACGCCGATTCCTCCGAGGAGGAATCGAGCGGCTCCGAGTGGGCAGGCACCGATGCCGTCCACCCCGACGCCGAGGGTACCAGCGTCGACGACCTCAGTCCCAAACGGGAGGCTGAGGGTGACCTCGGCCAAGGATCGACTCGAGTTCGCATGGTCTCGAGGATCGTCTCGGCCTCCGGGGTCGATTTGGACGTCAATGTCCCAGTGGTCAGGGCAGATGCGCCGGTGAGACCGGCGATCAGCACCCGCTGCTGCTCCATGAAGGCAGACAATCTGCTCTCCGAGGCTGTCAACCTGAGTCCGATCTCAGGAGAGCCATCAGCCTCTGACTCGGGCCCTGATGGCGTCGGGCCCGACATCTGCACCCCTGGAGGAGAGTCCACGAGGACTACAGTACTCACGTGACTCGGGGCCTCCGACTCTACACGAGGATGCTTTGCAGGCCTCTCCGATTCCAAAGACCCGGGATGGCGATCAGGGCTATGCGACCTGGCCCTCAAGGAGCCAAGAGCGTCCACCGATGCCGCCCTCGTGGGTTTCTTCTTCCTTCGATGCTCCTTCGAGGGGGATTCCCTTTCAGAGGAGCCCCGACGATGCTCGGGGTCAGACTCCCGAGATGTCGAGGCCTCTGACGAAGTCCGGACCCATCCAGAGGCAGATTCAGAGAAGATCCTCTCACGCTGGTGTTGACGGCTCCGTAATGCCTTGGAAGACATTTTGCCACAGAGGCTACAGACCGTAGAATCATGGTCTGGGCCTAGGCACCAGAGACAGCAGTCATGTGTGTCGGTGAGAGACATGAGTTTCTTGCACCGATCACACTTCTTAAAGCCACTGGCAGCCATCGGGGAAAAAAGGGCCCCTGAAAGATCAAAAAATTGGGCTGCCAGGGAAAAGAAAAAAGGCGCGAACGCAGTCTCTAAGGACAAAAACCGAAAAGAGAGATCCGGGCTTGGCACCAGTGTACCGAGTACAGGCGGGAAAGGAACCGACGTCGAACCGAAGAAAAAACTCTACCCAACGCAGAAAAATCAACTTTTTTCACGGGTGACAAGGACAGGCGTCCATAGGGCTCCGTGGAAAAAAGAAGACTGAGCAAGATGGCACCTTTGGGCGGTAAGGGGACCACGCATGCGTGCCTGCATTCCCAAAGCTTTCTTTGGGGAAATGCTCCGCATGGGGGCTCCGTCGACGTCACCCATATGTGAGAACTAACTTCCTGCTCGGTCCTGGAGAATAGTCAGGATACACTGATTCAAAGAGCCCACCGATGCTTGGGTTTCGGTACCAGACTTGCGGGCAACCGTCCCAGAACATGGCACCAGGAGCTCTCCAGATGTGGAGGCCTCAGGAGCATCCTGGGACCCCTCGATGGCTTTGGAGAGAAGGTTCTCCTGCTGGGGTTGTTTGGCTGGCCGATCCATCCTTAGGGCAATGCTCAAGGCATCTCAATGCTTAGAAAGAGATCTATCCTTGGGGGAATGGCATGTCTTCGAAGACGACTTATGTTTTGATACCTGAGATCCATGAAAGGAAGACGATGCCCTAGATTATGTTGATCCTAAGGTCACTGCATCTGAGGCAAAGAGTGTGCCTAACTTTGCAGCTTGATTCTGCAGGCCTCTCTCATCTTCCTACACAAAGGACACTCTGATGGCTGGTGATTGGGTCCAGGACACTTGAGACACCAGTCGTGGGTGTCGGTAGCAGAGATGGTACCACCACACTTAGAACATTTCTTAAAACCACTAGCTGGTTTTTCCATTATGTCAATAGACAAAAAGGTAGGCTTAAGGCCTAAAATGGCATTGGTGCTCCTAAGAAAGTTGTACTTTTCTTTTTACAGGAATAAGAAAGAAAAAAACCGACGGTAGTCTGTTCTGGTCTCGACGGGAAGGCAGATGCAAACCACAAAAAACAAAAAATAAAATAAACAAATTTTCTGCAGTGACAGGATTTGCTTCCTGCTGGCTTCGCGGAAAACAAAGAACTGAAGAGGGAGAGTTGAGAAGACAGCAACGCTGACGCAGTGGGATGCTCCCAAAAGCCTTCCTATTGGACGCTGGGGAGTGTTCCCGTGCGGGCTCTGTCGGTACTGACGTCACCCATATGTGAATACTACATTTCTGCTTGTTTCCGGAGATTGGACTCAATCACAAAGTCTTAAGACGGTACGTCGTTAACTGGGATTTGTTAATTATTACAGATCAGCTTATTAAAGGATTTTCCACAAAAGCTATACTCATTACTGCCCTCTCTGGTAGTCTCTCTGGTAAAGTGGCTAATCCCAGATAATGGTCACCCAAGGCAGTCAAGGCCTTTCATGATCTCAGAGAAACCTTCTCTTCAACTCCTGGCTGTATGCCCTTTATTGTTGAGGTAGATGCATCTGAGGTTGAGACCCAAGCTCGACCAAACTTTATGATATTGGGAATGAGGAATTGCTTGCAATTAAATGGGCATTTGAGGAATGGCAACATCTCCTGGAAAGAACTTAGTATTCAGTGATTGTATATACTGGCCATAAGAATTTAGAATATATACAGTCTGTTCACAGACCAAGTCTTAACCAAGTTAGATGGGTGTTGTTTTTTCACCAGATTTAGCTTTGTAAGTACATATTGTCCTGGGTCAAAGAATGGCAAAATGGATGCTTTTTCCTGGAGATTTAATACAGGCACCTTGGAGACATATCCCATTATATCTGAGACCAAGACTGTGGCAACACTGACAAAAGAGTTTGCTACTAAACTACAACAGGCCTGGCAGTAGGCACACAGTAACACTTCTGTGTCCTTTGTCTTTATGTCTCTGATACCTTACATAAGAAATGCCATACTGGGTCCACCAAGCCCAGTATCCTGTTTTCAACATCAATCATGGCAGCAAACAGGCAGGGCCTTCCTGGGGTAAATAAGACTATACTCCCAGTAAGTTGCTCCATTTGTTGGTCACCTATGCAAAGGGATGTCAAGGATTGTGTTTCTTCTTCTAAAAGGTGTGTGCAAGCTAAGACTTCTCATTCCCAAACACCCAAGTTACTTCAACCTCTGCCTGTGCCATCATATTTGTGGCCCCACATTTCCATAGATTTTATTGCAGATCTGCTCTCATCCAAGGATAGATTCAGAAAGATAGCTCATTTCATACCCTGCTAAAACTTCCTGTATTACTTGTTAGGTGCTCTCTTTTTTTGGCACATTTTTCAGTTGCATGGAATACCTGAAGAAGATTGTCTGTGCCCTTACCTTCTGAAACCTGTCAAGCAAAAAAGCCAGGATTCTTAAAGAATGGCATCTTCTGGCCTCCGTACTATCTTTACAGTCCAGTTAATTATACACTTAAAAAACCCCTGTAGTATAGCTAATATTTTGGTCCCTTCAGCACTGTCCAGACCTCGAGCAACGCCTAAAATTCGAGGACTTTTTAGCTGCAGCCGCTGCACGGTTTGTGCAAATACTTTAGTTACTAAAGAAGTCTTCAAACATCCTGTCACCCAGAAGAAGATATTTTTGGAAGATTATTCCAATTGTGAATCTCTGTGAACATCATCTTATTGCTTTTAGAATTTGTTTTTTTCATAGGTTTATCCATATTCATTTATTCATTGTGTTGTTTATGTCCATGTATTTGATATCTTTAATGATTTTCTGTTATGTTTTTATGATTTTGAGGCCAGCACCCCTGAAGGTGGTGTTCAGCCAAAATGAGTTGGGGTTTCCTAATAAAGCTGCTCAAATCCACCACTGTTTGGTGCACCTGTTCTTTGCTGTGCTCTACATTACTTACAGGTGTGCGTGCTCTTTTGGACTTTTGTGGTCACTGAGCAAACAAGTTTTTCCCCTGGAAGGAGGTCCTCAGTTACGGTGAAAATGATTTACAACAAATGCTGCCTGAGGAGCCCTTCTTTGATAAGGATGAAGTTGTTTGCAGTGTAGAAGAAGAATGGGGGACAACAATATGACTGACCCAGAAAACAATTAGAGAGGAAATGCATGCCTCTTCCCTATTAGAATACTGCAGACACAAGACCTTCCCAAGAGGTCTCCGAATTAACAAAGCCCCCGGCATGTATATGGATGATTCTTTTATGTCTGATTGGACAAAAATTTTAAATAAATGTTCCTTAGATTTAATGAATGTATTGATCCCTACATTGAAACGGAAGGCTGCGTCCTTAAAGTCAGACACTGACTCTAAGTTAAATGCTCTCAAAGAAAGCAACATTTCGCTTTGACAATATGAAAAAGGATTTTGATAAAAATGTATTTGATTATAAAAAAGTTGTGAAGGATAGAAAACTTAAGAAAATTTAAGAAGGATGAGGAGGACTATAAATCTGGGTCTGTTTACTACCGGACCAACAAACATACCCCTTTTAGAAGTGAGTCTTGCAAATGCAAAACAGTTGTTTCCAAGCAAGATCGTTCTACAAAATCTAAGGCGAGACATGAGTCAATAGAATTGGGTCCATAGCCAATTAGGAAACGCAGCCAGAGCCTTTAGAGGAACCAATAGATTCCTTGGCACCTCCTCGGCTCCCCCTTCTAACCAAAATCAGGGTTTTTCAATGGACTTTCCTTGGAAAGGGGGGGGGGGAGGAGGGGGGCAGGGTGCTACCCCCAGTAGACCCTACCAGGTACAAGAACTTCAGTGATCATATTACCCCTGAAGGGTCGAGGGAGGGTGAGAGGGGGCACATTCAAGAAACTGACAAAGGGAGAATTAGACAACATTTTTAATTTATCAGACTACACATTGAACATGGAGGAGAGAGTTTTACAGAAGGATCTTTCTTTTGCCCCTTTCTGCAAACATGATGCTTTTACTACCAGAGTTGAGGAGTTTAAGTTTTTTTGTAAACTTAAGATCTCAGACTTTTTCGCCAACAGGGATATCTCTATTCCTGACCCTTCTGTAATCAAGAAAACTGCCTCCTGGATACTATCCAACATGGGCAAAGTTTTAATTGAAGTCTATGAAAGAGTCCCTCACTTGGTTCGCAGCTTGTCGTGCTGTGAGGGCTTGGGTGCATCAGTGATGCTGAGGGCTAAGCTATTGGTAGTTTAACTACTGGCAGGGTCTGCTAAGATTGACAGGTCTCAGCTGAGATGCCAGACCAAGACAAACCACCCATCTGGGCAGCAACAGAATAGGACAGTGTTGGCGGCGGAGGATCACATTTCTGTGATAACAGCAACAACACTAAACTTAAACTGTGTGTTCTTGCCACAAAAACACAATGGATAGTTACAACAAAACAAATTACACTATAGTGCTGGAAGATAAGACCCCCAGGTTGGAAGTCACTCAACTGGCTACTGGGGAGGAGCTAAAGACTTTTCAGAGTAAAGCCAGCATTTATGATGTGGGTGAATCAAAGACATCAGGACGTCTGACTGCTCATGTAGCAGAGCATGAAATGAGAGTCAGAAGATGCAAAAATGTCTTGCATATTGGGACATGGAACGTATGAAGCAATAAACCAAGGGAAGTTGGAGGTGGTCAAGAATGGAACGTATACAACTCGATCTGTTGGGTGTCAGTGAACTGAAATGGACTGGCATTGGACATTTTGCACATGATGATCACATGGTTTACTATGCTGGAAATGAAAAACAAAGAAGAAATGGTGTTGCATTTATAATTAAGAAGAAACTTGCAAGAATTATAATGAAATACAATGCAGTCAGTGAACGCTTAATTTCTATTCGTCTACGAGGAATGCCTATCAACACAACTAGAATTCAAGTAAATGTTCCAACAACAGCTGCAGAAGAGGATGAAATTGAAGAGTTCTATGAACAAGTTCAAGCTGAAATTGGCAGAACATGCAAACAGGATATCCTGATAGACATGGGTGACTGGAACGCAAAAGTTGGCAACAGCCATTTCAACCTGTACCTTATGATCCGGAACCATTGGTGATGAAAGAAGAAGTTGAAGCAGCATTGAAAGCCTTAACAAAGAACAAAGCACCAGGCATTGATGGTATTCCCATACAAGTATTACAGCAATCTGATGCAGCTGTTACTGTACTTACAAGGCTCTGCCAGGAAATTTGGAAGACATCATCATGGCCAACTGACTGGAAAAGATCTGTGTTTATACCAATACTAAAGAAAGGTGATCCAACTGACTATGGAAATTATTGCACAATCGCTCCAATCCCACATGCCAGCAAGATTATACTCAAGATTATTCAGAAGAGACTACAACCATACCTGGAACTAGAACTACCTGAAGTGCAAGCAGGGTTCAGGAAAGGGCGAGGAACAAGAGACATCATCGCGGATGTGAGATGGATCCTTGAAAGACTAAAGAATACCAAAAGGATATCTATATGTGTTTTATTGACTACAGCAAGGCTTTGGTTTGTGTAAACTCTGAGAAACTCTGGGCCACATTAAGCATGGGTATACCAGAACACCTGATCGCTCTCTTGCACAACCTTTATATTGATCAAGAAGCAACAGTTCGAACGGAACATGGAGAAACAGAATGGTTTAAAATCAGCAAAGGTGTACGACAAGGCTGCATACTTTCCCCCTACCTGTTTAATTTATATGCAGAACAAATCATCAGAGAAGCAGGATTGTATGAAGACAACAGAGGTGTGAAGATTGGTGGAAGACTCAACAACCTTCGCTATACTGATGATACCACATTACTGACTGAAAGTGAAGACGATCTGAAACATTTGTTTCTCAAGATCAAGGAATATAGTCTTAAAATTGGCCTGCACCTTAACGTAAAGAAGACAAAGATCCTGACAACTGGCAAAATCAATAAGTTCATCATTGATGGAGAAGAAATTGAAATAGTAGACAACTTTAATCAACTTCAATCAATATCAATAAAGAAGAAACAAACAGTCAAGAAATCAGACAACACATTGCTCTTGGCAGAATGGCTATGAAGGACTTAGACAAGATTCTTAAGAGCAGAGATGTCTCTCTCCATAGAAAGATTCGACTTGTTCAAGCCATGACATTTTCAATAATGTCATATGGATGTGAAAGTTGGACACAGAAAAAGATAGACAGGAAGAAAATTGATGCCTTTGAATTATGGTGCTGGCAATGAATACTGTGTATACCATGGCCTGCCCAAAGAACAAACCAGTCAGTACCAGAGGAGATCATACCTAAGCTTTCTTTAGAAGCTCAGATGAGAAGACTTCGAATTTCATACTTTGGACACATCATGCAGAGAGAGAGATTATTAGAAACAGACATCATGCTTGGCAAGGTAGAAGGTCAACGCAAAAGAGGAAGGCCAGCAATGAGATGGATCAATTCAGTAACAGCAGCTATGGGTGCCAGTCTATCAACAATGAACCGCCTGACTGAAGACCGAACACAATTTAGGACAACTATCCAGAGAGTCACCATGGGTCGACACAGACACAATGGCACTTAACAACAACAATATGAAAGAGTAGAGAATTTATACAAAAAGAAGCATTGTATATATTACAACATGACTAAAGGTGAGAAACAAGCACTTGATGGACTCAGCAAAAATATAAACATTGTGATAAAACCAGCTGATAAAGGTGGGGTGTTGGTGATTCAAAATCAGACAGACTACGTAAGAGGTATATTGTCAAATCATTGACATTTCTTTTTACACAAAATTGTATGGAGATCTTACAGATAGGTTAAAAAGCAAAATGGATACCTTGCTTTACATTGGACATAAAGCAGGCAACCTTACACAAAAAGAGTTTGACTTCATGACGGTTACCCATCCTATTATGCCCACTATCTATGTCTTACCCAAGATACATAAGTCTCTGCAAAATCCTCCAGGTCACCCTATAATTTTCATGATTGACTCTCTTTTTGAGCCAATATCTAAGTTCTAAGATGTATTTTTAAGACCCTTTGTCACGATAACACCATCGTATGTGCGGGATTCCTCTCATATGATTCAATTGTTAGACCAGCTTGAGGGGTATCACAATGCTCTCATAATTGTAACCTTGGACATCAAGTCCCTCTATACCAATATCCCATAAATGGCCACTTTAACAATTTTGGAGGACATATTACTAGACAGAACTAGACCGGTTAGGAATCAGACATGTTTTTTAATTCAATTAGCAAGTTTGGCTATGACCAAAAATTATTTTTTGTTTTAGGGACATTTTCTATAAACAGATCAAGGGGGCTGCCATGGGATCGTCAATGGCACCTGACACTGCCAATTTGTACATCACCAACTTTGAGAAGAAACATCTTACAAGACACGCATTTGCAAATTATGTAAAGATGTGGAGAAGATATATAGATGACGTCTTCATAATTTGGGATGGCACTGAAGCTGTTCTTTTAGATTCTCTCACCTGGCTAAATACCTTAGATGAAAACTTTCAATTTGAACATGCTTACAGTCAAGACCAAGTCTCATATCTTGACATAAAAGGGTCCCGGTGGCTTTGTCACAAATTTGTTCCGAAAACCAACGGACAGAAAATTCATTATTACACTTCACCAGTTACCACAATAGATTGCTGAAATATAATTTACCCATCAGTCAGTTCCTCAGGATCCGCAGAATTTGTGCAAGTGACAATGATTTTGATTATCAGGCACAAGCAATGTATCGTAGATTTGAAGACTGTGGTTACCCGCGACACTGCATTCTCAAGGCCTTTCATAGGGCCAAAACAGCCGATCGTGCCTCTCTTTTGCAAGGTTCAACTTGAAAAGCACAAGAGAGGATTGTTTGTGCCCTTACATTCTCATAAGAACATAAGATATGCCATACTGGGTCAGACCAAGGTCCATCAAGCCCAACAGTGGCCAATCCAGGTCACAAGTACCTAGCAGTTTCCCCAAAAGACACAGGTTTCTCAATGCTTGTATTGGGTCAAGCAGTGATATCCTGGGTCCCTTTTAATAATGGTTTATGGACCTTTCCTCCAGGAACTTGTCCAAATCTTTTTTAAACCCAGCTACACTAACAGCTCTTACTACATCCTCCGGTAACAAATTCCAGAGTTTACATGTTGAGTGAAAAAATGTTTTCTCTTATTAGTTTTAAATAGGCTACCCTCTAGCTTCATTCTCAAACCTGTCAAGTGAAATAGCCAGGATTCTTAAAGAAAAATGGCATCTTCTGGCCTCTGTACCACCTTTACAGTCCAGTCAGTTAACTACAGCACACAAAAAAACTCATACTACAGCTAATATTTTGGTCCCTTTGGCGCTGTCCAGACCTCAAGCAATGCCTAAAGTTCGAGGACATTTTAGCTGTGACCGCTGTTTGGTTTGGGCAAACGCTTTAGTTACTAAAGAAGTCTTCAAACATCCTGTCACTCAGAAGAAGATATTTTTGAAAGATTTTTCCAATTGCGAATCTCAACGGGTGATATACCTTATCTCATGTCCTTCCAAGCTATTCTACGTAGGCAAGAATGTAGTAAAAGCTGTTAGTGTAGCCAGGTTAAAAAAAAGTTTGGACAAGTTCCTGGAGGAAAAGTCCATAAACCATTATTAAAGGGAACCCGGGATATCCACTGCTTGCCCCAATACAATCATTGTGGAACCTGTGTCTTTCAGGGAAACTGTTAGGTACTTGTGACCTAGATTGGCCACTGTTGGAAACAGGGTACTGGGCTTGATGGACCTTGGTCTGACCCATAAGAGCAATACAGGCAGAAAACTTGTTGATAATCTAAAATTTTTGGTTCTGAAAGTATGATGACCATATTGGAGAGGAGGAGATATAGACTGATTACTGTTGCGTATGGAACAAAGATTTATATTTAACCTTAACACAGCACATCCGCATGGTTTAAATTTGGAACATTTTATTTAACTTGTTTTCTATTCCACTTTATCATACAGTCAAGGCGGTTTAAATTGAAACAAAACTTGATGCACTGTAATAGGACAATGAACTTGGATAACTTAATACACTGTAACAGGGCAAAGGAAGTTGATACAAGGGGAGAACAATGGTTAAGGGGGGGGGGGAGGAAGGGGGAAGGGGAGAGGAAATGGGAAGATGGATAGAGGCAGTTGCATGAAGGTATTATGTCTTGTCCTTTGTGAAGTAGGCTGTTAATAGGTGAGCCTTGAGGGCCTTTTCTGAATGTTAGTAAATCCTTTGTGGCCCAGAGTTTGTATGGGATTGAGTTCCAGAGAGAGGGCACATATAGGGATAAGGCTCTACTGGATGTGGTGGTGCTGGATCTGGTGAAGAATGCTGGAGTTGCTAGGGTGTTCTGGGTGCCTGTTCTTCTTGTGCGGTTATCTTTGGTCTTGTGTATTATTGCTTGGAGGTGAGTAGCCGATAGGCCATTGAGGATCTAGAAAACTAAGGATGGCTTTAAATTTTGTGCATTCGATGACAGGTAGCCAGTGAAGCTGTTTCAGCAATGGTGTTATGTGCAGTCTTGCGTTTATAATATATGCACATGGTGATGTTTCTTAAGTGAGCAGAGAATGTTAGGTGTTGATCAAGGGTGATACTTAGATAATGTATCTCTTGTCGTACATGAAGTTGGGTGCCATTTAGGTTTATGGTGTCTGGTGGGATGAAGCTGCCATCTCTCGTGATATATAGAACTTCTGTTTTATTGATGTTCATGGTCATGTTGCGGGTGATGAGACATGATTAGACTACGGTGAAGCATTCTGTTAAGGATGTGATGTCAGGGTTCTGTGTATTGATGGGTGCATAGATCATGACATCAGCATATATGTGGTAGAGGACACTGAAGGTTTGTATGATAGTGCAGATCGGCTCTATGAAGATATTGAAAAATAATGCAGAAAGGGCTGATCGTTGAGGGACTCCTTGAGTTTGAGTATATGGCCTTGAATTTGTAGAGCCTAATTTTACCTGAAGTTGTCATCTTGATAGATAAGATTTGAACCAGCTCAGAGGGATCCCTGTTAGTTCTATTGTTTGCATTCTTTTAATGATTAGGGTGTAAGGTATGGAGTTGAATGCTGCCTTAATGTTGAGGAATACAAGTAGCCAGTGTATGGTCTTGTCTGTGCCTTTTATTTTTCCGTTTTTTTTAAATAAAATGTTCTTATTATTTTAGTCTGTTCTTACTGTTACTGAAGAGTTAGGTTCTTTTCATACATACACTTTTTTTTTATTCCCCCTTCCCTTTCCTTCTCTCCCCCCTTCCTCCCTTTCTCTTCTCCACTTCCCCCTCCCTCTCCCTCCTTTTCCCACTCTTCCCCTTCCTTCCCCCCTCCCTTCCCTTTTCTGCTTCCTCCCACCGTTCCTTTCCCCTGTACCCTCCCCCTCTTCTTTCTCCTCTCTACTTCCCCTCTTCCTCCCTTTTCCCCTTCCCCCACCTTTCCTTTCCCCTCTCCCCCTTCCCCCCACCTTTCCTTTCCCCCCTCTCCCTCTCACCTCTTCCCTTCCCTTCCTCTACCTTACCCTTCCCTCTCCATCACTCCTCCCTCTCCCCCCTTCCCACTCCCTTTGCCCACACTTAGCTTTATTTATTTTATATGGAAATATTTCCCATTATTATTACCTTTACTTAGTATTTTTTATCCAATACATGCTTGTTTTTATCCAATACACATTTATTATTTATGCTTTGAATTAATTCTACATTTCTAATTTTATACTTTTAATATATGGCTTTTATCACTAAGGTCCCCCTTTTTTTAATTGCCTTTGACCATATGATAGACCCTGTTAATGATCTCTGATTTTATCATCTTTTTCATTATGGACCCCATGATTTCATTAGGGGATCCCCCTTTTTTTGTATTTCAGTTTTTGATCATCATTGTTTTTAGGTATGCCCTTGTATTTATTGTTTTTATAACTGGATTTTAGCTACTGAGGATGTCTCTTTCACATGGAAAGAAAATCATAAGAAAAAGAGATAAAAAGCTTGTGGCAACCCCCTTTGATGGCGGTTTTAGTTCATGCTTCTAGTTTGTTCAGCTTACGTTTTTATTGAAATGTTTTTAGTATCATCTCTTTTTTTTTTTTTTTTTTTTTACCAGTGACATATACGGTTTGACTTTTTATTTTGAATCCAGTCTTATTTTGCTTCCATAGCTCTTATTTTTTAATCTTTTAGCCACAGTGGGCACATATGGTTTTTACATTTTATTCAGGACACCTTGGGTTAGATTATAGTTTTGCATATTTCGCTATTTATTGTTTTTAATAACTGTATATTTGCCCTGTGATTATCAGCCCATATTGCTCTTTAAGATCCGAGATCCTTTTTATATCCCAAAGGCATGTTTTTTAAGCTATGTTTTCAATTGCCCCCTTTTTGTGGCTTTTAAATAGATGCCCTTAGCTGACGTAATACCGTCAGCCCTTCATTTGAATACTGTCTTGGGTTTTTAGTCATAGCATGCCAAGGTTTCATTTTTTATCCATATTATTTATCAGTTTACATTTGCTCATGTTGTTTGGACTTCTGCACTTGGAGAAGCCTATCATTTTCCATCTATAGCTCTATGTCAGTTTTCAGACAGCTTTTACTCTAGCGGAGCTTTCCGATTTAGCACTATATACCGTTTAGTATCCACAGTTCACATTACTCTGCATGCACTTCTCAGAATGGATTTCATTAAGATTCAAAGTTCATACTACACATAGTGCTGATACATATTTTTTGCTTGTTTCTTCCACTTCTAGGCTTTTTCCGGTTTTCATACTCGGACCTTTTACTCTAGTAGAGTTTTCCGATGTAGTACTATCTACTGATAGCGTTCATAGTTCATAATACTCTGCATGTACTCTTCATGTCCTCATTAAGATCCATAGTTCATATTATATACGAGGATATACATTTAAATTTTTTTTTTTTTTTTTACCAAACAGTTATTTTGAGCTTCTGAACTTTGACATTTTTTTGCGTGAACCCGGCTGTTTTTTAAACAGTACATTTGTGTTCCCCTTTTCCTATCAGATTGCTGTTTGAATGTGCCATACATGCTTGTTTTTTTCACACTAGTACTTAAGTCAGTTTTGGTTATATATTCATAGCTTTTTGACTAAGGGGCTTGTTTACAAAGCTGCGTTAGCGGTTCGCGATCGTTATCGGAGCCGCGACCCCATTGATTTCAATGGGGCCGCGGCTCCGATAACGACCGCGAACCGCTACCGCGAATTTGTAAACAAGCCCCTAAGTCTCCACTTTTCTTTTAGGACTTTATATATGTGATTCACCTTTGATTCTTGCCCTTGTTAGCAGCGATACAATGAGTTTATATTGAATGATTTTTTTTCCCCTCCTGCCATACGCTGTCACTCTCCTGGCTCCAGTATATTTACAGTGGTGTGCAAATGTCTGGAATCACTTTAGAGTTTTGGGTTTTTCATACTTTCTAACGTTTTTTTTTTTAATTTTGCGTTAGCGCAGCATATTCATCTTTCTACCACGTTAAAAGGGATACATTTGGCTATTAGAGTTTACTTTTTTGCATTCCTTGCTTCCAATTTAAATACTTTACAGACACTGGGAGATAGCTACTGTGATTTTTGTGGATCCTGCGTCAAAACTGGATTGAGATTATCTAATATGCACATGTTATTTCTGACCAATCAGGAGGCTGGTTTCACTAACCAATTACAATGCAGATATCTAGCCAACAGTGCAGCTATAAAAACGCGCAGAATTTTTGAATTTCATATGCTTTCTGGATCAACCATGAAGATGACTTGGACCTTGACGTTGGAGGAGCGTGTTCGTGTGTCCTTTATGAGAAAGGAAGGATTTTCAAGCCATCAGATAGCCAGGAAAGTTGGCTGCAGCCAGAGCGCTGCTGTTAAGATTGTACAGAAGAAGAAAGAAATGGGTTCAGTAGTGGACAAGCCTTGTTCAGGTCGTCCACGTGCATCAACATCATGTCAGGACTGCACACGACAACGCATTTCAATGACTAATCGCAAATTGACCTCTCCTCAGCTACTTCGAGAGTGGTCAGACAAGAGTGAGGAGGTCAGTGTCAGTTCATCGCCGGTGCCTGCAGTTTGGTCTCTGGGGCTGCAAAGCACGGAATAAGCCACTGATGACTGACATACAAAGGCGCAACCAGATCATGTGGGTGAGAAAGCACTCAACCTGGTCAACTGAAATGTGGGAAAAAGTGCTATTCAGCGATGAAAGCACCTTCTGCCTGTTTGGTAACCAGGCCTACACCTATGTGAGGAGATTTCCTGGAGAGGAATTCAAGCCTGAGTGTCTCAACCTCACTGTGAAGCATCTGGGTCCGCATGGCTGCCAGTGGCGTTAGACATCTTCACATCGTCGATGGAATGGTCAACAGGGCCAAGTACATCACCATACTGCAAAGGTGCATGGTGCCATCAGCACACCAGCTGTTTCCTGGCCAGTTCCTGTTCCAAGATGACAATGCACCCTGCCATTGCTCCAGATAGGTGATCAGCTGGAAGCAGCGGAACAACATCAAATCAATGGACTGGCCTGCCCAGTTCTCCAGATCTGAATCCAATCGAGAACCTGTGGCACAAGGTGACCTTGGAAATATCCAAGAAGCATCCGACATCAAAGCGTGAGCTGATTGAGTCACTCATTGCAGCTTGGAACCGCGTTGTCACCAATGATCACCTTGTCAGACTGGTTCATTCAATGCCGACAAGGTGCAGTCAGGTGATCAAGAACAAAGGGTGGCCCATCAAATACTGAGCCATCACTAACACATAAAAACGGCCTTTTTCAATGCCACATACATTAATTTGAAGGAAACCTGACGTGCGCCCATAATATTTTAAAGCATACTTACAATAATATATCGTTGGCCAGCGATGTACATTACGCGATTTAAACAGAAAATCTATCAACAGGACAACTATGGGGAACAAACTCAGAAAATAAGGGCCAAACCAATACTAAAAGTTGGCCCTAATAGCCAAATCTATCACTATCATGAGATACACAGAAAAAGCCACTGGGAGGAAAAAGAAATTAAGATATAAGGTCACGAAGTTGAAAAAACGTCAAATTTACAAGTGATTCCAGACTTTTGCACACCACTGTATATATATATTTTTGTGCTACTACTGTCTGAATATTTTCTTTGTTAACAGCAGCATATGTCGTCCTCGTCCCTCCACATGTTGTTGTATGTATTAGGCATTAACATTATTCTTTGCCTTTTGATAGCCTGTTCCATATGCTTTTATTTTAGATTTTAGCATGTTCTTATTGCTTTTAGAATTTGTTTTTTGACATACATAAATAAATAAATATGGATAAATCTATTTTATTGCTTACATCCGTGTATTTGATATCTTTAATGATTTTCTATTATGTTTTTATGATTTTGAGGCCTGTACCCCCTGAAGAAGGTGTTCAGCCGAAACACGATGGGGTTTTCAAATAAAGCTGCTAAACCCACCACTGTTGTAAAGCACATCAAAGAACAGGTTCACCATCAACTGTGTGTGTGCATGCTCTCTTCTGGGCTTCAATTTCTGTGCTGTCATATTTCTGGCCATCAGGATAATTGGACAGAACTGCTTCCTTGGGCAGAGTTTGCACATAATAATGTCATCCCCTAAATCACCAATTCTACCCCTTTCTATTATGTGTAGCGGAAGCATCCTAAGCCCTTCCTCCACACCTCTGTCCTTACTGATCTGCCTGCAGTGGATAAACTCTCCACCACCTGGGGGAAATTTAGCAAGCTGTCCAGTCTGCTCTGAGTGCAGATACCACCATAAAGGCCCCTGGTAGAAATGCAAGAGACAAGGTATGGATGTCCATAAGGAATATTTGGATCAAATTAACCTTTGCCAAGCTTGGCTGAGTAAATCAGCCCCTAATGAAATACAGGAAATGTTGGGGCCTGTTTCTATAAAGATTAAGTTACCACACTTCCTTCGTATCCTTAATATATTTAATGTATGCCTAGTCAAACCAGCACACAAGTCGTTGGGATGGGGTCTCATCTCCTGGCCTGATTACTGTGGATTGGCATCCTGAGTACAAGAATACCATGGATTAGCAGTACTTGAGATGTAAATTATAATATTTAATTATTTGGAAAGGTTATGGGCCTCAAGAAAGGTTCTGGATGCCAGTTTCATGACCGATATCTTTCCAAACCCAGTCCAAGGGGTCCTGGGGGCCCCAATAAAGGGGGGGGGGGTTATCATCAAGCATTTACTTTTCAGGAGGCTTTCCTTTCATAGGCGATGAGCTGCAGCCCCTTCTTGCTGTTTATGCTGCTTCTATTTACAATTTGATGATGCAGCTGGTCCAGACTGGCCCTCTGAAGATGCATCCTGGTTTCAATGGTTCTTGAGGAATGTGTCATCTCTGATTGGCTCACTGCACCTATATAAACTCCAACATCCATTCCACCTTGCCTTCGGATAGGTATCACGTGTGTGCCCCTGAATGTCTAGTTAATGTTCAAATCTTTATATTAACTGATGCAAACCACATGTCCAGCATGTGTGTGTTCTTACACAATGCCAGGAACTTACAACCAAAACATATATCCTTTATATACATTTTTTATTCCCTCCTCCGTCCCAACCCCTCCTCTTCTTATATTTATTCAAAAATGCTTTTAATGTTAAATAAACATACTGACCAGGGTGTACCGCAACCAGAAGGCACCCAACACAAAACAGAAGGAATCAAATAACCACCAAGCAACAGCTTATATACTAAGAAAAGAACAGTCATACATCCACAGTCGAATCAGAAATATATTTGCCAATTTTTAAAACCAGGCGGTCCAGTCCCACCACTTCCAGGGAGACACAGGAACACCCATTACCCTCTCGTCCCAGCACTCACCTGTCCCCGTTGGGAAGTGTACACAGTCCAAAACGTGATGTGAGTGGAAAAACACTTTATTCAATGACAATATCAAGGACCTAATTAACAACCCGACACAGGCCGTGTTTCGAAAACCTTCATCAGGGGTTGTTGGAGTAGGTACTAAAAACATAAAAACGTACAGAATAAATTAAATAGTAAAAACAATTGGGAAAGAACACAATGCTGATTAAAACCATAAAACACGCATATATACATCAAAATCAATCGCATAAATAAATAAATCAACTATACATAAATGTATAAAACAGAATAAACGTAATAAAAAGTGTGGATACGCAAATACAATTAAAAGCAAACAACAGCACATAACTGAAATTAAAACATTAAGGGTGAAACAAGCAATATTACTTTGTCAAGAATACCTTAGTTGTAGATATAATGGACTGATAACCCCAAAAAGACAGACAGGAAGAAAATTGATGCCTTTGAATTATGGTGCTGGCGGCGAATACTGTGTATACCATGGACTGCCCGAAGAACAAACCAGTCGGTACTAGAGGAGATCAAACCTAAGCTTTCTTTAGAAGCTCAGATGACAAGACTTCGACTTTCATACTTTGGACACATCATGCGAAGAGAGAGATCATTAGAGAAAGACATCATGCTTGGCAAGATCGAAGGTCAACGCAAAAGAGGAAGGCCAGCAATGAGATGGATCGCTACAATAACAGCAGCTACGGGTACCAGTCTGTCAACAATGAGCCGCCTGACTGAAGACCGAACACAATTTAGGATAGCTATCCAGAGGGTCGCCATGAGTCGACTCCGACTCGACGGCACTTAACAACAACAACCCTCAAAGGGAAGTAACAGGACTAAAATAAAGAAAACAGAATTAGGCATATGTATATATTGGAGATGATACTTTAGCTAACATCTATAATACATCTAAAAAATTTAGATCAAGATTTTTCTGTTTTTTTGTAATTGGTGGCTTGTAGACCCCTATTTAGTTTATTGCTCTATTCATTTTCTTTTTAGTTGTGCTATGACAAATTTGCAATATAATAAATTTGGACTATAACTACCTTTTATGTATTCGAGTGCTATTATGGATTGCATCTTTTTATACTCGTTTGCTTTAAAGAGGCTGAAGAATTCGGCTTAGTAAATTCCTTGCTGGTTTAACTATTTTTCAATCTAGGTTGGTTTCATATTATTGTTATTACTGACTGTACCCATATAGATTCGTCTTTTTAACGAGGTCTATTATATGGTTCAATTAAGCTGCATAAATATATAGATATATTTTTTCAGGCTCAATACACTTCGTCGGTCTTCTATCTTTCTTTTTAGTCTTTTATGTCACTTTAGTTTTGGCAAATGTAGGTATAAGTTAAGAGATTCTTTTAAAGGCATAAATTTCTATAGTTTTCTCCCAAATTTATTACACGAGGAGTTCTATACTAGCTATGAGTTTCACTGATTGGTCTTGAAGAGTAGACTCCGCCTTCGCCATGCCCCTTTTGTTTCCCGCTTCATACAAAGAACATAAAGTTTGCGCATGTGTCGGCGTTTTCTAGTTAGATGCTTTTTGGCTTATCAGACAACAGACTGCTTGTTTTGGAAAGCAGTAATATATGATAGTTACTCACATTGGTAAGTGAGATTCGATCTATTATACCGCCGTTGTTTACTACTTAGATCCTATCGACGTAAAATTGGTAGCTCACACTGCTTTAGTTTTCCTTCTGTAAATATTTTCAGACGGTCCTTCCTCATCTGCTTTTGCCGTTTTGCTATAACAATTTTAAGGTTTGACGAATGCAAAATGTAGACGGCTGGTTTACTATTAGTTTCATTACATCTAGCTAGTTTAATTTTAAATAGCAATGAATTTTTATATGGATATACTGAAGAGGATCAGTTTGGGCACATCCCTGTCTTTACCTTTCCCTAAGGTTTACTCTAAGATCTACATTTGATCACAGTCGGTAACAATTGTTTTCCATGAAGCTCTGTCGGTACCTCTGAGTTCAAGTCTGACCTCCTCCCTTCCTAGCTCTTAGTACATGTACTCCGCACCCGTTGCCTCCTTGGTTCTTCAGTTTTTTAGGCTTTTTAGCTATTTATTTATTTATTTATTGTTTTACTGTTTGAGATGTTAATATTTTTTATAATAATTTTTTAGATGTATTATAGATGTTAGCTAAAGTATCATCTCCAATATATACATATGCCTAATTCTGTTTTCTTTATTTTAGTCCTGTTACTTCCCTTTGAGGGTTATCAGTCCATTATATCTACAACCAAGGTATTCTTGACAAAGTAATATTGCTTGTTTCACCCTTAATGTTTTAATTTCAGTTATGTGCTATTGTTTGCTTTTAATTGTATTTGCGTATCCACACTTTTTATTACTTTTATTCTGTTTTATACATTTATGTATAGTTGATTTATTTATTTATTTATGCGATTGATTTTGATGTATATATGCGTGTTTTATGGTTTTAATCAGCATTGTGTTCTTTCCCAATTGTTTTTACTTTTTAATTTAATTTATTCTGTACGTTTTTATGTTTTTAGTACCTACTCCAACAACCCCTGATGAAGGTTTTCGAAACACGGCCTGTGTCGGGTTGTTAATTAGGTCCTTGATATTGTCATTGAATAAAGTGTTTTTCCACTCACATCACGTTTTGGACTGTGTGCTTGGTACCACGTGATTTTTTGCCTCCTTTGTTGGACTGCCCCGTTGGGAAGTGTATACATTAGCAACTTCCCAGGTCATATCCCACAGTCCTGTTGGTATCGACAAAGATGACAGGCTTCTCATTTTTCTGCAGCCATGGAGCTTCAAGCCATGTATACATATCATACTCATATTACTGCCGAATCCCAGTTCCTATTCCCCCCATCCCCCTCCCCACTACCAGAGTCTACAGAGAGGGTCACCCTGACACTTCATATCTTACTTGCCTCACCAGCAAAAGCATTGTTACTTCATCTGTAACAGGTGTTCTCCGTGGACAGCAGGAATCAGTCCCCTTCCCGCCCAAGGGTGCCATCTTGCTCAGTCAGATGACATAGCTAAAAGACAGCAAAATAAAATAAAAGATGGTAAAGGAGCAACTCCAAGGGGAGGAAGGAGGGTTGTGAGGACCGATTCCTGCTGTCCCCGGAGGACACCTGCTACAGGTGAGTAACTACGCTTTCTCTAGGAACAAGCAGGAAGTCAGTCATCATATATGGGACTCCCCAGCTACAGGCTACCGAAAGCCCATAGCGAAAAAAACACGGTCGCCTTCAAGGGGAGCCGTGAGCAGCAGCAATTAAGTCCGTAGTTACAGACTACAGTAGGACCCTTGTTTCCGATGGAAAGCAGCAGTCCAGTAGCCTGAACACAATTGTCGGAGGGGAGGAGTTGACTAAACTCTGAAAAGATTACGGAGCATGGACTGGCTGAAGGCACCGTCCCGTCGGGACTCCCTATTAAGGCAGTAATGGGCTGCGAAGGTATGGACTGAAGATCAGGTGGCGGCTCGGCAGATGACCACCATCGGGATGGCGCGCAGATTTGCCACAGAGGCCGCCATGGCCCTGATATGATGTGCCGTGACTCAGTCTTCCAGCGGGAGCACCACTTGCTCAAAGATGAGGGTGATACAGTCTGCCCCCAGGTAGACAGTGTACGATTGGCACTGCCTCCCTCAGTCTACTGGGGTCGTATAAGACGAAAAGCTGAGCAGCTTTGCGGTGGCTCTGAGTACGTAGGATATAGAAGGATAAGGCCCTCTTGAAGTCCAGGGTGTGGAGGACCGTCTCCCCCCTACTGGAGTGAGGTCTTGGGAAGAAGATGGGAAGTACTACCTCCTGGTTGAGGTGGAAGGATGATACCACCTTCTGAAGGAATTTAGGGTGTGTGCAGAGCACCACCCTCTTCTTGTAGAACCTGGTATTTGGCGCCTCTGCCACTAAGGCCTGAAGCTCGCTAACCCTGCGAGCGGAGGTGAGCGCAAGCAGGAATGCCACCTTCTATGAGGGGAATCGCAGGTGGCAGGTAGCCAGAGGCTCAAAGGGCGTGCAAGTGAGCTGCCCCAATACTACGTTGAGGTCCCACTCGGTCACCGGAGAGAGAACAGGAGGAGTTTTGATAAGAGCAGAACCTGTAGGAAGCGGGTCACCAGCGGCTGGACAGACAGAGGTTTGCCATCCACTGGGTAGTGGTTCACTGCCAGGGCACCGAGGTGCACCCTGACAGAGTTCAATTTAAGCCCAGATTACGAGAGGTGGAGAAGGTACTGTAGCACCAGTCCCACCGGGCAGAACAGGTCGGTCCCGTGCTCTGCACACCAAGTTAAAAACCTGCACCATTTGAGGGTGTACGTTTTCCTAGTAGAAGCCTTACGAGAGGCCAGCAGGATCTCCTCTACCTCACCCGAGAGGAAGAAAGGGGCTAAGTCACCCTTTCAGCAGCCACGCTGTCAATGACAGGGACCCCAAGTTGGGGTGCAGAAGAGAGCCCCCCTCCTGGAACAGGAGCCCTGGAGAGTTCCCCAATGGGATGGGAGTCTCCACCGATAGCTGGAGGAGTAGCGGGAACCATGGCTGCCCGGGCTATAAAGGGGTTATCAGGATGAGAGAGGCTATGTCGCGGAAGATCCTGAACAATGTCTTGGCAATTAGTGGTGTGGGTGGGAAGGCATACATGAGGCCTTTCGACCATGAGATGAGGAATGTGTCCACCACCACCCTGAAGGGGTGGGTCTGCTGGGAGCAGAAGCAGGGCAACTGGCAATTGTCCGGACTGCTGAACAGGTCTATCTAGAGCTAAAGAACTGGTCGGCTACACTGGGGTCCAGTGAGTTGCTCTAGCCTGGCAGGTATACTGCCTGCAGGAGCATACCCTGCAGACTGTGTAGGAGCAGAGGACCACTGCCTCTTGGCAGAGGACATGAGACCCCGTGCCCCCTTGTTTGTTCACATAGAACATTGCTACCTGGTTGTCTGTCTGGACCAACACCGGCTGGTGCTGTAGGCTATGACAAAAGGCTCGGAGGGCTAAGTTATATGGCCTGTAGCTCCAGGAGGCTGATCTGCTGGTTGCTCTTGTGCTGCAACCAGTTGCCCTGGGTGTGGAGTTCCTCCAGTGGGCTCCCCAGCCGAGCAAGGAGGCGTCTGTGGTGAGGACCCTTAAGGGTCTCGGGGCTTGGAAGGGCATCCCGGCCTCGAGGTTTTGGGAAGTCTGCCAACTGGTGGGTCACTGAGACTTTGTCCCGGAAGCGTCCCGGGGCCTTTGTCGCCAGCATGTGGAGGCAGGAGTCTGGGGTGACATGGACCGTGGAGACCAAATGCCCGAGTAGGAGCAGAAGGAGCCGAGCAAGTACCGAGGGGCAGTGCTGTACGTCCAGGGCCAGGACACTGAGAATGTCCAGTCTTGCCACTATGAACTCCAGACACTGTGTCGGAAGGAGGTGGGACTTCGGGTAGTTTATCACAAACCCTAAGTGCTGCAGGACCTGGATGGTGCGTGCAGTTGCCTGCTGCACCTCTGTGGCCGTGTCTCCTTTTATGAACCAGCACCAGGTAGGGGAAGACAAAGACCCCCTGGAAGCGGAGGAAGGTGGCTACGACTGCCAGGCATTTTGTGAAGAATCTTGGGGCGGAGGTCAAGCCAAAAGGCAGCACCCTGTATTAGTAGTGGCCCCCCCACCATGAACCACAAGTACTGCCTGTGGTTGGGGTGAATGAGGGTGTGGGTATAAGCATCGCCAATCTCCCTGCTGGAGGTAAGGCAGCAATGTTCCAAGGGAGAACTTATTGAATTTTTCCCTCACCAGGAACTTGTTCAGCTACCGCAGGTCAAGGATGGGACTTGGGCCTCCAGTCCTTTTTGGCATGAGGAAGTACCTGGAATAGAACCCCTTGCCCTTGAGATGGTGGGGTACTGGTTCTACCACCTTGTCCTCAAGAAGACCTGCGAACTCCTTCAGTGGAAGATCCTGGTGAAGGGGAGACCTGAAGGGCTCTCCTGGAAAGTAAGGGGGAGGTGTCTGAGTCAGATGGAGGAGGTAGCCCTCCCTGACTACCTGAAGTGCCCAGGAATCGGTGATGATAGTCAGTCACCTTTGGGCATAGTGGATCAGACGTCCCCCTGTGGGCTGCTGACCTCCTTGTGGTGGAGAGACTATGCCCAAGGAGACAAAAACTCCCCCCTGGCTGGGCTGGGGCTGACATCTGGGGTTTGGGAGCCTTCTGCTTACGAGAGCCATGTCCATGTCCCTTGACCTGCAGAGTCTGCTGGGGAGGCCTGAAAAGGTGGATAGCTTCTGTAAGCAGCCCCTTTTGTCAGGTAGAAGGGCTTTTTACCCAAGTCCTTCTGTCGGGGAGGGGCAGCGGTCTTTTTAGAGAGCCTGGTCCTCGTCATGAACTCATTCTCCAGCTCGGCCACCTTGCTGGTCCTTGGGTTTGCCAAAGAGGTTCTCTCCTTGGCATGGGACATCGACCAATTTGTCCTGAACCCATTGCTCAAGATCAGATGACTGTAGCCAAGACTGGTGTCGGGCACCGATGCCTGCCGCTGCCGACTCAAAGCCGTCATAGACTGCCTGAGACACAAACTCGGAGCACTCACGGATGGCCTTGGCCAGGTTCTTGATTCACTGCAGGGGTTCCTCGGACAGACCAGCCGAGAACCTGGCAATTTCCTTCGCCAGGTCTCTCAGTTACATGCCCATGTACAGCTGGTAGGCCAGGATGCAGCCGATAAGCATTGAGCCCTGGTACTTTCTGCCAAGAGGGTCCAAGGTGCATGCTTCCCTGTCAGGAGGCACTGAAGAGAGCGTCTTCTAACTTTTCAGTCGATGCATGGCTGACTCCATCACCATAGAGTTATGCGGCAGCTGTGATTTCTGGAAGCCTGGGCTCTGGCAGTCGAGATACATCGAGTCAAGCCGCTTGCTCACCACCGGCACCGATGCTGGTGACTAACACATAAGGAGTATTAGCTGTTCCAGGATGGGAGGGATGGGCACCGTAAGCGATTCCCTCGGAGGGGCCATTCGAAGGTCCTGCTCTGATTCCGTCAGGAATGCTAGAGCCTTAGACATGTCCCTGACAAAGTCAAGGAATGCCATGTTCTCCAGCGGAGACTGCCACCAGGACTCTGAAGTGGGAGAGTCCGAGGAAAAGTCGCGATGGCGACGGGTGTCGGGCGACTTCTCGTCCTCCGTCTCCCACTCGGAGTAGTCTGTTGAGGACTCTATGGAAGGCTGGTCCGCGGGTCTTGGGGCTGACCCCAGGCCGCGGCCCTCAGAGGCCCCACGGCTGGCATCAAGCACACTGGCTGGGGACTATTGCGGCCCCATCGAGCGGGAACTGGATCAAGACAACCTCTACCGACATCTTTGACGTCGAGGGCCCAGTGGTTGGGGCAAAGGAACCTGTCGTGCCAGACAACAGTGCCCGCTGCTGGTCTGTGAAGGCAGACAAACTGCTCTCCAGGGCTGCCAGTCTGGACTTGAGGCCAGAAGGCTCCGCAGTTATTGGTGCGGGCACCGCAGGAATCGGGCCCGACGCCGATTACCACAAAGGGGAATCCTTGACGAGGAAGGTGTCTGGTGACCAAGGCCAGTCTAAGGTCAAGTCCTTTTGGGGGACCTTTGCAGGATGCTCCCTCTCCGATCCCTCGGATGAGTGTCTCAGACTGCGGGACCTGGCTCGGGATGCACCCGGCCTGTTGGATCCATCCAGGGACGCCACCTTTGAGGTAGTCTTCTTCTTGGGTTCCCTCGAGGGAGACCCCTTCTCCAAAAAACCATGGTGCCGCTCGGGTTCCGTGGCTTCAGATGAGGCCCTGGCCTTCGGAGGTACCAGGGACTCGGGGAAAAAACGTATTGTGCTGCTACTGGCGGCTCTTGAGGGCCTTGATGGACATCTTTTTGCAGACACCACATGCTGTGGGGTCATGGTCCAGCCCAAGACAGTGAGGACAGCAGTCGTGTGTGTCAGTCAAAGACATAATTTTGGCACACTGATCGTACTTTTTAAAACCACTGGTAGGCATGGGGGAAAAAAGTACCACAGCGAGGTCGAAGACCCGTCAAGCTGCCAGTTGGAAAAAAGGCATGAAGACACCAAGGAGGAAAAACTACAAAATGGACCCAAACTCGATGCCGAGACAGCGAGGTCGGATGGCAGGGAAAATACGGATGCAGTACAGGAGGAGAGTATGAAACTCAGGTTGAAATATCAACTTTATCCAGGGACAAGCCAGACAGACGTCTGAAGGGCTCCACGGAAAAAAGGAGACTGAGCAAGATGGCACACTTGGGCGGAAAGGGTACCATGCATGCATGGTAGCATCTCCCAAAGACTTTCTTTGAAAGCTGAGGGGATGCTTCCGCGAGAGCTCCGTCGGTGCTGACGTCACCCATATCTGAGAACTGACTTCCTGCTTATTCCTAGAGAAAAATCAAACAGTGACTGGATATATGGGTCCCATTCAGCCAAAAAAGCATCCCGTGCACGCCCACCTTTCTGAGCCCCCATTTGTTCTAAGATTAACAGGGCACATACAGACTTCCTCCACATGCCAAACATGGGGCCCATCGAAGATATCCAACAGTGTAGTAGAAGGCGGCATGCCACCAATAGTACACACCCATGTAAGAATGATGAAGGTCCAGAGCTCCCTCAACGTGCGAGGCCAGTCCCAAAATAATCATGTGTGGACTTGCCTGTATCTGTATCCCCAAAGAGACTCCAAATAGTTATGTACAGCTTCCAAATATCACACAGAAAAAGGGCATCTGCAGAACATATGCCCCAGAGTAGCTTGTATGCGACCACAGCGAGGACAGTTTGGCGAGGTACTACTTCCTGCTCGGAATGCTCTGTGCGGCGCACAGTGCACTCGTGGTGGTATTGTGTATTGCATATCTCTGAAGTCTGTGCAGCTACTAGAATTTGGAATATAACCGAGGGCCTCTACAAGAACTGTCCCCTCAATGGCACACCCAGATCCTGTGATCATGCTCCTGCAAGTGATCCCTCTGTCAGTGCAGCTACCATTTCCAGGTATTCCCGCTGCCAAGTCGCTATCTGCGCTCAGAATGTACTACCAGAGTACAGGTGCTCCACAATCTTGGATCACACTCAGCTGTGAATATCTTGCGCCAAAAGAAAGCGAAGATAGCTATGCACCTGGATGTAATGAAAAAAATCCCCTATTGAAAAGTCCAAAGCGAGCCTGTAATTCCGGGAAAGGCAATGGGGTTCCTTCTGGGTCAACCACCTGTGCAATTCCAAGTATGCCAGCTAATTCCCATTGTTGGTAGGATGTTCCTTCCATTCCTGGTCGAAAGTCCATAAAAAGGAAGTGCCATAAAAAGGAAGAAAAGGAATCAACCTGGGATTTATCTGGCACTGGCGACATACCGCATGCCAGACTCGCCGCACTGCCACACAACCCACTTGGAAGTGGAGGTGTCGAGGAAAAGTTGAATAGGGAGCATGAAGTACATAGCAAAATGTCAAAGGTGAAGCCACCTCCCACTCCAAACAAATGGCTGTATAAACCGCTGTCACGCTAAGCCAATCTCATACATTCCGCAACAGACATGCCACATTGTGCTGATGGCGATCAGGTACCCCCAATCCCTCCCAGATTCCCATGGTCACTGTAAAACAGAAAGGCATATTCTAAAGCAGTTTCCCCCACCATAGGAAAGTACTGAGCGTCCGTTCTAGTAAGCATAAATCTTTATGAGCAAGCAAGACAGGAAGGATTTGTAATACATATGACCACTTGGGGAATTGTACCACTGAGCAAGTCTAGAATGTGTATCCGACAATAGTGCTTCAACATTCTGATTATATAATCTTGACAGGTCCACTGTTAGTTGTATAACCAAATATTTAAAGGACCCAGTAGTCCATCGAAGAGGAAAAGCACCAGTCTACTTGTCATGATCTTTTGGCCATAGAGGCAAAGCCTCAGATTTGTCAAGGTTTAGTTTGAGGCCAGAAAATGTCCCAAATTCTGCAAAGGTTTCCAGGAGAGGAGAGTGTGTGTCCTGTGGATTATTCAGATATACAAGAATATCATCAGCAAAAGCGGACACAAAAAATTCCTCTTTTCTGAATCGGGGCCCCAACAATTGAGAGTACGTCCTAATGCATGCTAGCAAGGAAAGTCAGCTTTTATAGAGTCATTAACAAGCACTTGCCCCTGAGGGTCCGAGTAGAGACGCCGTACCACATCCAGGAAGAATCCCCAGATCCCCAAGTGTTCCAGAACCAAATACATATAAGTCCAATTAATGCAATAAAATGTTTTTTTCAGCATCAAAACTAATCAAAAAATAAGGAATACAAGCATCCAAACATATATGAAGCGAAGAGATGATATGATGCATATTTTTAACCACATATCGTCCATGCACAAAGCCAACTTGATCTTTGTGCACAAAGTGAGGCACAAATTGAGCCAAGTGCTCCAGCATTATTTTGACCAATAATTTCATATCCACATTTAAGAGTGATATGGGCCGATATGAGCCGGGTAACATAGTATATGATGGCAGATAAAGACCAGTATGGTCCATCTATTCTGCCTAGCAAGGTGGCAAGAGTAGGTACACTTGCCGTTCCGTGCAGGTCACCTCTGCCCATGCCTTTGTTTAGAGATGTACCTACTGCTCCGTGTAGATCACCCCTATTTGTTCAGCTATAAGAGATAGTTATGCTTATTTTGATTTTATCCTGTTGCTATAAAGGGATCCACTATGTCTATCCCATGACATTTTGAATTCTGTCACTGTGTCTGCCCCCACCACTTCCATCGGGAGGGCATTCCAAGCATCCACCACTCTTTCAGTGAAAAAGTAATTTCCTGATATTGCCTTTCAGTTTACCCCCTTGCAGCTTCATGTTATGCCCTCTAGTTTTACAGCTTTCCCGTCTTTGGAAGAGGTTTGTTTGTTCATTAATTTAAGTATTTAAAGGTCTGAATCATATCTCCCCTCTCTCTCCTCTCCTCCAGAGTGTACACATTTAGGTCTTCAAGTCTCTTCTCATAAGTCCTGACGCTGGCTCCAAATCATTTTGGTCGCCTTCCTCTGAACCGCTTCCAGCCTTTTTATATCCTTTCTGAGATACGGTCTCCAAAACGGAACACAATATTCCAAGGCCTCACCAGAGACTTGTACAGTGGCATTAGTACCGCTTCCTTTCTGCTGGTAATTCCTCTCTATATGCAACCCAGCATCCTTCTGACTGTTGACACCGCCTTGCCACACTGTTTTGCCACTTTGAGATCATCAGAAACAATCACACTGAGGTCTTTCTCCTGATCAGTGCACATTAATCTCTCGCCCCCTATCGCATACAGTTCCCTTGGATTTCTGCTTCCCAAGTACATTACACTACACTTCTTCACATTAAATCTTAACTGCCAAGCATTAGATCATTCTTCCAGCTTTTGTTTCCCACTCCATGAGGGGAGTCCACTCTGCTGCAAATTTTGGTGTCATCTGCAAAAAGACAAGACTTTTCCATTCAGCCCTTCGGCAATGTCACTCACGAATATATTGAACAGTAGCGGTCCTAAGACCAAACCCTGGGGCACGCCGCTATTTATCTTCCTTTCATCCAAATGAGTTCCGTTTACCGTCACCTTCTGTCGTCTGATCCAGTTCACCATCTTGGGACCCATCCCCAAGCTTTTGAGTTTATTGATAAGCCTCCTATCAGGAACAGTATCAAAGGCTTTGCTGAAATCTAGGTAGATCACATTCATCGCATGCCCTTGATCTAGTTCTCTGGTCACCCAGACAAATAACTCAATCAGATTTGTTTGGCAAGATAATCCTTTGGTAAAACCATGTTGCCTCGGATCATGCAACCTGTTGGTTTCGAGGAAGTCCACTATTCGCTTTTTCAGGAGCGCCTCCGTTACTTTTCCTGCCACCGAGGTAAGGTTTACTGGCCTGTAGTTTGTCACTTCTTCCCTATTACCACTTTTGTGGAGAGGTACCACATCAGCCCTTCTCCAGTCCTGTGGATCTAATAAAAACATCCTTTAAAGGCCCTGCAAGAACTTCTCTGAGCTCTTTCAGTATCCTGGGGTGGTATCCCATCTGGTCCCATAGACTTGTCCACTTTCGGTTTTGCAAGCTGTTCTAACACATCATCTTTTGTGAATGGTGTGGTATCTACTCCATTCCCATTTGTATATTTGTCAATCACAGGAGGTCCTTCTCCAGGATTTTCTCTAGTGAAAACAGAGCAGAAGTATTTGTCGAGCAATGGCCGTTTTCAATGTCACTTTCCACAAATCCATTCCCAGCACTTTTGAGTCCTGCAATTCCAACTCTGATTTTCCTCCTCTCCCGAATATACCTGAAAAAAGTCTTATCGCCACACTTCACATCTTTAGCCATTTTTCTTCTGCCTTTGATTTTGCTATCCTTCTTTCTCTTTTTGTTTGATCCTGTATTCTTTTCGGTGTTCCTCTGTTTGCGAGCTTCTGAATTTTGTGAAAGCTGTGTTTTTTGCCTTTATTTGTGCAGCTACTTATTTGGAGAACCAAATAGGTTTCCTTTTCCTCTTGTTTTTATTTACTTTCCTTACTATGTATCTGTGGCTCCTTTTATTGTTTTCTTTAGTTTAGCCCATTGCAATTCCACTTCCCTTAACCCCTCCCACCACCCTACCAACTCCTCCTTCAGGTACTTGGCCATTTTACTGAAAACTGCGTTTTTGAAGTCTAAGACTTTGAGTTTGCTGTGATTGGATTCCACTTTGGCTTTTATCTCAAACCACACCATGTGATAAAGCACAGTTACTTACCTGTAACAGGTGATCTCTGGGAACAGCAGGAATAAGTCTTCACATATGGGTTTCGTCGGTACCGACGGAGCCTGCGCGGGAATGCTCCCCAGTGTCCAATCAGAAAGCTTTTGGGAGCATCCCACAGCGCCTGCATGCTGCCTTCCCGCCTTTCTCAACGGTCTCTCCTCAGTTGAGTTTTAAAGCTGAGACAAAGAGAGAGAGAGAGCGGGAAAGGAAAGATAGATAGAGAGATACAACTCCTAGGGGAGGTGGGTGGGTTGTGAAGACGTATTCCTGCTGTTCCCAGAGATCACCTGTTACAGGTAAGTAACTGTGCTATCTCCAAGAACAAGCAGGAATGAGTCTTCACATATGGGGACTCCCTAGCTTTAGATGCCAGGGAGAGACCCCAGAAGCTGTGTGTCCCTAAGAAGGGCTGCAGTTCCCCTCATGAATCTATGGCATCCTACCAGGGATGGTGGGCAGGAGTTGATTAGGTATGGAACAGGCGTTTGAGAACAGCCTGACCAAACAAGGCATCCCGGCGGGAGTCCTTGTCCAAGCAGTAATGGGCTGTGAAGGTATGAACCGAGGCACAAGTGGCTGCTCGACAGATGTCGTCGATAGACACAGAGTTCAGATGAGCCATTGCGGCTGCCATGGCTCTCACATTGTGAGCTGTGACATGGCCCTCCAGAGAAAGGTTCTTACTCTGATAGGCGAAAGAAATACACTGGGCAATCCAGTTAGATAGTGGAGACTGGTAGTCCAAAATGAGAAGGATCAAAGGCAACAAAGAGCTGAGAGGACTTTCTATGTTGCTGTGTCCTCTGTAAGTAAAAAGCCAGAGCTCTTTTACAGTCCAGGGTATGAAGATTCCTCTCTGCACTTGATGCATGAGGTCCTGAAAAAAAGACAGGTAGGTAGACCTCCTCGTTGAGGTGAAAAGGCGAGACCACCTTAGGCATAAAGTGTGGATGAGTCGTCAGGACTACCTTGTCATGATGGAACCTTGTATAAGGTGGATTAGCTACGAGTGCTTGCAATTCACTAATATGACGTGCTGATGTGATTGCAATGAGAAAGATAACCTTCCAAGAAAGGTATTTCAAGGAGGTGGTAGCCAAAGGTTCAAAAGGCGGCTTCATGAGCTGACCAAGAACCAGGTTCAAGTCCCATGCCACCGGAGGTGGTCTAATGGGAGGCTTTGTTAAAAGGAGGCCTCTCATAAACCTTGCTACAAGAGGATGAGAGGAAATAGGTTGTCCATTTAGAGGCTTAAGGGAAGCTGCAGTAGCATTCAAATGGACCCTTACTGAATTTGTCTTAAGGCCTGCATTAGACAAATGGAGGAGATACTCCAGCAAAGATTCCAGAGGTATGGCAAGGGGGTTAAGACCCTTCTCAGAACACCAAATAGTAAACCTTTTCCACTTGAAAGCATAAGAACATCTAGTGGAAGGTTTTCTGGAAGCATAAAGAACATCTTTCACCTGTTGAGAAAGATGAAGATCTTGGAGATCTAGGCCTTCAGCAACCAAGCCCTGAGATGCAGAGATTGGGGATTGGGATGCCATAACTTTCCGTCCTCCTGAGATAGGAGATCTGGAGCAGACCCTAACTCCAGGGAGGGAGCTTGAGAGAGATGTAGAAGCAGAGGGTACCACACTTGCCATGGCCAATGTGGAGCTATGAGAATCATGTGGCCTCTGTCTCTCTGAAGCTTGAACAGGGTTTTGGGAATTAGGGGAATGGGTGGAAAGGCATACAGGAAGTCTTGACCGCAGTGAAGGAGGAAAGCATCCTTTGCCTGAGCTCCCTGAGCCAGAGTTCTGGAACAGAACCGGGGAAGTTTGGCATTCCACGGACTTGCAAAGAGGTCAATGTCTGGGGTTCCCCAAATCTGAAAAATCCTGGCCACCTGGTCCACATGTAGGGACCGCTCGTGTGGAAGCAGAACTCGACTGAGTCTGTCTGCTCAAGAGTTTTGCATGCCTGGAAGACAAACTGCCAGAAGATGAATTTGATGCTCTCTGGCGAGGGCCCACAGTCGCAAAGCTTCATTGCAAAGCGACAGAGAGCCTGTTCCGCCCTGCTTGTTCATGTAGAACATGGCTACCTGATTGTCCGTGTGGATAAGGACTGCCTTGTTGCTGAGCAGGGTGTGGAACACCCGCAGAGCAAGAAAGATTGCTCTGAGCTCCAAGAGACTAATATGTAGACAACTCTCCTGTGGAGACCAGATGCTCTGGGTGGAGAGGTCTTGCCGATGAGCTCCCCACCCCATTGGAGAAGCATCTGTTGTGAGAGTTGGCTGGGGTAGAGACTGCTGAAAGGGGGACCCCAGCAACAGGTTTTGAGGGGACTTCCACCACTGAAGGGACAAAATGAGGCGACTTGTGTTTGCTATTTTGTCTGACAGGCAGTCTAATGCCTGGGTCCATTGGGTGGATAAAGTCCACTGAGCTGCCCTCATGTGAAGGCGAGCATATGGTACCACATGCATGGTGGATGCCATGTGGCCTAGTAACTGTAACATCTCTCGAGCAGTTGAGTGGGGCTTCAACTCTGCTTGAGAAGCTAACTGCACCAAGCGAAGGCAACGGGCCTGGGGGAGATAGGCCCTTGCCCTTGTGGTATCCACCAACGCCCCTATAAACTTCAGGGACTGAGTAGGGGTTAAATTGGATTTTGGGATGTTTATTATCAGCCCTAAATACTGAAGGATACGCATAGTGCAGGATAGAGAACTCTTGGCCTCTGACTGAGTGGGAGCTCGAATGAGCCAGTCGTCCAAATAAGGGAAGACGCATATTCCCAGAGTGCGCAGAAATGCAGCTACCACTGCCATGCATTTCGTGAACACTCTTGGTGCAGAGGCCAGGCCAGACCAAAAGGGAGCACTCTGTATTGATAGTGCTTCCCTTGAAAAAGGAACCGAAGGAACCTTCTGTGAGTTGGATGGATGAGAACATGGGTGTACGCATCCTTGAGATCTAGAGAACAAGGCCAATCCTGACTCTGAAGGTATGGTAGCAGAGTTCCCAGAGAAATCATTTTGAATTTTTCCTTGACAAGGAATTTGTTCAATTCTCTGAGATCTAAAATGGGTCTGTAGCCCCCTGTTTTCTTTGGAATAAGAAAATAGGGGGAGTAGAACCCTGTGCCCTGTTGTTGAAGAGGCACTTCCTCTATTGCCCCCTGGGCAAGAAGGATGGCAATCTCCTGACCCAACAGGTTGAGGAGGGAGGTTGGAGAATTGAACTGGTTCACTCTTGTGTGAGGGGGCAAGCTTGAAAAATGAAGCTTGTACCCCCCTCTTTTATGATGGAGAGTGTCCAATGCTCTGCTGTAATTTGTCCCCACCTGGGAGCAAAATGACATAACCTCCCTGGAATGGTGGAGGGCTCTGGTCCTTCCAGAGCTAGGAAGGCTAAGTTCTATCGCGGAAAGTCAAAGGCCCTGAGGGGGTTGAGGTTACTGGGCCGGTGGAGGCCTAGCAGCCTTTGCTTTGTTCTGTTTGGATGATTGCTGACGTTTGGTAGGGAACTGAGCTGCAGAAGATGCCCGCTGACTATAAGCAGGATAATATCTCCCCTTTTTAGAAAAAGGTGCTTTCTTGAACAACCTTTTCTCAACAGGAGCAGCTGTAGACTTGGATAGTCTATCCAAGGCAGAATTTTCAGCATCCATCAGATTGGCCTTTGCTTGCCAATCTTTACCAAACAGGTTTTCACCTGTACAAGGGATATTTCCCAATTATCTTGTACCCAGACCTCCAAAATCAGATGCTTGAAGCCAAGCAATTCTACGTGCACCTATGGCAATAGCCGAGGCTCTGCTTACACATTCAAAGGAGTCGAAAGCTGCACGGTTGGAGAATTTGGAGATATCTTGGGCATGTTTGAACCAAGTGAGAAAGTCCTGTCTTTTATCTTCAGAAATGAAAGGACTTAAAGTCTGCAAATGATCAGTGACTTCTTTTAGGAACATTCCCATGTAAAGACTATAGGAATTAATTCTCGCAGCAAGCATGGAAGTTTGGAAGACTCTACGTCCAAAAGCATCCAGGGTTCTACATTTACGTCCTGGAGGATTAGAGGCATGTCTTTTGGCACTTCTAATCTTTCTCATAGCAGACTCAATCACAATAGAGTGGTGAGGAAGCTGAGTTTTATGGAAACCAGGACGAGGGACCCGATACAAGGTATCTAACCTGCGAGAATGAGGAGAGGTGGTAAGAGGTGTTTCCCACATCCTCAACATGAGATCATACAAAATCTTATGAATAGGCAAGGTAGCTGCCTCCTTAGGAGTTTTAGGATATTGTAAAATATCTAACTCCTTGGCTCTGGGTTCTGTCTCAGGGGCCACCGTGATGGATAGGCCCCGAGCCACCTCCCTGATGAAGTCTTGAAAAGACAAGTCCTCTGGAGGAGACATCCTTCGTTTAGGAGAGGACTCCTCCTGTGGAAGGAGCATCACCGCATCGACAGACGCCTCAGAATCCTCAGAGACTTCAGAGGAATCGAAGTATCGTCTGTCTGGATGCTCTTGCAAAGCCCGATACCCGTACCGACCGGGATCGGTATCGGGAATAACCGGTACCGGGGTATCGGTACCGGAGGGCTTCAGAGGACAGAGTATCGGCATACCGGACACCGATGCCGATGTCACCGGTACTGGAATCGGTACCGATGGCGGTGCTAGAGCCGGTACCGGTGGAGTAGTCTGTTGCGGTACCAGGGGCGTCGATGCCACAAGGAAAGCCGCCAGACTGCGTTCTATGGACAGAATCCTCTGGTCCATCGACGCTGCCAATGCTTGGAAGTTGGTACAGGTGGAGGCCACCGGTACCCCAGAGCATGGCACCAGGTGATCTGTCGAGGCCAAACCATCGAGATCATCCTGGAACCCCGATGATGATGCTTTGGAGGCCGAAGCCTCCCGCCGGGGTAATTTTGCTGGTGCAGAATCCTCGAGGGCAACACCAGAGGCATCTCGATGCTTAGAAGGAGATCTACCCTTCGAGGACCGGCTGGATTTATGTTTAGTTACCTGAGATTCATGTGAGGAAGAAGCAGCCCTGGAAGACGTCGATGCCACCGAAGCCGCATCAGAGGGAAACAGGGTACTGAGCTTGGCAGCTCGGTTCTGCTCTTTTAGACATCATAGAACAGGACATGCAATCTGTGGTGGAATGGTCAGGACCTAAACATTTTAGACACCAGTCGTGGGTGTCGGTGATGGAAATGGTACCGCCACATTTTGTGCACTTCTTAAACCCTAAGGCAGGCTTTTCCATGTTAAGAAATAAGATTTTTGGGCCTAAGGCCCAAAAGGCAAGTGCACCTGAAGAAAATGAAAGGGAAATAGTTTGTTTTTGTTTTTTTAAAAAGAAGAAAAGAAGGACCGGAGGTACCGGTAGAGCGTCGAAAAAGGCAGACGCGATACAAAAGAAATAAAGAAAATAAAGAAATTCTTCTGCGGTGACAGGAACATGACCTGCTGGCTCCGCGGAAAAAGAAGAACTGAGGAGAGACAGTTGGGAAAGGTGGGAAGGCAGCACGCAGGCGCTGTGGGATGCTCGCAAAAGCTTTCTGATTGGATGCTGGGGAGCGTTCCTGCGCAGGCTCCGTCGGTACCGACGAAACCCATATGTGAAGACTCATTCCTGCTTGTTCCTGGAGATTCGCTGCTGCTCACATGGGCACCCACTTGGATATTCGACACGCTATCTCCGCTGGTGAGCACTAAATCCAGTACGGAGCTCTCCCTTGTTGGTTCCATCACCATTTGTTTAAGTAAAACATCTTGGAAGGCATCCATAATTTTTTATGTCTTTCCAGATTTGCAGAAGGAACACGCCAATCCACATTGGGTAGATTAAAGTCACCCAATATGATCACTTCCCCCTTCATGGCTATCTTTGCAATATCAACAATCAATTCGCTATCCATTTCTTCGGTTTGAGTTGGGGGCCTGTAGACCACACCAGTATGGATGACAGTGCCATCTCCTCTTTCCAACACAATCCAGAGCGCTGCTTCTTTTCCCCATGTCCCCTACATTTCAGCAGCTTTAATATTGCTTTTGACATACAGGGCTACTCCTCCTCCTTTTCTACCATCTCTTCTAAATAGATTATAGCCAACTGTGGCTATATCCCATCCATGCAACTCGTTAAACCATGTTTCTGTAATGGCCACAATGTCAAAGCCCATTTCCACCACTGGGGCTTCCAAATCAGGAACTTTGTTGGCTAAGCTTCATGCATTTGTACTCATTGCTTTCCAGCATTTGTTGAATGACTTGCCTGCCTTTTGCATGGGTTTTGTACTCCACACCCCTTCCCACTTGCTATTGATGTGTTGTTCAAAAGTGTGGCTGTTTCCAATGTTGTTTTTCTTTTGCTGGGAGTGACGTACCGAACTTGTCCTTCTTCATACCTCATCCGCTTTCCCTAGTTTAAATGCCTATCCACATAATGCCTGAATTTTTCACTTAGGATCCTTTTCCCTGCAGCGGAGAGATGTAGTCCATCAGTACAGTATAGTCTCTTGTTAATCCATATGTTTCCCCAGTTACCTATATACCTAAATCCTTCTTGTTTGCACCAGGTTTAGAGCCATGTATTAAAGTTGTTTATGCGATGCAGCCTTTCTGCCTCCTTACCATGAACAGGTAGAACTTGAGAATGCTATAATGTTAGCAATGGGTGAGTTTCTCTTCCAGAGTTTGGAAGTCTCTTTGAACTGCAGAGGCACTCTTCCTAGCCAGGTCATTTGTACCCAAGTGGATGACAATATCAGTTTTGGAGTACTCACTTTCTGCACTAAGTACACCAACAATTTGGTTTGTATTCCTGCTGGCTGAAGAGCCTGGGAGGCATTTGACCATCCTCTCTCCTTTGAGCTGTGTTCCCAAGTTGGTGCCTCTTATGATGGAATCTCCAATGAGTAGTAGTTTTCTGTTTTGTGATTTTTTTTCTTCCTATTTGGTACATTATCAGTAGATTTGGCATTAAATCTATCATTCAAGGGAACTTCAGTTTCCATCGATTGGGCACCCTCATTATCCAAGGCAGAGAAGGCATCATGCAGGGAAATCACTTGATGTAAAGGGTGTCTCTGATCCATCTGTTCCTGGGCTGTTTGATTCTTTGTGGACGTGGTGGTGGACTTTGTTCAGTTTGTAACCTAGAGGAAGTGTGTTTAATTGCAGCTAATTCTCCCCTTAGTAGAATTAATTCTTTATGCATATGGGTCTCTACCTGATTTGAGGAGGACATTGATGACCGCCTGGTTTGTCTCATATGGGAAACACTGTTTAGTCACCAAATCGGAATAATAGGCAGCTAGAGCACTTGCCACTCATGGATACATCAATTTGTAAAATTCCCTCAATACCCATCAGGCTCTGGGGCACTGCAAGAATGTAATGTCTTGATAGCTCTCACCACTTCCAGTGCTGCTATCGGCGCATTAAGAGCCTCCTGTTGTTGGTTGGTGAAGTTGGGCATGGGAACCCGTTCAAAAATGCTCGAGCCACCCCGGGATAATCTGGATCAGCCTCACACAACATCCGATAGTATTTACGGAAAATCTCCTCAACTTGAGATTGAGTACTCCGAAGTTGTCCCCTTTCATCCCGCAAAGCCTGCACATATTGTCTCCCTCCACTCATCAGAAAGGAGCCTCCCCATTTTGTTTCCAAATCTGTATAGTTTATATTGGTAAAAAAAGGACAGAATTTGTGACCTGTGCTTGCAAAAGTGAGTTAACCTCCTCCTGAAGTGTACACATGGTGGCCTTTCTGCTAGGTATGGGATGAGTGACAAACCTTCGTCTGGCTTTGCATAACTCCCTTTCCAACTGAAGTAAATGCGGGCAGAACTTACATTTAGTGGCCACATATCCAATAATATGACTGTGTAGCACCGCCTTGGCAGCCTCCCAAAATATGGGGGTTGTCTCAATGTGGAGCATTAGTCTTTGCATAGTCTTTCCACTGTGTTTGTAAAAAAGTGCCAAACTTGGCATCCGAAGTGACAGATAATGGATATCGCCAGTTCATACCAATTAATGGAGGTCCACATTGCAGGTCTATCCATACAAATGCATGATCGGAAATTGTGATCATGCCAATCTCGGCTTGGATCACCCAGTCAAACCACATGGAGGGCCTCAAAAAGAAATTGATCTGAGATCCCAAATCATGGGCCTGGGACACATGTGTATAATGTCTTTCAATAATCGACAAGGTCATAGCAGTCACATATATCCTGTAGCCATTGTGCCCTCTGATCTGCTACATGACGCTCCTGTCTCGATTGGTCCATAGAGTCCTCCAAGACGCAGTTAAAGTCACCCCCTACAATAAGCGGAATGGATCCTACATCTGCAAAGCACTGCCTAGCGGTATGTAGAAATAAGAGTCATACGTGTTGGGTGCATATATATTTGCCATAGCCATGCAATGGCTCCCCACTGTACTAATCATAAAAACTTATCTGCCTCCTGGGTCCAATATGATCCACTCCACTGTAAAACCTACTTGTTTATGAATAAGCAATACTACCCCTGCTTTTTTCACCCCAGAAGATGCACCATAGACAGCTTTTACCCACCATCTTTTAAGCTTATTGTGTTCCAATTTGGTTTGGTGTGTCTCCTGCAGGAAAGCAAGATCCGTTCGTTTGTCTTGAAGTGTCCGTAGTACCTTATGATGCTTAATGGGATTTCCTAGTCCACATACATTCCAAGTTACAAAGCGCAGCTCTTTACCCACACTCATTTGGTGTTTTACTGTATTGTCGAAGATAAGTAGTCTGACCACTCCAGCACGGGGCAAGACCTCCCAGCTGCAAGGCACACCAGATCTCACTTGTGAGCTCCTGCAGGTCACAATTCCACCTGATGCACATAAACCAGGGGGTCCTACCCCCATGGACACCAGAAGTACCCTCCCCACACCCAAGAAAAATCCTATCTTGCCCACACAAAACCTTTGTAACCTTCCTACCCCCCCCAATAATCCACATTACGCCGCCAACTCCCCCCTCCATGGAAGTTCACCACAAGTATGTTGGAACCCCACCTTATTACTAATGGCTCACCGCTGAGTCTGCCTCTCCCTAAACTTACACACTATTCCACTCTCCCATTTACATCTATTAATCTCCCATCATCCCCTTCTCACGCATACCTCCATTAATGTTCATTCACTCATCCTTTCCTACCTTACCCTTCTATTCACAGGTTGCTCGGTCAATGTGGCCCACAGTCAACTATGCCAATCACAGCAATGTGTAGATACAACTGTACAGAGAAAGCACAAGTCTGATAGCTCCTTGGGCCCCTCCAATTCTCATGTATCCCGCCTCAGCACAGGCCCCCTCGGGCCAAGAGATGTTCAGGCATCTTCCAGTGCCAATCGTAAATTTTACATTCAACCCTTCCTACCCAATTACCATCTCTTTCCCCCCAAAAGAATCTTGCCCTGATCAACCTCCTGTCCCATATACCTACCCCCACTCATACATTCCCCCTACACACATCCATTCTCAATCACAGCTGCTCTCAAGCGAGCACTTTCCCATCTCCCATAGATAGCAAACAAACCCCATGGGCTTCCCAATAGTATCCCAGGTCCTCCCCAGTATCTGAGCGTGCTCATACAAAAGGGTGGGCATGAAAATACTCACAGAATCTCCAAAAAGGACCAATAGATCGCCAGTAGCCACTGGGTCAGACCTGGGCACAACGGGAAAGCAGCACCAAAACAGGAGATATTGGTAGAAGAAAAAACAATTTAAAGGCAAAAGTGAAAGCCAAAAAGCTGTGGGGCATCAGTAAAGGTATCAAAATAACCATCCTAAAATATAGAGTGCACTGTCAATACCCGCATTGGTAAATACTTAAAAAAAATAAACAGGTAAGGACAATCAATCATAGAATTATCAGAGAAATAAATGAGGCTTCTGAGGATAAATAAATAAAAGGGGAGATCAAAAAAGGGAAGGCAACATAATACCATGGAAATATAATTTAAAAAGGGAAAGCAAAACTAAAAATAAAAGAGTGGGAGGGAGTGACTGAAAAGAAAAGAAATGTATGTGGAAATGATGCAAAAGCAAAAACAAAAAGTTACAATAACAAATAGTGGCAGGAGGCAGTGGATGTCAAAAAAGAGCGTAATCAACCCAAAATTAACAGATATAAAGCATATCAAATTCCTAGGCCAAGTAAGGGAACAAAAGCGTGGACAAGTAAGATTTCAGCGACAAAACAAACAGTGCATATCCAGTTCCAAATGATTGCAAGGGCCGCTGCAGATCGGGTACTTGTAGGGCCTCTTAGAGGCCATCTCATCAATGTCAGAGTTTGGGAACGTTTAGGCAGTCTGACAAAGTGAAAACACAGCATTCCAGCACAAGTCTGCTAGCAGGGAGATAGTTGCTTCCATGAGGGTAGGCCCCCGAGTTCACATAGCAGCAGTGTGAGAGAGAATTCGGTCCATTCCGTTGACATCCCAAGAAAAGCATAGCAACGTACAGGAAGGCTCCTTTATCTGGCAAGCAGTTCATTCAGAAAAGACTGAGTAACCCGCAGGGGATATGAAGCAGCATTGTTGGTTACTATATTCAATCAATTGTGCTGGATATAAAAAAGCAAACTGGAGCCCTCTCACCACCAACGCACTACACACATCTGCAAATTTCCATTGGCATGGGCTAACTAGAGGGGAGCAGTCCTGAAAAACAAGCACATTTCTGCTCCAGGAGGGTCGGTCATGTTGCCCTTTTGCCGCACACTGGATTGCCTCCTTTTACACAAAATTGGAAAATCTGGCAGTTATTACTCGTGCCTGGTCAGCCCCTTCCCAGTAGGGACCCAGATGGTGGGCCCTTTTGATAACAATAGGCCCTGCTACAGCGTCCAAGGTACGATTCAGGGGCAGCCATGTTTCCAAATAACCCCACAGTTCAGTCTTGGCCACTGATTCAGCTATGCCCACAAATCAAAGTTTTTTTTGCCATCCCCGATTCTCCAAATCCTTTAGTTTCTCTCCTTGCTGCTTTACTAGTTCTAAATTTGGAAGAGCTTGTGCTTGAGATTTCTGGGTGTCCTCCACGTCTGAGAGTCTGTGCTCAGCTTGGTCAATGCAGCTACCGAAGTCGCTAACAGTCTGCCCCACCTGTGTCAGTTGCTCGGAGAGGGCCTGGAATCTCCCCTCCAAAGCTGCCACAACTGCGGTGGTAATCTCCTTCACCATGCTTAAGAGGATCTGCATGCGGGCTTGCTGGGGATGAGTCAGCTATTTTGACCTCAGCTGTGCGGCTCTTTTCTGTGTGCAGCGATTTGGCAGCCATTGGGGAATAGTGGGCTTTTCTGCTCGCTCCGGCTCAATCAGATGAAGAAACTCCATGAATCAAGCCAGTACAATGTTAAATTGGATGAACAGCAAAAGAAATAAAAAGGTAGTTAGGTAGGAAGTCCAGGAGTCAGGAGAAATGCAGCTACCCGAATCACCGCATTACGTGACCCCCTGAATATCTTACTTAATCTGCTGATCTTCAGTACCTGACCTTTGCTAGTCTTCTGGTAACCACTCTTCTGCCTGCTGCTTTGGCTTTGTTCCTGTGCTACTAGATTGCTGTACTAGATTTGTCCTTGTTGCTGTGCTCTGGCTCTTCTCCTGCCTCCTTCCACTATACACGGAACATCTCATGCTCATGTTTCATGAAAACCTTCTGCATTTTCTCACCTTCTTTATTGCCTACATGACTGCTATTGAAGAATGAGAAAGTTGGGCTTTAGTGAACACAGGTGCTAGTTGAACTTTATACACTGAATTGATAACAGGGGACTCCCACATACTTAGTTGCTTGTCTTGTAAGAGGCCATGGAGTGGAATGTCCACTCTGGCACTTTGTGCTTCAAGAAGTCAAATACATCTGAATGAGGTTTTGACACCTTTTCTAATGGGAAAGTAGCTGCTCTGGATATACACTAAACGAATCTCAGATAAATCTCCTCTCTATGAAGAAATTGTTATTTCAAACAGGAGATGATGGATCATAGGGGATCCATGTAGAGTACTCCTCCTTTTCATTCCAGTCAAATGAAATTAAGAGCCAGGTAATTTTCTAAAGCTCGAAAAGTGGTGAAGGAAGAGGTAGAAAACGTTTGCCTTGTGGATCGGAGTCTGAGAGAGTCAGCAGAGAAACTACTGGAATTTGAGATAAATGAGTGTCTCTCCACCCAGAATGGAAAACACCTGTTGTGACGACAGAGTAACTTTTGAGGGGTAAAGAGTATATCTCTGATGAGGTTGCTACCACTGTAGCATGTCCAAAGAGAAGGAGACATACACATTTTGAGAGAGGGGTTGGGTGTATTGGTTTCATTGAAATTTGAGATTCCATTGCGGTTCTCTCATTTACAGATATGCAAAAGTCATGACATGGGCTGCGCATCTGTGTATAGGTCCTGGCTGTGAGCAATATGATGCACTGTACCCTCTGTACGTAAAGCATTAATTTCAGTACTATCTCGAGGCAGAAAAGCCTTTGCTTTAGATGCATCCACAATAGCTCCTATGAATGAAATCTCATTCATAGACTGAAGTGTTGATTTCTCACAGTTGATGATAAACCCTAGGCTCTGCAGAAGTCAATGTTTCATTCATGAGGGGAAGGGCCAGTGAAGCGGAAATGCCCATGGATTGAGTTGGCACTATACTTGGCGGTTGATCCTGGACAGATGGCAGATCTTTGCAGTAGTTTGACAAACTCGTTTAGCATCTTTTGTAGGAATGTGAGTGGCTGTTCGGGCAGAGGGAGTAAATAAAATGGAGAAGCCTTATTGGCTACTGTGACAAGAAACGTGGTGAAGGCCAATGGTGGTTGCCCTGTCAATTACTGTGCAAGAGAACTGTGCTGCAATTGGAAAGCAAGATGTCTGCAATGGTTCTGTGCTATCAGTGAGCAGTGATTTTGCACTGGAGCAAGTGTGTCATGATCTATTTTGGTATATAGCTCTGTTCTGTCTGTGCCAACTGGTTAACGTAATTTCTGTGTTGTGGAATGAGACAGAAATCAGTGCTATGAAACTTCTTTGATGGCACAGATAGCTGGGGGAGTTTACACTTAGAGGTAGCACTCTAAAGTGCCTGCGCTAATGCTTTAGTTCCACCTTTGAAGTTGCTTTAAACATCAGTCCTGTGAAATATTTCCAGAAGATGACTGTGCTTTAGACCTGGAAGCCTCTGATGATGCTTGCACGATCTTGGAAGGTCCCTGGAACTATTCCTTTGTGGCTGGACCTTTAAAGTCACTGTGCAGGGAGGTATAGGCAACATTCACAGAAGAGGATCTACTAGAGCTCTTAGAGTAAGTTCATATCTGCATAGATGACATGCTCCTCTCCTTCTCCTGGGCTACTGACGTTTTCTTTGCCTCACAGTGACAGTGGAAGTGATTCATATGGTCTCTTCAGGCATGCGGCAACATCTTTCTACCAAGTCTGCAGTCCGAGTTGATTATGATCTGAGTTCAGATATACCAAGCATCTTGGTGTTGAACTTCTGGATCTTTCTTCCACAGGGCTGGTATGAGCAGAATCCCAACTTTATCTGTGACATTTCCGCAGGACTGAAAATAATATAATAGAATAACACAAAAGAAAAAAAATATTTTTAACTGTAAGATGACAAAAAAAGGGCTGCAACAAAAACACATAAAACCTCTTCAAAGACAAAAGAGCTTCGTTTTCATGTCCACTTGGAAGAGCAGAAAAGAGAAAAGCGTGATCAGAGGAGACTGCTGAGGATGCTCAGAACTTTAGACTTAGGTCTCAGGGGCAATTTAGTTTTGCGCACATCACAACAGTCATGAACCTCACTCCTAAACCAGGGTATGTGGAGTATGATCTCAGACTCTCAAACTTACTGCTAATACTCGGCGTAGTACTTGCATTATACCAAAGAGCGCCTCCTTCTGGAGTTTGTAAGATGTATGTTTAGTTTGTCAAGGTGTGCTTGGAAATTCTGACTGCATTTCTTAGTACTTTGAGATCTTTTCCCTCTCAAAGTGATTCACAGAATAGTCTCTTGGGACTGACACCTCTTAATCAATGTCGTTCTGTTCATCTTCTCCTTTACCACTATGTCCGGCTTCCTTGCATTTAGCCTTTTATTGGTTGGAATGGGAGTATCCCAGGTGACCATAACCTCCATAATTCTCTTAGGGTCCTAGGGCTTTTCTGGAACAATGATGTAGGTACAAAGTTTCTGGTGGATTTGACGTGCTACTTTATTGTGTCTTTCAGTATATAAACTTTCTGCCATCAGAACTTTGCAGTCAGCTATGAGGTGAGTCAATGTTTCTAGCTATTTCTTGCAGAATCTACATATATCTGTTTTGCCAGAGTTTTCAATGCTCGCTGTAAACCATCTTGTTCATAATCCGCTGTCCTGGATTGCAACTATCAATCTCTCATCCTTCAGTTTCAGTTCTCTCCTTAACCATTCACATGTCCGTTCTTGATCAACAAAGGGTTTCTGGAGTAACACTTGTATTTAATACTGAACTTGTTACTTGTTTTTCCATATCTGCTGTTTTAATTTTTTGAAAAGTTGTATCTCTTTTTTGCAAATTCAGTTGCTTCCTTCCAGGTATGTGCTTGGGGATTCCCACTCATTCCTTCTAATCATAAGAATGCTTGTTTGATGATAGAAACTGATTCTGGACGTTTACTTTCATATCTCAGCACTTTTTGTACATTTGGATCTGATGTTGCCTTTAGGTAGGCCTGGAGGCCTATGATAGGAGCTCTGTATGTATGTTCTTGGGGCAATTTCTCTAAATGGGTTAGGTTTTGAGCATACCATGACAATCATGAACTTCACTTCTAAATCACGGTATGTGGAGTATGATCTTAGTCTTTCAAATTTACTGCTAAAGCTTGGTGCAGAACTTGCATCGTGCCAAAAAGAGACTCCCTCTGGAGTGCATAAGATGCAACAGGTATGGATAATTTATCAAGGTGCGTATGGAAATTCTCCTTAATCAAGCCTGTGACACCTAACACAATGGGAAATAATTTGGTATATTTTTGCCACATTGTTTTGGTCTCTGACTGCATTTCTTGGTACTTGAAGATCTTATCTTTCTCAATGTGATTCACAGAACAGCCCACTTGGGATTGACACCTCTATAATCAATGCTGTTCTCAGTTCTGGGAGAACTGCTCTGTCCCAGCACTAATGGATGACATCATCCACTTGGGTGCCTAACTCAATCATGCTTGTTGATGGAAAAATATCTATTTTGTTTTATTGACCACATTTCCCCAAGAGGCTCCAGAGCCCATTAAAAGGCTCACTGAGAAAACCCAGAAAATTACAGGAAAATGTATAGTTCCTACCTATTTTTAGTTCGCAGAAAATGAAAATGAGAACTACAACTGAATACTCTACACCATTCTGATTTATTTATGCATTTATTAAAAACCAATAAGTCACAAAACCTTCTAAAAAGAGAGAAATAACAAGACTGTCCACTACAGACATAGCGCAGTCAAGTTAGAAAACTGCAGGATACTATAAAATGTTCTTCATTAAGCAATGTTACAAGCTTAGTGCTAAAAATTGTTGCTTTGCACATTATGCGATGTTTGAACATGAAACATTAAGCATACCTTTCGTTTCAATGTTGGCTTGGTGAGCACCGGTGGAGAATCTGACAGAGGGCTGTCTCCTTCTTCACTACTCTCACTGAAACACCTGGGGAGAGTTCGATCACCGTTCCGGAACCGTCGAGGCAATCGCTTCTGCTCCTCCACAAATCTGTTTTTCAAGTTATTTGTGCTTTTATTCAGATGCTCTTTGCAGATCTCCATGCCGTCACTATAACGTCTCCGCTGACCTGTTGCCTTCTCCTCCAGCAGCCGCAGTAGTTTTGGCTCTTCTTCACTAAAACAAGACTCACTTCGCTTTCTGCCCTTTGGTGGTGGCTGGTTGTTTGCAGGAAGACTATCCAGAAGAATGCCAAGTTGTGGGTGGTGGGGACGTGTCTGATTGCTTGGGGGAATAATATCCACTTTCTTTTCATCGTCTACAGATGAACAGGCATCTTGCTCCTTTTTCTCCCAAGAAACACACTTCAGTAGCTGAAAAGCACCATGCAAAATAAAAGAAATTAAAATTCATTTATACCGTGGTATCTTCCTAGCATCACTATCATCAACACGGGTTCAGAAAATCCTCCTTACCTCTCTACTAGATACTCTCCACACCTCCTCAAAAGACACCAGCAACAGCTTCATCCTTATATTCCCTGATTTCACCTCTGCATTTGACTCTATACCACACCAACTGCTGCAGAGACGCTCAGAAATTGGCATCCAAGACATCACATTCAACTGGTTCCAATCCTACCTTGAATCCCGTAAACAGCAAGCAAGATGCGGGACCAAATCACCTAAGCCCTTCACCCAAAAACTGGAGTACCTCAAGGCTCAGGCCTCTCAGCCCTCCTCTTTAATATATTTATCCAACCACTATGTCAAATGTTTAAGACCCACAAGATACAATACAGGATCTACGCTGATGATGTAATGCTCTTCATCCCCATCAACCCCCTCCTTCCAGACCTCTCAAACCTGCAGAAATGTTTCACAGAAGCACACAAAATGGCTCAATGCACACAACCTGACCTCAATACAGAGAAAACTGAAGCACTATATGTGACTTCCAACCCAGCCTTCATCTCCCCATCAACAGTGAAACTTAACAATATAACGATCAGAGTTAAAACAGAAACAAAATACCTAGGAGTTACTATTGACCAACAACTGAGTTTCCAGTCATACATAAAGCACAGTTACTTACCTGTAACAGGTGATCTCTGGGAACAGCAGGAATGAGTCTTCACATATGGGTATTGTCGGTACTGATGGAGCCTGCGCGGGAACACTCCCCAGCGTCCAGAAAGCAAGCTTTTGGGAGCATCCCACAGCGCCTGCGCGCTGCCTTCCCACCTTTCCCAACCGCCTCTCTCCAGTTCGAGTTTTAAGCTGAGACAAAGAGAGAGAGAGAGGAAAGGAAAGAGAGAGAGAGAGATACAACTCCTAGGGGAAGTGGGTGGGTTGTGAAGACTTATTCCTGCTGTTCCCAGAGATCACCTGTTACAGGTAAGTAACTGTGCTATCTCCAGGAACATGCAGGAATGAGTCTTCACATATGGGGACTCCCCAGCTAGAGATGCCAGAGAGATCTCCAAGGTTGTGAGTCCCTGAGAAGGGCTCTACCTGCCCCTATGGATCTCGGGCATCCAGCCAGGGATGGGGGGGTAGGAGTTGATTAGGTATGGAACAGGTGTTTGAGAACAGCCTGACCAAACAAGGCATCCCGGCAGGAGTCCTTGTCCAAGCAGTAATGGGCTGTAAAGGTATGAACCGAGGCACAGGTGGCTGCTCGACAGATTTGGTCGATGCACACAGAGTTTAGATGAGCCATAGACGCTGCCATGGCCCTCACATTGTGAGCTGTGACATGGCCCTCCAGAGAAAGGTTCTTACTCTGGTAGGCGAAAGAAATACACTGAGCAATCCAATTTGACAGAGTTTTCTTAGAGACTGGAAGTCCCAAATGAGAGGGATCAAAAGCAACAAAGAGTTGAGAGGACTTTCTATGTTACTGTGTCCTTTGTAAGTAAAAAGCAAGTGCTCTCTTACAATCCAGGGTATGGAGATTCCTCTCTGCACTTGATGCATGAGGTCCTGGAAAAAAGACAGGTAAATGCACCTCCTGGTTCAGATGAAAAGGTGAGACCACTTTAGGCATAAAGTGTGGATTAGTCCTGAGGACTACCTTGTCATGATGGAACCTTGTATAAGGAGGATTAGCCACCAAGGCTTGCAGCTCACTGATGCGGCGAGCTGAGGTGACTGCAATGAGAAAAATGACCGTCCAGGAAAGGAATTTCAAGGAGGTGGTGGCTAAGGGTTCAAAGGGTGGCTTCATAAGCTGGCCAAGAACCAGATTCAAGTCCCATGCCACTGGAGGTGGTCTAATGGGAGGATTAGTTAAAAGAAGGCCTCTCATGAATCTTGCTATAAGAGGATGAGAGGAAATAGGCTGTCCATTGAGAGGCTTAAGGGATGCTGCAATAGCACTCAAATGGACTCTTACTGAATTTGTTTTAAGGCCTGCATGGGATAAATGCAGCAAATACTCTAGTAAATAATTCAGAGGTATTGCAAGAGGTTTAAGACCCTTCTGTGCACACCAAATGGTAAACCTTTTTCCATTTAAAAGCATAGGAACGTCTAGTGGAAGGCTTTCTGGAAGCATGAAGGATATCCTTCACTTGCTGAGAAAGATGCAAATCTTGAAGGTCTAGGCCTTCAGCAACCAGGCTCTGAGAGGAAGAGACTGGGGATTTGGGTGCCACAACGTTCCCTTCTCCTGGACAGGTGGTCTGGAGCAAATCCCAAGTCCAGGGAGGGAGCTTGAGAGAGATGCAGAAGTAGAGGGTACCACACCTGGCGTGGCCAATGTGGTGCTATGAGGATCATAGACCCCTTGTCTCTCTGAAGTTTGAACAGTGTCTTGGGAATTAGGGGAATGGGTGGAAAGGCATAGAGGAAGTCTTGCCCCCAATGAAGGAGGAAGGCATCCCTGGCCTGAACTCCCTGACACGGAATCCTGGAACAGAACCGGGGAAGTTTGGCATTCCACGGACTTGCAAACAGGTCTATGTCTGGGGTTCCCCAAATTCGGAAGATCCTGGCTATCTGGTCGCCATGGAGGGACCATTCGTGTGGAAGCAGAACTCGACTGAGTCTGTCTGCCCAAGAGTTTTGAACCCCTGGAAGGTACACTGCCACGAGATGAATTTGATGCTCTCTGGCGAAGGCCCACAATCTCAAAGCTTCGTTGCAAAGCGACAGAGAGCCAGTCCCGCCCTGCTTGTTCACGTAGAACATGGTTACTTAGTTGTCCATGTGGATGAGGACTGTCTTGTAGCTGAGCAGGGTGTGGAAGACTCTGAGAGCTAGAAGAATTGCTCTGAGCTCCAAGAGGTTGATATGTAGAGATGTCTCCTGTGGAGACCAGATGCCCTGGGTGGAGAGATCTTGTAGATGAGCTCCCGAACCCCTTGGAGAGGCATCTGTTGTAAGGGTTGCTTGGGGTAGCAACTGTTGAAAGGGGGACCCCAGCAACAGATTTTGAGTGGACTTCCACCACTGGAGAGACCAAAAGAGGCGACTGGAAGTTGCTATTTTGTCTGACAGGCACCCTGATGCCTGGGTCCATTGGGTGGACAGAGTCCACTGAGCTGCACTCATGTGAAGGCGAGCGTAAGGAACCACATGCACGGTGGATGCCATGTGGCCTAACAGTTGTAACATCTTTCGAGCAGTTAAATGGGACTTTAACTGAATTTGTGAGGCTAACTGCACCAAGCGTAGGCAACGGGCCTGGGGAAGATAGGCCCTTGCAGTTGTGGTATCCAGCAAGGCCCCTATAAACTCTAATGATTGAGTAGGGGTGAGATGGGATTTTGGGATGTTTATTACAAGTCCCAGATACTGAAGAACATGTCTTGTGCAGGCTAGGGAAGCCTGGGCCTCTGACTGGGATGGAGCTCGGATGAGCCAGTCGTCCAGATATGGGAATACAAATATTCCTAGAGTGCGTAGAAATGCAGCTACTACTGCCATGCATTTTGTGAACACTCTTGGTGCAGAGGCCAGACCGAAGGGAAGCACTCTGTATTGATAGTGCTTTCCTTGATAAAGGAACCGAAGGAACCTTCTGTGTGTGGGATGGATGAAGACATGGGTGTACGCATCCTTGAGATCTAGAGAACAAAGCCAATCCTGACTCTGAAGGTATGGCAGGAGAGCACCGAGAGAAATCATCTTGAATTTCTCTTTGCATAGAAACTTGTTCAATTCTCTGAGATCTAAAATGGGTCTGTAGCCCCCTGTTTTCTTTGGGATAAGAAAATAGGGGGAGTAGAACCCTGAGCCCTGTTGAAGAAGGGGTACTTCTTCTACAGCCTTTTGGGCAAGAAGGGTAGCAATCTCCTGACCAAGAAGGTCGAGGAGAGATGTTGGAGAATTGAACTGTCTCACCATGGTGTGAGGAGGAAGGTTTAAGAAATGAAGCTTGTACCCCTCCCTTATGATGGAGAGGGTCCATTGCTCTGCTGTGATTTGTTCCCATCTGGGAGCAAAGTAAGCTAACCTTCCTGGAATGGTGAGAGGCTCTGGTTCTTCTAGAGCCAGAAAGGCTAAGTTCTCTAGATGTAAGTCAAAGGCCCTGAGGAGGCTGAGGCTGTTGGGCCGTAGCAGTCCTTGCAGCCTTAGGCTTGGCTTGTTTAGGTTGTTGCTGACGTTTTGCAGCAAAACGACCTGCAGAAGATGCCTGCTGACCATAAACAGGATAATATTTCCCCTTTTTGGGAAAGAAAGCCTTTTTGAATAACCTTTTTCTAACAGGAGCAGAAGTAGACTTTGAAAGTCTATCTAAGGCAGAATTCTCAGCATCTGAGTGGCCTTTGCTTGCCAATCCTTGCCAAAAAGGTTTTCACCTGTACAAGGAAGATTTCCTAATCCATCCTGGACCCAGGGTTCCAAATCAGAAGCTTGTAACCAAGCAAGTCTGCGTGCACCTATGGCAATAGCCAAGGCTCTGCTGGCACACTCAAAAGAGTCAAAAGCTGCACGATTGGAAAATTTGGAAACATCCTGGGCATGTTTAAGCCAGGTGAGAAACTCCTCCCTTTTATCTTCTGAGATAAAAGGAGATAAAGTTTGCAGATGATCTGTAACTTCCTTTAGAAACATCCCCATATAGAGACTATAGGAGTTGATTCTGGCAACAAGCATATTGGCCTGGAAAATTCTCCGGCCAAAAGCATCCAAGGTTCTGCATTCTCTTCCTGGAGGATTAGATGAGTGTCTTTTTGCACTCTTTATCTTCTTCATAGCAGACTCCACCACAATAGAGTAGAGTGGTGAGGAAGCTGAGTCTTATGAAAGCCAGGACAAGGAGGAACACGGTACATGGTGTCCAACCTACGAGAATGAGGGGAGATAGTGAGAGGTGTCTCCCATATGCCCAACATGTGATCATAAAGGATCTCATGAATTGGTAAAGTAGCTGCCTCTTTAGGAGCCTTAGGATATTGTAAAATATCCAATTTCTTGGCTCTAGGCTCTGATTCAGGGGCCACTGAAATGGAGAGGCCCCTGGCCACTTCCCTAATGAAGTCTTGAAAAGACAAGTCTTCTGGAGAAGACATTCTTCTTTTTGGAGAAGAGGGCTCCTGAGGAAGGATTACCGATACTTCGACAGAAACCTCTGATTCATCAGAGTCTTCAGAGGAATCGACGTATTGCCTGTCTGGATGCTCCTGCAGAGCCCGATACGCGTACCAAGTGGTATCGACATCGGGAGTGATCGGTACCGATGGGCATCACAGAACAGGGTACCGCTGCAGTCGACACCGAAGCCGATGTCGATGCAATCGGTACCGGCACCGATATCGGTGCCGGTGCCAGAACCGGTACTGACAACAGAGTTTGTTGCGGTACCGGCGGCGTCGCAGCTTTTATGAATGCCGTAATGGCACGCTGCATGGTCAGAATATTCTGATTCATCGACGCAACCAATGTCTGGATGTCGGTACCAGTGGAAACCACCGGTACCCCAGAACATGGCAACAGGTGATCGGTCGAGGCCGTGCCATCGATGTCAACCTGTGACCCCATAGATAGAGCTTTGGAAGCCGGAGCTTCCCGCCGGGGTAATTTTGTCGGTGCGGGATCCTCGAGAGCAAGCCCGGAGGCATCTCGATACTTAGAGGGAGATCTACCCTTCGAGGACCGGCTGGACTTATGTTTGGTTACCTGAGATCCATGGGAAGAAGAAGCAGCCCTGGAAGATGTCGATGCCACCGAAGCCGCATCAGAGGGAAACAGGGTACTGAGCTTGGCCGCTCGATTCTGTCGACCTCTTTTAGACATCATGGAACAGGACTCACAATCAGTGATGGAGTGGTCAGGACCCAAACATTTTAGACACCATTCATGGGTGTCGGTGATAGAAATAGTACCGCTGCACTTCATGCACTTTTTAAACCCGGAAGCGGGCTTTTCCATGAGGAAAATTTTTGTAGGCCTAAGGCCCCAAAAAAACCCCACAGAAGTGGGAACGGTAATTATTATTATTTTTTTTTTTTTTAAAGAAGAAAGAAGAAAAGACCGGTGGTACCGGTCCAACGTCGAAGAAGGCAGACGCGCGACCAAAGAAATAAAAGAAAATAAAGAACTTCTTCAGCGGTGACAGGAACACGACCTGCTGGCTCCACGGAAAAGAAGAACTGGAGAGAGGCGGTTGGGAAAGGCGGGAAGGCAGCGCACAGGCGCTGTGGGATGCTCCCAAAAGCTTTCTTTCTGGACGCTGGGGAGCGTTCCCGCGCAGGCTCCGTCGGTACCGATACCCATATGTGAAGACTCATTCCTGCTTGTTCCTGGAGATAAAGAACAACCTCTGTTGTCTATTACAAACTAAGAACTCTAAAACACCTCCGCCCCCTCCTCTCCACAGAATTATTTCGGACAGTCTGCCAAGTCATGATCACTCCAATATTAGATTAATCTAACATCATCTACCACGGTCTCCCAAAAACTACTCTTCACCCTTTACAGATGACACAGAACATAATGTCATGAATAATTTACGGAGCCCCTCGCCAAGCTCATATAACTCCTATACTGATCCAGCTACATTTGCTTCCCATCACAGCCAGAATCAAGTTCAAGGCACTTATCACAATTTTCAAAATACTCCACAACGAATCAGCCAACAGCTTCCAGACCCTGCTCTCAAAGCCTCCAAACGAAAAGTAAAGAAGAAATAATTCCATCAACCTACCTGCAATCCCCCCTCAGAAGCTAAAGAGTAAGCAATCTATATGCAACTATGCACTATCATTATTTGCACCCACGCTCTGGAACTCTCTACCATCAACGCTACGAGCATACACTGAAACAAAAGAATTAAAAAAAGAAAACCCTTAAGAAACTCATCTTCCTAGAAGAATACAACACACATTTGGAACCTTGAATGCAACCCAATGCTATTATGTCAACTTATCACAATGTGAATAACCAAGAACCTTGAATATTATTATTCAGTCTTAATATACTGTAAATAGTTGAGAACAATATATACTGTTTATATACCGTTCTACTATTACTATGATTAGTTCTATGTTACCTTGTTCTTCTGCTACAATGTTTAGCTCAATGAACAGCTAAGGCCCACCCCAGCACTGCTAAATCTTTGCTAAATGTAAACCACCTTGAATGGTAGAAAGGTGATATAAAAGCACGTTTAAATAAATAAATAAATCATCCATTCTTGTCACTAAATGAACCTTGAAGACATCAGATCTTGGTCAAACTCATCACCTGTTGGGTCTGCAAGCTCAAAAATAAAGACAAAACCTCCTATTGCAAAGCATAAATCTCATTCTTACACTTGTATCTTTCATGCCCACTTCCTCCTGCTCCTCATGTTCGCCTTCCCCCGTTTCCTCTTCCTCTTCATCTGAGATGACAGAATTTGAGACAATGACAGGTGTCCAGCGCAGACATTCAGGATCCATGTCAACAGGCCGTGGATTTAACAGGAGCTTTGTCATATGATCACGTATCAACTTATCCCGACGAATGATCACAAATCTGAAAACAGGAGGGCAATGTTACAAGATCAGGGCCAGTGATGAATGAGTTCCCAATATTCAAGGACTGTGGTTATGGAGGGCTTGACAAATCCCAGGTGCCAGGCTGCTATGGTGACTATAAATCTGCACCTGGCGACTGGGATTTTCTTGTCCGTCCCCCCCACCCCCGCCCCCAAATTTCTTTTTTGTTTTGCTCTGCTGCACTGAGGGTACAGGAGTATCACTGCATGGCTCTGTGCAAGTCTGAACTACTGGTACAGGATTCTGGGGATGGTCTCGAAAGACCTGAGATCCTGAGACCAGCATGAAAGTTCCTGCACTGCAAGACTCAGACTCGCACAGAGCTGCATGATGCAGCTCAGTGGAAGTCTGAGTCGTGCAGTGCAGGAACTCTCATGCTGGTCTCGGAATCTCAAGTCTTTTGAGACCAACACCAGAGTCCTGCACCAGTGGCTCAGACTCGCACAGAGCCATGCAGAGATAAGAACTTCCTGAACTGAGGTAAACCAGACATCAAGATGAGGATCACCAGTACAGTGGGGGGAGAGGCTTGCTAGGGAGAGGTTGACTGATTTATGGGGGAGGGGCTGGCTGGCTTGTAGGGGTAGAGTTTGGGGCTGGGACTAGGGGGCTGGCTGAATGGATTGTGGGATAGAGGCTGGGGGGGGGGGCTGAATGGCTTGAAGGCATGGTAGAGGTTTAGGGGAGCTGTCTAGTTTGAAGAAGTATAGGCTGAGGGGCAGCAGATTTTAATGGAGAGTGGGTGCAAGAGGATAGGGAGGGGAGAGAGCATGCAAGACTGGGTGACAAGAGGGTGGGGGGAAGAGAGAGAGAGAGAGAGAGCATGAGACTAAGTGACAACAGGATAACAGGGTGGGGAGGGGGCTGCTGGCTGTGCATTTCTGCAAGTGGCTTTCAGGGGTACATTAAGGACCTAATTTTTCCCTTTGACATGGACTGGAATCCTAACCTTAGTAAATCAGGCCCTAAGGGTGGCTGTGATACACGTCCTCAAAGGAGATTCTCCCTTACTCCTCAACTGGTGGAAAATGAAGACAACAGGGGAAGGATTTTATGTATATGTATTTTGTTGTTGTTGTTATGTTATTTGCTACATTTTGTAAACCATTTTGATTAGTCTGTACTAGGAAGACAGCATACAAGTCTTTATAAATACATAAACAAACTTTTCTGTTATCCCTGTTCAGAGGTAGAGTTACCTCATTTAAAAGGTGATTAAGTAAATCTAATAAATAATTTATAAATCTCTATTTTAGCTTAGGCAGCAGGGCATAAGGGTCTTTCTATATATATATTCAGGTTCAGAGGGTAGAGCACCAATCATGCACCTTTAATAAAATTCATACTCTCAAAAACACCAAAATGTTTTTTGAAACTAGAGTGCATCTTACATTCACTCATCTCATGCTTGAGTCAGAAAGGTCTGTGTAAATATCCATGAGAAGATATACTAGCTGTTTAGACTACTGCGTTCTCTTACAAAACCTCTTTCTCTTTTGATGTTTAAATTTCTCAATGCGGTTTAAGAGAGCTACCACTATTGGTCTGTATTAGAACCTTTATCTAGATATACCACCACCTTTTTTACGCCCAATCCTATATTAGGGATTTGACAATATTGATTAATATTTTACTACTACTATCATTTGTAGTGCGTACGAAGCTCAACAAATACAGATATATGAGACAGTCCCTGCTCAACAGAGCTTCCAATCTAATCAAGACAATGAACATCACAAAACTGGGGACCAGAGTAAGGTAAGAAACACAAGTATTGAAGAAGAGAGTGAGGGGGATCAGGATCCAAAAGCAGCCTCCAAAAGGTGGGCTTTTAGCCTGGATTTGAACAGAGTTAGAGAAGGAGCCCAATGTACTGACTCAGGTAGTTTGTTCCAGGCATACAGAGCAACAAGGTGTAATGAACAAAGTCTGGAGTTGGCAGTGGCAGAGAAAAGGTAGTTACTCACTTGCAGCAGGTGTTCTTCATGGACAGCAGGAATAAATCCTCATGAATGGGTGACATCACTGGCAGAGTCCCACGTGGGAACTCTCCCAGCTTCTATTGGAAGCTTTAGGGAGGCTCCACCATGCCTGCGTGCCTGTCGCGGTACCATCTTCTCCAGTATGATAAAAGCTGTAACAAAAGACAACTGCTCAGGGAGGGTTACGAGGACTTATTCCTGCTATTCACGGAGAACACCTGCTATAGGTAACTACTTTTTCTCCGTGGACAAGCAGACGTCAGTCCTCATGTAGCCTTCAGCTTGGGACTCCCAAGCTGCAGGCTATCGAAAAAATGAGGCGGCCAAAATGTCCAACAGGGGCAACACTGAACTGAGAACTGAAGAATCAACTATGTACTTGTTTTTATAGGTTTTTTTTTTTTGGTAGCCTGGATGGACAGTAGGGCCTTGGTACGATGGAGTTGGATTTTAATTCCTAAACACATGTCCTAAACACAAGTCACGCACCAGCAGTGACCAATCAGCTTACATCCAACACCTGGCGGGGCATCGTAAAGCCATCACAGATAAAATCAGACAACACCACACAGACACCCTGAAACGGTCATTGAATAAACCTCATGACCTGTTTAACTTAGTTAAAACGCTTGCCAAAGAACCAACCCCGGAGCACCACAGCATGATCCACCCACAGGACTATGCAATTTACATGCAATCTAAAATGTGCAAGACTAATAAAATATTAATACCAGACCCTCTTGATGAACAAGACTACCCAGTATCACTGACATCCTTCTTCACTCCCTCGAAGAGAACTATCGAAGATACCATTCTAGCTCTAAACACAACCACTGCACACACAGACCCTTGCCCTGCACACTGGATAAAGGACCTGCGATGTGACATATCTCCAATTATAGCAAAAATCTTAAACCATTCCTTCACCACTGGCTCTTTCCCAACCACGCTCAAGCAGACCTCTGTAAGACCACTGTTAAAGAACACCAAACTGGATCCTCAAAAGGTTGAATCTTATAGGCCCATATCTAGCATACCTATGCTAGCAAAAATCATCGAGAAAATAGTGCACAGGCAATTACAGGATCATATAGACACCTCAGCTCCACTGGATCCGGCTCAACATGGTTTCAGAGAGTCACATGGAGTAGAAACGCTACTCACAACTCTCCTCAACAACATAATCTCAGGTGTGGATAACATACGCCAGGGTTTCGGCTCTTGTCTTTCTAGACATAGCAGCGGCTTTTGACTCGGTATGCCACGAAATTCTCATCTGCCGGCTAAGGGAAAAAGGCATCTGTGGAACAGCACTCGAATGGTGCAAATCTTACCTGTCCGATAGATGGCAGCATGTCAGAGTCGACGGGGATACATCTGAACCTTTCCAACAAAGTCAAGGTGTACCTCAAGGATCCTCTTTATCTGCATTGATGTTTAATATATACATTCAACCCATCTGCGACATCATCAAATCCTTTAATGTCAGTTACATGATATATGCAGACGACGTGCTACTATATATGCCAATATCATTGGATTGCCTAGACCTTACCCCGCTGACTAACTGCTTTGACACCATATCAGAGTGGCTCCTATCACAAAACCTGAGAATACAACACAAAAAGACAGAAGTCCTGTTCGTCTCGAGGAACACCAACTTCACCCCTCCTAGTTGTATTAACGTAAAGGATGCCCAACTCCAAGTTAAACCGGCGATACGCTACCTGGGAGTAACGCTGGACCAAAACCTTGACATGAAGAACCACATAGCCAACACAGTCAAGGCAATCTACTTTAAAATCAAATCCCTCAGACACCTACGCATGCTACTTGAACCGGATGATTTCCGTACCATTTATCAAGCCCTTATACTCCCCCATTTTGACTTCTCAAACTCCATACTACAAGGACTCCCCCGGTCCACCCTGAACCCCCTGCAATTAGCCATGAATAGTGCAGCGAGGGTACTCCTCGGGGCATCCAGGAGAGATCACTTAACACCCCTTCTAAAACAGCTACACTGGCTCCCCATTCAAGCAAGGATCAGTTTCAAGACCTTACTGCTAACATTCAAAGCGGCTAAGGGGCTCACCTCTTCCTCTCTCTCCAACCTCATACAACCACTTGCACCAAACAGGCCACGAAGAACAGCAGAATTAAACACACTAGTTATCCCAAATGACACCACAAGATGCACTAGATCAACAGCCAACAGAGCCTTCCGACTCTGCGCCCCGACTTTATGGAACAACTTACCAGCACAAATCAGAGCAGTACCCAACTTGAGTCAGTTCAGAAAGGCACTAAAACATTTCCTCTTCCTTAAATATCTCAATGACAGCTCCGAACATAACCCCCAGGCGAATAGCTTGAGTGGTCAAACAAACAGACCCTCATAACAGGCCAACTTCTCAATGAAATAACAAGCAGTTCCAAGTACTATTGTACCACCTTTGTATATAGTTAACCATGATATCCCTTATCAGATAACCCTCCATTGTATTTAGTTTCCCCTATTTCGCCAAGTTATACTTCCTGTTAAATGTAACTGACCAGACATATGTAAACTGTCGGATGTTTTCTGTTCAATGTAAACCGCGCTGATGTCTAATAGTGCGGTATATAAGAATTGTTAATAAATAAATAAAATAAATAAATAAATATTGGGCATCCACATCCAGACAGTAGTGAGATGTGAATGTGTGGACAGAAGACCACGTTACAGTCCTGCAGACGTCTTCCATGGAGACCGAGCACTAGTTGGGCACCGATGCAGCTATGGCTCTGACGCTGTGAGCTGTGACATGACCATCAAGGCTCAGGCCAGCCTGGGCATAAGTGAAAGAGCTGCAGTCTGCCAGTCAAATTGAAGTGTGTGTTTGGAAACAACAGCCCCGCTTGCTGGGGCCAAAAGAGACAAACAGTTGGATGATAATTCCAGGCACCAATGGGAGAAACGGTTCCTCTTGAGAGCACAGGATTTTTTTGTTGAATATCTCTGTGATGTGAGATGAATTTCACACACCACCCGAGCCACTGGGAGAGATAAGGTTAATGCCCTTTCAACTCCCATACTATGAATAAGAGAGGTCAAGTTGAGATGCAGCATGCAACCCTTGTGTTGGGTGAGGAGGAACGGGAGATTCACAAGGTAGTTGGTGGTTCTTTCAATATGTTGAGGAGGAGGGAGAAACACTGTAGTCTGGGCCAGCATTGAGCTATTAGGAGCGCCAAGGCCCTGGTTATGCCATTCCTTCTGTGATATTCTGGAGATGAGAGGAAACGACAGAAAAGCACAAAGGAAGCCCTCACTCCAGGACAGGGCAAATATGCTGTGGTGCAGACAATTGACAGTTGGTGTAATTGAGCAAAATTTGGAGCACTGGGCATTGTTTGGGGCTGCAAAGAGATCCACTGCCAGTCAATCTCATGTCTGAGACAGGCTGAGAACCACCTTGTCCAGTGTCCATTTGTGAGGCTCCAGTTGCTGACTGAGGGAATCCATTACCCACAGAGTTTCCAGAACCTCGAGCCATAAGAACATAAGATATGCCATACTGGGTCAGACCAAGGACCATCAAGCCCAGTATCCTGTTTCCAACAGTGGCCAATCTAGATCATACGTACCTAGCAGTTTCCCCAAAAGACACAGGTTCCCCAATGCTTGTACTGGGTCAAGCATTGATATCCTGGGTCTCTTCTTAATAATGGTTTATGGACCTTTCCTCCAGGAACTTGTCCAAACCTTTTTTAAACCCAGCTACACTAACAGCCTTTACTACATCCTCCGGTAACAAATTCCAGAGTTTGATTACACGTTGAGTGAAAAAATATTTTCTTTTATTAGTCTTAAATAGTTTACCCTGTAGCTTCATTGCATGTCCCCTAGTCTTTTTATATTCTGATAACATAAACAATCGATCTACATTTACCCGTTCCACTCCGCTCATTAATTTATAGACTTCTATCATATCTCTCCTCAGCCGTCTCTTTTCCAGGTTAAAGAGCCCTAACCTTTTTAGCCTTTCTTCATAGGAGTATCCTTCCATCCCCTTTACCATTTTGGTGGCTCTTCTCTGAATCTTTTCTAATAACGCTATATCCTTTTTAAGATACGGTGACCAGAATTGCACACAATATTCAAGGTGCGGTCTCACCATGAAACGGTATAGAGGCATTATAATATCTTTTGTTTTATTTTCCATTCCTTTCCTTATGATTCCTAGCATTCTATTTGCTCTCTGGGCCGCTGCTGCACACTGGGCAGAGGGCTTTAACATGTTATCCACAATGACGCCTAAATCTTTTTCCTGGGTGGTGGTTCCTAATGTGGAACCTTACATTGTGTAACCATAGTTTGGGTTGTTCTTCCCTAGGTGCATAACTTTGCACTTGTCCACATTAAATTTCACCACCTATTTGTTCACATATAAAATGGCCACTTGAATGTCCATTTATATCAGATGTATTTCGCAGGAAAGAGGCAAAGGTTTGAAGAGCATCAAACATGGTCTGAAGCTCTAGCTGTTTGATGTGGATAATCAGAGTTAGTGCATACCTTTTATCAGGAGTTTAAGGTGAGTTATATTGAGGTAAAGTAGATAATGTGAATCTGAGGCAATGAAGAGTTAAGTGAGCTGCCCAAGATCACAAGGAGCAGTTGTGGATTCAAACCTAGCTTATCTGCTTCTAACCCACTCCTCTTACCATTAGGCTACTCCTCTGGGGACATGTACCCTGAATGCAGCAATGGTATAGATGCACTCCCCACCCCTAATGTGAAGTGTCTGTTGTGAGGATTAGCTGTGGAGGGAGGACTCCAAAAAGGGCATCCTGCAGCTAGGTCCTGTAGTTACACTCACCAGGCAAGACTTTTGCCAACAGAGGCCATAATCGGTATTTGTCTGGAAAGGGAATGGCATCATCAGTTCCGATGAGATGCCATAGAAGGGTATGCATCCACCATCGGGAGAAATGGACCATGCTGACAGCTGCGGTAATGTAGCACAAGAGCCAAATGATGGTTCTTGCAGAGGCCGTTTTAGTGTTCTGCGGCTGCTTCACTAATAGTAGTGTGGAGTGCTGCCTGTTCTCTGGAAGAAATACAGTCACCGATTGTGTCAATATTGGTCCTATGAAACAAAGGCACTGCATTGGCTGCATATGAGACTTCACTTTGCTGATCATAAAGCCCAGAGACATGAAAAGGTCGATAGTACCCACTAATGTGGTTGAAACCATGGCTGGATTCTTGTCCAAGACCAATCAGTCGTGAGATAAGAGTACACAAAGTGGCCCACCTAATGAAGGAATGCTGCTACTACTGCTAGGCACTTGGGTGAAAACGCTCGACACTAAGGTGAGGACAAAGGGGAAGATTTTGTACTAGAAATGTAGCGCCCAAAAAGATGAAATGGAGAAACTGCACGTGTAGGGGGTGGATGGGGATATGTGTGTAGGCATCCTTGAGATCCAGGAAGGTGGGCCAGTCATTTTGCTGGAGGAGTGGCAGAAAATTGATTAGGGCATTAATTTTGAATTTTTGTTGCTCCAGGAAGAGGTTGAGCACTCAAAGACAAAGGAGAGGTTAGATGCCTTCAAATTTTGGGGGAATGAGGAAGAAAATGAAGTTACTTACCTGTAACAGGAGTTCTCCTAGGACAAGCAGGATGAGTCAGTCACAATAGGTGACGTCATCCGATGGCGCCAAGACGGAAGTACTCTTAATAGCTCAGAAGGACTTAGCCCTTCTGAGCATGGGTTACCAAGCCACTCCTCCGGGTTCGCTCCTAGCTAGCCACTTTTCATCCTGTGCCTTGCCTACAAGACGGACTCTCTTATTCTCCAACCAAACTACCTCTGCAAAACAATTTAAAAGAAGAATTCATCATAAGGAAATCTCTGCACAAGGAACTACAAGAAAAGAAGAAAAGATGCCTAAACCGGGGTTTAAGAAGTGTCCCGACTGCTCAAGAAAAATGAACTTGACTGACTCACATGCTCTTTGCTTGCGATATCTGGGAGTCTCTCACAGGGTTGAACACTGCACTCACTGTGCACGGATGTCTCCCCGAGCCAGAAAATCACGAAGACACGAGTTGCAGGACCTTATCCTAGAGGTGAGAAGCCCGGTGGTTCCTTCCCCGGCTGCCCACGCGGCTCCTTCCGTGGCTCCGGGGACTCCCCCGTTGCAGCAAACCACCTCCTCCACGGCTCCAGTTGTGCCTCTACCGGCCCCCAGTTGCAGCCATGATATATGCGACCAGCCCTCTGATGTCCTGTCTCATCTCCCGGCTCTTCTGCCCTTGCCAGGGCTTCTGCTAACTCCGGAGGAGCCTCCCTCATTGCCGGCAGCCATCTTGATTTCTGCCTCCGCCTCTGACTCTGCCCAATGTGGTGCCACTGGCTGGCCGGCGCCAGGGCAACGATCCAGCCCCCGGCTCCGCTCCTGTGGCGCCACTGGCCAGCGCCACGGCAACGATCCAGCCCCTGGCTCCGCCCGGTGATGTCATCCGACGGCGCCATGGACGGAATTACTCTCCAATAGCTCAGAAGAGTCTAAGACTCTTCTGAGCATGTGCTAGTCACCCTCGCCACCGAGCCCGCCCCTTCCTCCTCAGTCCGTTCCCCAGCTATGGACATGTTCCAACTTAGGGAAGGTTCATCTATGAAGGCAGGTTCATCCTAGAGGGGAGGCGGGTGGGTTTGTGTGGCTGATTTATCCTGCTGTCAACGGAGAACCCCTGTTACAGGTAAGTAACCTCGCTTTCTCCATGGACAAGCAGGATGAGTCAGCCACACATGGGTTCAGAGTATATTCAGAGTAAAATCCTCAACCCCGGTCCCACATGGGCACTGTTTCCACTGCATGGGCAGCCAAGAGGGAATAGAGTTTGGCTTGTAGGAGTGAAAAATGCTGTTCTAGTCGCCATATCTTAAAAAGGATATAGCAGAATTAGAAAAGGTACAGAGAAGAGCCACCAAAATAGTAAAGGGGATGGAAGGATACCCCTACGAGGAAAGACTTAAAATGTTAGGACTCTTCAACTTGGAAGAGAGAGAGCTGAAGGAAGATATGATAGAAGTCTATAAATTAATGAATGGAGTAAAAAGGGGAAATGTAGATCTACTCCATCAAAAAGTAGAAAGACTAGGGGACACACGATGAAGCTACAATGTAGCCCATTTAAGAGTAATCAGAGAAAATATTTTTTCACTTAACACGTAATCAAACTCTGGAATTTGTTACCGGAGGATGTAGTAAAAGCTGTTAGTGTAGCTGGGTTTAAAAATGGTTTGGACAAGTTTCTGGAGGAAATGTCCATAAACCATTATTAAAGAGGACCCAGGAAATCCACTGCTTACCCCAGGACAATCGTTGTGAAACCTATGTACCTTTTTGGAAACCTAACAGATATTTGTAACCTGGATTGGCAATTGTTAGAAACAGGATACTGGGCTTTATGGACCATGGTCTGACCCAGCATGGCATTTCTTATGTTCTGGCATGTGGTGGATTCGGGACGGAGGTATTAGAGATGGATGGAAAGCAAATCAAAGACGATAACGCTGGTCAACTATCACAAAGATCCAGCAGTTGGTGGTGATGGCCTGCTTGGCCTCTCACTGGCAAAGAGACAAAAGGAAGGGGTCGGTTTGAGGATAGGTGTTATGGTTTAGGTGTGGCTTCTTTATGTGTGCGCGCAGTTGCTGTTGATATGGATGGAATAGTGCTCGATTTGCAGATGCCCTCACATAAGGTTGATTCAGACGCTGTGGATAGAAATGCTGAAAGAATTGCAGTGGGTACTAATGTTCGTAGAAGGGCTGCTGGTTTCATCAGTATGGAGATAGCTGTTCCAGAGAAGGTACAAAAAGTTCTTAGACACCCGAGATGTTGTTCTACTATGTTGTCCCTAAAGAGGGTATCTCCTGAGCAAGCTTATCAGGGAGATGTTCTGAGTCCAGAGGTGCAGAGCCAATTAATTCACCCTACACCAATAGCTACCATCATGGCTCTGGAGGTTGTGTCATAGGCATCACAGATGGCTTTGCGTGGATGATAGTCACACTCCTGACTAGCCAAGTGAACCTACTCAAAGGCATCAGAAGGCAGGTTGGGCAAAGTGGCTTGGTCTAGAAGTGAGTGGTAGTAGTTTAGCATTTGTAGTTGGTGGGCCAAAATCTTAAGCATAAATTATGGAGGTCTGGTACATCTTCTTACCCACTATGTTGAGGATCTTGTGGTCTTGGCCCAAGAGGAGCATGGCTGGTTCATTTTGATCTTTGAAGGGCAGCCTCAGAGATCACAGAGTGGTGAAGAAGTTGCACTGTAGGTGGCTTGGCCTCCAGTGAGCTTATACATGGCTTTGAAGTACAAGAGGCAGCTTTGACCAATAAGGGTATTTGCCAGTTGGAGGTCTCAGAGGACCTCATGTAGCAGAAGGGCTTATGTTTCTTTGGGCGCACTTAGGGATTTCAGGAGGGACTGGAAGTCCTTTCTGGAAGTGAGTCTCTCTGAGATGGCAAGCACAAGAAGCCTGGCGGATTTAAACAGGAATTTAGGATCGGACAGGGTCCTCTGTGAGGTCTTGTTGCTGCTGGGTGGGCACTAGCACAGAAGTCCAGGAAACTGTGGTAACTCCTCAGCATCAGAGTCGACTGGGTAGAAGAATTCGCTAGCAACTGTGAAATCAGTTCAAAATGATGGAGGCCTGAGACAGAAGACCCCACAGAGGATAGCAAATTCCAGGGACGCCAAACGTGGTTCTACCATGGGAGTGTTTTGAGTAAAGTACATTGTTGGAGGCTCAGGGAACCCCATTATGTGTGGTGCTTGCAGAGGGCTACTCTGTATGGTAGCACAGGCAGTTTGGAGCAAAGCTGTGGCCTCTTAAATGAATTTTTGCATGAGCCACAGCAACATAGTGTGCTGTGAGAGTGCAGAAGACTGTGGGGCAGCTTGGGGGAACAAAGATGGCATGACCAGGTCTGTCTCCAGAACTCCCATGGAAGGAGTCAAACACATCTGTGGGAGGCTGCAGTCAGGGGCAGGGAGCAGTACTCACTAGCATTCATTTGTGTTTACTCTTGCTGCTGCCAGCAGTACCATATTTGTTTTTTTTTATTTTCTCTTTCCTTACGCCACCTCTGGTGTTGGCAGGGCTAAGCGTGGGGGTAAGGCTGGAAGCGCAGCCCATGTTGTCTTGGCCGCTAACTCCTGCAACTGTGACTTCCACTGGTATGAGAAGTGCATCTGGGTCAGGCAGGGGGGTTCATTTTGCGGCTCTTCTGATCTCCTTCCAATATGCAATCGCAACCTGGGGGAGCAGTGTGGGGCCAAGCCACATGAGGAGGTTAAAGACGGCCTGCCGATCTGTTTGCCTTTGGTATTTTTCTTTATGAGAATTTTTTTCCCCCTCTTCATGCAGTGCTGTCTCTCTGGGGTCACGGGACTTTTGTTGTGGAAATCTGTGCGATTTTAAAGAAATTTCATTCTTTTAAATATCAAGGTGATTTGGACCACATATGAAGGCTCACGTGGAGTAAAACAGACTGGAGGGCAGAGGACGCGTCAGGGAGCATGGGAACGCCCACATATGCTCAGACTGAAAAAAAGAAATGGATAGAAAATGAGCTTCAGGACCACACCGCAAGGATCCGTCTGGTGGATATCACCCAGCAAGTGTGCCTACATATTCCCTGCTTGTCCTCGGATGATATATGATATTCTACACAGAATCAATATCATTTGATAAAGGTAAGTGTGATTATTCATATTTTGGGATTATATGAAATGGACACCGATTTATAAAGAGAGAGTGAAGACGATATTGAAAGGCATTAAGCATTAATACTACCACTGCTAAAACAGAGTTCAGATCTCCTACATAAAATAAATAACTTGACATACTATTTATTCAGAAACACATAATTTGAGTTTTTTTGAAATGTTTTTCAATGTATATTTTTGAATTGAATATACTAAGATAAATTAATATATCCAATAACAACAATTATTGCACTATAAAGGAAAAAGGGAGGTGCTACCCAAACTATATAATATAGCTCCTTAACAAAAGCCAGGATGCCCAGCCCTTTCTGATCAAAGAATGCAGTGAGTGAAAGTAAGATGTACTTTCATTTTAGACAGCTGTTTTTGGTATTTTCTTTTATGATAACTAAATTATGCATGCATATAAAAGGTGTGTAACAAGGGTGAAAGCCTTGACAACAGCTACTATTGATATTGGGTTAATGAAAAAAAACAAAACAAAAAACCCATAGAGAAAGCTTAGTTACTCACTTGTAACAGATGTTCTCAGGGGACAGCAGGAATCAGTCCACATATGGGTGACATCGGCACCGGCGGAGTCCTCATGGAAGCATCCCTCAGCTTTCAAAGAAAACCTTTGGGAGATGCTACCACGCATGCGTGGTGCCCTTCCTGCCCAGTCAGATGACACAACTAAAAGACAACAAAAATAAAATAAGATGGTAAAGGAGCAACTCCAAGGGGAGGAGGAGGGTTGTTAGGACGGATTCCTGCTGTCCCCAGTTACAGGTGAGTAACTACGCTTTCTCCGGGAACAAGCAGGAAGTCAGTCCTCACAAATGGGACTCCCCAGCTACAGGCTACCGAAAGCCCATAGTGAAAAACATGATTGTCTTCAAGGGGAGCCATGAGCAGCAGCAATTAAGTTCATAGCTACAGGCTACAGTAGGATCCGTGTGTCCGATGGAAACCAGCACTCCGGTAGCCTGAACAAAGAAGGGTCGGAGGGTAAGAGTTGCCTAAACCCCGAAACGATTACAGAGAACAGCCTGGCTGAAGGCACTGTCCCGTTGGGACTCCCTTTCCAGGCAGTAATGGGCTGCGAAGGTATGGGCTGAAGACCAGGTAGCTGCACGGCAGATGTCCACCATCGGGATGGGGCGCAGGTTTTCCACTGAGGCCGCCATGGCCCTGACATGGTGCGCCGTGACTCGGCCTTCCAGCAGGAGGCCTGCCTGCTCATAGGCGAGAGCGATACAGTCTGCCATTCAGGTAGACAGTGTACAGTTGGACACCACCTCCCCCCAGTCTACTGGGGTCGCAACAGACAAAAAGTTGAATAGCTTTGCGATGGCCCTGAGTACGTAGGATGTAGAAGGACAAGGCCCTCATACAGTCCAGGGTGTGAAGGACCATCTCCACTCTACTGGTGTGAGGTCTTGGGAAGAAGGTAGAGAGTACTACCTCCTGGTTGAGGTGGAAGGACGATACCACCTTCGGAAGAAATTTAGGGTGTGTGTGGAGCACCACGCTGTTCCAGTAAAACCTGGTATACGGCACCTCTGTCACTAGGGCCTGAAGCTCGCTAACCCTGCGAGTGGAGGTGAGTGCAACTAGGAATGCCACCTTCCATGAGAGGTTTCACAGGTGGCAAGTAGCCAGAGGCTCGAAAGAAGGCGAGTGAGCTGCCTCAATACCACATTGAGGTCCCACTCGGTCGATAGAGGGCGAACCAGGAGTTTTGATAAGAGCAAACCCCTTAGGAAGCGAGTCACCTGCAGCTGGACCGAGAGGGGTTTGCCATCCACCGGGTGGTGATGCGCTGCCAGGGCACTGAAGTGCGCCCTGACGGAGTTCGATTTAAGCCTGGCTTGTGAAAGGTGGAGAAGGTACTGTAGGCACCAGTCCCACCAGGCAGGAGAATGGGTTGGTCCCCTGCTGTGCACACCAAGATGAAAACCTGCGCCATTTGAGGGCGCACACTTTCCTAGTAGAAGCTTTATGAGAGGCTGGCAGGATCATCTCTACCTCACCCGAGAGGATGAAAGGGGCTAGAGTCACCCTTTCAGCAGCCACGCTGTCAGTGACAGGGACCCAAGTTGGGGGTGAAGAAGAGAGCTCCTCTCCTGGGACAGGAGCCCTGGAGAGTTCCACAATGGAATGGGAGTCTCCACCGATAGCCAGGGGAGTAGCAGGAACCATGGATGCCTAGGCCATCAAGGGGCTATCAGGATGAACAAAGTCTTGTCATGGAGGGTCCTGAACAATGTCTTGGCAATTAGTGGTGTGGATGGGAAGGTGTACATGAGGCCTTCCAACCAAGAAATGAGGAACGCGTCCGCTGCCAACACCCTAGAGGGGTGGGCCTGCTGGGAGCAGAAGTGGGGACAAAAGGTAGTTGTCCGGGATGGCGAAGAGGTCTGTCTCAGGTTACCCCCAGAGCTGAAAAAAATGGTCGGCCACACTGGGGTCCAGTTGGCACTCATGTGGCTGGAAGACCCTGTTCAATCTGTCGGCCAGTGAGTTGTTCTGGCCTGGCAGGTATACTACCCGCAGGAGTATACCCTGCCTGACCGCGTAGGAGCAAAGGACCACTGCCTCTTGGCAGAGGGCACGAGACCCCATGCCCCCCTGTTTGTTCACATATAACATCGCCACCTGGTTGTCCGTTTGGACCAACACCAGCTGGTTTTGTAGGCAGTGACAAAAAGCTTGGAGGGCTAAGTATAAGAACATAAGACATGCCATACTGGGTCAGACCAAGGTCCATCAAGCCCAGTATCCTGTTTCCAACATTGGCCAATCTAGATCATACGTACCTAGCAGTTTCCCCAAAAGACACAGGTTCCACAATGCTTGTATTGAGTTAAGCAATGATATCCTGGGTCCCTTTATAATAATGGTTTATGGACCTTTCCTCCAGAAACTTGTCCAAACCTTTTTTAAACCCAGCTACACTAACAGCTTTTACTACGTCCTCCGGTAACAAATTCCAGAGTTTGATTACACGTTGAGTGAAAAAATATTTTCTCTTATTAGTCTTAAATAGGTTACCCTGTAGCTTCATTGCATGTCCCCTAGTCTTCCTATAGTCTGATAATGTAAACAATCAATCTAGTTTACCTGTCCCACTCCGTTCATTAATTTATAGACTTCTATCATATCCCCCCTCAGCCATCTCTTTTCCAGGTTAAAAAGCCTTAACCTTTTTAGCCTCTCTTCATAGGGGTATCCTTCCATCCCCTTTACCATTTTAGTGGCTCTTCTCTGAACCTTTTCTAATAACGCTATAACCTTTTCTAATAACGCTATATCCTTTTTAAGATACGGCGCCCAGAATTGCACACAATATTCAAGGTGCGGTCGCACCATGGAACGATACAGAGGCATTATAATATCCTTTGTTTTATTTTCCATTCCTTTCCTTATGATACCTAGCATTCTATTTGCTCTCTGGGCCGCTGCTGCACACTGGGTAGAGGGCTTTAACATGTTATCCACAATGACGCCTAAATCTTTTTCCTGGGTGGTAGTTCCTAATGTGGAACCTTGCATCGTGTAACCATAGTTTGGGTTGTTCTTCCCTAGGTGCATAACTTTGCCCTTGTCCACATTAAATTTCATCTGCCATTTCGATGCCCAATCTTCCAATTTATTAATATCCTCTTGCAAATTTCCACAATCCTCATGGGTTTTAACAACTTTAGTTTTGTGCCATCTGCAAATTTGATAACCTCACTTGTTATTCCCTTTCCAGGTCATTTATGAATATGTCAAAAAGCAGTGGACCCAGCACAAATCTCTGGGGTACACCACTATTCACCTTTCTCCATTGGGAAAATTGGAAAAAGTATATCGCCTATAGCGCCAGGAGGTTGATCTGCTGGTTGCTCTCGTCCTGCGAACCAGCTGCTCTAGGTGCGGAGTTCCTCGCAGTGGTCTACCCAGCCGAGAAGGGGGGCATCCGTGGTGAGGACCCTTGAGGTGCTAGGGACTTGAAAGGGCATCCCCGCCTCAAGGTACTGGGGAGTTTGCCACCAGGTCAGGGAGTCCATCAATTGGCGGGTCAGTGAGAATTTGTCCCAGAGGCATCCCGTGGCCTGGGTCCACTGGTCCCGAAGGCACAACTGCACGGCCCTCATGTGGAGGCAAGCGTCTGGGGTGATGTGGATCGCAGAGGCCATGTGCCCGAGTAGGCGCAGGAGCCACCAAGCGGGTATCGAGGGGCGGTGCAGTATGTCCCGGGCCAGGGCCCTGAGATGGCTGGCTCGGTCTCCAGGTAGGAAGGCCGTTTCCTGGAGGGTATCCAGTCATGCCCCTATGAACTCCAGAAACTGTCGGGAGGAGGTGGGACTTGAGGCAGTTTATCACAAACCCCAGCTGTTGCAGGACCAGGCTGGTGCATGCAGTCACCCGCTGCACTTCTGAGGCCATGCCTCCTTTTATGAGCCAATCATCCAGGTAGGGGAAACAGCTACGAGGAGGCCAAGCAGAAAAGCAGCACCCTGTATTGGTAGTGGCCCCCTCCCCCCACCCATCATAAACCGCAGGTACTCCCTGAGGTTGGGGTGAATGAGGATGTGGGTATAAGCATCCTTCAGATCCAAGGAGCATAGCCAATCTCCTTGCCAGAGGTAAGGCAGCAATGTTCCAAGGGAGAGCATAATGAACTTTTCCCTCACCAGGAACTTGTTCAGGTTGAGGATGGGCCTTAGGCCTCCTGTCCTTTTCGGCACGAGGAAGTACCTGGAGTAGAACCCCTTGCCCCTGAGATGGTGGGATACTGGTTCTACCACTCTGTCCTTGAAAAGACCTTCGAGCTCCTTCAGTAGAAGGTCCTGGTGAAGGGAAGACCTGAGGGGCTCTCCCAGAAAGGGGGAAGTGTCTGAGTCAGATGGAGGAGGTAGTCCTCCCTGATCACCCAAAGTGCCCAGGATCGGTGGCGATAGTTAGTCACCTTTGGGCATAGTGGATCAGACATCCCCCTGTGGGCTGCTGACCTCCTTGGGGTGCAGAGACTATGCCCAGGAGTGAAAAGCTCGCGCCTGGCTGGGCCGGGGCTGATGCCTGAGGTTTGAAAGCCTTCTGCTTATGAGGGCCATGCCCACATTCCTTGGCCTGCTGACTCTGCTGGGTAGCTGGGGAGGACTGAAAAGGTGGGTAGTTTCTGTAAGCAGCCCTTTTCCTCGGGTACAAAGGCTTTTTACCCGAGTCCTTCCATCGGGGAGGGGCAGCGGTCTTTTTAAAGAGACTGGTCGTCATCATGAATTCGGTCTCCAGCTCAGCAGCCTTGTCAGTCACAGGCTTGCCAGAGAGGTTCTCTCGTTGGCATGGGACAGCGACCAATTTGTCCTGAACCCATTGCTCGAGATCAGACTGTAGCCAAGCCTGGCGTCAGGCACTGATGCCCGCCGCTGCTATTCAAGCCGCCAATTCAAAGCCGTCATAGGCTGCCCGAGACAAACTTGGAGCACTCATGGATGGCCTTGGCCAGGTTCTTGAACCACTGCAGAAGTTTTTTGGACAGACCAGTCGAGAACCCAGCAATTTCTTTCGCCAGGTCTCTCTGGTACATGCGGCCGATAAGCACTGAGCCCTGGTAACACTTTCTGCCAAGGGCATCCAAGGTGGGTGCCTTCCTGCTGGGAGGCACAGAGGAGTGCATTTTCTGACTCTTCAGTTGACGCATGGTCGACTCCACCACCATGGAGTTGTGCGGCAGTTGTGATTTCTAGAAGCCCGGGCTCTGGCGGACGCGATGCATCGAATCGAGCTGCTTGCTCACCACTGGCACCGATGCCGGTGTCTCCCACATATGGAGCGCATTAGCCATTCCAGGATGGGAGGGTTGAACACCATAAGCGATTCCCTCAGAGGGGCCTCGTACTGGAGGATTTCTAGCTCCTCTGCTCGAGGATCCTCCTCTGATTCCATCAGGAATGCTAGGGCCCTATATATGTCTCTGACGAAGTCAAGGAATGCTATGCCCTCTGACGGGGACCACTGCCGTGGTTCTGAAGTGGGTGAGTCCAAGGGGACATCACAATGGCCACGGGTGTCGGGTGACTCCTTGTCCTTTGTCTTCCACTCAGAGTAGTCCGTTGAGGACTCGATGGAAGGATGGTCCGCAGGCCCCGGGGCTGACCCCGGCCTGCAGTCTTCAGCACTGGCTGGGGACGATTGTGGCCCTGTTGAGCGAGAACCAGATGGAGACCTTGGCCGAGGATCAACTTGAGGCCGAAGGGTCTCGAGAATCAGCTTGGTCTCCGAGGGCCCGGTGATCGCAGCAGAGGAACCAGTCGTATTGAACAACAGCACCCACTGCTGGTCCATGAAGGCAGACAAATTGTGCTCCAGGGCCACTATTCTGGATTCCAGGCCAGAAGGCTCTGCAGCCATCGGCACAGGCACCGAAGGAATTGGGCCCGACACCGGTTCTCTCAAAGGGGAAATCCTTGACGAGGATGGTGTCTGGCGACGGAGGCCAGTACGAGGTCGGGTCCTTTTGGGGGACCTTTGCAGGCCGCTCCCTCTCCGATCCCTCGGACTGCGGGACCTGGCTCGGGACATATCCGGCCTGTTGGATCTAACATAGTAACATAATATAGTATATGACAGCAGATAAAAACAAGTATGGTCCAGCTAGTCTGTCTAGCAAGGTGGCAAGAGTAGGTGCACCTGCCGCTCTGTGCAAGTCACCCCTTCCCATGCCTTTGTTTAGGGGTGTACCCACTGCTGTGTGTAGGGCACCCTATTTGTTGAGATATAAGAAATAGTTAAGTTTATTTTGATTTTATCCTGTTGCTATAAAGGGATCCCACTGTGTCTGTCCAGGGACGCTGCCTTAGAGGTCGTCGTCTTCTTCTTGGGTTCCTTCAAGGGAGACCCCCCCCTCTCCAAAGAATTACAGCGGCGCTTGGGATCCATAGAGCCGCCCCGAGGTGCTGTGGCTTCAGATGAGGCCCTAGCCTTCTGAGGTACCGGGGACTCGGGGAAAAACGTATCGTGCTGTTGCTGGTGGCTCTTGAGGGCCTCGTTGGACATCTTTTTGGAGAGACCACATGCTGTGGGGTTGTAATCTGGCCCAAGACAGCGAAGGGAGCAGTCATGTGTCAGTCAAAGACATAATTTTGGCACACCGACCACACTTTTTAAAACCACTGGTAGCCCATGGGGGAAAAAAGTACCCCAGTGAGGTCGAAGATCCGCTGAGCTGCCAGTTGGAAAAAAGGCATGAAGACGCCAAGAGTAAAAAAAACTACAAAAAAGACCCAAACTTGATGCTGAGACAGCGAGTTCAGGTGGCGGGAAGAGTACCGGTGCAGCACGGGAGGCGAGTATGAAACTCGGGCTGAAAAAAACAACTTTTTCCAGGGACAAGCCAGAGAGACATCTGAAAGGCTCCACAGAAAAAAAAGGAGACTGAGCAAAATGCACCCTTGGGTGGGAAGGGGACCGCATGCGTGTGGTGGAATCTCCCAAAGGGTTTTCTTTGAAAGCTGGGGGAATGCTTTCGCGGGGGCTACATCGGCGCCGATGTCACCCATATGTAAGGAGTGACTTCCTGCTTGTTCCCAGAAAGCACTTGTTACAGGTAAAAAGTAACTTGGCTTTCTCCAATAACAGGGTGGTTATCTCTGTTCTGTGATACAGAAAGGCTATAGAAAAGCTTTGTTTGCTCAGTGACCTCTGATAATGGCGAATCAGCAGAAGAAAGAGGAGGTGGATCTAACCTGTGCTTACCCTTCTCCAATAGGAGTAGGACTATAAGGAGCAAGATGCAAAAACTCTGGGAGCTATTGTCTTTGCATTCAGTGTTTGCTTCTCCTCCTCTGCATTCAACCATGGTAAGAATTTACGAGGTGTGATCATAAAAAGCGTAGTTACTCACCTGTAACAGGTGTTCTCCAGGAGCAGCAGGAATCAGTCCTCACTTATGGGTGACGTCGGCGCCGACGGAGCCCTCGTGGAGCAATTTTCCCCAGCTTTCAAAGAAAGCCTTTGGGAATTGCAGCGCGCATGCGCGGTCGTCTTCCCGCCCGAGGGTGCCATCTTAGCCAGTCAGATGACATAGCTAAAAAAGACAGCATAAAAATTTGCAAAAAGAACATAAGCAGACGATTGCAACTCCAAGGGGAGGAGGGAGGGTAGTGAGGACTGATTACTGCTGCTCCTGGAGAACACCTGTTACAGGTGAGTAACTACGCTTTCTCCAGGACCAAGCAGGAAGTCAGTCCTCACTTATGGGACTCCCAAGCTCAAGGCTACCGGAGACCCTAAGCACAAAAATGAGCTCCCTCTAGCTCAGCAGCACAGAAGGATAGAATCTTCGCTGAATTATCACCCACCGGTAGCCCACATCCGGGATGGAGGGTAGGAGTTGCTCAGACCTCAAAGAGATTACGGAGGACTGCCTGTCCGAAAGCACTGTCCCTACGGTACTCCTTCTCGAGACAGTAATGGACCGCAAAAGTCTGGCTCGAAGACCAAGTAGCGGCCCGGCAGATGTCTGCCAGCGGAACAGAGCGGAGGTAAGCCACTGACGTAGCCTTTGCCCGAACGCAATGAGCCGTGACTCGACTTTCCAAGGAGAGTCCGGCTGCCCCATAAGCCCAAGAGATACAGTCCGCAACCCAGATGGACAGAGTACGCTTGGAGACCGGGAGCCCCAATTTATTGGGGTCAAAAGACACAAAAAGCTGAGCAGCTTTACGGTGCTCCCGCGTACGGTCAAGGTAGAAGTTCAAGGCTCTTCTACAGTCCAGGGTATGGAGGACCGTTTCAGCTCGGCTGGAGTGCGGTCTGGGAAAGAAGGTTGGAAGTACCACCTCCTGATTGATGTGAAAAGGGGAGACCACTTTAGGCAGAAATTTTGGGTGAGTCCGTAGGACTACCCTATTCTTGTAGAACCTAGTGTAAGGGGGATCAGACACGAGGGCCTGCAATTCACTTACGCGTCTAGCGGAAGTGAGGGCTATCAAGAACAGTGTTTTCCAAGACAGAAAACGGAGAGAACAGGTAGCCATAGGTTCAAAAGGCGGACAGGTGATCCGCTGCAAAACCACATTCAGGTCCCAGTCAGGCGCTGGCGGGCGCAGAGGTGGTTTAAGTAGAAGGAGACCTCGGAGAAACCTCGCTACGAGAGGATCGTTGGAGAGAGGTCTGCCTTCCACCTGCACATGATGTGCTGAAAGAGCACTGAGGTGAACTTTGACGGAATTGGACTTAAGTCCCAGATTAGAGAGGTGCAGCAAGTACTGCAAGATCACCGACACCGGGCAGGAGAAGGGATCCTGAGACTGTTGGGTACACCAGACTGCAAAGCGACGCCATTTAAGGGCGTAGCATTTGCGGGTAGAGGGCCGTCGCGAAGCCAAGACGACCTCCTCCACCGCCGCCGGCAGGAGAAGGGGAGCAAGGACTACCCTCTCAGCAGCCAGGCCATGAGGTTGAGAGACCTGAGGTTGGGGTGCAGTAGGGACCCCTGATCCTGAGTGAGGAGATCCGGTTGTACCCCCAGAGGGATTGGATCCTCCACCGCCAGTTGTAGCAGGAGCGGAAACCACGGCTGCCTGGGCCAGCGAGGGGCCACCAGGATCATGAAGGCTTTGTCTCGGAGAACCTTGAAAAGAGTCCGAGAGACTAGCGGGATGGGAGGGAAAGCGTACAGAAGGCTCCCCGACCATGAGATCAGAAAGGCGTCCGCCGCAACCCGAAGGGGCTGTGGCTGACGAGAGCAGAAGCGCGGAAGCTGCCGGTTGTGAGGACTGGCAAAGAGATCCACCGTGGGGAGGCCCCACTGGAGGAAGAGCTTCTGAACTACCAAGGGATCCAGACGCCACTCGTGCGGCTGGAGGACCCTGCTGAGTTTGTCCGCAAGGCAATTTTCCTGGCCCGGGAGATAAACTGCCTTGAGGAGAATGCCGTGACTGACGGCCCAAGAGCAGAGCTTCTGCGCCTCCCGGCAGAGGAGGAAGGAGCCCGTGCCCCCCTGTTTGTTCACGTAGAACATGGCAACTTGATTGTCCGTCTGGACAAGGACGGACTTGTTGGGAAGTCAGGTGGGAGAAGGCCTTGAGAGCTAGGCGGATCGCCCTGAGCTCCAGGAAGTTGATCTGCTGAGCAGACTCCCACGTGGTCCAGAGGCCCTGAGTACGTGCCTCTTGGCAATGTGCTCCCCAGCCCAGGAGGGATGCATCAGTGGTCAGCACCCGGGTCGGCTGAGGTGACTGGAAAGGCATTCCGAATATCAGGTTCGGCAGCCGGAGCCACCACCGGAGAGACGAGATCAGCGGTTCGGAGACACGCACTAGGTCTGCTAGGCTGCCCGTGGCCTGTCGCCACTGTTGGCGGAGACACCATTGAGCAGACCGCATATTCAGGCGGGCATTGGGGGTCACATGGACGGTGGAAGCCATATGGCCGAGCAGTCTCAGGAAGCGCCTGGCGGAGACCAGGGGCTGGCTGCGAAAGCGGTCGGCTAGGTCCATGAGCCGTTGAGCCCTGTCGAGCGGTAGGTATGCTCGCGCCTGAGGGGTGTGCAGCCTTGCGCCGATGAACTCGAGATCCTGTGAGGGGAGCAAAGTGGACTTTGCGAAGTTTATAACAAAGCCCAAGTGCTGCAGCAGAGTCACCGTGCGGCACGTGGCGTTGGTGACCTCCTGAGCGGACGCTGCTCTGATGAGCCAGTCGTCGAGGTACGGAAAGACATAGAGGCCGTGAAGCCTGAGATGGGCCGCCACCACCGCTAGACATTTTGTGAAGACTCGCGGTGCGGAGGACAGGCCAAAGGGCAGTACTCTGTACTGGTAATGATTTCCTGCCACCACAAACCTTAGGTATTGACGGTGGCTTGGGTGGATGAGGATGTGCGTGTAGGCATCCTTTAGATCCAAGGAGCATAGCCAATCTCCCTGCTGGAGGTAGGGCAGAAGGATTCCAAGGGTAAGCATCTTGAACTTCTCCCGCACAAGGAACTTGTTGAGGTTGCGCAAGTCCAGGATGGGTCTGAGGCCTCCTGTCCGCTTTGGTACTAGAAAGTACCTGGAATAAAAGCCTAGACCTCTCAGGTGGTGGGGCACCGGTTCCACCGCCTGCTCCTGCAGAAGACCCGCTAACTCCTGAAGGAGTAGTTCCCTGTGCAGAGGGGGTCGTGGAGGTTCTCCCGGAAAGTAGGAGGGAGGGACCTGATGGAAGTGGAGAAGATAGCCTTCTCGCACGACCTGAAGCACCCAGGCATCTGCGGTGATGCTGGACCACCTGTGGGCGAAGTGAACCAGCCGGCCTCCGGTGCTGGGAGGAACCAGCGGGGGGGGAGAGGCTATGCTGAGCGAGTCAAAAACCCCCACCCTGCTGAGCAGGGGCTGGTGGTGCAGGCTTGGGGGCTTGCTGCCTACGGGACCCGTTACCCCGTCCCTTGGCCTGCTGGCCCTGTTGGGGAGCTGCAGGGGCCTGATAATGGGGGTATTGTTTGTAGGCAGCCGCCTTCCTCGGGTAAAAGGACTTTTTCCCCGAGCCCTTCTTTTTCTGGGAAGGGGCGGAGGTCTTCCTAGAAAGCCTGGTCCGGGTGAGAGTCTCAGTCTCAATCTGCGCAGCCTTTTCCGCCATGGGCTTGCCAAAGAGGTTTTCGCCTCGGCAGGGGACATCGACCAACTTGTCCTGCACCCAGGGTTCAAGGTCTGACGACTGAAGCCAAGCCTGTCGGCGGGCACCGATGCCGGCTGCGGCCACTCGAGCCGAGGCTTCAAAGCCATCATAGGCTGCTCGGGACATGAACTTTGAGCATTCCCGAATGCCAGTGGACAAGGCTAGGAACCTCCGCAAGGGCTCCTCGGAGAGACCAGCGGAGAATCCGGCCAGTTCTTTAGCCAGATCCCGGAGATACATGCCCATGTATAGCTGGTAAGTCTGGACACGACATGCGAGCATAGAGCCCTGGAAACACTTCTTGCCAAGGCCATCCAGGTTATGGGGCTCCCTTCCAGGAGGCACCGAGGAGTGCATCTTCTGGCTCTTAAGACGATGCATGGCCGATTCCACTACCATGGAATGGTGTGGCAGCTGTGCCTTTTGAAAGCCAGGGCTCTTGCGGACTCGATAGATAGAATCGACCCGCTTGCTCAGGACCGGCGAGGAGGCCGGACTCTCCCACATGCGGAAGAGTAGTCGTTCCAGCATAGGAGGAACCGGCACAGTAAAGTGTTCCCTCGCGGGAGAGTCATACTGGAGGGCGTCGAGCTCTTCGGCTCGAGGCTCCTCCTCGGGATCCGCAGGGAAGGCCAAAGCCTTGGCCATATCCCTAACGAAGTCCGAGAACCGGGCATCCTCCGGGGGGGACTGCTTCCGAGGCTCGGACTCCGGTGAGTCCGATGGGACACACCGAGTCCGGAAAGAATCAGGCGACTCTTCCTCCTCAGACTCCCAGACCGACTCCGACGAGGACTCGGTGGGGTCGGCCCGGGCAGGGTGCGGGGTCGGCCCGGGCAGGGTGCGGCGCCAGCCGCCCCGACGCCGAGGGAGTCGGCGTCGGCGACCTCGGTCCCGAACGGGAGGCCGAGGGTGACCTCGACCGAGGATCGACTCGAGTTCTCATTGACTCGAGGATCGGCTCGGTCTCCGGGGTCGACTTGGACGTCGACGTCCCGGCGGTCGGGGCAGCGGCGCCAGCGAGGCCAGCGAGCAGTGCCCTCTGCTGGTCCATGAAGGCAGACAGTCTGCTCTCCAAGGCCGTCAACCTGAGTCCGACCTCAGGTGACCCAGCAGCCCCCGACTCGGGCCCCGACGGCGTCGGGCCCGATGTCGGCTGTCGCGGAGGCGAGTCCAGAAGGACCACAGGACTTACCCGGGCAGGCATCTCCGACTCCAGGCGAGGTCGCTTCGGGATGTGTTCCTTCTCCAAGGACCCGGGGCGGCTGTCGGGGCTATGCGACCTGGCCCTCGCGGAACCAGGAGCGTCCACCGACGCCGCCCTCGCGGGTTTCACCTTCCGACGATGGTCCCCGGAGGGAGAACCCCGGTCGGAGGAGCTCCGGCGACGGTCCGAACTGGAGCCTTTCGACGCGGAGGCCTCCGACGAGGTCCGGGTACGGCTGGGGTCAGCGAAGATTCTCTCGCGCTGATGCCGCCGACTTCTCAACGCCTTTGAGGACAGTTTGCTGCAGGGCCCACAGATCAGTTCCTCATGATCTGGGCCCAGGCAGCGGAGGCAAAAGTCGTGTGTGTCGGTTAGTGACATATTTCGGTCACACCGACCACACCGCTTAAAGCCGCTGGCAGCCATCGGGGGAAAAAGGGCCCCTGCGAGGTCAAAGGACCGGGCTGCCAGGGAAACCGAAAACGAAAGCTGACTAAGTCAGAAAAACCAAAAAAAAGGAAGAGGACTCGTGACCGGCGTCGCGAGTCCGGGCGGGAAAAAGATCGGCTTCGAACCGAAGGAAAAAAGGATAAAATAAAGAAGAAAATCAACTTTTTCGCGGGGACAAGACGGGGACGTCTGTAGGGCTCCGCGGAAAAAAGAAGACTGGCTAAGATGGCACCCTCGGGCGGGAAGACGACCGCGCATGCGCGCTGCAATTCCCAAAGGCTTTCTTTGAAAGCTGGGGAAAATTGCTCCGCGAGGGCTCCGCCGGCGCCGACGTCACCCATAAGTGAGGACTGACTTCCTGCTTGGTCCTGGAGAATATTGAGACTCGTTGTGTAGCTATGTAACAATACGTGTCACTATGATGCTATTAAGCATTCAGTGACCTAGTTATGTGCTGTGCAGGGTGTAGCGTGGCTGCCACACACCTGTACATTTTTTTTAATCACGTGATGTTTGGTATCGTGTAAAAGCAGGTCATCAGATTTACGGAGTGAAAAAACTGAACAGCGAATTTGCATTTTAAAATCTGCCAGAAACTGGAGATTAGTGCAGAGAGACTTATGACAAGTTACAGCAAATGTATGGTGATGAATGCAAGAGTTGTGCTCGAGTTTATGATTGGTACAAATATTTCCAAGAGGGCCACCATAGTGTTGACAGTGATGAATGTTCTGGAAGGCCATCCGTGAGCAGGAATCAAGACAAAGTTGAAGCAGTGCATGCCGCAATACTCTCAAATCGATTGACTATCAGGGGAGCTTACTTAGGACATGGACATCAGTTTTGGGTCGGCACAGTCTATTCTTACTGTCGACTGGGGGATGAGACGTGTGTCTGCAAAGCTCATGCCAAAACCTCTGTCCCCTGACCAAAAAGATTGACTGGCTGCAGCCAAGGAGTTGTTGGAATGTGTTGAAAACAACTCAGATTTAATCAAAAAAGATTATTACTGGTGATGAATCATGGGTTTATAGTTATGACCCAGAAACTAAGGCTCAGTCCTCATAATGGAAGTCTCCAAACTCTCCCAGACCCAAGAAAGCCCATCAGGTGAGGAGCAATGTCTAGGTCATGCTTACAATTTTCTTTGATCATCAGAGTATTGTTCGTCATGAGTATGCTCCAAAAGGCCAAACCATCAATACGGAGTACTATGTCCAATTTCTGACTCGTTTGAAAGATGCAGTTCGTCCAAAGAAGACCGAGTTGCACAGGAATGGTGAATGACTGCTTCAGCACGATAACACTCCAGCTCACGCATTACATCTTGTCTTGCAGTTCTTGGCTGAACAAATAATCAAGCAAGTCTGTCAGCCTCCGTACTCCCCTGACCTTGCACCCTGTGCTTTTTCCTGTTTCTAAAACTGAAATTACCATTCAAAGGAAGAAGATTTGATGATTTGGAGACCATTAAGCAAAATTCGACACAGCAGTTTCACAGCATAATGAACGAGGCATTTCAAAATTGTTTTCAGCAGTGGCAGGAACATAGTAACATAGTAAATGATGGCAGATAAAGACTAGTATGGTCCATCTAGTCTGTCCAGTAAGATGGCAGGAGTAGGTGCACCTGCCACTCTGTGCAGGCCACCCCTCCCCATGTCTTTGTTTAGGGGTGAACCCACCGCTCCATGTAGGACACCCCTATTTGTTGAGAAATTAGATGGTTCTGTTTATTTTGATTTTATCCTGTTGCTGTAAAGGGATCCACTGTGTCTATCCAATGCCATTTTGAATTCCGTCACTGTGTTTGCCCCCACCACTTCCATCGGGAGGGCATTCCAAGCATCCACAACCCTTTCAGTGAAAAAGTATTTCCTGACATTGCCTTTCAATTTACCACCTTGCAGCTTTATGTTATGCCCTCTGGTTTAACAGCGTCCCCGTCTTTGGAAGAGGTTTGTTTGTTCATTATTTCTCTAAGTATTTAAAGTTCTGAATCATATCGCCCCTATCCCTCCTCTCCTCCAGAGTGTACATATTTAGGTCTTCAAGTCTCTTCTCATAAGGCTTCTGATGCAGGCTACAAATCATTTTGGTCGCCTTCCACTGAACAGTTTCCAGTCTTTTTACATCCTTTGCAAGATATGGTCTCCAAAACTGAACACAGTATTCCAAGTGAGGCCTCACCAGTGACTTATACAGTGGTATTAGTACCTCTTTCTTTCCGCTGGTAATTCCTCTTTTTATGCAGCCCAACATCCTCCTGGCTTTTGCCACCACCTTGTCGCACTGTTTTGCCACCTTAAGATCTACAGAAATAATCACACCAAGGTCTTTCTCCTGATCCATACTGAAGGAAATGTGTTTTATCGTAAGAGGATTACTTTGAAGGAGGCTGGGTGCAATAACCATCAGTGTTATACTTCTTGTGTTATTGTATAAGTCTCAACACTTTTTGATCGCACCTCATAGCTATTTGGGTGGTTGAAGTTGATAGATCAGGAGTCGGTAATAGACTTACAATCCCAGGGACATTTTAAATGTCTTAAATGCTCCTATTTATTTATTTATTTTATTTATTTATTTACAGTTCTTCTATACTGCACTTTTCGTATCAGTGCGGTTTACAAATAACAGAAATATTGCCACAGACAAACGGCCATAGGCTTACATTATAACAGGATGTATAACTTGGGAAAGAACAGGGGAACTATGTACAGTTGCATTATAAACTATATACAACTATCACAGTAGTGTTGGAAAATTATTTACAATACATAACCAGTACTGGAAGGGTCTGGTTTGTGGGTAATTTGAATTTGGATAACTGGGTCAATCCACGTCTTACCTTCCACCGTTTGCACCTATTGCGTGCAAACGGTGGAAGGTAAGACGTGGATTGACCCAGTTACCCAAATTCAATGTGTTTCTAAAGTATATACAGATTGCCTTTCTACATCAGTGGTATAAGTAATTATTTGCCCTTGCCCCAAGTTGTATACAGAGGGGACTAGTCTTAAATTGAAAGTATGCTTGGTAGAACATAAACCCTTTTTAAAGTTTGGTGTAACATCGGCTCCTGTAGTACAGCACTGCCTCGATATGAAACATGCATTTTCCTTGTTTCAATGTAGGGGTTTTGGATCAGGTGCAAGTGCAGGAACGATGTGGTGATTGTGAAAGAATGTTGAATTATTGAGAACAGTAGTGGATTTTACATAGAAACATGATGACAGAAAAAGACCACATGGCCTATCTACTCTGCCCTTCCATATCAACCACTACAACAGTCCCTTTTTTTCCTTTAGAGATCCTCTGTGTTTGTCCCATGCTTCTTTGAATTCAGATACTGTCCTCATCTCTAACATCTCCACTGGGAGACTATTCCATGGATCTACCACTCCTTCCGTAAAGAGTAGTTACTCACCTGTAACAGGTGTTCTTTCAGGAGCAGCAGGAATCAGTCCTCACATATGGGTGTCATCGGCGCCGATGAAGCCCCAGCGGAGCATTTCCCCAGCTTTCCATGAAAGCCTTTGGGAATGCTGGCAAGCATGCGCGGTTCCCTTCCCGCCTAAAGGTGCCATCTTCCCTCAGTCAAATGACATAGCTAAGAACAGCACACAAAAATGTAAAAACACAAACTATGTACAACTGCAACTCCAAGGGGAGGAGGGAGGGTTGTGAGGACTGATTCCTGCTGCTCCTGGAGAACACCTGTTACAGGTGAGTAACTACTCTTTCTCCAGGACCAAGCAGGAAGTCAGTCCTCACATATGGGTGACTCCCTAGCTCTGGGCTACCGAGTAACCCAGGCTGAACAAGAGAACTCCCTCTAGTCCCAGCAGCAAAGAAAGGCTTTTCAAGGACACAATCTCCACCGGTAGCCCAACAGAGGGCAGGAGTTGCCTAAACCTCAAGAGATTCCGGAGTACTGCTTGGCCAAAAGCACTGTCCCTACGGGACTCCCTTTCCAGACAGTAGTGGGCTGCAAAGGTCTGGCTTGAAGACCAAGTTGCAGCACTGCAGATGTCTACCAAGGGCACAGAGCGGAGATGAGCCACTGAGGCAGCCATTGCCCTGACACGATGGGCCGTGACCCTACCCTGAAAAGGAAGGTCAGCCGCCTTGTAAGCCCAGGTGATACAGTCAGCCACCCAGATGGACAAGGAACGCTTGGACACAGCTAACCCCAACTTATTGGGGGTCAAAAGATACGAAGAGCTGAGTAGCCCTTCTATGCCCCTGCGTACGGTCAAGGTAGAAGGATAAGGCCCTCCTACAGTCCAGGGTATACAGGACTGCTTCAGCCTGGCTTGCATGAGGCCTAGGGAAGAATGTTGGAAGAACCACCTCCTGACTGAGGTGGAAAGAGGAGACAACCTTAGGGAGGAACTTGAGATGAGTCCTGAGGACTATCCTGTTCCTATAAATCCTGGTGTAAGCCCTATCACAGACCAGGGCCTGAAGCTCATTCACTCGCCTAGCCAAGGTAAGGGCTATCAGGAAGAGTGTCTTCCAGGAGAGGAAGCGCAGTGGACAAGTAGCCATCGGCTCAAAGGGTGGGCAAGTCAGTTGCTGCAAGACCACATTCAGCTCCCACTCAGGAGCAGGGGGCTTGAGCAAAAGCAAGCCCCTGAGAAAGCGGGACACCAAGGGGTGACCTGACAAAGAATGTCCCTCCACCAGTGAGTGGTGAGCTGCTAAAGCTGAGAGGTGGACCCGAACAGAATTGGACTTAAGTCCCTGATTTGATAAGTGCAGTAAGTACTGAAGCACTACTGGCACAGTACAGGAGAAAGGATCCTCTGTACGTAGCCGACACCACACAGAAAACCTCGTCCATTTGAGAGCATAGGCTTTCCTAGTGGACTGTTTTCTAGAGGCTAGGACAACCTCCTCAACTTCCTGAGGCAGGCCCCAGGGAGCCAAGACTACCCTTGCAGCCTCCAGGCCATCAAATTGAGAGTCTTGAGATTGGGGTGTAGTAAGGAACCCTGCTCCTGAGAGAGAAGGTCGGGCTGCAACCCCAGAGGCAGTGGGGGATCCACCGCCAGTTGAAGCAGAAGAGGAAACCAAGGCTGTCTCGGCCATCTGGGAGCTATCAGCAGGACCGAGGCCTTGTCCCGAAGAATCTTGAACAGAGTTCGGGCCACCAAGGGCGTGGGAGGATATGCATACAGGAGGCCCTGAGACCAGGACATCAGAAAAGCATCTGGTGCGATCCTCAAAGGATGTGGTTGCCTGGAGCAGAACTTGGGTAGCTGCTTGTTTAGTGGACTGGCAAAGAGATCTATCCAAGGGAGACCCCAATTCAGGAAGATCTTTTGAACCACCAAGGGATGCAGCTGCCACTCGTGGGGCTGCAGAATCCTGCTCAACCGGTCGGCCAGACAGTTCTCCTGGCTTGGGAGGTACACCGCCTTGAGAAGCATGTGGTGCTTCAGGGCAAAGGAACAAAGGTCCTCAGTCACTCGACAAAGGATCTGGGACCCAGTGCCGCCCTGCTTGTTCACATAAAACATGGCCACCTGGTTGTCTGTTTGAATCAAGACTGAGCGGTGAGCCAGGGCTGGAGAAAAAACTCGGAGAGCCAAGCGGATAGCTCGAAGTTCCAGCAGATTGATCTTTTGGGCTGCCTCCCAGGGAGACCAGAGGCCTTGGGTGCACTTGTCCAGACAATGAGCACCCCAGCCCTGCAGAGGCGCGTCGGTGGTGAGGACCACTGAGTATTCTGGCATTTGGAAGGGCATTTCCTTTGAGTAGATTGGGTGGATGTATCCACCAGCTGAGGGAGGCCAAAAGGGGTTTGTATACCTTTATCTTGTCTCGTAAGTGGCCTATGGCTTGAGACCACTGAGTCCGAAGGCACCACTGTGCAGGCCTCATATGGAGCCTGGCATTGGGAGTCACATGTACTGTCAAAGCCATGTGACCCTGAAGCCTGAGGCAGAGTCTGGCAGAGACCAGGGACCTGTTCAGAAACTGCTTTGCCACGTCCATCAGCCTTTGAGCCCTGTCTTCTGGCAAGAATGCCTTTGCCAGTAGAGAATCCAACCTTGCCCCTATGAACTCCAAGTTCTGGGAGGGGAGAAAAGTGGACTTTGCGAAGTTTATGACAAAGCCCACCTTTTGAAGCAGAGCAATGGTGTTGAGGGTGGCTTGTCTGGCCTCCAGGGACGTCTGACCCAGATAGGGAAAGACAAAGATGCCTTGATTTCTCAGGTAGGCCGCAACCACTGCCAGGCACTTGGTAAAGACCCTGGGAGCGGAGGACAGGCCAAAAGGCAGTACTCTGTACTGATAATGGTTTCCTCCCACAATGAACCTGAGGTACTTTCTGTGGTCTGGATGAATGAGGATGTGAGTGTACGCATCCTTTACATCTAAGGAGCATAGCCAATCTCCCTGCTGGAGGTAGGGCAGAAGTGTCCCAAGAGTAAGCATCTTGAACTTTTCTTTCTCTAGGAACTTGTTGAGGTTTCTGAGGTCCAGAATGGGTCGAAGGCCACCGGTTCTTTTGGGTATCAGGAAATACCTGGAGTAGAATCCGTGACCTTGTAAGTGGGGAGGCACAGGCTCCACCGCCCTGTCCACCAACAGACCATGAAGCTCTTTTAGAAGGAGGTCTGTGTGCAGGGGAGGCCTTGGAGGCTCCCCTGGAAAATATGGCGGTGGCAGTTGGTGAAAATGGAGGGCATAGCCATTGTGGACTATGTCCAGCACCCAACTGTCCCTGGTGATAAGGGGCCATTGGTGGGCAAAGAGGGTGAGGCGACCTCCTGTGCAGGGTGGGGAGAGCAGTGGAGGAGAGGCTACGCTCAAGGAGTCAAAAACCCCCACCCTACTGAGTGGTAGCAGGGGCCTGAGGCTTGGGGGTCCTCTGCCTACGGGGCCCATTACCCTGGCCCTTGGCTTGCTGACCCTGGGGGGCAGCCTGAAACTGAGGGTACTGTTTGTAGGCAGTGCCCTTCCTCGGGTAAAAGGACTTTTTACCCGAGCCCTTCTTCTTATGTGAAGGGGCAGAGGTCTTCCTCGACAGCCTTGTCCGGGTAAGGTGCTCTGTCTTGAGCTGAGCGGCCTTCTTGGTCACGAGTTTGCCAAAAAGGTTCTCACCTCGGCAGGGGACATCGACCAACTTGTCCTGAACCCATGGCTCGAGGTCCAATGACTGCAGTCACGCCTGGCGTCGAGCTGTGATGCCGGCAGCCGCTACTCAGGCCGAAGCCTCGAAGCCATCGTAGCTGGCACGGGAAATGAACTTCGCGCATTCCCGAATCCCCGAGGACAAGGTCTGAAATCTCTGCAAGGGTTCCCCGGAGAGACCAGCAGAGAAGCCAGCCAGTTCTTTGGCCAGGTCCCGCAAGTACATGCCCATGTACAGCTGGTAAGACTGGACACGGCAAGCAAGCATCGACCCCTGGAAGCACTTCCTACCGACGCCATTGAGGTTGCGGGCCTCCCTGCCGGGGGGCACCGCAGAGTGCATCTTCTGGCTCTTCAGACGATGCATGGCCGATTCCACAACCATGGAATGGTGTGGTAGCTGTGCTTTCTGGAAACCAGGGCTTTTGCGGAATCGATAAATGGAATCGACTCGCTTACTTAGAACCGGTGCCGAGGCCGGGGCCTCCCACATTCGGAAGAGGAGCCGATCCAGCATCGGAGGAACCGGGACAGTAAAGGCCTCCTTCGGAGGAGAGTCGTACTGTAGAGCATCGAGCTCCTCGGCTCGAGGCTCTTCTTCGGGATCGACAGGGATAGCCAAGGCAGCGGCCATATCCCGGACGAACTCCGAGAACCTAGTGTCCTCCGGAGGGGATCTACTCTGGGGATCAGACTGCGGTGAGTCCGACGGGACGCACCGAGTCTTAAAAGTATCGGGAGACTCCTCGTCCTCCGTCTCCCAGGCAGACCCGTCCGAGGAGGAGTCAGCATCCGACCCCGCGGGGCCCCGAGGCACCCGCCCCGATGCCGGGGGCACCGGCGTCGACACCCTCGGTCCCGAACGGGAGGTCGAGGGAGACCTCGACCGAGGACGACTTCGAGCCACAAGGGTCTCGAGTATCGGCTCGGTCTCCGGGGTTGACTTCAAAGTCGACGTCCCGGTGGTCGGGGCAGATGCACCAGACAGGCTGGCCATCAGTGCCCGCTGCTGCTCCATGAAGGCAGACAGTCTGCACTCCAAGGCTGTCATCCTGAGACTCAGCTCGGGAGACGCAGCAGCCACCGACTCGGGCCCCGGTGGCGCCGGGCCCAACGTCGGCTCTTTGGGAGGAGAGTCCACGAGGACTACGGGGCTTACGTGTCCAGCAGACTCCGGCTCCACGCGAGGAACTTTGGCAGGCTTCTCTTGGTCCAAGGGCCCGGGACGGCGGTCGGGGGTCTTAGACCTGGCCCTCGAGGGACCAGGGACTTCCTCCTCCGACGCCCTCGCGAGCCGCTTCTTCCTCTTATGTTCCCGGTCGGGGGACCCCCTGTCCGAGGAGCTTCGACGGCGCTTGGGATTGGAATCCAGAGATGTCGAGGCCTCAGATGAGGTACGGGCCCGACCGGAGGCAGAGTCAGAGAAAAACCTTTCCTTTTGATGCTGTCAACTCTTTAGTGCCTTGGAAGACATCTTCCCACATGGCCCACACGACTTTGGGTCGTGGTCAGGGCCGAGGCACCAAAGGCAGCAGTCGTGTGTGTCAGTGAGAGACATAATTTTCTTACACCGATCACACTTTTTGAAACCACTTGAAGCCATCGGGGAAAAAATAGCCCCAGTGAGGTCAAAAGACCGGCCTTCCAGTGAAAAATGAAAAAAGGGCGCGAAAGCCAGCCACGAAGGGCAAAAACCGAAAAATGAAGAAAATGGGCTCGATACTGGTGTACCGAACCCGGCGGGAGGGGAACCGGTGTCGAACCGGAGAAAAAATAGTGAAAATCGCCGAAGAAAAAAATCACTTTTAACCGGGAGAACAGGACACATGTCCGATGGGCTTCTCGGAAAAAAAGAGACTGAGGTAAGATGGCACCTTTAGGCGGGAAGGGAACCACGCATGCGTGCCAGCATTCCCAAAGGCTTTCATGGAAAGCTGGGGAATTGCTCCGCTGGGGCTTCATCGGCGCCAATGACACCCATATGTGAGGACTGACTTCCTGCTTGGTCCTGGAGAAAGAAATATTTCCACATATCACTCCTGAATCTATCTCCTTTCACCCTCATCCCATGTCCCCTCGTAGCAGAGCTTGCTTTCAATCGAAAGAGGCTATCCTCCTGTGCATTTATTCCATGGAGGTATTTAAACGTCTCAATCATATCACCTCTATCCCGCCTTTCCTCTAAGGTGTACATATTAAAATCCTTAAGTCTGCCATCATATGCTTTATAATGAAGACCACTAACCATTTTAGTAGCCACCCTCTGTACTGACTCCAGCCTGTTTATATCCTTTTGAAGGTGCAGTCTCCAAAATTGCACACAATACTCCAAATGAGGTTGCACCAAAGACTTTAACAGAGGCACTATCACCTCCTTTTTTCTGCTGGCCGTTCCTCTCCCTATGCACCCAAGCATCCTTCTAGCTTTTGCCGTTGACTTTTCTACCTGTTTAGCTACATTAAGATCAGACACAATCAAGCCTAGGTCCCGCTCTTCTTTAGTGGACAAAAATACTTCACCCCCTATACTATATTGCTCCCTTGGATTGCTGCAACCCAAATGCATGACCTTGCATTTTTTAACATTAAATCTCAGCTCAAAATTCTAGACCAAGCTTAGCTAGATCCCTTCTCATGTTATCTACACCTTCCTGGGTGTCTACTCTATTGCAGATTTTGGTATCATCCGCAAAGAGGCAAACCTTACCCGACAGCCCTTCCGCTATATCACTAACAAAGATGTTAAAAGAATCAGACCAAGGATTTTCTGCCTTCAAGTTATCTCCCCTAAAGGTCTAAATAGAGAGATTGATTGGGCATCATTGTTTTAAATGACAGATTCTGAGCTGGAAATGACGTATGTTTTTAAAAGCAGGAACAAAAGTAATTGGTTGATACATTAAAAACAGAAGAATGCTGAGGCATCTATATGGGGTTCTTTGAAGGAAGTGGCTGGATTTGAAAATAAAGAAATGTATCGCTCAGTAAATGGCTATATTCCGCCTTGAAGCAGGCTTGGCAAGATAAGTGCATACCGTCCGAAACATTGTGCTATGTCACTTATGGATTTTGAAAATTATGAAGACGATTAGAGCTTTCTATGTTACCAGCCTTAAATTACTATTTTAATGATTTGCAGAATAAAAGGGACCTAAGGAATCTGATCTGCGTGACAAACCTGTCTTATAGCTGTGCCACTATTATAAGTCTGACAAAACAATTGTTTATTTGAGAACTCATTATCCTGAGAGGTCAACTGTGGAAATTGGATTTTCTCTAAGAAGCAACAGGATTGCAAGCCCTCACAAGTGGGATTTCTTAGCTATAGAATACCTTCAACTAAGAAAATGGGCCTAGTGGTATGGAACTGGATTCTAAAACTAAAGAAGATTCCGTAGGACAGACTGACCAAACTGATTATGGCATTGAGAATCCCTTTCCATCAATAACACTATAGACTATTGTATATAGATATATAGTGTACATAGTTTCCCTTTATTACCAAGTTCAAATTCCTGTTACTTGTAAAATGCACTACAGTTTTCTGTATGTATATGTTTGTTCCATGTAAACCGCGCTGATGATAATAGTGCGGTATATAAGCGATGTTAAATAATAAATAATAAAATAATAATAACACAGGTACACTACCAAAAAACTGCCTCCAGTTTTGCAACTGATTCCTATAGATTTTGGGGTGCTGAATCCAGGAAAAATAGCCAAAATGTTCCATCACGTCACGTTTTCTTGCAAAATTAGATTTCTTACACATATAAGGAATGTTCACATAATTTCTTTTTAGCCGACTGCAGTTTATTTTCTTGGCCCAAAATAGAGGTTGTAATGGTTAACTAACTAGAAACACTCCCTCATGATATTTTAGAGTGTTTTGTATTCATTTTATACATTAACAGGACAATTGGGAGGCGGGGGCTAAATCCAGTACTCGCGCTGGCGCATGTTCTTTCCTGTTCGCCTCGCCTCGTTCGCTCGCTCAAACACGGTGGTTGCGACATGAACGTTCCTGTCAAATTTCAGTTTCTTGCAAGTTCATTATTACCTTTTGTTTGCTCAGTCGTAATCCAGCTTTATTCCGAAGTGGTTCACTACAGTTGTAGTTTGCAGTGCTGTGTATTTGTGATGGCTCACAGAGCCAGAGGTTGCGTCAACTCTCCGGACAGTTTTTGTTTTATTTGTGGGGAATATACCGTGAAAAAGCGGCAGAGGAACATTTCTGCATTTATTAAAAAAGTATATTTCGCCTATTTCGGTTTGAAGTTAGGCGATCAAGACAAACCGTGGGCTCCTCACAAATTGTGCAAGACATGTGAGGAAGATCTACGCTTATGGATGAAAGGTAAAAAACAAGCATTTCGTTTCGGAATACCTATGATGTGGCGTGAACAAAGAGACCACAGCAGTGACTGCTATATTTGCTCTTGCATTGTGAAGGGATACAACTTAAAAAATAAGAACGTAATAAGTTACCCCAACCTTCCCTCAGCAATTAGGCCTATGCCTCATAGCAACGAAGTACCTGTGCCTGAACCACCAAAATCTTTGGATCATATTTGTGTGGACGGTTCTGATCATGATGAGACTCATCAGATGGCTTTTCCCGATGAGTCCAGTACTTCCGAGTTTGAAACTGAACCAGATCCGAAACCTGAACTTTTCTCTCAAGCTGAATTGAATGATTTAGTCCGGGATTTAGGACTCCCAAAAGATGCTGCCCAACTGCTAGGTTCTCGGCTTAAACAGAAAAATCTATTGTCACCAGGAACAACTTTTATTGGTACCGCAACCGCGAGACACAATTTTTGAAGTATTTCAGCAAAGAGGAAGATTTGGTATTTTGCAACGATATATACGGAGTGATGGAAAAGTTTAAACTCAAGTATGATCCTGCTGAATGGCGGCTGTTCATTGATTCGTCAAAAGACAGCATAAAAGGTGTTCTTCTTCATAATGGCAACACATTCGCTTCAGTTCCTATTGCTCACTCTGTTATTCTCCAAGAAAAATACGAGAATTTGGCCCTGATTCTTCAGAAGATTAGTTATGATGAGCATAAGTGGATGATTTGTGGAGACTTTAAAATTCTATCCATGCTATTAGGGCAGCAATCCGGTTTCACCAAATATCCCTGCTTCCTTTGCTTGTGGGATAGCCGGGCCCGCGACCTACACTGGGGGAAAAAAGACTGGCCAATTCGGGAGTATTTGAGACCCGGTGAGAAAAATGTTCTTCATGAGAGCTTGGTACCTCGTGATAAAATTCTATTACCACCTCTCCACATTAAGTTGGGTCTCATTAAGCAATTCATCAAGTCCCTTCCAAAAGATGGCGAGTGCTTTCGGTACCTTTGCTCAAAGTTCCCCCGACTTTCTGAAGCAAAGCTAAAGGAAGGAGTGTTTGTTGGCCCTGATATAAGGAAACTCATTTCAGATGGAGCATTCGCTGAAACGATGTCTGAGAAGGAAAAAGAAGCCTGGGATTCCTTCAAGGATGTTGTTCTCAAATTCTTGGGGAACAGGCGGGGATGAGAACTATAAGGATATTGTTGCCAGGATGCTCAATGCCTTCAAAGAACAAGGCTGTAACATGAGCCTGAAAGTCCATTTCTTGCACTCCCATGTGAACTACTTTCCCGAAAACTTGGGGGCGTATAGTGAAGAACAAGGTGAAAGGTTTCACCAGGACATCAAGGACACAGAGAGAAGGTACCAAGGAAGATGGAACACCACTATGATGGCTGATTTTTGCTGGTTGCTGCTGCGGGAAACCCCAGATGAAAAATACGCCAAGCAGCGCATCAAGAGAAGCATTCGGGGGAAGAAGAAACGGTCCCACCAGGAGATTGATTGACCCAAGAATGACTTTAAAATCTAAACTGTGTTGACAAATATCGTGTTTTTACTAAACTTTGAAATAAAAATTTGCTAGTTATTACCACAGTGTCGGATCTCATTTATTAGAATTTTATTTTCATACCATCGAGTGTTTGTCTTCATGTATTGCAATGGTGCGGTTTGCGTTTTCTATTCTTACATACATACCTGTACAACATTTTTTGCACATTTCTTTGCTTTGCTTTGTGTCTAACCTCGCTCTCATATGCTCAATGTTTGTGCACAGGTATGTGGCTGTTTTAAGTGCAGACAATTTTGCTACCATCACAGTGTGTTTTGTTGACATTACTCTATTCTTATGTGCTGCCTTGTTACAATTTTCTTTATTCTTATTTGAATAACTACTAAACAATTAGTATAAAGAATTCATCCAAGAAACTTTTATCTCAATCGCACTCAATCTGAAACGTTCACCTCAAACTGCTAACCCAATGTAGCAAAAAATCTGTACGTGATGGAGCAAATTGGTTACCAGATTTTGATTCAGCGCACCAAAAAACGTAAAAATCAATCGAAACATTAGAGGCAGTTTAAAAAAATTTTTTTTAGTGTACCTGTGTAATTAGATGTGACTGAATGGACCAGCATCCATATTGAGGTTCTGCTAGGCTACTGAAGCAGCAAGGGCTCAGACATTATCAGTTTTGATGCTGCCCTCTAAGATCAGGCCTGTATCGGCCTAAGTGAAGGAGATGGTCTGCTAGCCAAATGGCTAATGTATGCTTGGTAATGGCAGTCCCAGGTTTCTTAGAATCAAAAAACAAAATGTGGCTGACTTTCTAAGGACTTTAGTCTGCACCAAGTAGAAGACTAAGGCTTTTCTGCAATCTAAAATGTGTACACATCTTCACTATTTCGGGCATGTGGCAGGGAAAAATACTGGCAGAGATTAAACTGGAAAACCATCACCACCTCAGGAAGGAACTTAGGAAGTTGCACAGAACCATACTATCGTTGAAAAATTGTGTAGGGTGGATTGAGGCTCACTAACTCTTTCTGCTAAAGTGACTGCAACCATAAATAAGACTTTCGAGGTTAGGTACTTCAGATCACAGAGTTCAGCAGCTCAAAGGGCACTTTCATTAGCTAGGTTAGAACATTAAGATCACAAGGCTCAGTGAGTGGCTTGATAGGAGTCTTCAACAGAAGTACGTCTGCATAAATCAAACAACTAAAAGATGACAGAGATGGGTTTTCCTTCTACATGGTGGTGTTACGCACCAGATGGACTATGGTGAACCCTAATAGAGTTAGTTTTAAACCTGACTCAGATAGATGTAGATGGTATTTAAATAGATTTTGCTTGGGGCAGTAAAATGTATCTATGGTAAATTTATTGAAAATATTGTTTTATCAGTGGGATTCAAGATTATTTTGAGCTCGGAGGAATACCTCAGGCACTTGTCTGAATTCCATGTCAGACATAGAAAAAAGACTGTGTTGACAACTCTTTAGTGACATTCTGATGGCTGCTGAGGGGAGTTTGAATACAATAGTTAATTCCTGAGATCTCTTAGCTGCTTTTAACATGATAGATCCTGGGCAGGATTCAAGGGGGGGGGGGGGGAATCAGTGGCAGAAAAGTGAATGTGGTTGTATTTGTCCCACAGAACACAGTGGGTGTCTTTGAAGGGAGTTGTGTTTGATGCCCTGCTGGTTAACATGTGGATTACTAGAGGGTTCTATTTTCTTTTCCCTCATTCAAGTAATACTGCATTTTGATCTGTTATTTGATCTCTTTACTGATAATGTTCAAATTGTGGCAGATATGAGATTGGACCAAAAATTCATTTGAAAAAGAAGAGGCTTGCTTAGAAGCAGTGGCACAATAGTTTAACAACAAGCATCTTAGATTAAATCTAGATAAGTCTGAGCTTCTTTAGATTAGTAGAGGTAGTCAAAGTATGAGCTTTTCTCTTCATATATTCAGGGTGTCCCACTGTCAAGGACCACAGTGAGGTATGTGGGGGTGTTACTAGATGAATGATTGACTAAGGAGTATGAAATTTCTATAAAACATAAGTAATCCATATTGGGTTAGACCCAGGTCCATCAAGCCCAGTATCCTGTTTCGAATAGTGGCCAATCCAGGTCACAAGTACCTGGCAGGTTCCCAAAAGGCACACAGGTTCCTCAATACTTGTCGTGGGGCAAGCAGTGGATTTCTCGGGCCCTCTTTTCTCCAGGAACATGTCTAAACCTTTTTTAAACCCAGCTACACTAGCAGTTTTTACTACATCCTCCAGTAACGAATTCCAGAGTTTGATTACATGCTGAGTGAAAAAAACATTTTTTCTTCTTAATCTTAAATGGGTTACATTGTAGCTTCAGTGTGTGCCCTCTAGTCTTTCTACTTTTTGATGGCATAAACAACCAATCTACGTTTAATCGTTCCATTCCATTCATTAATTTATAGACCTCTATCATATTAGCCGTCTCTTTTCCAAGTTGAAAAGCCAGAATCTTTTAAGCCTTTCCTCAAAGGGGTATCCTTCCACCCCTTTACTATTTTGATGTCTCTTCTTTATAACTTTTCTAATTCTGCTATATCTTTTTTAAGATATGGTGACCAGAGTTGCACACAGAATTCAAGGTGCAGTCACACCATGGAATGACACAGATGTATTATAATATTCTTAGTTTTATTCTCGATTCCTAACATTCTATTTGTTTTCTTGGCCATTGCTGCGCACTAGGTGGAGGGTTTCAGCATGTTATCCACGATGACACCTAAATCTTTTTCCTGGGTAGTGGTTCCTAATGTGGAACCATGCATCATGTAACCGTAGTTTGATTTGTTCTTTCCTAGGTGCATACCTTCGCACATATCCACATTCAATTTCATCTGCCATTTGGACGTCCAGCCTTCCAATTTATCAAAGTCCTCTTGTAATTTTTCACAATCCTCCTGTGTTTTAACAACTTTGAATAATTTTGTGTCATCTGCAGATTTGATCACCTCATTTCCATGTCATTTATGAAGATGTTAAAAAGCAGCAGGCCCAACACAGATCCCTGGGGTACTCCACTATTCACTTTTCTCCATTGAGAAAATTGGCAATTTAGCCCTACTCTCTGCTTTCTATCTTTTAACCAGTTTCTGATCCACAATACTACACTACCTCCAATCCCATGACTTTTTAATTTGGCCACGAGTCTCTCATGAGGGGCCTTGTCAAAGGCTTTCTGAAAATCCAGGAACACTATATCAACCAGCTCAACTTGGTCTACCTTTTTATTCACACCTTCAAAAAAATATAACAGATTAGTAAGACAAGACTTTCCTTGGCTAAATCCACGTTGGCTTTCTCCCATTAAACCATGACTATCTACATGTTCAGTAATTTCATTCTTTATAATAGTTTCTTCCATTTTGCCTGGTACTGATGTCAGGCTCAGACTGATGTCTGGTTTCCCGGATTCCCCCTGGAACACTTTTTGAAAACTGGTGTTACACTGGCCATTCTCCAATATTCAGGTACTACCGATGATTTTAATAATAGTACACAGATTACTAATAGTAGGTCTGCAAACTCATCTTTCAGTTCTTTCAACACTCTTGGATGCATATCATCTGGTGATTTACTACTCTTCAGTTTATCAAATGCTTGTAATACATCTTCCTACTTTATCAATATTTCTTTCAAATCTTCCAATATATCACCTTTAAATACCATTTCAGGAATGGATAATTTCCCTACATCTTCTTCAGTAAAGATCGAAGCAAAGCATTCAGTCTTGCCGCTATGGCCTTGTCCCCTCCTAGTGCCCCTTTAACCCCTCTATCATCTAATGCTCCACATGACTCTCTCACAGATCTTTTGCTAAGAATGTACTTGAAAACAATTTTTATTATGCGTTTTTGCTTCCACGGCAAGCTTTTTTTTTTCAAATTCTCTCTTTGCCTGCCTTATCAATGCCTTGCATCTAACTTGCCAGTGCTTCGTGTTTCCCGTTTTCATCATTTGGCTCATTTTTCCATTTCCCGAAAGATGCTTTTTTGGCTACAACAGCTTCTCTGACTTCGCCTTTAAACCATCCATGCTGGCAGTTTTTTGGCCTTCCTTCCACTTCTCTTAAAGCATGGAAAACATCTGGTCTGAGCTTACAAGATAGTATTTTTAAACGCTGCCCATACTTGATGTAAATCTTTAACTTTTGCAGCTGCTCCTCTTAGTTTTTTCTTAACTATTTTCTTCATTTCTATTGTAGTCTTTTTTTTTAGCTTTTGCCAGTCTATGATTACCGAGGCAGGTGCAGTATTACTTGGAGCAAAGGAAAGAGTAGTTGCTCACCTGTAACAGGTGTTCTCCAGGAACAGCAGGAATCAGTCCTCACATATGGAGGATCGGCCCGCACAGATCCACTCCCCAAGAAAGCTTCTGGAAACTACATCGCACATGCATGGTCACCTTCCTGCTCAAAGCCGCCATATTGCCTCAGTATAATATCATAGCACAAGATGGCAAAAACAAAAACTCCAAGGGGAGGAGGGAGAGTTGTAAGGACTGATTCCTGCTGTCCCCGGAGAATACCTGTTACAGGTGAGTAACTATGCTTACTCCGGGAACAAGCACAAAGTCAGTCCTCACATATGGGACTCCCAAGCTACAGCCTAACGAAAAAAAAAAAACCCCTGTAAAAGCCACGGGCTACCCAAAAAGTAGACAGTAAAGGGCAGCAGGGGGTGCTGGTTGGCTGGAAGTCTGCACTGAAGCAGCAGCAGCAGCATTGAAGATGCAATCCCTATTCTGGAAGCCTGGACACAGAGGGCTAGAGGGAAGGAGTTGCATAATTCACCAAAGAGGTAATGGAGTACAGCCTGGCCGAAGGCACTATCACTCCCGGAAGTCTCCTGTAGGCAGCAGGGCGCTGCGAAAGTGTGCACAGAAGACCAAGTGGTTGCCCAGCAGATTCCAGCAAGGGCACCGACTGCAGGCTAGCCACGGAGGCCGCCATGGCCTGCACGTTGTGAACTGTCACATGGTGCTCCAGGGAGAGACCTGCCTGCTGGTAGGCAAATGTGATGCAATCGGCTACCCACCAAGAGAGGATACACTTGGAGACTGTGACCCTCAGGCGACTGGGATCGAAAGACACAAAGAGTTGTGTCAATTGGCGATGAGGCTGTCTTTGGATGTAGGACAGGGCATGCTTGCAGTCCACCAGCATGCGCAGGGAGGCCTCCGCCCTAGCAGCATGAGGCCTGGGGAAAAAAGGTGGGTACTATTACCTCCTGGTTCAGATGAAAAGCTGAGACCACTTTTGGTAAGAATTTCAGGTGCATTCGGAGGACCATCCTGTTCCTATGAAACCTGGTGTAGGACTCGTGACCTTCCAAGGAGAGGTACCTGAGAGGACAGGTTACCAGAGGCTTGAAAGGGGTCCCCCATGAACCTTTCTAAGACCACACTGAGGTCCCACGCCACCAGTGGTGGGCAGACAGGGGTCGTGAGAGGAGAAGTTTCCGAATGAATTGGCCTATCAAGGGGTGGACGGACATGGCCTGGCCCTCCACTTCATGGTGATGAACCAAGATAGCGCATAGATGCACTCTGACTGAACTGGACTTCAGGCCTGCGCTTGACAGGTGCAGGAGGCACCACAATACCTCCGCTATGGTGTAAGAGAAAAGGTTAAGACCCTGTTCCACAAACCAGAGGAAGAACCTGCGCCATTTGAAGGCATAAGCCCGGCATGTAGAGTCCTTACGCGAGGCCAGCAGGACATCCTCCACTGGCCGTGGCAGGCGGTAGTGCGCAATGGCTATCCTCTCAGCAGCCGGGCTGTCACAGCCAGGGACTGGAAGTTGGGGTGTCGCAGTGTGCTGTCCCTCCTGTGAGAGCAGGTCCGGGGCACACCACAATGGCCAAGGGTTCCCTTGTGACAAATGTAGTAACAAGGAGAACCAGGGCTGTCTCAGCCATGAGGGAGCAATGAAGAGGATGGAGGCTGCTTCTGCCTGAATTTTCAGGATTGCCCGAGGCACCAGGGGCATCAGTGGGAAGGCATACAGGAAGCCCTTGGACCACGGGGAGAGGAGGAAGGCATCCGCCGCTTCCCAACCCCAGGCTGGTTTCCTGGAACAGAAAATTGGGAGTTGTGTGTTCTCTGGGCTGGCAAAGAGATCAATCTCCGGGATGCCCCATGGCCGGAAGATCTCCTCCAGAACAGTTGGGTTCAGTCTCCATTCATGGGGTTGGAGAATGCGGCTCAGGCGATCGGCCAGTATATCGTCCTTGCCTGGCAAGTACACTGCCTTGAGGAAAATGTTCCCCCTGCCGTGAAGTTCCAGAGGTGCACCACCTCCCAACAGAGGTGGTATGAACCTGTGCCACCTTACCTGGTTGTCCATCTGAACCTGGATCACCTGTCCCTCCAGATGGTCCTGGAAGACTTGCAGGATGTAATAGACCACCCAGAGCTCGAAAAGGTTGATCTGCGAGGCACTCTCCTCCGACGACTATGGCCCCTGTGACCTGAGGTGATTGCAGTGTGCCTTCCAGCTCCAGCGCATCCGTGGTGAGGACGTGCTGAACTGGTGGGGCCTGGATACAGTCCTCTAGGTGGCACTTTGCCTGCGCCCACTGAGTGCTGAGCATCCACTGGGCCTGCCACATGTGCAGGTGGGCAAAAGGGGTCACATGGACGGTGGACACCATGTGCCCCAGGAGGCAAAGCATCTGTCGAGCAGTCACTGGAGCACCGCACTGTACCTCTTTTGCTAGCGCTGCGAGGTGCTGAGCCCGTCCCAGAGGTAGGAAGGGCTTTGCCTGAGTGGAGTCGAGCAGGGCCCCAATGAACTCCATGCCATGAGTCAGGACGAGGTGAGACTTCACCATAAACCCTAGGTGCTGCAGCAACCCTAGTGTGCGCTGAGTCGCATTGCGCACTTCACTCAGAGTGCTGGCCTGTACGAGCCAGTCGTCCAAGTAGGGGAACACAAGGACTCCGAGGACCCAGAGACGAGTGGCTACAACCGCCAGGCATTTTGTGAATACCCATGGGGCAGAGGCGATGCTAAAGGGAAGCACCCTGTAGCGATAGTGATGCCTCCCACTACGAACCAGAGGTACTGACAGTGCCTTGGATGGATCAGGATGTGGGCCATAAGCATCTCTGAGATTCAAGAAGCATAGCCAATCTCCCTGGAGGAGGTAAGTCAGAAAGGCTCCAAGGGATACCATTTTGAACTTTTCCTTGACCAGGAAGCTGTTGAGGTCCCGTCTTCTTGGGGACCAGGAAGTAGCAGGAATAGAATATCCCTGTCTCTGCAGACGAGGGAGGATGGGCTCGACCGCCTGATCCTCCAGTAGCAATCGGAGCTCTTTCTGGAGCAGCTTCTTGTGGAAGGGGTCCATGGGTAATTCCACTATGAATGAGGGGGGGGGGGGCAGCTGAGTAAAATGAAGGAGGTAGCCTTCCTTGACCACTCACAGCACCCAGGCATCTGTGGTGATAAAGGGCCACCTGTGTACGAAGTGGACAAGCCCCGCCCCATGATCCATGGGCCTGTTACCTCCTGAGGAAGGGAGGTTATGTCCAAAGAATCAGAAACTCCACTCAGGCTGGAGGCTGGATGCTGTTTGGCCCTTGGCATGCTTCCCCTGATGGGGAGAAGGGTAGGCCTGGAACTTAGGATAATTTCCACAAGTCTTCTTGGACTTCGAGTGAAAGGGCTTTTTTCCCCGAAGCCTACCGGCGGGAAGGGTCCGACACTTTCTTGGACAGTCTAGTTCTGGTCATGAATTCCTTCTCCAACTTGTCAGCCTTGTCAGTCATGGGCTCATGAAAGAGGTTATCTCCTCGGCATGCGACGTCGGCTAGCCTGTCCTGCCCCCATTGCTTCAAGTCGGAGGACTGCAGCCACACGAGCAACCGACTCAAAGCCATGAAAGGCTGCTCGAGTCTTAAATATGGAGCACTCCTTAACTGAGGAAACCAGGGTCTGAAAGCATTCAAGGGGCTTACCTGATAGACCAGCTGAGAACCCAGTAAGCGTAGTTACTCACCTGTAACAGGTGTTCTCCAGGAGCAGCAGGAATCAGTCCTCACATATGGGTGACGTCGGCGCCGACGGAGCCCTCGCGGAGCAATTTTCCCCAGCTTTCAAAGAAAGCCTTTGGGAATTGCAGCGAGCATGCGCGGTCCCTGTCCCGCCCAAAGGTGCCATCTTGGCCAGTCTGATGACATAGCGAAAAGACAGCAAAAAATTTGCAAAAACTAAATCATATGACTGCAACTCCACGGGGAGGAGGGAGGGTTGTGAGGACTGATTCCTGCTGCTCCTGGAGAACACCTGTTACAGGTGAGTAACTACGCTTTCTCCAGGACCAAGCAGGAAGTCAGTCCTCACATATGGGACTCCCAAGCTTAAGGCTACCGGAGACCCCAAGCACAAAAATGAGCTCCCTCTAGCTCAGCAGCACAGAAGGAAGGAATCTTCTCTGAGTAATCTCCAACCGGTAGCCCAACATCCGGGATGGAGGGTAGGAGTTGCTTAAACCTCGAAGAGATTACGGAGGACTGCCTGTCCGAAAGCACTGTCCCTGCGGGACTCCCTCTCGAGGCAGTAATGGGTTACGTCTGGCTCGAAGACCAAGTAGCGGCCCGGCAGATGTCTGCCAATGGAACAGAGCGGAGGTAAGCCACTGACGCAGCCTTCGCCCTAACCTGATGAGCCGTGACTCGACTTTCCAACGAGAGGCCTGCCGCCGCATAAGTCCAAGCGATACAGTCAGCTACCCAGATGGACAGAGTACGCTTGGAGACAGGGAGCCCTAATTTATTAGGGTCGTAAGACAGGAAGAGCTGAACAGTCTTACGGTGCTCCCGCGTACGATCCAGGTAGAAGATCAGCGCCCTTCTACAGTCCAGGGTATGCAAGACCATCTCAGCTCGGCTGGAGTGCGGCCTGGGAAAGAAGGTCGGAAGCACCACCTCCTGATTGATGTGAAAAGGGGAGACCACTTTGGGAAGAAACTTAAGGTGAGTCCGCAGGACTACCCTGTTCTTGTAGAACCTAGTGTAAGGGGGATCAGACACTAGGGCCTGCAGTTCACTAACGCGTCTAGCGGAAGTGAGGGCTACCAGGAATAAGGTTTTCCAAGAAAGAAAACGGAGAGGACAGGTAGCCATGGGTTCAAAAGGCGGACAGGTGATCCGCTGTAAAACCACGTTCAGGTCCCAGTCGGGGGCTGGGGGGCGCAAAGGTGGTTTAAGGAGAAGGAGACCTCGGGAGAACCGTGCCACGAGAGGGTGGCCGGAGAGAGGCCCGCCTTCTACCGGCACATGATGTGCAGAAATAGCACTGAGGTGAACTTTGACCGAGTTGGACTTCAGACCAAGATTGGAGAGGGAAAGCAAGTACTGCAAGACCACCGACACCGAGCAGGAGAAGGGGTCATGCGACTGCTGAGTACACCAGGTGGAGAAGCGACGCCATTTAAGGGCGTAGGATTTCCGGGTAGAGGGTCGCCTGGAAGCTAGCACGACCTCTTCCACCTCCGGAGGCAGCAGGAGGGGAGCAAGGACTACCCTTTCAGCAGCCAGGCCATCAGATGAAGAGATCTGAGGTTGGGGTGTAGGAGAGACCCCTGATCCTGGGTCAGGAGATCGGGTTGAAACCCCAGAGGCAACAGGGTATCTATCGCTAGGTGCATCAGAAGCGGGAACCACGGTTGCCTGGGCCACCGGGGAGCTATCAGGATTATCGAAGCCTTGTCCTGGAGAACCTTGAAAAGTGTTCGAGACACTAGCGGCAGGGGAGGAAAGGCATACAGAAGGCCCGTGGACCATGAGAGCAGAAAAGCATCCGCCGCTACTCGGAGGGGATGCGGTTCCCGAGAGCAGAACCGAGGAAGTTGCCTGTTCAGAGGACTGGCAAAGAGATCCAGCGTGGGGAGGCCCCACCGGAGAAAGATCCTCTGAACCACCAACGGGTCCAATCTCCACTCGTGTGGTTGGAGGATTCTGCTCAGTTTGTCTGCCAGGTAATTTTCTTGACCTGGGAGATAGACAGCTTTGAGGAGGATTCCTCGGCCGACGGCCCAAGCGCAGAGCTTTTGCGCTTCCCGACAGAGAAGGAAGGAGCCCGTGCCCCCCTGTTTGTTCACGTAGAACATGGCCACTTGATTGTCCGTCTGGACGAGGACGGATCGGCGAGTGGTAAGGTGGGAGAAGGCCCGGAGAGCCAGGCGGATCGCTCTGAGCTCCAGGAAGTTGATCTGCTGGGCAGATTCCCACGGGGTCCAGAGGCCCTGAGTACATGCCCCTTGGCAATGTGCCCCCCAACCCAGGAGAGAAGCGTCGGTCGTCAGTACCTGAACAGGCGGAGGAGACTGAAAGGGCATTCCGAGCACTAGGTTGGGCAGATGAAGCCACCACCGTAGAGAAGAGACCAGCGGGCTGGAGATTCGTACTGAGTCCGCTAGTCTCCCCGAGGCCTGACACCATTGTGAGCGAAGGCACCATTGGGCAGGCCGCATATTCAGGCGGGCATTGGGGGTCACATGGACCGTGGAAGCCATATGGCCGAGCAGTTTCAGAAAGTGCCTGGCCGAGACCCGGGAATGGCTGCGGAAGCGGCTGGCTAGAGCCATGAGCCGTTGTGCCCTGTCGAGGGGCAGAAAGGCGCGCGCTTGAAGCGTGTTTAGCCTGGCGCCGATGAACTCGAGATCCTGAGAGGGGAGCAAAGTGGACTTTGCGAAGTTTATGACAAAGCCCAGGTACTGGAGCAGAGTCACAGTACGTTGCGTGGCGTGAGTGGCCTCCGTGGAGGACGGAGCTCTGATGAGCCAGTCGTCTAGGTAAGGGAAGACAAAGAGGCCTTGAAGCCGGAGATAAGCCGCCACCACTGCGAGACATTTTGTGAAGACTCGTGGTGCGGAGGATAGGCCAAAGGGCAGTACTCTGTACTGGTAATGATTGCCCGCCACCACAAACCTTAGGTATTGTCGGTGGCTTGGGTGGATGAGGATGTGAGTATAGGCATCCTTTAGATCCAAGGAGCATAGCCAATCTCCCTGCTGGAGGTAGGGCAGCAGGATTCCAAGGGTAAGCATCTTGAACTTTTCCCTTTCCAGGAACTTGTTGAGGTTCCGCAAGTCCAGGATGGGTCTGAGGCCTCCAGTACGCTTTGGTATCAGGAAGTACCTGGAATAGAAGCCTTGACCTCTCAGGTGGTGGGGCACCGGCTCCACTGCCTGTTCCTGAAGAAGACTTGCCAACTCCTGAAGGAGCAAGTCCCGGTGAAGAGGGGGTCACAGAGGCTCCCCTGGAAAGTAGGGGGGAGGTACCTGGTGGAAGTGTAGAAGATAGCCCTCTCGGACTATGTGGAGCACCCAGGTATCTGACGTGACGTTGGACCACCTGTGGGCAAAGTGGACCAGCCGGCCTCCCGTGCTGAGAGACACCAGCGGAGGGGGAGAGGCTATGCTGAAAGAGTCAAAAAAACCCACCCTGCGGAGCAGGGGCCGGTGGCGCAGGCTTGGGGGCTTGCTGCCTACGGGACCCGTTACCCCGTCCCTTGGCCTGCTGACCCTGTTGGGGAGCTGCTGAGGCCTGATAATGAGGGTAGTGTTTATAGGCAGCCGCCTTCCTCGGGTAAAAGGGCTTTTTCCCCGAGCCCTTCTTCTTCTGGGAAGGGGCAGAGGTTTTCCTGGAGAGCCGAGTCCTGGTGAGAGCCTCTGTCTCGAGTTGTGCAGCCTTCTCGTCCATAGGTTTGCCAAAGAGGTTTTCACCTCTGCAGGGGACATCGACCAACTTGTCCTGCACCCAGGGCTCGAGGTCGGAGGACTGAAGCCAAGCCTGTCGGCGGGCCCCGATGCCGGCTGCGGCTACCCGAGCCGATGCCTCAAAGCCATCGTAGGCTGCTCGAGAGATAAACTTTGAGCACTCACTCCCGAATACCGGTGGACAGGGCCAGGAACCTCCGCAAAGGTTCCTCGGAGAGAAAAGCAGAGAATCCGGCTATTTCTTTAGCCAGGTCCCTGAGATACATGCCCATGTAGAGCTGGTAAGTCTGGACCCGACAAGCAAGCATAGAGCCCTGGAAACACTTCTTACCGATGCCATCCAGACTACGGGCTTCCCTGCCGGGAGGCACCGAGGAGTGCATCTTCTGGCTCTTGAGCCTATGCATGGCCGATTCCACCACCATGGAATGGTGCGGCAGCTGTGCTTTTTGGAAGCCAGGGCTCTTGCGGACTCGATATATGGCATCGACCCGCTTGCTTAATACCGGCGACGACGCCGGGCTCTCCCACATGCGGAAGAGAAGTCGTTCCAGCATCGGAGGAACCGGTACAGTAAAATGCTCCTTTGCAGGAGAGTCATACTGGAGGGCGTCGAGCTCTTCGGCTCGAGGCTCCTCCTCGGGATCCGCAGGGAAGGCCAAGGCCTTGGCCATATCCCTCACGAAGTCCGAGAACCGTGCATCCTCCGGGGGGGACTGTCTCCGAGGTTCGGACTCAGGGGAGTCCGAAGGGATACACCGAGTCCGAAAAGAATCAGGTGACTCTTCCACCTCGGATTCCCAGGCGGACTCCTCGAAGGAGGAGTCGAGCGGCTCAGGCCGGGCGGGCACAGACGCCGTCCGCCCTGACGCCGAGGGAGTCGGCGTCGACGACCTCGGCCCCGAACGGGAGGCCGAAGGGGACCTCGACCGAGGATCGACTCGAGCCCGCATGGACTCGAGGATCGGCTCGGTCTCCGGGGTCGACTTAGACGTCGACGTCCCGGCGGTCAGGGCAGAAGCGCCAGCGAGGCCAGCGATCAATGCCCACTGCTGGTCCATGAAGGCAGCCAGGCTGCTCTCCAAGGCCGTCAACCTGAGTCCGAACTCAGGAGACCCAGCAGCCCCCGACTCGGGCCCCGACGGCGTCGGGCCCGACGTCGGACCCCTCGGAGGCGAGTCCACGAGGACAACAGGACTTACGTGAGCAGACGAGTCCATCTCCAGACGAGGCTGTTTGGATGGCCGCTCCAGCTCCAAAGACCCGGGACGGCTATCGGGGCTATGCGACCTGGCCCTTGCGGAGCCAGGAGCGTCCACCGACGCCGTCCTCGCGGGTTTCTTCCTCCGATGATGCTCCCGGGTAGGAGACCCCCTCTCAGAGGAGCTCCGACGGTGTTCAGAGCCAGATTCCCTGGACACCGACGCCTCTGACAAGGTCCGGGTACGGCTGGGGTCAGAGAAGATTCTCTCCCTCTGATGCTTCCGACTCCGCAAGGATTTGGCGGACATCTTGCCACAGGCTCCACAGATCATTTCTTCATGATCTGGGCCCAGGCAACGGAGGCAGCAATCATGTGTGTCAGTAAGAGACATAAGTTTCTTACACTTAACACACTTTTTAAAGCCACTGGCGGCCATCGGGGGAAAAAGGGCCCCTGCGAGGTCGAACGTTCGTGCCGCCAAGGAAAAGTGAAAAAAGCGCGAATTTGTCACTAAGGCCAGAAAAAAACGAAAAGAAGGGGAGGCCTCGCAACCGGCGTCGCGAGGCCGGACGGAAAAGGGACCGGCGTCGAACCGAAGAAAATAATAAAGAAAAATCAACTTTTCAGCGATGACTAGTAGACAGCGTCTGTAGGGCTCCGCGGAAAAAAGAAGACTGGCCAAGATGGCACCTTTGGGCGGGAAGGGGACCCCGCATGCGCGCTGCAATTCCCAAAGGCTTTCTTTGAAAGCTGGGGAAAATTGCTCCGCGAGGGCTCCGTCGGCGCCGACGTCACCCATATGTGAGGACTGACTTCCTGCTTGGTCCTGGAGAAAGCTCCTTCACCAGGTCTTTCAGGTACATGCCCATGCATAACTGATAGGCCTGGATCCCAGCTGTGAGCATCGAGCCCTGGAAACACTTCCTACCAAACGCATGGTGTGGGCATCCCTGACAGGGGGCAATGAGGAGTGTGTCTTTTGGCTCTTGATTCGATGCACAGCCAACTCCATCACCATGGAATTGTGTGGAAGTTGTGTTTTTTGGAATCCCGGGCTCTTGCCGACTTGATATTGAGAATCGAGTCGATGATTCACAATCGACACCGTCACTGGGGTCTCCCACATCCTGAACAGTAGGCATTCCAGGATGGGGAGTACGGGCACAGTCAGTGCCTCCTGAAGAGGAGTCTCGTACTGGAGGATCTTGAGGTCCTCAGTATGAGGTTCGTCCTCTGGCACTGCCATGAGAGTGAGTGCCAGGGACATTTCCCTCACGAATTTGAGGAAGGTTAAGTCCTCTGGAGGGGAAAGTCACTGCAGCGGACAAAGGTCGGAGGGGACATCTCTGTGGATCACGGTGTCGGGGGACTCCTCGTCAGTTTCCCAGTCGGACTCCGACGAGCGCCCACGGTCTCCGGACCAACTCGGCGCCAATGACTCCCAATGGCATTGTGTCGATCGTCGATGGTCTCGAAACAGACCACGTGAGGTGCTCCAGAATGGGTGGAGCCTCCTCTGGGGAAGTGCTCAGCAAGGTGGTCCCTGTGTGGGGTGCCAATGACCTGGGCCCCACTGCGTCTTGAGGAATGCTGAGAAGCTACACTCGAGGGCAGCCATGCAGGCCTCGATGCCAGAGGGCTCTACTCGCCGCTCCTTCAACATTGCAGGAGACTCGTCTCTTTGGGGCTGCTTCGACGAGCGTTCCCATTCATTGTCCCTCGGTTGTGAAGCAGTGACAAGGCAGTGGCAGAGGCCAGGATGCTGGGTTGCATACGGGGAGGGATTGCCAGCGGAGGGGGGGGGGGTGCTGATGCCGCTGTGCGGGTTGCTGGTGGGGCCTCACTTGGAGTACTGTGTTCGGTTTTGGAGACCATGTCTTGCGGGGGAGTGGAGGGACTGGAGACGGTTCAGAGGAGGGCGACCAGGGTGATTTGGAAACTGCATCAGAAGACTTGTCTCTTTCCAATCAGCCATAGCTTGACTCACCTGATCTCATTTTCTCTCCCTTGTTCCACCCCCTGCCTACACCTTCCGTGTTTTGTGTGTTTTGTCTTGACTAGATTGTAAGCTCTGATGAGCAGGGATTGTTTCTTACATGTCTGTGCTGTACAGCGCTGCATATGACTGGTAGTGCTATATAAATGCTAAATAGTAGTAGTAGTAGTAGTAGTAGTAGTAGAGTCGTGCCGAGAGCTCTCAGGCCGAGTTGAGGTGGACCTACCACTCAACACCAGGTCAGTCCTCAGTGTTGACTTTGAGTCATCGCTGATGCATGCCAGAGGTCCTCCGAGGACGACTCTGATGCCCGAAGACGCCTGGGCTCAGAACGAGCCCCAGCACGCAACGCTGCATTGCCCGGTGCTGAAGAAGGGATTCCGCCCCCAATGCCGAACCGGAGCCAGGTCTACCAAACAGATCCCCCTGCCACCTTTTGCATTTCTTCAAGGTTTTGGCCGACATGAGGCGGCAAAGTGGGCAGGAAGACCCGTCGTGGTCTGCCCCAAGGCACTGGATGCTGGTGCTGTGGCGGTCCATATGGGACATAGTGCAGTTGCACTTGCCTCGCTGGTCAAGAACGTAGCAGGGAAAACAAGACCCGCGAGATCAAACTCAGATGTCTCAACCAGAAAGGCCATGAGAGAAAACCCACACGCCAAAAGATAAAAAATTGAAGAAAAAAAATACAGGAGCAAAATCGAGACACCAAGGCGAAGACTTGGGCGCAGAGAGTGATCGACTCGAGCACTCTATGGAAAGGGAAAAACAAAGTAAATTGTTGAAAAAATCCACTTTTACCATGGTGCACAGATGGGACGTCTGCAGGGCTCCACGGAAAAAGACAGACTGAGGCAAGATGGCAGCTTTGAGCGGGAAGGTGACTACGCATGCGTGGTGTAGCTTCCAAAAATTTTCCTTGAAAGCTGGGGAGTGGCTCCGCCCGGGCTCTGTCGGCGCAGATGTCACCTATATGTGAGAACTGATTTTTTTCTGCTTGTTCCCGGAGAATATAGCCACACTCATTCATGCTTTTATTATTAGTAAAACTGATTATTGCTAATAGTGTATATTGCTGGGTGCCAAAGCAGCAGCTGAAGCAGGTTCGGTGCCTCCAAAATATCACAGTACATCTTCCAGAAAAAAGCCTCTTCTAAAGAGCTCACATCGGTTGTCAGTTGAGAGCCAGATACAATTTTAAACTAAAGCTTTGGTTACACAATGTAAGGTACCACCTTAGAAACCACCACCCAGGAAAAAGATTTAGGCGTCATTGTAGATAATATTTGATACCCTCTGCACAGTATACAGCAGCGGCCAAGAAAGCAAATTGAACGCTAGGAATCATAAAGAAAGGAACGGAGAATAAAACCAAGGATAGTATAATGCCTCTGTATCGTTCCATGGTTCGACCACATCTGAGGGAACTTGGTGATGGTTCTAGCATCTCCACTGACTAACCTTTTCAACGCCTTGTTGGAGTTGGGAGTGGTGCCAGAGGACTGGAGAGAGGCCCATATGGTCCCTTTACACAAAAGTGCAAGTAAAGCCAGTTAGTTTAACCTCGGTGAGTAAATCATTGGAAGCGCTGCTGAAAGAGAAAATAGTGAGGTTTCTGGAGTCCAGCGGATTACCGGATCCGAGGCAGCATAGATTCACCAGAGGCAGGTCTTGTCAGACAAATCTGATTGGTTTCTTTGACTGGGTGCCCAGGAAGTTGGACCGAGAGAGAGCCCTAGATGCGGTGTATTTAGATTTCACTAAAGCCTTCAACACCGTTCCGAACAGGCGACTTAGAAACAAACTAAGCACCCAAGTTACTGCTTGGGTTAGAAATTGGTTGAGTGGGAGGCGACAAAGGGTACAGGTAAATGGAGCTCACTCTGCGGGGAAGGTGGTTACCAGTGGTGTGCCCCAGGGATCTGCCCTTGGTCTGATTCTTTATAACACGTTTGTTAGTGATATTGCGGAAGGATTGTCGGGTAAGGTTTATTTATTTCGTTTATTTTAAAGGATTTATATACCGCTAATCTGTAATACAGTAGACACCCAGGAAGGTGTAGATAACATGAGGAGGGATCTAGCAAACTTGAAGAATGGTCTAGAATTTGGCAGTTGAGATTTAATGTTAAAAAAATGCAAGGTCATGCATTTGGGCTGCAGCAATCCGAGGGAGCGATATAGTATAGGGGGGTGAAGTACTTCTGTCCACAAAAGAAGAGCAGGACCTAGGTGTGATTGTGTCTGATGATCTTAAAGTAGCTGAACAGGTAGAAAAGGGATGGCAAAAGCTAGAAGAATGCTTGGGTGCATAGGGAGAGGAATGGCCAGCAGAAGAAAGGAGATGATAGTGCCTCTGTATGAGTCTTTGGTGTGATCTCATTTGGAGCATTGTGTGCAATTCTGGAGACTGCACCTTCAAAAGGATATAAACAAGTTGGAGTCGGTATGTCTGTGCAGAACTGCGTACATCTTGTAGCGCTATACAAATGCTCAGTAGTGGTAGTAGAACAGAGGGTTACTACTGAAATGGTTAGTGGTCTTTGTTATAAAGCATGTGAGGACAGACTTAAGGATCTTAATACGTATACTTTAGAGGAAAGGAGGGCTAGAGGTGATATGCACAGGAGAGTCTCTTTCAATTGAAGGCAAACTCTGCTACAAGGAGACACAGGATGAGGGTGAAAGGAGATAGACTCAGAAGTAATATGCAGAAATATTTCTTTAGAGAAAGAGTGATAGATGCATGGAATAGTCTTCCCAGTGGAGGTGGTTGAGATGAGGACAATATCTGAATTCAAAAAAGCATGGGACAAACACAGAGGATCTTTAAATGGAAAAAGGAGACTGCTATAGTGGTTGATTATGGAAGGCCATTAGATGGGCCATGAGGTCTTTTTCTGCAATCATGTTTTTATGTTTCTGTGAATACTGTGTGCAAATCTGGTCGCTGTATCTTAAAAAGGATATAGCGGAATTAGAAAAGGTACAGAGAAGAGCCACCAAAATGGTAAAGGGGATGGAAAGATACCCCTGTGAGAAAAGGCTTAAAAGGTTAGGGCTCTTCAACTTGGAAAAGAGAAGGCTCAGGGGAGATATGATAGAACTCTATAAATTTATGAATGACACAGTACAGGTTAATGTAGATCGGTTGTTTACAACATCAAAAAGTAGAAAGACTAGAGGGCACGCAATGAAGCTACAACGTAACCCATTTAAGACTAATAAGAGAAAATATTTTTTCACTCAACGCGTAATCAAACTCTGGAATTTGTTACCAGAGGATGTAGTAAAAGCTGTTAGTGTAGCTGGGTTTAAAAAAGGTTTGGACAAGTTCCTGGAGGAAAGGTCCATAAACCATTATTAAAGAGGACCCGGGAAATCCACTGCTTACCCCCGGATGAGCATGCGGAAGCTATGGACTTTGGGTACCTGCCAGGTACTTGTGACCTGGATTGGCCACTGCTGGAAACAGGATACTGGGCTTGATGAACCTTGGTCTGACCCAGTATGGCATTTCTTATGTTTTTATGAAAGGAAGAGGGGGGGAGGGGTTGCAGTGGAGAGAAAGCATAGTTACTCACCTGTAACAGGTGTTCTCTGGGGACAGCAGGAATCTGTCCTCACATATGGGTGATGTCGGCGCTGAAGTAGCCTACATGGCAATTTCTCTTCAGCTTTCAAAGAAAGCCTTTGGGAGATGTGCCACGCATACATGGTCCCCTTCCAGCCTAAGGATGCCATCTTGCCTCAGTATGATAACATAGCTCAAGATGGCAAAAAGAAAAGCAACTCACAGGGAGGAGGGAAGGTTGTGAGGATTGATTCCTGCTATCCCTGGAGAACACCTGTTACAGGTGAGTAACTACAGGAACAAGTAGGAAGTCAGTTCTCATATATGGGACTCCCAAGCTACAGGCTACCGAAAAAGCCTGTAAAAAGCTATGGGTGACCAGGAAAAGGTGACCCGTGAAACCAGCAACTGAGTTAAGGACATCAGACCCACGCATGGCCCCAAGTGTCAAATGAGGAAACAAGTGATGGGGTACTGCCTGGCCGAAGGCTCTATCCCATTGGACCTCCCTCTCCAGGCAGTAATGAGCTATCAACGTATGAACAGAGGACCAGGTGACGGCCTGACAGATCTCCACCAAGGGGACAGAGCGCAGGTTTGCCACAGACGTTGCCATGGCCCAAACGCTGTGTGCTGTGAACGGACGCTCCAGCGAGAGACCAGCCTGCTTGTAAGCGAAGGCAATGCAGTATGCCACCCAAGTGGACAGGATAGGATTAGAGACCACTGTCCCCAGTCGATATGGGTCATAGGAGATGAAGAGCTGTGAGGAGTGTGGTGGGCCCGCTTCAGGTAGAAGGACAGGGCCTGCTTACAGTCTAGGGTATGGAGAGCCACCTCTGCCCTGCTGGCATGGGGGCGTGGAAAGAATGTAGGAAGCATCACCTCATGATTGAGGTAGAATGGGACACTACATTTGGGAAAAACTTTGGGTGCATGCGGAGCACGACTCTGTTATTGTAGAATCTCATATAAGGTGGGTGAGCCACCAGGTCTTGGAGTTCGCCGACCCTGCGAGCTGAGGTGAGCGCTACAAGGAAGACCACCTTCCAGGATAGATATTTAAGGTAGCATGAGTCAAGAGGCTCAAACGGTGGAGCAGTGAATTTTGAGAGAACTACATTGAAGTGCAACTCCGCCGCCGAGGGTTGAATGGGAGGTTTAGAGAGAAGTAGGCCCTGCAAAAATCTAATCACAAGGGGCTGAGCGGAGAGGAGCTTGCCATCAACAAGATGATGGTGCTCCAAAAGTGCACAGAGGCATACTCTGACAAAGTTGGACTTCAGCCCTGCCTGGGAGATGAAGTAAGTACTGGAGGACCAGCTGGACTGAGCAAGAGAAGTGGTTAATCCGCCTTTCCGTACATCAAACCAAGAACCTTTGCCCTTGAAGGCGTAGGCCCAGAGGGTGAAAGGCTTATATAAGAAGCCAACTGAACTGCTTCCACCTTGCTGGAGAGACTGAGGTGGGCCAAGGCTACCCTTTCAATAGCCAAGCTGTCAGAGACAGGGACACCAAGTTGGGGTGTAGGAGAGAGCTGTCCTCCTGCAAATGCAGGTCTGGGTTGCTCTTCAGAGGGACCGGGGCCACCTTGGACAGGCTGAGGAGCAGCGGGAACCATGGCTGCCGGGCCCACCGAGGGGTCACCAGTATCACTGTGGCTCTGTCGAGCTGGACCCTGAACAGGGTCTTGGTGATCAGTGGTGTGGGTGGGAAGGCATAGAAGAGGCCCTCCATCCAAGGGATGAGGAACGCATCTGCCGCCAACCACCAGGGAGGTGGCTGCCTGGAGCAGAAGCGGGCTAACTGGGCACTGGCTGGGCTGGCGAAGAGATCCACCTGTGGAAGCTCTCATAGATGGAATAGTTGACTGATCACCTTGGGGTCCCAGCCACCACTTATGTGCTTGGAGGACTCTGCTGAGCCTCTCCACCAGGACGTTGTCTTGGCTCAGGAGGTCGACTGCCCGCAGGAGGTAGACTACCCACAGGAGCATCGGCTCACCGCCTTTTGGCACAAGAGGAACGACCCCATCCTTCCCTGCTTATTGATGTAAAACATCGCCATCTGATTGTTGGTCTGGATCAGGACCTCTTGATGTTGAAAATGGTGATGAAAAGTCTGGAGGGTGAGTGCTATCGCTCAGAACTCCAGGAGGTTGATCTGCTGGAGGCTCTTCTCCTGCAACCAGCTGCCCTGCATGCGGAGGTTGTCACAATGGGCTCCCAGCCCAGTTTGGAGGTATCCGTGGTGAGGATCCTTTGAGGGGCAGGGGCCTGGAATGGCATTCCAGCCTGCAGGTGCTGGAGCTGCTGCCACCAATCGAGGAAGTAAGCCAGAGAGCGAGTTATGACCACTCTGTCCCATAGGCGCCCCGTTGCCTGTGACCACTGGGAGCTGACAGCCCACTGGGACGACAGCATGTGCAGGCAGGCGTCCGGGGTGACCTGCACAGTGGATGCCATATGGCTCAGAAGGCAAAGCATGAGGTGGGCAGAGGCTGAGGGCTGACCCTAGATATGCCCTGCGAGCACTTGGAGATGCTGGGCCCTGTCCAGAGGAAGGAAGGCCTTGGCCTGGATGGTGTCCAGCATGGCTCCTATGAAGTCCAGGAATTGTGTTCACTGGAGATGGGACTTTGGGTAGTTTATGACGAACCCCAGATGTTCCAGAATGAGGATGGTGTGGGCCGTCACCTGGTGGGCTTATGCAGCAGTGCCGTCCTTTATGAGCCAGCCGTTCAGGTACGGGAAGACAAACAAACCCTGGAGACGCAGGAAGGCGGTGACCACTGTCAAGTACTTGGTGAAGACCCTCAGGCGAATGCAGGATTGACAGTGCAGCCTCCCACTATGAAGTGGAGGTACTGCCTTCTGCAGGGGGTGGATAAGGATGTGCATGCCTTCTGCAGGGGGTGGATAAGGATGTGCATGTAGGTATGGCAGCAATGGTCCAAGGGAGAGCATCTTGAATTTCTCCCTCACCAGGAACCTGTTGCGGTATCAAGGTCTAGGATAGGCCGAAACCCTCTGGTCCTTTTGGGCTCTAGGAAGTAGCGGGAGTAGAATCCCTTCCCTCTGAGTTTGAGAGGGACAGGTTCCACCGCCCTGTCTGCCATGAGGTTGGCGAGCTCCTGCTGAAGTAAGTCCTGGTGAAGGGGATGCATCAGGAGCTCTGCTGGAAAAAATGGTGGGGGCGTCTTTTTGAGGTGGAGGTGACACCCCTCCCTCACCACCTACAAGGCCCACCCGTCTGTGGTGATGGCGGGCTAGCGGTCAGCAAAGAACACCAGACATCCTCCTGTGTGCTGTGAGGCAGGCCCTCCCGGGGTAAGAGAGGCTATGCCCCAGTTGTCAGAAACCCCCTCCAGGTTGTGCCTGAGGTGTGGGCTGGGCATGGGGGCCTTAGGCTTACATGGGCCATGCCCTTGTCCCTTGGCCTGCTGGCGCTGTTGGGGAGCTGGGAAGGCCATGTGCTGGGGGTAGTTTCCATAAGCCTTCCTCTTTTTTGGGTAGAAGGGCTTTTTACCTGAAGCCTTCCTTCGGGAAGGATCAGTGATCTTCTTGGAGAGCCTGGTCATTAATCAGACTCCAGCTCAGTGGCCTTTTCTATCATGGGTTTGCTGAAGAGGTTCTCTCCCCAGCAAGGGACATCGATCTACTTGTCCTGTACCCATTGCTCCAGGTCGGAAGACTGTAGCCAGGCATGGCAGCGGGCACTAATGGCCACCGCTGCTACTCTAGCCACCAACTCAAAGTCATCACAGGCTGCCTGTGTCATAAACTTGGATCACTCCCTGACCGTGAAGACCAGGGCCTGGAACCGCTGATGAGGTTCCTCAGAGACCAGCCACGAAATCGGCAAGCTCCGTTGCAGTGTCCTGCTGTTACATACTCAAGTATAGCTGGTAAGCCTGGATCCGGATGATGAGCATCGAGTCCTGGAAGCATTTCCTGTCTAGGGCATCCATGGAGTGGGCCTCCCCACCCGGAGCACTGAGGAGTGCATTTTCTGGCTCTTTAAGCCTCCACTTGGCCGACTCCACCACCATGGAGTTATGGGGCAGTTGAGCTTTTTGGAAGTCAGTGCTACGGCGGACCCGATACATCGAGGCCAGCCACCTGCTCACAATGGGAACTGAGGCCGGGGTCTCCCACATATGGAAGAGCAGCCTCTCCAGGAAAGGAGTGGACAGGCGATGTGAGGGCCTCTTTGGGAGGAGCCTCTTACTGGAGGATTTCGAAGTTCTCCACCTGAGGACTTCTCAGTTTCGTGGTGAAGGGAAGGGCCTTCGCCTTGTCCCTCACGAAGTCCAGATCCTCAGGTGGGGACCAGTGCCGGATCTCTGAAAGGGAAGGGGCTGAGGACACATCCCTGTGGAGCAGGGTGTCCGGGGACTCATTGTCCTCGGTCTTCCAGTCAGAACTGAAGTCCGAGGAGACCTCGAAGGTTCCCTAGATTGAAGCCCCAGCCCTGAAGGCCCAGGGGTCCTGGTGCTCCTGTGCCCTAAATTGTGTGCGCTGTGCAGAGAAGTCATCGGCTCCAACTGGGACTGGGCCCAGGGACGTTCTCAAGGTCAGTGGTGCTCAAGGACTAGTTCCACCTCCGGGGAGGCCCGCGCTGTGAAGGAGCCAATGGTCGGGATGGATGACCTGGAGGAACTGGGCATTACAGCCTGCTGCTGGGCCAAGAAGGCACAGACTGCGTTCTAAGTCCACCATCCTGGCCTCTAAGTCCACCATCCTGGCCTCGATGCCCGATGATTCTGCAGCCACCGGCGTGGGTACAGAGGACTTTGGCCCCATTGAGGGGGTGTCCTCAACTAGGATGGCCTCAGAGAACAGAGACCAATCCCTGAATGCCGATAGCGCTTTCCTCTCTGGTGCAGCTTCGATGGCCACTCCTAGCTATTGCCCTCAGCCTCGTGTCGAGGGCTCCGAGGCCAGGTGCCATGGGAGTTCCCAACAGTCCCGGACTCATCACTTCAGGAGGCCACTGATGACGTCAAGCTCTCCGAGGGGCATCTCTCCTCGAGGAAGCCCTGGCTAGGCGCTCCATGTCCTCGAGGCTCCGAGGCAACGTGGTCGCCGTGCGAGGAGGGAACCTCCACGGCAACCCTTGAGGGTACTGGCTCTGCAGACGACTCCAGGCCTAAGTCAGTCTGAAAAATCGATATGTGCTGCTTCTTGCAGCCTTAGAGGGCTTTGGGGATCATCTGCAGACAGAGACCACACACCAAGGCATCATGATCTGGCCCGAGGCACCGAAGGCAACAATCATATGGATCCGTGTGTGACATCATATGAGCACAGCTGTTGTATGGCTTGCAGCCACTGACCAAGACATGGCAATGAAGACAGTCCCGTGAGGTCAAACTCTCTAGGCCTGGCCAGAAAGGGCCCGTAAACCCATGCACCGGGGAAAAGAACCCCACAGGGGGAAAGAGAAAAAAGAAACCCAAAAAACCCCACAATGCTGGAAGCAAGCGGAATCGGGAGATGGGAGGGTACTGGAACGCAACCGAAGAAAAATAAGACAAAAGAGCAAAAAATCAACTTTTTCCAGGTGAGACAGACACATGTCTGATGGACTCCATGGAAAAAAGGAGACTGAGGCAAGATAGCAACCTTAGGCGGGAAGGGGACCACACATTTGTAGTACATCTCCCAAAGGTTTTCTTTGAAAGCTGAGAAGAGGTTACCACATGGGCTCCGTTGGCGCTGATGTCGCCCCTATGTGAGGACTGATTTCCTGCTTTTTTCTGGAGAAACTAGAATTAGGAAAAATTAGGACGAGGTGGGGGGGGGGGGCGGGCGATGAGTATGTAGAAGGAATGGAGTGGCGGAAAAAAATAAACAGTCTCTGAGAAATGGCTGAAGTGATCTTCTGATGGTAGTTCACAAATGAATTATGGGATAAGTTGCTATAATTTATTTGTGCTATTGATAAAACCAAAAAGCCTCAGTTACCATAAATATCGGCATTCAAAGGGTCTGGCAAAACTAAGAATATTAATTAACTCAAACAATATATGTTGGACTGTTTATTTCATTTTTAATCAACGTGAATGTAAATATACAGTAAGAGCAGACTTTAAAAACTCTCATGTTTAGCAAAATACTCCCTTTGTTCACAGGACCATTCATACTTCCACTCCCCAGTATCTCGCAGACCTTCTTCATCATCATATCCCATCTCGTCTGCTACGCTCACTCCACAACCATCGGCTGGCCCTTCCCTCTGTTTCATTGGCTCATCTTGACTGCACAGATGCTCTGCTTTCTTTTTCCTGGGTCTCTCACTTTGGCACTCCCTTCCACTCACCCTTCGCGCTCTGAGTCTTCCTTTCCCAAGATCAAAGCCACTTTAAAACTCACCAATAACAACTAGCCTTTAACCTACCTGCCCCTCCACCAAGATTAAGCTTTGCTCTGTCTCCTCCTCTTACACTGCCTACCTTCCTTGTCCCTCTCTTTGGTATCATTCCTCTCTTCTTTCCTTTTCTCTCTCCTGTCCTGTAAGAAAATGGTGTTTTCTTTCCTTTTTCTCCCTCAGCAGAGCATAGTTACTCACCTGTAACAGGTGATCTCCGAGAACAGCAGGAATTTAGTCTTCATATATGGGTATCATCAGTACCAACGGAGCCTGCACGGGAACGCACCCCAGCGTCCAATAGGAAAGCTTTTGGGAGCATCCCACAGTGCCTGCGTGCTGCCTTCCTGCCTTTCCCAACTGCTCCTCTCCAGTTGAGTTTATAGCTGAGACAAAAGAGAGAGGGGAAAAGAGAGAGAGAGAGAGATAGAGAGATACAACTCCTAGGGGAGGTGGGTGGGTTGTGAAGATTAAATTCCTACTGTTCCCAGAGATCACCTGTTACAGGTGAGTAACTATGCTATCTCCAGGAACAAGCAGGAATGTAGTCTTCACATATGGGGACTCCCTAGCTGCAGATGCCAGGGAGATGGCCCCAGAAAGTTGCGTGCCCTTGTGAAAGGGCTCCACATGGATCTCTGGCATCCTACCAGGGAAGTTGATTAAGTGTGGAACAGGTGTTAAAGAACAACCTGACCAAACAAGGCATCCCGGCAGGAGTCCTTGTCTAAGCAGTAATGGGCTGTGAAGGTATGAATCGAAGCCCAAGTAGCTGCTCGACAGATGTCGTCGATAGACACAGAGTGAAGATGAGCCATAGAGGCTGCCATGGCTCTCACATTGTGAGCTGTGGCATGGCCTTCAAGAGGAAGATTCTTGCTCTCATAGGCAAAAGATATACACTGTGCAATCCAGCTGGACAGTGTCCTTTTGGAGACTGGAAGTCCCAAATAACTAGGATCAAAAGCAACAAAGAGTTGAGAGGACTTTCTATGTTGCTGTATCCTTTGCAAGTAAAAGGCCAAAGCTCTTTTACAGTCCAAAGTATGAAGATTCTTATCTGCACTTGAGGCGTGAGGCCTTGGAAAGAATACAGGAAGGTAAACCGCTTGGTTTAAATGAAAGGGCGACACCACCTTTGGCATAAAGTGTGGATGAGTCCTAAGGACTACCTTATGATGGAACCTTGTATAAGGAGGATCAGCCACCAACGCTTGCAGTTCACTGATGCGATGTGATGATGTGATTGCAATAAGAAAGATAACCTTCCAGGAAAGGAATTTCAAAGACGTAGTGGCTAATTGCTCAAAGGGCGGTTTCATGAGCTGCCCAAGTACCACTGGTGGTGGCTTAATGGGAGGCTTAGTTAAAAGAAGCCCTCTCATAAATCTCGCTATGAGAGGATGGGAGGAAATAGGTTTTCCATTTAGAGGCTTAAAAGAAGCTGCAATAGCACTCAAAAAGACTCTCAATGAATTGGTCTTAAGCCCTGCATTTGATAAATGAAAGAGATACTCCAGTAATGATTCCAGAGGTATCCCAATAGGGTTAAGACCCTTCTGTGAGCACCATAAGGTAAACCTTTTCCATTTAAATGCATAAGAGCGTCTTGTGGAAGGCTTCCTGGAAGCATGAAGGATATACTTTACCTGCTGGGAAAGGTTAAGACCATGAAGTTCTAGGCTTTCAGCAACCAGGCCCTGAGATGCAGAGACTGGGGATTGGGATGCCACAGCATCCTGTCCTCTTGAGAAAGAAGATCTGGAGCAGATCCTAACTCCAGAGGCGGAGCTTGAGAGAGATGTAGGAACAGAGGGTACCACGGTTGCAGAGGCCAACGTGGAGCTATGAGGATCATATGACCCCTGTCTCTCTGAAGCTTGAACAGGGTTTTGGGAATTAGGGGAATGGGTGGAAAGGCATACAGGAATTCCTGACCCCAATGAAGGAGGAAAGCATCCCTGGCCTGACAACCCCAAGCCGGAATTCTGGAACAGAACCGGGGAAGTTTGGCATTCAGCGGACTTGCAAAGAGGTCTATGTCCGGGGTTCCCCAAATTTGAAAACCTTTGGCCACCTGGTCTGCATGGAGAGAGCACTCGTGTGGAAGCAGAACTCGACTGAGTCTGTCTGCCCAAGAGTTTTGCATGCCTGGAAGATACCCCGCCAGGAGATGATTCTGATGCTCTCTGGTGAGGGCCCAAAGTCGCAAAACGTTGTTGCACAGCGACAGAGAGCCTGTTCCGCCCTGCTTGTTCACATAGAACATGGCTACCTGATTGTCCGTTTGAACTAGGACTGTCTTGTAGCTGAGCTGGGTGTGAAATACTCGAAGAGCAAGGAAGATTGCTCTGAGCTCCAGGAGATTGATATGGAGATAGGCCTCCTGTGGAGTCCAGGTACCCTGGGTAGAGAGACCATGCAGGTGGGCTCCCCAACCAACCTGTGAAGCATCTGTTGTTAGAGTGGCTTGGGGTGGGGGTTGCTGAAAAGAAGACCCCACCAGAAGTTTTTTTGGGTGACTGCCACCATTGGAGGGACAAAATAAGGAAATCTGAATTTGCTATTTTGTCTGACAGGCAACCTGAGGCCTGAGTCCACTGAGTGGATAAGGTCCACTGGGCTGCCCTCATATGGCAGCGAGCATAAGGAACCACATGCACGGTGGATGCCATGTGGCCTAGCAACTGTAGCATTTCCCGAGCAGTGAGGTAAGGTTTTAGCACTGTTTGGGAAGCTAGCTGCACAATGCGAAGGCAGCGGGGCTGTGGAAAGAAGGCCCTTGTCTGTCTGGTATCCAGAAGAGCTCCTATAAACTCTAGGGATTGAGTGGGAGCAAGGTTGGACTTTGGGAAGTTTATGACAAGTCCCAAATACTGAAGGATGCGCATTGTGCAAGACAGAGCCATCCTGGCCTCTGGCGCTGAAGGGGATCGAATGAGCCAGTCATCTAAGTAAGGGAAGAGGAATATTCCCAGGGTGCGGAGAAATGCTGCTACCACAGCCATGCATTTTGTGAACACCCTTGGTGCAGAAGCCAGGCCAAAAAGAAGAACCCTGTATTGGTAGTGCTTCCCTTGAAACAGGAATCGAAGGAACTTTCGGTGAGTTGGATGGATGAGGACATGAGTGTACGCATCCTTGAGATCCAGAGAACAAAGCCAATCCTGACTCTGAAGGTATGGCAGCAGAGTTCCTAGAGAAATCATTTTGAACTTCTCTCTGAAAAGTAATTTGTTCAATTCTCTGAAGTCTAGAATGGGTCTGTGTCCTCCTGTTTTCTTTGGAATAAGGAAATAGGGGGAGTAAAACCCTGTACTCCATTGGGGAATGGATAACTCTTCTATTGCCCCCTGAGCAAGGAGCATAGTGACTTCTTGACCTAACCGGTCGTTGAGAGAGCTCTGAGAATTGAATTGTCTTACTATTGTAGGAGGGGGCATGCTGAGGAAATGAAGCTTGTACCCCTCTCTTACAATAGACAGAGTCCAATTTTCTGCTGTTATCTGGCCCCATCTGGGGGCAAAATGACATAACCTTCCTGGGATGGTGGAGGGTTCTGGGTCGTTCAGGGCCAGGAAGGCAAACTTCTCTAGACAGGAGTCAAAGCCCCTGTGGAGGCTGAGTCTGCTGAGCCCCGTTGAGGTTTAGCTGCTTTTGGTTTCCTTTGTTGCCTAGGTAGTTGCTGCTGTCCCTTTTGGGCAGACTGACCGAAACAATGTCCCTGCTGGGTTTAGGAGGGATAAAACGTTTTCTTCTTGCTGAAGAATGGTTTCTTAGAGGATCTTTTCCTCGCAGGATCAGCTGTAGATTTAGACAATCTATCCAAAGTGATATTGTCAGCATCTATCTCATTAGCTTTTTCCTGCCAGTTCTTGCCAAAGAGATTCTCTCCTGTGCAAGGTATATTCCCCAGTTTGTCCTATACCCAGATTTCGAAGTCAGATGCCTGGAGCCAGGCAATTCTACGTGCACCTATGGCAATATCAGAGGTTCTGCTTATGCATTCAAAGCAGTCAAAGGCTGTACAATTCACAAAACTTGGAAACATCCTGAGCATGTTTAACAAGAGCAAGATAATCTTGCCTTTTATCATCAGGAAGGAGAGGGCTCATAAGCTCTAAATCTCCCGTGACCTCCTTAAGGAACGTTCCCATATACAAGATATAGGAACTGATCCTAGCAGAAAGCATGGAAGCCTGGAAGGATCGATGTCCAAAGGCGTCAAGAGTCCTACACTCACTTCCTGGAGGATTAGATGCATGTCTTTTTGCACTTTTTATCCGTCTCATGGCTGATTCCACCACCATGGAATGGTGTGGTAACTGTGTCTTCTGAAACCCAGGACAAGGAGGAACTCGATACATGGTTCGAGTCTTCGAGAGTGAGGAGATGTGGTCAGAGGTGTTTCCCACATCCTTAACATAAGATCATGCAAGATCTCATGAATAGGTAAGGTAGCTGTCTCCTTGGGAGCTGTAGGGTATTATAGGATTTCTAATTCCTTTGCCCTAGGCTCTTTTTCAGGAGCCACTGTGATGGAAAGACCTCGGGCCACATCTCGGATAAAATCCTGAAGGACATATCCTACGCTGAGGAAAAGAGGAATCCTCAGGAAGAAGTACTCTGGTATCGGCAGAGCTTTCAGAGTCTTCAGACTCATCCGAGGATTCGTATCTCCGATCCGGGTGATCGTGCAAGGCACGGTAGCGGTACCGATCGAAGTCGGCATCGGAGTGCTCCGGTACCGACTTGTCAATGCCGGATAGAGACGCATGACTCGGTCCCAGTAAAATACCTGCCGATGTCGGTTGAATTGTCTGAAGCGGTTTCAGGGGCATCGAGGCCGTGAGAAGAGCCGCAAGACTACGTTCAATAGCCAAGAATCTCTGGTCTATTGACGCTGCCGATGCTTGGGTATCGGTGCCGGATAAAGCAGTAGGAACCCCAGAGCATGGCACCAGTAGTTCTGCCGAGGCTGAAGCCTCAAGAACATCCTGGAGCCCCGTTAGTGCTTTGGAAGCTGAACCTCCCACCGGGGCAATTTTGCCGGTGAAAGTCCCTCAAGGGCAACGCCAGAGGCATCTCGATGTTTAGAAGGAGATCTACCCTTTGAGGACCGGCTGGATTTATGTTTAGTTACCTGAGATCCATGGGAAGAAGAAGCCGCCCTGAAAGACGCTGATGCCACGGAGGCTGCATCGGAAGGAAAAAGGGTGCTAAGTTTAGCAGCTCGGTTTTGCCGGTCCCTTTTTGACATCATCCACAGGCAACACACTCTGAAATAGAGTGGTCAGGACGTAAACATTTGAGGCACCACTCATGGGTGTTGGTGACGGAGATGGTACCGCCACACTTATAACACTTTTTAAAACCCGAAGCAGGTTTTTCTATTCTGAGGGAAAAAGTTGGGCCTAGTGCACAAAATGGCACGTGGCACCCGAGAAGAAAATTACTGGAAAAGACTCCAGAAAGGAAGATTATTATTATTTTTTTTTATAAAAAGAAAAGAAGAACCGGCAGTACCGGCGTAGCATCGAGGGAAGGCAGACGTGACCACAAAAAACAAGAATAAGAAGGGAATTTTTTTGCGGTGACAGGATGTGCGATCTGTCGGCTCCGCGGAAAATGAATTACTGGAGAGGGACAGTTGGGAAAGGCGGGAAGGCAGCACGCAGGCGCTGTGGGATGCTCCCAAAAGCTTTCCTATTGGACGCTGGGGAGCGTTCCCGCGCAGGCTCCATCAGTACCAACAGTACCCATATGTGAAGACTACATTCCTGCTTGTTCCTGGAGATTCATTTAATTGTACACCGCTTCGATGCTTCATTCTAAGCGGTCTATCAAAAGCTTGAATAAAGAAAAATCATAATACTTAGCTTAATAGCCAAAGAACAGTTAGTTGGCAAAACTTTTCCCCATCCGGACACAGCACTGCATTTCAAGCTCAATCCAAACATCAATGAGCTCTGCCTCAGGGGCTTTGTAGGGCTTCACACTCACACCATAATTCAGAATGGTAGCCCGACATGATGGTCAGCTGTTTTTTTATATACTAACAAAGGCAGGTGACGTCAATAACAGTTGAAAGGGCAAGCTGTTCTTTTATATACCAACAATGGCGTGTAACGTCAACAACAGCTGAAAGGGCGCACCATCAATTGCTGTGTTGTTGTTAAGTGCCGTCGAGTCGGAGTCGACCCATGGCGACCCTCTGGATAGCTATCCTAAATTGTGTTCAGTCTTGAGTCAGGCGGCTCATTGTTGACAGACTGGAACCCGTAGCTGCTGTTATTGTATCGATCCATCTCATTGCTGGCCTTCCTCTTTTGCGCTGACCTTCTATCTTGCCAAGCATGATGTCTTTCTCTAATGATCTCTCTCTTCGCATGATGTATCCAAAGTATGAAAGTCGAAGTCTTGTCATCTGAGCTTCTAAAGAAAGCTTAGGTTTGATCTCCTCTAGTACCGACTGGTTTGTTCTTCGGGCAGTCCATGGTATACACAGTATTCCCCACCAGCACCATAATTCAAAGGCATCAATTTTCTTCCTGTCTATCTTTTTCACTGTCCAGCTTTCACATCCATATGATGTTATTGAAAACACCATGGTTTGAACAAGTCGAATCTTTATATGGAGAGACACATCTCTGCTCTTGAGAATCTTATCTAGGTCTTTCATAGCCATTCTGCCAAGAGCAATGCGTCGTCTGATTTCTTGACTGCTTGTTGCTTCTTTATTGACAGTTGATCCAAGTAGGTTAAAGTTGTTCACGATTTCAATTTCTTCTCCTTCAACGATGAACCTGTTGATTATGCCAGTTGTCATGATCTTTGTCTTCTTTACATTAAGGTGCAGGCCCATTTTGAGACTATGTTCTTTGATTGTGAGAAGCAAATGTTTCAGATCATCTTCACTTTCTGCCAGTAATGTGGTATCATCAGCATAGCGAAGGTTGTTGATGAGTCTTCCACCAATCTTCACACCTCTGTTGTCTTCATACAATCCTGCTTCTCTGATGATTTGTTCTGCATATAAATTAAACAGGTAGGGGGAAAGTATGTAGCCTTGTCTGTCAATTGCTGTAGAAACAGCAAAAACCACAACCAACCTGTGGATGCTGAATCAAGCAATCACAGAAGACTCCACCAACTGAGCTTGAGATTCAAGCCAGTGGATGTTACTATCTATAATCTAAGTATCCGAGATTGTTCAAGTAGTTGCAAACGGGCTTCTCGGTCACTCATACGAGGATTGGGTGGTGCAAAATTAATGGCTCTCAGTTATTGCTTAACACCCTATTGATCTACTGAAGAGACTTCCAAAGTCTTTTTTGTTACACTTGCTTCGATTGGATCTCACCAAGAATTATTTTCTTTATGACACTAATTTCTTTTTACAGACATTTGGGATTGCGAAGGACGCTACTGTCGTCCCTTCTGTTGTGACCATTTATATGGCCTGTATGGAGGAATCTTTCATCTATCCTTCAAGTTGGTTTTCTCATATTTCAATTTGGTTCTGCTTTTTTAGAGGATTTTTTTCTTATGGGATGACCCAAATCAAGACCTCTTGTTTTTTTTTTGAGTGGTTCAACACATGCAAATCAAACATCCAATTTACAACAAAATATGATAAGATTAAATTTTTAGATATTACTTTTTAAAAAATAATTCTACCCTGAATACAATTTTATGTTGAAAACCTATGCAACGAAACAATCTGCTTAGATTCCACAGTTACCCATCTGGGCCCCCTAAGTAGAGGTCTCCCGTTTGGCCAGTTTCTCCATTTAAGATGACTGTGTTCGTCAATAGAGGATTTTCAGATACATGGCAAGGATTTGAGTCAGAGACTGCTAGAACGTGGTTACCCTATGAAGGTGATATCTAGATCCTATAAAAAGGTACGTTATTCTCATCGTGAATGGGTTTTTGTCAATGCTATTCCTTCTAGTGGACCTGATAAAGAGGTTAAAGTTTGTTTAGTAGGAATGCTCCCATATATGATTAATGTAATTCAAGTAACCTCACTACTTCACAAACATTGGCATGTTTTGTCTTTGCACAGTTGCTTCCAGACACCAGAGACTGTAACATTCGGGATATACTTGTACATGCTGCTGGCATTAATGATCACAGGATTACTGATCATCCTGACCCCCGACATTACCTGTGTTCTAATTGTAAATTTTGTGACCTTACCATTATGGGCTCCCAAGGTACAATCCAACCACTGGCAAATGCCACCAAGGCAGGTGGCACATTACATGCTCTTCGGAATTTGTTGTCTACATGCTGATATGCTCTTGTGATTTAAAATACATCGGTCAAACCAGTTACCTCTTGAAAACTCTGTGGATGAGCATTCATCCAGGATTACCACTCAGACTATCTCTGCCCCGATTGTGTCTCATTGCCTTCAATTTAATCACATGTTTCGAGACTTGTGATTGCAGGCCATTGATTCTGCACCACCCGATCCTCGTATGGGTGACCGAGAAGCCAGTTTACAACTACTTGAACAATCTTGGACATTTAGATTATGGACTTGAATCTCGAGCTGGATTGGTGGAGTCTTCTGTGATTGACTGATTCGGCATCCACAGGTTGATTGTGGTTTTTGCTGTTTCTAGTGCAATTAATGGTGCGCCCTTTCATCTGTTATTGACATCACATGCCATTGTTGGTATATAAAAGAACAGCTAACTATCATGTCGGACTACCATTCTGAATTATGATGCGAGCGTGAAGACCTACAAAGCGCTTGAGGCAGAGCTCATTGATGTTTGGATTGAGCTTGAAATGCAGTGCTATATCCGTATGGGGAAAATTTTCACCAGTTCACTATGGTTCTTTGACTATTAAGCTAAGTATTATGATTTTTGCTAAACACGAGAAAGGTTTTAAAGACTGCACTTATATTCACATTCATATTGATTAAAAACGAGGTGTCTACTCTCTTAACAAACAGTCCATCATATACAGTTCGAGTCAATTAATTATTCTTCTTATTTTTGCCCGACTCTTTGTATGGTGATCATTTATTTGTGGGCAACAAAGCTTGTGTTGGAGATAATGAAATGGATATTGTTGTGACCAGAGCAAATGTATATTTAGTTACTTGCTATATTGACTTTTGAAACAATGGAGTAGCAGCCTAGTGGTTAGGGCAGCAGCCTAGAACGAGAAAGACCAGGTTTCAAATCTCACTGGCACTCCTTGTGGCCTTGGGCAAGTCATTTAACCCTCCATTGCTTCAGGTACAAACTTAGATTGTAAGCCCTCTGGGGATAGGGAAATAACTACTGTCCCAGAATGTAACTCACCTTGAACCTCTACTGGGAAAGCAGTGAGCTAAATACTTAAATAAATTGGCAGAGATACTAGAATTCTTGTTAGTTTCTCCTGTGTTTTGACCGAGGAGCATGCTGGGGTTTCTGGCCCTCTGCTGTATGTGATAAGTATAAGGTCCCAACTGAGTACAATGAGAATGAGGTGGTGGAGAATACCGATGCCTTTGAAAGTAGTGAGAGTAGTAAATGGGGACTTACTGGGTCCCCACTTGAATGAGATAGAGATGTGCAAACAATGGAGGCAGTGCATGCAAGAGGCAGTCCCTGCTCATCCTCTCTCCTCTCTCCCTAAACCCTCCTTGTGAACTTTGCTTTTCTACTGGCTTGCTTCTCTTTGCCCTTTTCTTCCCCTGCCAGCTCCAGACTTCGGTCCTTTCATCTTGCTGCTCCTTATGCCTGGAACAGGCTCCCTGATTCTATGCATCAGGCTTCATCTCTGCCCCTTTTTCAAGTCCATGCTGAAGGCTCAACTCTTGGAAGCTGCTTTTGGATCCTGACCCTTATTCATTATGTCTCCTCACTCTTTGCTTTTCCTCTTATTCTTCTCTTTTGTTTTGTCTGTCTTAATTAGATGTTAAGCTCTAATGAGAAGGGACCGTCTTTATATATGTCTGTACAGCGCTGCATATGCTTTGTAGCGCTTTTAGAAATGTTTAATAATAGTAGTAGTACACTCTAGTCGAGACAGACAACACAATTGGGGACTAGGATATACCTAGGGGAATGGTAAGGAAACACAAAGGTGGTGAACAGGAAACTAAGGGGATCAGGATCCAAAAGCAGCTTGGAGCTGAGTTTTTAGCCTGGATTTGAATAAAGCCAGAAATGGAGCCTGATGTACTGACTTGGGTAGTTTGTTCTAGACATAAAAAGCAGCAGGGTGGAAAGAATGAAGTCTGGAGTTGGCAGTGAAAGTAAAGGACACAGACAGAAGGGATCTGCCAGACGTGCGAGTTCCCGAGGAGGAACTTCACTGGCTCCCTTTTTCCATGGATCAATTGCGGTTTACAAGGAACAATATGAGTAGTACAATAGGTACATGCTCGATTACATTAACAAATTATAAATAGATGTTAACTATTTGCAAGGTGATGACATAACATATCATCTTTGTGCGAATAGACAAAACAGTGGAACTATTTACAGTTTACAGTTGATTAATTTGACTGATGTTGTGTGTTGTGTTGGTGGAGTATTTAAATTACTATTGTGTAGTTGCAAAGTTATCCGATTGGTCCTGCATGCCAAAGTGTGTGTTGAACAAGTGTGTTTTAAGATGCTTTCTAAATATTATTAGATTATTTATTTGTCTGAGGTAATCGGGAAGGGCATTCCAGAAGGCAGGAGCAGAGTAGGAGAATGCCTTATTGGTTTTCTTTTTTGCTTTTCTGAAGTCTATTGGTAAGAAGAGCTTGCTTTTATTCATGGAGTGTTGAGTACGTTTGTTGTTTTCTCTAGTTATAAGGGTTGTTAGATGTGATGGGGCGATGCCATGGATTAATTTAAACGTTGTAACAAGAATTTTGTAAGTTATGCAGCTATGTATAGGTAGCCAATGGAGGGCATACAGCATGAGTGTGATGTGTTCCATTGGGTTTATGTTGCTAGTTATGCTGGCTGTCACATTTTGGGCTAATTGGAGGCGTCTTAGGTCTTGTTTGGTGACGTCTTGAAGTATGGTATTAGCAAAGTCGAAGTGTGGGGTGATCATCGCCTGCATTACAGATCTAAAATCATGCAGGTGTAGAAAAGGTAGGAGTTGCTTGAGGAGTTTGATTTTACAGAATATCTTTCTGGTTGTTTGCTTTATGTGGGCACTGAAGCTGAGGGAACGATCAAGTATGACGCCTAAATATTTTATTTCATTTTTAATTTGAATATTGATGTTATTAATCGTGATCGAGTTTGGCGGGGAGAAGTTTTGGTTTCTAGTTATAAACAGGTCATCGTTTTTTGAGAAATTAATATGGAGGTTGTCTCTCTCAAGCCACATCGTAATTTCTTTGGAGCAGTCAGCCAGAAGATCCTTTGGGGGGTTCAGGATATCCCACGGGAGGTAGATCATTATGTTGTCCGCGTAAATATGGAAGTTTACGCGGAACCTTTTAAAGATAGAGCAGATGGGTTGTAAATAAATATTAAAGAGTAGTGCGGAAAGGGCAGAGCTTTGTGGGAGGCCTTGTTCTTGTTTATATATGTCTGATATTTGTTGTTCAATTCTGACTTCCTGGGTTCTTTCTGACAAGTATGATCTAAATCATTTCAATACTGTGTCCGTTATTCCTATCTTTTGTAACCGTGTTAGCATTACTTGATGGATAACGTTATCAAAGGCTGCTGTGATATCAATGAAGATGAGAAGGAAGACATGTTTTATGTTGTCAGTTCCTTTGGTGAGGGAGTCAATTAAAACTGTAAGGAGTGTTTCAACTCCATGGTGAGGTCTAAATCCGTATTGTTGGTCATCTAGTGGTGCATAGGAGTCAATATGGTCTTGCAGTTGGATCTGTACTGTTTTTTCTGTGAGTTTAGCCAAAAGTGGTAGACTGGAGATTGGTCTATATGAGGTTGGGGAGCTTTTATCACTGGATATGCTTTTTTTTCACTTTAATATTTATTGCATTATACATAAACATCAAGAACATTTCTTGAAGTAGACAGTGATACAAAGGTATAAGCCACAGGAAATATCAAGAAACAAAGAATATAAACCTAAGACCACTGGTAGTCCATATAATGGAGAGAGAGTGAAAAACAGAGCAGGAGAAAACCTCTAGTAGCCCTAAAAGAAAATTCTTAAACAATTCAGCATAAGAGGAAATACAAGATAAACCCTGAGTACACAGGCTCTAACATGAGAGAATTTGGTAAGTTATCAGTCTAGACTTTATCCTTCAATTTAGCATTAATAAATGACGCAAGATCAGCCGGTTGAAAAAAACATATCTAACCGACTTATAAATCATTAAACATTTACAGGGAAATCTTATGAAAAATGAACCCCCAATCTGCTGAACCACAGATTTATGAAGAAAAAGCCGTCTCCTCTTCTGTGTTTCCTTGGATAAATCTGGAAACATTGAAATGGATAGGCCATAGGTAGTCTCCAACCTCTTTTTAAAAAACATTTTTAACAGCCATACTGGATATGCTTTTTAATATAGGATGGATTTGTGCATGTTTGAGAGGGGCCGGTTGGTATCCATTCCTAAGTGAAAGGTTTAACATTGGTAGGATAAATAAGGAGAGTTCAGGGGTGGATGGTTTTATCCAGTAAACTGGACATGGGTCAATGTGTGATGTAGTTGTGCTTATTTTGGATAGGGTGTTTTTCAACATGTCAGACACAGGGAAGAATGTTGACCATTGCATATTGGGTAGGGGGGAGATTGAGTTTTGTGTTATATTGGGGGGTGATGTTTGTTTTAGTTTACTTTCATAGTAGTTGGCAAGTGTTTGGGGTGAGATGGCAGGATTAGTAGCGCTTTTGTTGGCTGTATCATCAGTAAGAGATTGAACAATTTTGAAAAGCTCTCTTGGGCTGTTGAGAGCTTTTGTAGTTGACTTGGGTTGTAGTTTTTCTTGGTGTCATTAATTCGTTCTCTGCATATTTTCAGATTGTTTATGTAATTGTCTTGGAGTGTTTTAATTTTAGCCTGTCGCCATTTGCGTTCAGCTTTGCGTAGGTCTGTCCTTATTTTTTTTTTTTCTATTTCTGAATTATCCATCAACAAAATCAAGCAATACAGTTGTACAGAAAAAATGTACACATAGATACATGCAAAGGAAAATACACCACAAAACCACTCAGTGAAACATCTGTAGTCCCCAAATATGGGGGGGATAGTAAAGGAAAAATCACTAGGGAAGGAGGTCCCCCTAGATCATACACTTTAAGAAAATTTCTAAGGCAAAAAGATGATGGCAAAGGCAGAGGAGCATTTGAATAACAGATCACTAGAGTACCTTATAGCGGGGAGGACGTTACCATATGAGTACTAATATAAGTGGATAAATCTCCAGGCTGAAAAAATACATATTTGAGGGAATTATGCAACACAATACATTTACAGGGGAATCTTAGTAAGAAAGAAGCACCTAACTGAAGAACCCCAGGTTTTAACAAAAGGAAGGCTTTACGCCTTCTCTGAGTGTCCCTCGGGTCTGTCCTTATTTGTTTTATTTCGGAGTTGTACCATGGGGCATTTTGTCTTTCTTGCCTTTTGGTGGTTTGTTTGAGATTTTGGGTTGAAGTAGCTGCTTTAGTTATGGTAGTATTCCATATTGTGAGTGCTTTGTCAAGATCAGTTGTAATGTAGAAGGTCCTTCCGAGGCTGTGGAGCTGGGTGAAATGTTAGATTCTGTTTCCGTTTAGTGAAGTTTTCGGATGTTTTAACAACTGTACCAGGGGAAACGCACATAGTGCCCCATGAAGTTGTTACCGTGCCAGGGAAAATAGGTAGGCAATGGCCATACCGATTACCCGAGGCCAAATTTGAGTCCAGGTGGAAAGGACCATGTACAGTGGTGGGGAAGGCAGGTCCCGTTTCCCAAGTGGTGGAGAATGATAGGGGACACCGCCAAGTACACCACCTGAAGGTATTAAAACCTTGGCAGGAGAGGTCAGTGACAGCAAGGCTAGTCAGTTCAGAAAAATGTATGAGCAGCCAGTTAAGGATTACGTGCTGTCTGAATAAAGAGTCAGCAGCCCGTAATATCTTAAGGGGGGGATCTGTAATGTAGAAGGTCCTTCCGAGGCTGTGGAGCTGGGTGAAACAGTAGATTCTGTTTCAGTTTCTGACAGGCAAGCAAGGCACATGGTCCAGGGTCGCCATGGGTTACGTAAACAGTATGAGTCACGAGTGCAGCAAACACGCCCAAGCTGCAGAGTATCCCTGAGTCCCGGTCTTAAGGGGAAACACCTGGGTGGAGGCGGGGCAGAGTTAAGCCCTAGAAAACAGGGCTATAAGAATTGCTCACTAAGATTCAGGCAGCAGAGCAAGGGGAGGAACCCGGAGCAGAGCAACGAGCAGAGCAAGGGGGGGAACCCGGAGCAGAGCAAGGTGGGGAACCTGGAGAGCAAGGAGAGGAACCAGGAGAGCAGAGATGGCGGAATAAGAGGAGCTGGTGGAGCTGTAGGAGTTCCAAGAGCAGCAGAGAGAGAAACAGGAGATAAAGCACAAGAATTCAAAGCTACAAAGTCCCGGAGAGCCCAAGCCCAAAAGCTAGGTGGGAGCTACTCTCAATTAGAGCCCTATCGTGAAGGCAGCTGGAGAGAGAGACTGCCTGAGAGGTCAGTGTGGGAGTGCTCAGAAACTCTTGATAGAGGAGGCTGTTGGCCAGAGGACGTTTGCATGACTGAGGAAGCAGTGCTGAGAAAGTCTTCTAGGAAAAAGCCAGAAGGTAGGCTGTGTAAAGCATTGAAAGAGAAAACTAAACAGAAAAGTTTTCTCTGTGATTGCCAAGCTCTGTTAGACTCTCCATGTGCTAGTTCCCAAGTATACGGCAGTTATCAGCCCTGCTCTAGAGAGCATTCTGAAGAGAAACCTCTGGGAAATAGAGAGGGACTGTGTTTTAAAACTCCGTATGATTTTGTACAAACCTGCTCAGCTGAAAGTGATGAGGAAATGCAGACAGGGTCTGTTGTAGAAGACTCTGAGGAACAAATGGACTGTACGCTATCATTTGCAGATGATATCATATCCCTGTGCTGATATCTGTTGCCAAAGCTATTTGAACAGCAGCAAAGGAGCAAAGTGATTCTTTTGGGTTTAAAAGGAAATGTTTCTTTGAGTTGGTTGAAGCACTGCATTGTTTAAAGCTGAAGAGGAAGAAGCTGTTTTGTTTAGTCCCCGAGTTGTGTTTTCTTATGCCAGAAGCATGGCCCTTTTTGTTTTGTATTTTATTAGCAATTAATCCACCCGGAGGGGAAATAAAACCTTGTCATATATTGCCTGAACCACTCGACTACAGTTATTCCTTGCTTGGGGAGTGACAGGGGACTACAACACCCAGAAGGCCGTGCATACTCAGTGCACAGCCCTACTCCCTGAGTCAGGATTTTCCCAGGCTGACCTTTCTCTGCGTGCCTCTGGGCTCCGGAGGAGGTTACTGGTGACACAGTGGAGTCTAAAAGGAGTTGTGGGATGGTGAGATTCAAAAATTCCTCATTAAATGTTTTGAATCTGTTAGTGTAATGGGCGTGCAAAGGTCTGTTGATGGCAGGATTAACAAGTGGTATTTGGAATTTTATCAGATGATGATGATCTGACCAGGGGATTGGTTGTATTTCAAGGGTTTTGGGGTCATATACATTGTTGAGGTGTCTGGGTAGGAAGATAAGATCTAATGTATTTCCTTTATGGTATGTGTTATCATTTTTGATTTGTGTGTATTTCATCTCTTCCGTAGTTTTATGAATGCCTCCATATTTATTTAGACAGTTTTTGTATACCGCCTTATCCTTCAATCAAAGCGGTCACAACACAATTGGGGGATACATTTAACACGTGGGGATATGAGACACATACACTAATACTTACAGGGAACATGGGCAGTGGAGGGTTAAGTGGCTTGCCCAAGACCACAAGGAGCATCTGTGGGACTAGAAACCCCAGTCCTTCCGGCCCAAGGTTGCTGTCCTCTAGTGGGATTTGAACCCCCGACCTTCCGGCCTGAAGTACCTTGTCCCAACCACTAGGCTACTCCTCCCTGGGTGAGTCAGGAGTGGAGGGTAAGTTCGGGCCCCCAAGAAGCATTAGGTGTTTTGCATCAGTGGTCATGCCTAGGAGTTCTATAACAGTGTCCAGGTTATCAGGACTTGAGTCAGGTGGTCTGTATGTTAAACATATGTGGAGTTGTTTTATGTTTATAGTGAGAATGTCTACGTTTTTGATATTATAGGATGCTGATAGGGAAACTTTGAGTGATTCTTTTATAATTATGAGTACGCCACCTCCTCTTTTTACCGATCTGTGAGTGTGAAAGGTTTCATAGCCTGGGCTCTTCAACTGATTGATTTGTAACAGTATCTGTTTCAGTTAGCCAGGTTTCTGTAATACAAATGAGGTCTGGAGAACATTCATATATTAGGTCTTGGAAAATTGAGGTTTTCTTTCTCATGGATCTTGCGTTGACAAGATAGCATGTTAGGTATTGTTGGGTAATTGGTGTAATATTTTTTTCTGTTAACTGGGTTGGGTTTATTTTTATATTTATCAGTCTATTTGGGTTTGCTTTGTGGTGAATGCCTATGTTATGGTAGGTAAAGGTGTTGAGGTATCTGTTTGGGTTATATATAGATGGTATGTTGTAGGTATTTGACAGGTTTAGGCTGTGAATTAACATTGATGTAGATATTAGTATGTAGAAGAGCATTAGTGCTCTTGTTGCTATTTGGTGCTTGGTTGTCATCTTTGGATTGGATAGGATTTCTTCTGTACTGTAATATATGGAGGTGAGTGGAGATCCTTAAGGTGTTGAGGTGAGTAGATTGTGTTTTTTATGATAGAGTGTGAGTGGCGGATTTTAAGGGAAATTAATTAACTTTCTTTTAGGTGTGATATCTAAGGGGTGATAGGATGGTATAGGGTGAGTGCTTTCCTCTCTTCTCTCTCCCTAACACCCTCCTCAGAAATTCCGCTCTTCTGGCAGATCCCTTCCATCTGTGCCCTTCTCTTCCACTGCCAACTTCAGACTTCGAGCTTTCCACCTTGCTGCTCCTTATGCCTGCAACAAACTACCCGAGTTAGTACGTCAGGCTCCATCTGTGGCCCTGTTCAAATCCAGGCTAAAAATGCACTTCTTTGAGACTTCTTTTGGATCTTGATCCCCTAATCTCCTGTTCACCCCTATGTGTTTCCTTATCATTTCCCTAGTCCCCATTTGTTGTGTTGTCAGTCTAGACTGTAAGCTCTTTACATGTCTCTGTACAGCGCTGCATACGCCCTGTAGTGCTATAAAAATGATAAGCAGTAGTAGTAGGAGTGTAGGGAGAGATAAGAGAGGAAAGATAGTGAGAAGATACAGAATGAATGCACTTAAAGGCCAACAGAAGTCTGAACTAGATGTGGAAACGGATAGGGAGGCAGTGAAGTGACTTGAGAAGAGGGATTGTGTGAGCATAGCGACAGTAGTAGAAGATTAGCCATGCAGCTGAGTTCTGAACAGACTGAAGTGCGGAGAGATGATTCAGAAGGAGACCAGCAAGGAGCAGGATGTAATAATCTAGATGGGAGGTGGCTACAAAGTGGATGAGAGTCTCAGTGGTGTGTTAAGAAAGGAAGAGACAAATTTTGCTGATGTTATACAGAAAGAAACCCTACAGGAAGGAGTGGAGTGAGACCATAGCCACATGAGATGGCCTTCTAGTAATACACTTTATTGAAGACACGACTTGGCCACTAAAGTGTATTAATAGAAGACCATTTTGTGTAACTGTGGTCTCTCTCTGCTCCTTCCTTTTGGCATTTTTTTGGGAGGTTGCTTTCCTCTTGTTTTCTTAGAGAAAGAAATGACAGGTTTTAGCTATCTGTTGGATGGAAGTGGAGGTGGAAGAGGAGGAGGAGGAGTCAAAGGTTGCAAATTGAGGAAACAGGGAGGAGTAGAATGTTATCCACAGAAATAGAGAAAGGAGGCTGGTGGGTTTAGGAAGTAAGATAAGAAGCTTGGTTTGGCCATGTTCAATTTCAGACAGTGGCAGGGCATCCAGGCTCCAATGTCAGATCCAGGCCTGGATTCCTGGAGAGATTTCAGGTGCGGAGAGGTAGATCTAAGAGCAATCAATGTAAAGATGGTACTGAACACCATGGAAGGAGATGAGTGCACCAGGGACTGGGTGTAGAGAAAGAAAAGAAAAGGTCCCCAAGATAGAGCCCTGGGGTACACCAACTGAGAGCAGGATAGCAGTAGAGGAGGATCCACCAGAATATATACTAAAAGTGCTGTGGGGAGAGAAAAAAAACTAGGACAGAATAGAACTCCTAAATCCAAGTGAAGACAGGGTATTGAGGAGAAGGGGTGATCAACAGTATCAAAATCAGCAGAAAGGTCAAGAAGGATAAGGATCAAGGAGAGGACCTTGGATTTGGCGAGGAACAAGTTATTGGAGACTTGGGCAAGAGTTGTTTCAGTGGAATGTACAGAACAAAAGTCATTGCAATGGATGGATCTATGGATCTAGATAGGCTTGAGAAGAGAGAAAGTAAAGACATCAAGTTATAAAATAATTTTCTCCCAAAAGACTTAACGTCCTAGCCTCTCTGCCTGGAGGCAGTGAAGAGTGAATCATGGTGCTTTTGACCCTTTTGAAAACAGATTTGAAGACCATGGAATCCAGGAACCTTCTGGACTAGATACACTGAGTCAACCTTCTTATTCCAGGTTGTACAGAGAAGGGGTTTCCACATCTTCATTTGTACAAACTTCAGGATTCTAGAGAATGAGTATTGTCACAGCCTCAAGGGGACTGAGGAAATGGAGGATTTCCAATGCTTCTGCCACGGCTTCTTGTCCATCTATAATTTAAAGGGAACAGCTATTTCTCACACAAACTCAATGAAGGACAGCATCTCTGGAGGTGATGATCTCTCTTGAGGAGGTGAAGGATATGAGGGTAACTCAGGAGTCCTCTCCACCAAGAAGTACTCTGGAGCCATACTTAGCATCTCAGGAGCATTCTGAACTAGAAAAGCACTCTAGAGACATCAGAGTCTCTGCTTGGGCTGACCTCTGCCCCTTTTGAGTTGCAAGTCTATGCTCAGAGCAGTGGTGCACTGATACCATCCAATGCCTTGGAGAATGATCATCCATTAATACACTGGAAATAGATACCAGCTGGGCAATCACTGTTGTCCAGGTCCTTCAAGTCTTGCCTATCCTGTCCTTGAAACTCTTCAGAAGACACCCCTCGAGGGCTGCCATTGACAAAGGTAAAGGGGCTATAGCAGAATTTACCAGTGTTTGTAGAATTTGTGGGGAAATATCAACAAGCTGGTCCTGGCCCCATGGCGACTGCTGCAGTCCCTTTGATACAGAGGAAGATGAACATTCCTCACATTGAGGCCACTTTGAGGATACCTCAATGCTCAGGACATCATGCTGTGATGAACTGTGACACTGATGCATCTTGATCTTCTTCCAGTGCTCAGTATCCCCAGTCCTTGGTATGATAAAGTTAAGGATGAATTCTTCTTCTTCAAGAGGGAATCAATGGGTTGGCCCTCTCTGGGCACCCTACTGATGCCCGACTTTGAATGAGCTTCATGATTCTACTAATACAACTATTAATAGTTTATATGGTGCTACAAGGCATACGCAGCACTGTACAGACACATATAAAAGACAGTCCCTGCTCATCAGAGCTTACGCGATCTAATCAAAATAGACAGTACATTCACTTCTGGGAATAATCTGTCTGCTTACATTCCTTGTGTAGCCCTCCAATCAAAAATCTAAGGTGCCAAGTACAACAGGGACCTTTTCATAAAAGACAGATAGAGAAACATTAAGAATTCAGTTGGCTAATTCAGCATCCATTATTTGAATTTGTCTGCAAACTTACTGCCAGGGAGGGGCTCTTGAATAGTGGACGTCCTGCAGACACCTTGTTGAACCTGGGCTCCACAGCTTCTCCTACAAACAGATAAGCTTATAGCTTTGTATCTTTAAATAAGCTTGCAGCTTGGTATCTCTTACTTATTTTCTTACCTATCCTGTTGGTTGTGTAGCTGATATATAATATTTAACTGCTGTTGGGTTTACCTATCCTGGTGGTTGTGTAGCTAAGTTAACTGCTGGTTTTACATTCACTTCTGGGAATAATCTGTCTGCTTACATTCCTTGTGTAGCCCTCTAATCAGACATCTAAAGGTGCCCTCGGTTCAGGTAAGGCCTGCTGGCCAAGGACACTTAGGTTCCTGCCCACCCTACCCCTCACCCCACCCACCCCAGGGCTGCATTGCTTATATAGCGGTCATATACTTTGACATCTATCCTCTTAATTCAGTCTTGTATTCAGTGCAATAATTGTGGTGCCTTCATTCTGAGATGAATCATCTGGAACCTAAGAGCTTGCCCTATATGCCTCAAGTTGGCAGCCATACATAATGAATTGACTCTATTAAGGGAAGAAATAGCTGCAATGAAACGCACCTATTCTAGGATTCAAACCAAACAAAGTCCCCCGTCGCTCCCACAGAGACTCAAAAATCCCAGAAACAAATGGATCATAGTGGGCTCTGGCAGACTACGTCCTGTAATGCAGAAACAACCTGTACATCAAGAGATATCACTGCATAGTGCCTTCTCTGCTTTGGTTAATGAGGATGCCCAAGCCAGGGAAGCTCAAGGGCCCTTAAATGAGATAGTCAATGCCCAATCTCCTGATAAAGCACCAAATATGAAGAAAGACTCAAGGAACAGAAAACTACTACTACTTGGCGATTCCATCATCAGAGGCACCAACTTGGAAACACAGTTCAAAGGAAGGAAGTTAGTCAAATGCCTCCCAGGCTCTTCATCTAGCAAGAATACAAACCAAACTGTTGATGTACTTAGTGCTGAAAGTGAGCTCTCCAAAACTGATGTTGTTATCCACTTGGGTACAAATGACCTGGCTAGAAACAGTGCCACTACAATTCAAAGGGACTTTCAAACTCTGGGGGAGAAACTAAAGCCCATTGTTAACACTGTAGCATTCTCAGAAGTTCTACCTGTTCTTGGTAAGGGGGCAGAAAGGCTACATCGCATAAACAGCTTTAACGCATGGCTCCAAACCTGGTGCAAGGAGGAAGGATTCAGATTTATAGACGACTGGGGAAACAGATGGACCAACAAGAGACTATACTGTGCTGATGGACTACATCTCTCTGTCGCAGGGAAAAGAATCCTAAGTGAAAAGTTCAGGCAGTATGTGGATATGCATTTAAACTAGAAAAAGGGGGTGACAGATGGGGAAGGTCAAGTTCTGGATGTCACTCCCTGCAAAAGCATAACATCAGAAGCAGTCACACTTTTAAACCACACATCAAAAACAAGTGGAAAGAACAGAATCAATGCAAAACACAAGCAAGCCACTTAAATGCTGGAAAGCAATGAGCACAAATGCTCGAAGCTTATCCAATAAAGTTCCAGACCTGGAAGCCATAATGGTGGAAATGGACTTGGACATTGTGGCCATTACAGAAACATGGTTTAATGAATCGCATGATTGGGATATAGCCATAGCTGGCTATAATCTATTCAGAAGAGACAGAGAAAATGCTGTAGTCTACAAACCTCCATCTCAAATCGAAGAGTTAGATAACGAATTGATTATAGACATTGTCAAAATAGCCACAAAGGGGGAAGCGATCATTTTGGGTGACTTTAATCTACCCGATGTGGATTGGATTACTCCTGCAAATCTGGAAAGAAGAAAAAAAAATTGTGGATGCTCTCCAAGCTGCGTTACTTAGACAAATGGTGATGGAACCAACAAGGGAAAGCTCAACGCTGGATTTAGTGCTCACCAACGGTGATAGCGTGTCAAATGACTGGGTGGGTGCACCTGTGAGCAGCAGCGATCATCACACGGTGTGGTTTGGGATAAAAACCAAGGTGCAGTCCAACTATAGCAAGCTCAAAGTCCTAAACTTCAAAAACAATAACTTCAATAAAATGGCCATGTACCTAAAGGAGGAGTTGACAGGGTGGAAGGAGATAAGGGAAGTGGAATTGCAATGGACTAAACTAAAGGTGGCAATAAAAGGGGCAACAGATAAATATGTAAGAAAAGTAAATAAAAACAAAAGGAGAAGGAAACCTATTTGGTTTTCCAAAGAAGTGGCTGCTCAAATAAAGGCAAAAAACACAGCTTTCGCAAAATTCAAAAGTTTGCAAACAGAAGAACACAGAAATGAATACAGGATCAAACTCAGAGACAAAAAGAGAAATAAGGATAGCAAAATCAAAGGCAGAGGAAAAGATGGCTAAAGGTGTTAAGTGTAGCGACAAAACTTTCTTCAGGTATATTCAGGAAAGGAAGAAGATCAGAGGTGGAATCGCAGGACTCAGAAGTGCTGGGAATGGATTCGTGGAAAGTGACATTGAAAAAGCGAAATTGCTAAACAAATACTTCTGCTCTGTTTTTACTAAAGAAAATCCTGGAGAAGGACAAACTGTGACTTCCAAATATAAAAATGGGAATGAAGTAGATACCACAACATTCACAGAAAATGATGTGTTAGAACAACTTGCGATACTGAAAGTGGACAAGGCCATGGGACCGGATGGGATACATCCCAGGATACCGAAAGAGCTCAGAGAGGTTCTTGCAGGTACGTTAAAGGATGTTTTCAACAGTTCCTTGGAAAAAGAAGAAGTTCCTCAGGACTGGAGAATGGCTGATGTCATTCCTCTACACAAAAGTGGTGACAGGGAAGAAGTGTCAAACTTCAGGCCCGTGAGCCTTACCTCGGTGGCGGGAAAATTAATGGAGGCGCTTCTGAAGGAGGGAATAGTGAACTTTCTCAAAACCAACAGGCTGCAAGATCCGAGGCAACATGGTTTTATCGAAGGACGATCTTGCCAAACAAATCTGATTGAGTTCTTTGACTGCGTGACCAGAGAACTAGATCAGGGTCATATGATGGATATCATCTAAATGGATTTCAGCAAAGCCTTTGATACTGTTCCTCATAGGAGGCTTATCAATAAACTCAGTAGTTTGGGGATGGGTCCCAAGGTGGTAAACTGGATCAGAAATTGGTTGACTGATAGAGGACAGAAGGTGATGGTAAATGGAGCTCACTCGGAGGAGAGGAAGGTGATTAGCGGGGTGCCCAAGGGTTCGGTCCTGGGCCCGGCACTGTTCAATGTATTTGTCAGTGATATTGCTGAAAGACTGAATGGAAAGGTCTGTCTTTTTGCACATGCCACGAAAATTTGCAACAGAGTGGACTCCCCCGAGGGAGTGCTTAACATGAGAAAAGATCTACAAAAGCTGGAAGAATGGTCTATTGCTTGGCAATTAAGATTTAATGCAAAGAAGTGCAGAGTCATGCACTTGGGTAGCATGACTCTGCAAAGAGAAATGTACACGATAGGGGGCGAGAGGTTGGTGTGCACGGCTCAGGAGAAAGACCTTGGTGTGATTATTTCTGTAGATCTCAAGGTGGCAAAACAGTGCGACAAGGCAGTGGCAAAAAGCAGGAAGATGTTGGGCTGCATACGAAGAGGAATTACCAGCAGAAACGAAGAGGTTCTAATGCCACTGTATAAGTCACTGGTGAGGCCTCACTTGGAATACTGTGTTCAGTTTTGGAGACCGTATCTTGCAAAGGATGTAAAAAGAATGGAAACTGTTCAGAGGAATGCGACCAAAATGATTTGGAGCCTGCATCAGAAGCCTTTATTTATTTATATTCTCTTATATACCACGCTATTCTGCATCAGTGCGGTTTACATTGAACTAACTGAAATTACATTGAACAGGGCATTATAACTTGGAGATAACTATTTTACAGGGAACATGGGCTATGGAGGGTTAAGTGGCTTGCCCAAGACCACAAGGAGCACCTGTGGGACTAGAAACCCCAGTCCTTCCGGCCCAAGGTTGCTGTCCTCTAGTGGGATTTGAACCCCCGACCTTCTGGCCTGAAGTACCTTGCCCCAACCACTAGGCCACTCCTCCACTCCAGCCTTATGAGAAGAGACTTGAAGACCTAAATATGTACACTTTGAAGGAGAGGAGGGATAGGGGATATGATTCAGACCTTTAAATACTTAAAGAGAAATAATGAACAAACCAACCTCTTCCAAAGACGGGGAAGCTGTAAAACGAGAGGGCATAAAGCATAGTTACTCAACTGTAACAGGTGATCTCCGGGAACAGCAGGAATTTAGTCTTCACATATGGGTATCGTCGGTACCGACGGAGACTGCGCGGGAACGCTCCCCAGCGTCCAATAGGAAAGCTTTTGGGAGCATCCCACAGCGCCTGCGTGCTGCCTTCCCGCCTTTCCCAAATGTCCCTCTCCAGTTGAGTTTAAAGCTGAGACAAAAGAGAGAGAGAAAGAGAGAGAGATACAAATCCTAGGGGAGGTGGGTGGGTTGTGAAGATTAAATTCCTGCTGTTCCTGGAGATCACCTGTTACAGGTAAGTAACTATGCTATCTCCAGGAACAAGCAGGAATGTAGTCTTCACATATGGGGACTCCCTAGCTGCAGATGCCATGGAGAAGGACCCAGAAGTTGTGTGCCCTTGTGAAAGGGCTCCATTTCCCCCCATGGATCTCTAGCATCCTACCAGGGATAGTGGGTAGGAGTTGATTAAGTATGGAACAGGTGTTGAAGAACAGCCTGACCAAACAAGGCATCCCGGCGGGAGTCCTTATCTAAGCAGTAATGGGCTGTGAAGGTATGAACCGAGGCCCAAGAAGCTGCTCGACAGAGGTCGTCGATAGAGACAGAGTGAAGACGAGTCATAGAGGTTGCCATGGCTCTCACATTGTGAGCTGTTACATGGCCTTCAAGAGGAAGATTCTTACTCTCATAGGCAAAAGAAATACACTGTGCAATTCAGCTGGGCAGTGTTCTTTTGGAGACTGGAAGTCCCAAATAACTAGGATCAAAAGCAACAAAGAGTTGAGAGGACTTTCTATGTTGCTCTGTCCTTTGCAAGTAAAAGGCCAAAGCCCTTTTACAGTCCAAAGTATGAAGATTCCTTTTTGCATTTGAGGCGTGAGGCCTTGGGAAAAATACAGGAAGGTAAACCGCTTGGTTTAAATGAAAACGTGATACCACCTTTGGCATAAAGTGTGGATGAGTTCTAAGGACTACCTTATCATGATGGAACCTTGTATAAGGAGGATCAGCCACCAATGTTTGCAATTCACTGATGCGACATGCTGATGTGATTGCAATAAGAAAGATGACCTTCCAGGAAAGGAATTTCAAAGAGGTAGTAGCTAATTCCTGCTTGTTCCTGGAGATCATGAAGCTGCAAGGTGGAAAATTGAAAGGCAATGTCAGGAAATACTTTTTCACTGAGAGGGTGGTGGATGCTTGGAATGCCCTCACAATGGAGGTGGTGGGGGCAAATACAGTGACAGAATTCAAAATGGCATGGGACAGACAAAATGGATCCATTTATAGCAACAGAATAAAATCAAAATAAACTGAACCATCTAACTTCTCAACAAATAGGGGTGTCATGCATGGAGCGGTGGGTTCACCCCTAAACAAAGACATGGGGAGGGGTGGCCTGCACAGAGTGGCACCTACTCCTGCCATCTTACTGGGCAGACTAGATGGACCATACTGGTCTTTATCTGCCGTCATCTACTATGTTACTATGTTACAATAGATGAGAACAAGGGTACAATAGTGCAGGGTAAGGAAAACAAGGGATTAATATTCACAAGTGGTCTAAGGTGAGCATTTAATATGGATTCCTCAATGTCTATGCATCTTTGGCATTTTACATAGCTCCTGGGTCCATGGGGACCAATGCTGTGATGTTGAAGTCGATGGACTGATCTTATCCATGCCAAAAATTCTTTTGTGCTGTTCCTTCGAGCTCCGAGGTCTCTTTATCATCTGTAATGAAAGGGTTCATGGCTGGGCCCCAAGCACTGCAGGCAAGGACATGGTCCTGTTGAACTGGAAGCACCTCAAATATGCTGGAAAGTTTCTGGGAGATGTCATCTTGAAAAGTAACCACAGTGAAATCAAATGACTATGTTGAAAAAAATCTTCCAGCCAGGGAGCCTGAGGCCTACATGTGGCCTATAGCATCAGCCAAAGGAAACTAATGACCCAAAAACCTACCTAAAATAAGCTAAAGGGTTGAGAAAAAGACATGGCAGCAGGAGGTGATACAGAAAACGAATGAAAAATGAGAATACACACACCAGAAAAAGTTACAGAAATCTGTCAGATCACAGGACTCGCATGTCAGTAATGCTTCGGGAAAAGATGACAGAGGTGGTGGCACACGGTGGTAGCAGGCAGGAATTGACATGCATGCGCATTGGGACTGTCCCAAAAGCTTACAGGAGGAGCTGGGAAGAGGTTCCTGCGCAAGGCTTCATTGGCGACATCACCAATATATGAGGACATTATCCTGCTTGTCCATGGAGAAGACAAAATCTCTCTCAACACAAAGCTGGAAATTTTCTTGCCAGCTCCGCAGAAAAATGAAGACCGAGGCGGCTCTGTGTGACAAAGCAGTGCAGAAAATGATCCACATGTGTGGTGGATCACCAAAGGCTTCTAGAAACTAGTTATAAACTAAAAAGCTTTTTCCCGCAGCAAACTCTGTTGGGCTTGTGCTCTGAGAATAGCTTGCAATCTATTTCCACAATTAAAAGAACTAGTGTTATGAAAGGTGGAAGAATTGGAGAATAAGGTAAGTGTTTGTCCCCCCTCCATTTCATCTTTACCCCGCCTTACTGTAGCCCATATTAAGATTATTCCAGGGTCCACATAAAAACAATACAAAAAAACTAAATTCTGAACACAGAGCTTCTTGGGAAATCTAACAATAAAGATAGTTTGACATAGCATCTCTTTTAGGGGGCATCTCTTTCTCGGAACAATAACTTCTCTGATAACTTTCTTTTTTGGTCTCCTCAGCTGTTTCCTCCATTTCTGCTTATTCTTTGAATATGGACAGAAGTAATGGTTTCAGCAATTGCCTAGACAAAGGAGCAAAAAATTGCACATACCGGCCGTCGCGGACATCAAGCATACGCAGATGGTGCAGTGTGGAAGTTATATCCTGAGGGCAAATTCCAGTAAGTTTGCTCAATTTTTTAATGCTGATTTGCTTGTCATGTTGGTGATAAAGGCACTCTAATATGACGCTTTTCCAATAAGCCATGTAGGAAAGACGGCCCAGGTCAGACAGAGGTTTTTCAGGTGACCCTGCCTGGCCTTCCCGCTTTGACAGCAGATAACCTGCAAAAGTAGCGAAGAGAAAATGATATACACAAAACATTGTACACTGTGTGACTATTTTGTACAACTGTTCTATTATTTCTCATTTAATGGATTTTATGCACTTTGCTTCCATCTCTCATGACATAGCTGAAAGAGACTTATACTAAAATCTGGCTTCTCTAATATACACATTTTAAGGATTAAACAAACTCTTTCAGGATAGCCTGATGCCTTGCTGGCTGCTTCCTAAATCCATCTTCTGTTTGTTGATAGCAGGAAGTTATGGAGACAGCACTCAAAAAGCCAGGAGTTACAGTCATTGTGCAAAAATGACACTTACACATAGGTAACAAAATACAAGAATACCAGCTTCTGAAGAGAGATATAGTTTATGAACCATACCAACGGAGACAATGTGGTTAAAATAAATTTGCACTAAGTTTTTAGCGCTAACATTTTAACTACACACTAAACGAGAGAGTTTACTTCTGATGTAATAAGAGAGGCATTGTATCCAATAGTTTAAAGAAATCATCACTAAAAAAGGGTGCAGTAAAACAGTAGCAAAGTAAAAACAAACAATAGCTAAAATAATCTGGGAAGACAGTTTTCCCATCTGTATATCTATTAAGGCTTCAATTTCCTGGAGATGTTGTGACAGCCATTTGATATCTTATGACAAAATCTAGTGACTCGGAGGTGAAATGTAATTTGGATAGATTATTAGGCTTCTTTAGGAGAATGTGTTTCACCTCTAGGTGAGAAAGATGATTTCCTTCTTGCGAAGATGGGTGGTTATTACTGTTTGACATTTTGTGAAGACTCTCAGGGCTGTTAGCAGTATCCATATTTATAGTTAACTCCTTGTATGGGTGTCAGGGGAGGGAGGGAGGGAGGGAATCAGCATGAGTGTAAATGCATCCTTAATTTCTAGGGAGTACTATCAGTCTTCGATATCTAGAAGAGGAAGCACAGTGCCCAGTGAATCATTTGGAACTTTTCTTGAAAAAGGAATTTGTTCAACAATCTCAGCTCCAAGAACAGCCTCAAACTTCCAAGCTTCTTTGGAATTAGATGATATCTGTAGTAGAAATGTTTGACCCTGTTGCCAAAACCTTTCCCCATAAAGGACATCTGCTAGTCTGTCATTCACATCCTTATGAAGATCAGATGCTCTGAGCTATGCAAGTCTTCTCTCCCTAAGCACAGATGACATGCCTTTCAACACAAACTCCGGGCTTCTCCAACATATTCAACTGCTTCTCTGACATACGACAGTGGCTCTAACAGCGCAATTTATTCATTAACCAAGAAAAAACTGAAGCCCTCTGTATAGTCTCTGATCTCTCCTTCTGCCCACCGAGTACGCTGAATTTCAAATGCCACTAGATCTGAGTGAAATCCGAAATCAACTACCTAGGCATCATCCTTGATCAGAAAATGAACCTACAATCACGAATAAAGAAAACAACTAACTCAGTATACCTCAAATTAAGGTCCATAAGAAACCTATGTCCTCTCATCAGCCCAGAGTTATTCCACTCAGTCTGCCAATCCTTAGTCACACCCATTCTTGATTATGCCAATATCATATACCATGGCCTCCCCAAACAAACTCCTCACCCTTTCCAGATAGCTCAGAATACAGTAAGAATAATCACCTCTGGCCCACTACAAGCACATATTACCCCCATACTTTTCCAACTTCACTGGCTCTTCATCTTAGCCAGAATAAGATATAAAGCTCGTCACTATCTTCAGAATTATACACAACTGTTCAGCCAACTGCCTCCAATCCTGCATATCCATGCCGAAAAATGACAGACCTTGCAGAAAGAGCTCCCTGCATCTCCTCATCATCCCTATACAAAAAAACAAGTCTAAACAAACCACTAGCAACCATGCTCTTTCCCTCTTTGCCCCATCACTATGGAACACCCTCACAACCAGCACTAAGAGGATCCCAGGACATCACAGAATTTTGGAAAAAAATTAAAAACATACCTTTTCCAGAACTACTATCAAACCAACAAACTCATATGCACAAGCGGGCATTAAATCAATGCCGCTGGGCATCTAGAACAATCAGAAGTACGCCCTCCATACACAATTTTGCATGTAAATAGTTATATTTTCAGAATCACCGTTCCTATTATACAACTATTGTAAGTTCTTAGTTCCGTCCTATGTAAACGAGACGCACTGAGCTCCATATGTTATTGGTTCAATATAAACCGCTTTGAATTATAGAAAAGATACTGGATATATATAAGATACCAAGATACTGGAATGCATTACCCCATGATATCCAGGCTATTAAGAATCTACCACAGTTTAGGAAAGCCCTCAAAGGCCACCTCTTCAACAAGTACCTTATTGAGCCCAACTGCATCCCCTAGAGCTCCAAGACACCCCCCATACCATCCACATTCCCAGACAAACTTATAGCATACCACAACACAACAAGTTGACACTCAAACCCAGGACACGTGGATTGTGTTTTCTCCATGTAGTAAGTTTTGTAAATAGTTACCCCTGTTATCCAAGTTTTTGTTCCCTGTTATCTGTAAACTCATACATGTTATTTGTACTGAGCATTTTGTTCCATGTAAACCGCGCTGATGCCGAATAGTGCGGTATATAAGAGAATGTAAATACATAAATAAATAAATAAAAGCGGTATAAAAATACATTTAAATAAATAATTTGTAAATTTAGGTGTGTTTTTGTAGGAAAAGTAGTATTGCTGGGTACCTTTTCTGGTGGAATTAAACATGTACATTTGTATCAATTTGGAGCCATTTACACAGAAAAAGCACAAAAACTGAGCGGAAAATACAAAACAAGCCAGGAGAGGGGCAAGAGAGTGCTAAGGAAAGTGGTATTTTTCTGGTGTCTAACCAATAAATACCTATTTCAAATTATTTCAGTCAGGGTGTTTTATCATTAGTTAAAACCTAAAATCAGAAGCCCTACTCATGCCAACCTAATTAAATTCCTTCCATACTGATCAGAGTCAAATGACTACGAATTTGTCCTCATCTTCCAAGGAGAGACTCAAAGAACAGTTTCAGCTTCTAGATGCACTGGTGCATATACGTACTGCTCCATATAAAGCTTGTGAGCGTCAATCTTTAAACTGAGCACTGTACCCCCAAACATTTTCTTGCCAGTAAGGCCCAGGATTTGCAGATCTTTTCCTAATAAAGTGTTACAGTGGTCCTTAGGGTGTTTTGCTTTCTTCAAAGCAAACGCCACAACCACAGACTGATGTGGCAGTTGTACCACATTAAAATCCAGGCTTGCCATTCTATGTTTGTTCCAAATTTCTCACTACAGTAGTACAAGATATTGGGTTTGGCTTTGCCTGGAGCTCCTAGAGCCTGTGGACAGTACTGCAACTGTATCTAAAGGTGTCAATTTAATGAATCAAGCAAATCTGCTCTTGGTTCCCTAAACTCCTGGATGATGAAAGCGACTCCCTCTGGCCATTTTGGGTGTAATCTTATAACAGCGCACCTATGTCGAAGTTGGAAAAAGGCATCTATGGACGCCTTTATAAAATAGGAACCCAGAAGCAGCCCCAATTGCACACAAATCCTCACAAAATTTACACCTAACACAAAGGTATGAATGCGTGTATGTGTATTTGCACATTTTATAAAATATATATAGGAGTGGAGGAGTGGCCTAGTGGTTGGGGTTTCTAGTCCCACAGGTGCTCCTTGTGGTCTTGGGCAAGCCACTTAACCCTCCATAGCCCATGTTCCCTGTAAAATAGTTATCTCCAAGTTATAATGCCCTGTTCAATGTAATTTCAGTTTGTTCAATGTAAACCGCACTGATGCAGAATAGCGCGGTATATAAGAGAATGTAAATAAAAATAAATAAATATATACAAACATGATAACTTTGCCTCTACTTCACCTAAACTATGCCCCCAGAATACCTATGCACCATTTTGTTGATGCATGTATTCAGTTTCGCAATTTTGAAGCAGCCTTTTTCTAAATATAAAGCATGCTTTATATGCAGAAAAATGCTTTATAAAATTATCCCATTTATGTATAATCTTTGGATATGTAGGATCTTTTGACAATGAAGTACTTCTTGACAAGGAAACTGCAGAGTACAAAGGGTGTGTGGTTGACTCTTCCTTATCTGATCAATCTGGTGAGTTCCCCCATGAATGCTTGGATAATCATGAGCCTGATTATGAAGCAGGGCCGTACTAAGCCATAAATGCGCCCTGTGCAACTTGCAAATCTGGCGTGCCCCCCCCCCCCCCGTTTTGTCCTTTACCCCATACCTAGCATCTCCCTATATTACCTCCATGTCTCCAGCTAGCTCACCACCTAGCCTGCCCTTACCCTGCTGCAGCCGTTTGTAGGGATTCCCGTGGCGGTGGCAGCAGCAGGACCTCCCACTGAAGAAAAAAAAACCATGGATCTTTCTGACTCTGCACTTGTATGCTGGCCTGATCCCCCTCCTGACGAATGCCTGCATCAGAGGAGGGAGGGACCAGGAGGGACCAGAGGGAGGGAGGGACCAGGTCTTTGTAATGCCGCGTTTGAATGGCTGTGAAAATACGCCAGAAGAGGTGGATCAGGCCAGCATTCAAGAGTGGAGTCGGAGAGACCCACGTGTTTTTTGTTTTTTTTTAATTGGAGGGCCCATTGCTGCCGCCATCGGAACCCTAAAAGCGGTGGTGGGGCAAGTGTAGGCAGCATGGGGTGGGGGGAGCCAAGGTTGGTCCCCCAAATGCACCGCTCACAAAGGATTAGGTACGGCGCAATTATGAAGAATGATATAGATTCACCTGATAGTCTAATGGGACACAGTTCTCCCTTTCTCACATCTAATTAGATCTATCACATCCAGATGATCCTCATATTATGGAGCCAGAGTATATAGCGGGCTGGGTGATCCTTGTGGGCAAAGGTGCCCCTTAATAGTTCTAAGCGGAATTCGCCCTGGGGTAGGAGTCCAACACTGGTTTTACTTGCTTTTTTTTGCAGGTATCCGTCTTGGCAAACTCCTCAAAACATTTCTTCATTCTTTCATCACAGAGAACTGAATGTAGCCCTCCCACCCCCGAGGAACACTTAGGCAAGGAGACATCTACCTCTGGGGCAAGCACTTGAAAAGATAGTAACTTCAGTCCCCAGTATTTCTCTTTCCTCCCCAACTACACAGAATGCTTTTCCGCCAAGCACATGTTCTCCTAAACAGAGTACCCCTTCCGCACTGAGCACATTTCCTTCTGCTGATTGACCTCTCATGCTCCAGCTTCTGTATGATGCTCTCTTCTTTGTAGAGTGGAATTTCTGTGTCAGGTCCTTTGGCGACAATGCCTTTCACACTGTAGGCTGTAGAAACTTCTGCACCAGCAGCATAAGCTATGTAATAGCTGCCATCTGCACCATGAATCCTTTCATTACAACTTGGCTCCTCCTTTATACTGAGGATCCCTCACTTTTTTGAAGATGAAGACTTTCGCATATCTCCTTTTCAGTGTCTTTTTGAGTATGACCTCCTCACTAGACTTGAACAGCCTCCCCTCTTCTTCTCATGGCCTCCAGAATGCCTCATCTTTTTGCCCTCATTGGATATCTTTGGAACTGCAGGAGAGACTGATGGAAGAAACTGAAGATCCCTCACACTGTAGCTCCATAAGTCTCACCCTTGGTGACATCTTGCTACAGTGAGGACAGTTCAGGGCATTATGATCCACTTCCAGATTGTACTAGGACTTCAGGTAGGTGTCCATGACTGACATTTTCCACTTGTAGTGAAGCACTGCTTGAAGCCCCCCAGAGTATCGAATAAGCTGTTTGCAAAGTCAAACTCAATATTTACATTATTTTTTTTTAAATAAAGGGTGAGTATTGCTGAAGGAGGAGAAAAAAAACATGAAGAGAAAAGAGAACGGAAAAAGTTTCTTCCATGACAAATTCACAAAAATTTAAGCAAGAACAAACTGCAGCCAGATGATAGTTTAGACAAAAATATACTGCGAGGTGTCATGATATAGCAGCTATGCAGGAACCCTCATATATGCTCTTTTAGCTTTTTTGAGCACTGATACGGGTATGTATGTTTGCACTATCAGATGACATCATCCACTTGTGTGGCTGATCTATCTTGTTTGACAATGGTGAATTGAAAAGTTAACTACCATTTTAGCTCATTTTTTTTTCTTTAATTTACTACCAGGTCTGTGGAATGGATGCTTTTTTTAAATGAATACAAAACATTTTTATAATACATCCTTTTAAAGTATTGCCAATGTACAAAAAGAAAATTAATAAATTCATTCAGTTATAAGGTGAGGGTCATGAACCTTATAACAAAATAGAAAAAGACAAGTTCAATAAAGAGTATCAAAAGACTGATGGAAGTAAAGGACTTATGTCATCCCAACTTACCAAAAAAACTATTTACAAAGCAAAATTTTCAGTTCTGTGTATTTCATTTCCGAATTTATGAAATTTCACACCTCCATACACTTCATTTAAAGAGCTTGTTGCAGAAACCCTGCGCTACAGCCAAGTGAAAAAGCTCTAGCGCATGGTTTCCTAACACAAGTTTATTGCAGAAGTTTGTTTGGCAATGTTGTAAACAAGCAGCATGCAAGTGAGCTGTGCAAAATGTCTGCACTAGACAAAGAGCGCAAGTCAAGCACATGAGTCTGCCTTAGCAGCACTTGTATCCTGCTATGATGGGATATATATCCTGTCACTAAAGCGGAAAGGACAGAAGGGGGAAAAACAGGAAGAAATGCAGAATCCGGGATAGCATTTCCCTGCTGCTAGGGTTGGGGAGATCATGGGCGGCCCCAGAGTTGGCACTCTAGACATCTGTTGTTTAGCTTTGAAAGCCCGTAGACTCTCTGCCGTTCCCACAAACTGCTGCCCTAGGCGACCACCTAGTTTGCCTAATAGTTGCGCCATCCCTAGAGGAGATGAGACAGTTAGTTTCCTAGGTAACACAGGGGCGGCCCAAGGGGGGTGCGGGGCCATGTGTGGAGACTCGGTGCGGGTCTCATTTGCATAAGGGACCTCATTTGCATGATGTTACCATACACTAACTTTTAGTAAACATGCCTCTTAATGAGTGTATGGATAAAGAAAAACTAAAAGATTTCTACATTACTATAATCCAGTGCCAACCGCCAGGCACATTAGGAACTACTACAAACACTGCCCATTTAGAACCCATAGCAAACCCACCGTATCGTAACAGCATTACCAGGACTCACAAAGCACCATACTCTATCTATTAAACGGCAACACTGCAAATATCAAACCAATACATTTCAGAGAATAACAATACATGACCTATTGGGGAAAGAGAACAAGTGGCAATGGCAAAGCGTAGTTACTCACCTGTAACAGGTGTTCTCCAGGAGCAGCAGGAATCAGTCCTCACTTATGGGTGACGTCGGCGCCGACGGAGCCCTCGCGGAGCAATTTTCCCCAGCTTTCAAAGAAAGCCTTTGGGAATTGCAGCGCGCATGCGCGGTCCCCTTCCCGCCCAAGGGTGCCATCTTAGCCAGTCAGATGACATAGCTAAAAAAGACAGCATAAAAATTTGCAAAAAAACTAAAGCAGATGATTGCAACTCCACGGGGAGGAGGGAGGGTTGTGAGGACTGATTCCTGCTGCTCCTGGAGAACACCTGTTACAGGTGAGTAACTACGCTTTCTCCAGGACCAAGCAGGAAGTCAGTCCTCACTTATGGGACTCCCAAGCTCAAGGCTACCGGAGACCCTAAGCACAAAAATGAGCTCCCTCTAGCTCAGCAGCACAGAAGGAAAGAATCTTCGCTGAATTATCACCCACCGGTAGCCCACATCCGGGATGGAGGGTAGGAGTTGCTCAGACCTCGAAGAGATTACGGAGGACTGCCTGTCCGAAAGCACTGTCCCTGCGGGACTCCCTCTCGAGACAGTAATGGACCGCAAAAGTCTGGCTCGAAGACCAAGTAGCGGCCCGGCAGATGTCTGCCAGCGGAACAGAGCGGAGGTAAGCCACTGACGTAGCCTTTGCCCGAACGCAATGAGCCGTGACTCGACCTTCCAAGGAGAGTCCGGCTGCCCCATAAGCCCAAGAGATACAGTCCGCAACCCAGATGGACAGAGTATGCTTGGAGACCGGGAGCCCCAATTTATTGGGGTCAAAAGACACAAAAAGCTGAGCAGCTTTACGGTGCTCCCGCGTACGGTCAAGGTAGAAGTTCAACGCCCTTCTACAGTCCAGGGTATGGAGGACCGTTTCAGCTCGGCTGGAGTGTGGTCTGGGAAAGAAGGTTGGAAGTACCACCTCCTGATTGATGTGAAAGGGGGAGACCACTTTTGGAAGAAATTTTGGGTGAGTCCGTAGGACTACCCTATTTTTGTAGAACCGAGTGTAAGGGGGATCAGACACGAGGGCCTGCAATTCACTTACGCGTCTAGCGGAAGTGAGGGCTATCAAGAACAGTGTTTTCCAAGAAAGAAAACGGAGAGAACAGGTAGCCATAGGTTCAAAAGGCGGACAGGTGATCCGCTGTAAAACCACATTCAGGTCCCAGTCAGGCGCTGGCGGGCGCAGAGGTGGTTTAAGTAGAAGGAGACCTCGGAGAAACCTCGCTACGAGAGGGTCGTTGGAGAGAGGTCTGCCGTCCACCGGCACATGATGTGCTGAAAGAGCACTGAGGTGAACTTTGACGGAGTTGGACTTAAGTCCCAGATTAGAGAGGTAAAGCAAGTACTGCAAGACCACCGACACCGGGCAGGAGAAGGGATCCTGAGACTGTTGGGTACAACAAACGGAAAAACGACGCCATTTAAGGGCGTAGCATTTGCGGGTAGAAGGTCGTCGCGAAGCTAGGACGACCTCCTCCACCTCTGCCGGCAGGAGAAGGGGAGCAAGGACTACCCTCTCAGCAGCCAGGCCATTAGGTTGAGAGACCTGAGGTTGGGGTGTAGCAGAGACCCCTGATCCTGAGTGAGGAGATCCGGTTGTAACCCCAGAGGGAATGGATTCTCCACCGCTAATTGCAGCAGGAGCGGAAACCACGGCTGTCTGGGCCAGCGAGGGGCCACCAGGATCATGAAGGCTTTGTCTCGGAGAACCTTGAAAAGAGTCCGAGAGACTAGCGGGATGGGAGGGAAAGCGTACAGAAGGCTCCCCGACCATGAGAGTAGAAAAGCGTCTGCCGCAACCCGAAGGGGGTGTGGCTGACGAGAGCAGAAGCGAGGAAGTTGCCGGTTGTGAGGACTGGCAAAGAGATCCACCGTGGGGAGGCCCCACTTTAGAAAGAGCTTCTGAGCTACCAAGGGATCCAGACGCCACTCGTGCGGCTGGAGGATCCTGCTGAGTTTGTCCGCCAGGCAATTCTCTTGGCCTGGGAGATAAACTGCCTTGAGGAGAACGCCGTGACTGACGGCCCAAGAGCAGAGCTTCTGTGCCTCCCGGCAGAGGAGGAAGGAGCCCGTGCCCCCCTGCTTGTTCACGTAGAACATGGCAACTTGATTGTCCGTCTGGACAAGGACGGACTGGTGAGAAGTCAGGTGGGAGAAGGCCTTGAGAGCCAGGCGGATCGCCCTGAGCTCCAGGAAGTTGATCTGCTGAGCAGACTCCCACGTGGTCCAGAGGCCCTGAGTACGTGCCCCTTGGCAATGCGCTCCCCAGCCCAGGAGGGATGCATCTGTTGTCAGCACCCGGGCCGGCTGAGGTGACTGGAAAAGCATGCCGAATATCAGGTTCGGCCGCTGAAGCCACCACCGGAGAGACGAGATCAGCGGCTCGGAGACGCGCACTAGGTCTGCTAGGCCGCCTGTGGCTTGTCGCCACTGCTGGCGGAGACACCATTGAGCAGGCCGCATATTCAGGCGGGCATTGGGGGTCACATGGACGGTGTAAGCCATATGGCCGAGTAGTCTCAGGAAGCGCCTGGCGGAGACCAGGGGCTGGCTGCGAAAACGGTCGGCTAGGTCCATGAGCCGTTGAGCCCTGTCGAGCGGTAGGTACGCTCGTGCCTGAGGAGTGTGCAGCCTTGCGCCGATGAACTCGAGATCCTGCGAGGGGAGCAAAGTGGACTTTGCGAAGTTTATAACAAAACCCAAGTACTGCAGAAGAGTCACCGCGCGGCGCGTGGCGTTGGTGACCTCCAGAGCGGACGCTGCTCGGATGAGCCAGTCGTCGAGGTACGGAAAGACATAGAGGCCGTGAAGCCTGAGATGGGCCGCCACCACCGCGAGACATTTTGTGAAGACTCGCGGTGCGGAGGACAGGCCAAAGGGCAGTACTCTGTACTGGTAATGATTTCCTGCCACCACAAACCTTAGGTATTGGCGGTGGCTTGGGTGGATGAGGATGTGCGTGTAGGCATCCTTTAGATCCAAGGAGCATAGCCAATCTCCCTGCTGGAGGTAGGGCAGAAGGATTCCAAGGGTAAGCATCTTGAACTTCTCCCGCACGAGGAACTTGTTGAGGTTGCGCAAGTCCAGGATGGGTCTGAGGCCTCCTGTTCTTTTTGGTATTAGAAAATACCTGGAATAAAAGCCTTGACCTTTCAGGTGGTGGGGCACCGGTTCCACCGCCTGTTCCTGTAGAAGACCTGCTAACTCCTGAAGGAGTAATTCCCTGTGCAGAGGGGGTCGTGGAGGTTCTCCCGGAAAATAGGAGGGAGGGACCTGGTGGAAGTGGAGAAGATAGCCTTCTCGCACGACTTGAAGCACCCAGGCATCTGAGGTGATGCTGGACCACCTGTGGGCGAAGTGAACCAGCCGGCCTCCGGTGCTGGGAGGAACCAGCGGGGGGGGGAGAGGCTATGCTTAAGGAGTCAAAAAACCCCACCCTGCGGAGCAGGGGCTGGTGGTGCAGGCTTGGGGGCTTGCTGCCTACGGGACCCGTTACCCCGTCCCTTGGCCTGCTGGCCCTGTTGGGGAGCTGCAGGGGCCTGATAGTGGGGGTACTGTTTGTAGGCAGCCGCCTTCCTCGGGTAAAAGGACTTCTTTCCCGAGCCCTTCTTTTTCTGGGAAGGGGCGGAGGTCTTCCTAGAAAGCCTAGTCCTGGTGAGAGTCTCCGTCTCAATTTGTGCAGCCTTTTCAGCCATGGGCTTGCCAAAGAGGTTTTCGCCTCGGCAAGGGACATCGACCAACTTGTCCTGCACCCAGGGCTCAAGGTCAGACGACTGAAGCCAAGCCTGTCGGCGGGCACCGATGCCGGCTGCGGCCACTCGAGCCGATGCTTCAAAGCCATCATAGGCTGCTCGGGACATGAATTTTGAGCATTCCCGAATGCCAGTGGACAAGGCCAGGAACCTCCGCAAGGGTTCCTCGGACAAACCAGCGGAGAAGCCGGCTAGCTCTTTAGCCAGGTCTCGGAGATACATGCCCATGTATAGCTGGTAGGTCTGGACACGACATGCGAACATAGAGCCCTGGAAAAGCACAGTTACTTACCTGTAACAGGTGATCTCTGGGAACAGCAGGAATTAGTCATCACATATGGGTACGTCGGTACCGACGGAGCCCGCGCGGGAAAGCTCCCCAGCTTTTCAGATTAAAAGCTTTTGGGGCCTCCCACTGCACATGCGCGCTGCCTTCCCGCCTTCCTGAGCAGCTCTCGTCAGTTCGAGTTTAAAGCTGAGACAATAGAGAGAGAGGACAGGAAGATAGATAGAGATACAACTCCAAGGGGAGGTGGGTGGGTTGTGATGACTAATTCCTGCTGTTCCCAGAGATCACCTGTTACAGGTAAGTAACTGTGCTATCTCCAGGAACAAGCAGGAATACGTCATCACATATGGGGACTCCCTAGCTAAGATGCCTGGGAGATCCCCCTCCAAGGGTAAACCATCTTCGCATGGATCTCAGGCATCCATCCAGGGAAGGTGGGCAGGAGTTGTTTAAGTATGGAACAGGTGTTTGAGGACAGCCTGACCAAACAAGGCATCCCGGCGGGAGTCCTTGTCCAAGCAGTAATGGGCTGTGAAGGTATGAACCGAGGCCCAAGTGGCTGCTCGACAGATCTGATCTATGGACACAGAGTGAAGATGAGCCATAGAAGTGGCCATGGCCCTCACATTGTGAGCTGTGACATGGCCCTCCATAGAAATGTTCTTACTCTGGTAAGCAAAAGAAATACACTGAGCGATCCAATTGGAAAGTGTACGCTTGGTGACTGGAAGTCCCAAATGAGAAGGATCAAAAGCCACGAAAAGTTGGGAAGACTTTCGATGTGGTTGAGTCCTGTTGAGGTAAAAGGCAAGAGCTCTTTTACAATCCAGAGTATGAAGGTTCCTCTCTGCACTGGATGCATGAGGAGCCGGGAAAAAGACAGGTAGATATACCTCTTGATTAAGATGAAAGGGCGAGACCACTTTGGGCATAAAGTGGGGATTCGTCCTAAGGACCACCTTATCATGATGAAACCTAGTATAAGGTGGATGAGCCACTAAAGCCTGCAGTTCACTGATGCGGCGAGCCGAAGTGACTGCAATAAGGAAAACAACCTTCCAGGAAAGAAATTTGAAGGAGGTAGAGTCCAAAGGCTCAAAAGGTGGCTTCATAAGCTGACCTAGAACTAGGTTCAAATCCCATGCTACCGGAGGAGGTCGGATGGGAGGTTTAGTTAGAGTCAGGCCTCTCATGAAACGTGAAACAAGAGGATGAGAGGAGACAGGTTGTCCATTTATAGGTTTTAAGGATGCTGCAATAGCACTCAAATGGACCCTTACTGAATTCGTCTTAAGGCCTGCATTTGAAAGATGCAGGAGATAGTCCAAGAGGGAATTCAAAGGAAGTGCTAGAGGGTCAAGACCCTGCTGAGCACACCAAATGGAAAAACGTTTCCATTTGAAAGCATAAGAACGCCTCGTGGAAGGTTTCCTAGAGGCATGAAGGATATCTGTCACAGGTTGAGAAAGATTAAAGTCTTGAAGACTTAGGCCTTCAGTAACCAAGCTCTGAGATGTAGGGATTTGGGGTTTGGGTGCCACAAAGTCCCTCCTCCTGAGACAGAAGGTCTGGCGCAGCTCCCAGGTCCAGGGAGGATCCCTGGGAGAGATGCAGAAGAAGTGGGAACCACACCTGGCGTGGCCAGCGGGGAGCTATGAGGATCATAGTCCCGTGATCCCTCTGGAGCTTGAACAGAGTCTTGGATATTAGAGGAATGGGTGGAAAGGCATAGAGGAATTCCTGACCCCAATGCAGGAGGAAGGCATCGTGGGCCTGAGCTCCCTGACACTGAGTTCTGGAACAGAACCGGGGAAGTTTGGCATTCCACGGACTTGCAAAGAGGTCTATGTCCGGGGTCCCCCATTCCTGAAAGATTCTGCGTATCTGGTCCATATGTAGGGACCATTCGTGTGGAAGCAGAACTCGACTGAGTCTGTCTGCACGAGAGTTTTGAACTCCTGGAAGATACACTGCAAGAAGGTGAATTTCATGCTCTCTGGCGAAGGCCCATATTCTGAGAGCTTCGTTGCAAAGCGACAGAGAGCCTGTCCCTCCTTGTTTGTTTATATAGAACATGGCTACCTGATTGTCTGTCTGAACTAGGACAGTCAGATTGACAAGGAGGGTATAGAAGACCTTGAGGGCAAGGTAAATTGCTCGCAGTTCCAGGAGGTTGATATGAAGGGTGGCCTCCTGCGGAGACCAAGTGCCCTGAGTGGAGAGGTTCTGAAGATGAGCTCCCCACCCTGTCTGGGAGGCATCTGTTGTGAGGGTTGCTTGGGACAACAAAGGTTGGAAGGGGGCCCCCAACAACAGATTCTTGGTGGATGTCCACCATTGGAGGGACCAAAATAGACGGCTTGAGGTGAGTATTTGGTCGGAGAGCGCTCCAGATGCTTGAGTCCACTGGGTGGCCAAGGTCCATTGAGCTGCTCTCATATGCAGACGAGCGTAGGGCACCACATGTACCGTGGAGGCCATGTGGCCCAGAAGTCGCAGCATTTCCCGGGCTGTCAAATGACTGCTGGACTGAGCTTGGAAGGCCAAACTCAGCAGGCGTTGGGCCCTGACCTGAGGCAGGTAGGCCCTTGCAGTGATGGTGTCTAACTGGGCCCCTATGAACTCGGGAGACTGAGTAGGGATTAGTTGAGACTTGGGAAGGTTTACTACCAGTCCTAGATACTGCAGAAGACGCCTTGTGCGGTCCAGGGAAATTTGGGCCTGGGACTGAGAGGGAGCTCGGATGAGCCAGTCGTCCAGGTATGGGAATATGAAAATTCCCAGGCCTCTTAGAAAGGCAGCTACGACTGCCATGCATTTGGTGAACACTCTTGGAGCAGAGGCTAGACCGAAGGGGAGTACTCTGTACTGGAAATGTTTTCCCTGAAACAGAAATCGAAGGTATTTTCTGTGGGATGGGTGGATGAGTATGTGTGTATACGCATCCTTTAGATCTAGAGAACAAAGCCAATCCTGACTCTGAAGGTATGGAAGGAGAATGCCCAGAGAAAGCATTTTGAATTTCTCCTTGAAAAGAAATTTGTTCAATTCTCTCAGATCCAGAATTGGTCTGAAGCCCTCTGTCTTCTTTGGTATTAGAAAATAAGGGGAGTAGAATCCCGTCCCCTGTTGAAGAAGAGGGACCTCCTCTATTGCCCCCTGGGCAAGGAGGGAGGAGACTTCCTGACCCAAGAGGGCCAGGAGAGATGGGGGAGAATTGAACTGCCTCACCATAGTATAAGGAGGAAGGTCGGAAAAATGGAGTTTGTAACCCTCTCTGATGATAGAGAGGGTCCATTGCTCTGATGTAATTTGCTCCCATCTGGGAGCAAAGTGAGCTAACCTTCCGGGTATGGTGAGGGGCTCTGGTTGTTCTAGAGCCAGAAAAGTTAAGTTCTCTAGGGGCAAGTCAAAACCCCTGAGGGGGTGGAGCCTGCTGAGGCGTAGCAGACGCCGCCGGCTTTGACCTTGCCTGTTTAGGTTGCTGACGTTTAGCAGCAAAACGAGGCTGAGAGGATTGTTGGCCAGTATTTGTAGAAAATCTGGACTTCTTGTAATAAGGCCTCTTAAAAGACTTCTTCCTGGCAGGAGTGGAGGTAGACTTAGAAAGTCTATCTAAGGTGGCATTTTCTGCATCCATTTGAGTGGCCTTAATTTGCCACTCCTCACCAAATAAGTTCTCACCTGTACAGGGCAGATTTCTTAAGCCATCTAGGACCCAAGGTTCTAGATCAGAAGCCTGGAGCCAAGCAAGACGTCGGGCTGCTATAGCAATGCCCGAAGCCCTACCAGCACCCTCAAAGGAATCAAAAGCTGCCCTGTTGGAGAACTTTGAAATATCCAAAAGGAAATGAACTGCTCCCTCTTATCCTCAGGGAGAAAGGGGGCAAAATGCCGAACTTTTAGAGCGATTTCACTGAGAAACATGCCCATGTAAAGACTATAGGAATTAATCCTGGCTATAAGCATAGTAGCCTGGAAAATGTTCCTGCCAAGAGTCTAGAGTCTTACATTCTCGCCCTGGAGGAGTAGAAGAGTGCCTTTTGGTACTCTTTATCTTCTTCATTGCAGACTTCACCACAATAGAATGGTGAGGCAACTGGGTTTTTTGGAAACCAGGAGAAGGGGGGACACGGTACATGGTGTCCAACCTGCGAGAAGAAGGAGACAATGTTAGAGGAGCCTCCCATAAGTCCATCAAGTGTTCTTGAAGGATTTCATGGATAGGCAGGGTGACTGCCTCTTTAGGAGACTTAGAGTATCCTAAAATATCCAGTTTCTTTGATCTGGGTTCCTTTTCAGAGGATGAAGCAATAGAAAGACCTTTAGCCATTTCTATGATGAAGTCCTGAAAGGACAAATCCTCTGGTGGAGACATTCTCCTGTTAGGAGAAGAAGGCTCCTCAGGAAGATCAAGGGAGAACTCATCAGAATCATCAGAGGAGTTAAAATCCTCTGAAGAAGCAGAGTATCCTCTATGTGCTTCCAACGCACGATACGCATACCGTTCGGTATCGACATCGGGCGTACCGGGTATGGGATCGGTACCGGGCAAAAGCCCGGATCCGGCATGCGGAACCGATCTGCGTTTGGAAGACGATGGCCTCGGTTCCGGTATGGAAGCCATTACCGGAACCGGACCCGGTACCGCTGGCTGCGGTACCGAGGGCATAGCAGCATTAATAAAAGCCAGAATGGCCTGCTGCATGACTTGGACAGTATTGCCCATAGACGCCACTGCTGCCTGGATGTCGGTACCGGTATGGGCCGGTACCCCAGAGCAGTACAACAGGTGATCTGTCGAGGCCGCGCCATCGATGTCAACCTGTGACCCCATGATTGCTTTGGAGGCCGGAGCCTCCCGCCGGGGTTTTTTGGCCTGGGCAGAATCCTCGAACTCAGAATTGAGAGCCTCTCGATCTTTAGAAAGAGATTTGCTTTTAGAGGATTTGCCCACTGGAGTTTTGGTTACCTGAGATCCATCCGGAGAGGAAGACCTGGATGACTGTGATGCTTCTGAAGGAAACAGCACATGGAACTTGTTGGCCCGGTTCTGCAATCCACGTTTCGACATCTGGGAGCAGGATGGGCAGTCCGGTATGGAATGGTCAGGTCCTAAACATTTAAGACACCATTCATGGGTGTCTGTAAGAGGAATGACAGCACTGCACTTGGTACACTTTTTAAAACCAGGAACTGGCTTCTCCATGAGGAGAAATTGTGTTGGCCTGAAGGCCTAACAAAGTACCAAGCTGTGCTGAAGAAAAGAAAAAAATATATATTTTTTTTTTTTAAAAGAAAGAAAGAGAGACCGGCAGTACCGGTTTCAGAATGGGGAAGGCAGGTACGCGGTCTAAAGAAAACAATAAAATTAACAATTTCTTCAGCGGTGACAGGAACACGACCTGCTGGCTCCGCGGAAAAAAAGAAACTGACGAGAGCTGCTCAGGAAGGCGGGAAGGCAGCGCGCATGTGCAGTGGGAGGCCCCAAAAGCTTTTAATCTGAAAAGCTGGGGAGCTTTCCCGCGCGGGCTCCGTCGGTACCGACGTACCCATATGTGATGACGTATTCCTGCTTGTTCCTGGAGATCACTTCTTACCAAAGCCATCCAGGTTACGGGCCTCCCTGCCAGGAGGCACCGAGGAGTGCATCTTCTGGCTCTTAAGACGATGCATGGCCGATTCCACTACCATGGAATGGTGTGGTAGCTGTGCTTTTTGGAAGCCAGGGCTCTTGCGGACTCGATAGATAGAATTGACCCGCTTGCTCAGGACCGGCGAGGTGGCCGGACTCTCCCACATGCGGAAGAGTAGTCGTTCCAGCATGGGAGGAACCGGTACAGTAAAGTGTTCCCTGGCGGGAGAGTCATACTGGAGGGCGTCGAGCTCTTCGGCTCGAGGCTCCTCCTCGGGGTCCGCAGGGAAGGCCAAAGCCTTGGCCATATCCCTGACGAAGTCCGAGAACCGGGCATCCTCCGGGGGGGACTGCTTCCGAGGTTCGGACTCAGGTGAGTCCGAGGGGACACACCGAGTCCGAAAAGAATCAGGCGACTCTTCCTCTTCAGACTCCCAGACCGACTCCGACGAGGACTCGGTGGTGTCGGCCCGGGCAGGGCGCGGCGCCTGCCGCCCCGACGCCGAGGGAGTCGGCGTCGGCGACCTCGGTCCCGAACGGGAGGCCGAGGGTGACCTCGACCGAGGATCGACTCGAGTTCGCATCGACTCGAGGATCGGCTCGGTCTCCGGGGTCGACTTAGACGTCGACGTCCCGGCGGTCGGGGCAGCGGCGCCAGCGAAGCCAGCGAGCAGTGTCCGCTGCTGGTCCATGAAGGCAGACAGTCTGCTCTCCAAGGCCGTCAACCTGAGTCCGAGCTCAGACCCAGCAGCCCCCGACTCGGGCCCTGACGGCGTCGGGCCCGACGTCGGCTGTCGCGGAGGCGAGTCCAGAAGGACCACAGGACTTACCCGAGCAGGCAGCTCCGACTCCAGGCGAGGTCGCTTCGTGAGGTGCTCCTTCTCCAAGGACCCGGGGCGGCTATCGGGGCTATGCGACCTGGCCCTCGCGGAGCCAGGAGCGTCCACCGACGCCGCCCTCGCGGGTTTCACCTTCCGTCGATGGTCCCCGGAGGGAGAACCCCTGTCGGAGGAACTCCGGCGACGGTCCGAGCTGGAACCCCTGGACGCGGAGGCCTCCGACGAGGTCCGGGTACGGCTGGGGTCAGCGAAGATTCTATCCCGCTGATGCCGCCGACTTCTCAACGCTTTGGAGGAAAGTTTGCCACAAGGCCCACAGATCATTTCTTCATGATCCGGGCCCAGGCAGCGGAGGCAATTGTCGTGTGTGTCAGTTAGTGACATATTTCGGTCACACTGACCACACCGCTTGAAACCACTGGCAGCCATCGGGGGAAAAAGGGCCCCGGCGAGGTCAAAGGACCGGGCTGCCAGGGAAAAAACCGAAACGAAAACTGACTAAGTCAGAAAAACCGAAAAAGAAGAAGAGGACTCGTGACCGGCGTCGCGAGTCCGGGCGGGAAAAAGACCGGCGTCGAACCGAAGGAAAAAAGAGTAATTATGAAGAAAAATCAACTTTTTCGCGGGGACACGACGGGTACGTCTGTAGGGCTCCGCGGAAAAAAGAAGACTGGCTAAGATGGCACCCTTGGGCGGGAAGGGGACCGCGCATGCGCGCTGCAATTCCCAAAGGCTTTCTTTGAAAGCTGGGGAAAATTGCTCCGCGAGGGCTCCGTCGGCGCCGACGTCACCCATAAGTGAGGACTGACTTCCTGCTTGGTCCTGGAGAAATAGGAATTACATAAACAGAATACCTCAGCTCAGTTACACATGCAGAACATAGACCATCACCAAACAAGGAATCACAATTTAGAAACAGGAAGAACAATAATTAAACTGGGAACCCCAAAAGCCAAACTTGGAATGTACAACACTGTAGAAATAAAACTATAAATTAATTTCCTCTTGTACTAAACTAAGCACAGACGTTAATGATGCACATTTCCCAGAGCTGACATATTCCAGTTAATAAATTCAAAATAAAAAGATATTTTTCTACCTTTTGTGCATTTCTTTTTCAGTTGCAATTGCTCCAGCCACTTTCTTTTGGTTTCTTCGTGTCTTCTGCTAACTCTCCATCGTCTGCTGTCCATTTGTCCTTTCTTCTCTCTTCTAGTTCTTTTCCGTTCTCTCTCTACATCTGCTTTAACATACTAATCTTTCTCCTTTTGCTCTTTCCTCATTCCTTTTTCATCCACTCAAATTTTACCCCTCCATCCTCAATCCCCACTTACTCTCCCAATATCCGGCCAATTGTAGATTTTTCTTCCCCCCCCCCCTCACACAAAATATTTTTCCCCTCTCCCAGCCCCATCCCATTCTAATTCTCCCCCAACATTAGCTCCCTTCTAGTTCCAGCCCCACCCAGCATCCACTCCCTTTTAGTCCCTGCATCAGCCCATTTCCAGTCCTAGCCCCCCATCAGCCCATTTCCAATCGTATCCTAGCCCCACCATCAGCCCATTTCCAGTCCTAGCTCCCCCATCAATTTCCAGTCCTATCCGAGTCCCTCCTTCAGCTCATTTCCAATCCCAGCCCCCCCATCAGCCCATGTCTAGTCCTTTCCTAGCCCCACCATCAGCCCATGTCAAATGCTAGCTCCCCTCTACTCAGCCCATTTCCATTCCAAGCCTCCTCCCATGAGCCTACTTCCAGTTCTAGACCCTCCATGAGTCCATTTCAATCCAAGCCCCACCACAGCCCATTTCCAATCTTAGCATCCCCCCCAGCCCATTTCCAGTCCTATCCTAGCCCCTCTATTAGCCCATTTCCTGTCCTAGCTCCCCCCCACTCAGCCCATTTCCAGTCCTAGCTCCCTCCCCTCACAGTCCATTTCCATTCAAAGCCCCCCTCCCCATCAGCTATTTGCAGTTCAAGCCCCCTTCCATTCAGCCCATTTCCAGCCCTAGCCCCCCCTAGCCCATTACCAGTCCTAACCCCCCCATCAGCCCACTTTCAGTCCTAACCCACCATAGCCCATTACCAGTCCTAACCCCCCTTGCCCCCATCAGCCCAGGGAAATTTAAAAAAAAACAAACCCTGGCTGCTGCTGCCATGGCAGTGGCAGAATCAAGTGCCCCGCGGCTGTGGCCCCTCCCCCCCGCCTGCCCGGCAGAGCCCTCCCTAAATCAGTTCCCTCAGCGCGGGCTTTTCAGAGCCGCGAAGGGAGAGTTTCCCTCTCTCGCAACTCTTTTAAGCCCGCCAGCGCCTTCCAGGTTGTGCAGGCGCTGCTTCTTTCAGGGTAGGCAGCTGCAGAGACTGGCGTTGGTCCCAGGCCCACTTATGGATTCTGGGGCTGAAGCGAAGCAGGGATCAGCTAGTGAGACCGCAGGGGATTTGACAGGGACCGCGGCCATTTCCTCAGGGGCAGCTGTAAAACGCGGGAAGAAGGCGGCAAAGGCAGTGCAGCTAAAGATCAGTTCCCCATCATCGTGGTCGGCTGCAGAGAAGAGTCCTCAACTCCCTGAGGGTTTTTCCTCGATGGATTTTATTCACAGGGCTTACTGTTTGACAAGAATGAAGGCCCATGAGGGGGGGGGGGGATTAACTGGTAAACATAGCTGCTTGGAGTTAGAGAGGTCCCGGCCTCAGGTGGAGCCCTTGCTTGAAAGTGCTGGGTCTAAGGGCAGTAGGGGGGACGTTGAGGCCTGGCTGGCTCAGGATTCCCCTTGGTCACAAGCCTCAGAGGATCTGAGTGAGGGGCCTTCAGACCTCTGGGAGGGAACAAGCGGTGCTAGATGGGGAGAAAGGTGAGATTCCCTATGGAGAGGATCCCAATGTCTTCCGAGTATTCCATAAGGAGGAGCTGGTAGCTCTCATTGCTCACTCTCTGGCAGCACTCGATATCATGCCTGCTCCTTTAACAGAGGATCCCCTAGAGGATCCGCTCTTGCAGGGGTTCAAAGGGGCTCAAGTGTGCTTCCCGGTACACCGGGTGATTAAACAGATGATTGAGACAGAGTGGGAGTTTCCTGAAGCCATGCTGCAAGATAGCCGGGTGTTAGGGAAGCTTTATCCCATCCCACAGGAGGACAGGGACCTCTTGAGAATGCCCAAGGTGGATGTCTTGATGGTGGCAGTCACCAAAAAGACCACTATCCCCATGGAAGGCGGGGTGGCCCTCAAGGACCTGCAGGATCGAAGACTGGAGTCACTGCTTAAACAGGCGAACGACTCCAGTGCACTGGCACTTCAGACGGTGATCTGTGGAGCCTATGTCTCCAGGGCCTCGTCTGGTGGATCCAGAGATCACCAGCGAAGTCCAGGAAGGCCATCGCAGCAGAAGGTTGCAGACTGGAGTTGACAGCTGTTTATATGGCAGACACATATTACGATCTGGTGAGAGTAGCCTCTAAGACCATGGCTTCAGTTGTCGCTGCTCGATGTTTTCTTTGGCTCAGGAATTGAGCAGTGGATGCCTCCTCCAAAGCAAGGCTGAGTAAACTCCCCTTTAAGAGCAAACCCTCTTTACTATCTGGAAAAGATAGTGAAGGACCTGGGAGATAGTAAAGAGGGTTGCTTGCCAAAAGACAGGCCAAAAGGGCTGAAGGCCGGGACTCCCCAGTGGGGGCAGTCTAAGGACTTTCGGCACTTTAGGGGGGTGCATTTTTCTCACAACCAGAGAGACTGGTTTGGGTCACGCGGTTCTTCCTTTCGGGGTTCCAAGGGGTTTTACTCCACTTCCCTGGAGCAAGGTAAGAAGCTGTAATGAAGCCAGGCAAGCCTAGGCAGTGGTACTAGTAGGGGGTCGGCTACAGCAGTTTTATGCCACCCAGGTCACTTTCACAACTGACCAGTAGATCTTGGAGATAATTTGGGAGGGGTATGTTCTTGAATTCGCAAGACCACCGCACGAAGCCTTTGTTCGCTCGCCCTGTAAGGCACCCAAAAAGGCAGAAGCAGTTCGGAAGACTCTCGGACACCTGCTGCAGTTGGGGGCCGTGGTACAGGTGCCTCCAGAGCAGTGCAGCGTAGGTCGATACTCCATCTACTTTGTGATCCCCAAAAAGGAGGGGGTTTTCACCCTATCCTGGACCTCAAACATGAATCAAGCGCTACGCATTCCTCATTTTTGGATGGAGATCTTCAGGTCGGTCATATTAGCAGTACGGCAGGGGGAATTTCTCACGGCCTTGGACCTCATGGAGGAGTACTTGCATATTTCAATCCAGTCGGAGCATCAGCAGTACCTGTGGTTCGCGCTACCGATGGGACACTTCCAGTTTCGAGCATCGCCCTTTGGGCTGGCCACAGCTCCGTGGACCTTTACCAAAGTCATGGTCATAGTTGCGGCGGCTGTACGTCAGGAAGGTATATTGGTGTATCCATACCTGGACGATTGGCTCATCAGAGCAAAGTCCGAGAAGGCATTCCTTGAGGCAACTGCACGGGTCCTTGAACTTTTGCGAAGCCTGGGCTGGGTGGTCAATCTGGCCAAGAGCCAGCTTCAACCAGTTCAGTGCCTAATATACTTGGGCACTCAGTTCGATATGGCAGCAGGCTTGGTCTCCTTTCCAGAGGAGCGCATTCGTGATGGGTAGTCAATTTTGTGAGCAGGCCAGCTCCAGCGGCATGGTATTACTTCCAGCTGCTGGGATCCATGGCGGCGACTCTGGATCTAGTTCCCTGGGCCAGAGCCCACATGAGTCCTTGCAACATGTGCTACTGTCCCGCTGGGCTCTGCAGTTGCAATCCATGCGTCAGTGCCTGGAATGCCCGGAGCATGCCAGACTCAGCCTACAATGGTAGCTGCAAGTCGATAACCTCATGGCAGGGGAGCCTTTGGAAATTCTGGTCTGGATGCTGATAACAATGGGGAGCCCATTGAGACTCTCGAGTGACGCAGGGTCAATGGATGCCGGAGGAGAATTCATGGTCCATCAACCACTTAGAAATGAGGGTGATTTTCCTAGCCCGCCAACATTTTCATCCCTGGATTGCACAGAAAGCAGTGTGAGTCTTTTCGGACAATGCCACCACAGTGGCTTACATCAACCGACAGAGAGGAACGGGCAGTACCACTCTCTTGGAGGAGAGCCTGGCAATTCTTTCCTGGGCAGAGCAGAATTTACTAGCCCTATCGGCAGCTCACGTGGCAGGCAAGGAGAATATTTTGGTGGATTTTCTCAGCCAGTCTCACTTGGATCCAGGAGAGTGGGAACTCAATCCAGCGGTATTCTTCGATCTCACAGAATGTTGTAGGCCACATAGCATCGCAGTCGAACGCGAAGGCAAGCAGGTTCTTCAGCAGGCGCAGGGAGCACATGTTGGAAGGACTGGATGCTCTCGCCCAGCCTTAGCCGTCAGAAGAATGGCTGTACGCCTTTCCATTGTGGCTCTTGATAGGACAGCAGCTGCGGAGGTCAGAAGGTCACAAAGGTTCAGTGATTCTAATAGCACCTGATTGACTTATGAGACTCTGGTATGCGGACCTCAGATGGCTGCTGGTCTTGCAGCTCTGGTGGCTCTCCGACAGGATCAACCTTCTGGTTCATGATGCCACAGGTAAAGCGGTTTTTGCTTATGGCATGGTTCTTGAAAGGGCGCAGTTGAGGCAGCAGGGCTTTGCTCCCGTGGTCATAGCGACCATGTTGCAGGCCAGAAAATGTTCCACCACCATGACATACATACGAGTGTGGCGGATCTTTGAAGGTTAGTGTGCAGACCGGAATCTGCAACCCTTTTGCTGCCAGCTGCCAGACACCTTGCACTTTTTGCAGCATGGTCTGGAAAAAGGGCTGCGTTTAGTTCCCTCCGCGTACAGGTTACAGCTCTGGCTTGCTACAGGGGTCATATTCAGGGACGCTCCACGTCGGCGCACACGGATGTGGCTCACTTCCTACGGGAGGTGCAGCAGATGAGTCCGCCTAGGAGGGCGACAGTGCCGCCTTGGGACCTCAACTTGGTATGATCAGTGCTTTCAACTTTTCCCTTTGAGCCAATTGTGAGGGCATCGCTTAAGGATCTCACCTTGAAGACGGTAATTTTGGTGGCAATCTGTTCGGCATACAGGATTTCAGAGCTTCCGGTGCTGTCCTGCAGGGATCCATTTTTGCATGTTTACAGAGAAAAGGTGGTCTTGCACACAGTTTGTTCCTTTCTGCCTAAGGTAGTGTCACGCTTTCATTTGAATCAGGCGGTTATGTTGCCTTCATTTCTGGAGCTGGGAGACTCCGAGGAGGATAGGCAGCTACACCTCCTAGATCTGCATAGGGTTCTGAGGAAGTATCTTCAGAGAACAGAAGCCTTGCGTAAGTCTGACAGATTGTGTTGTTTGGAGGCCCTCAGGCAGGGGAGGCGGCTTTTAAGTCCATGACTGTCCGTTGGGTGAGATGTACTACTGTGGAGGCATATGAGCAGTGTGGCTGATGTATGCCTGTGGGGCTACGGGCACACTCCACTCGTTCTCAAGCGACATCCTGGGCAGAAGCAGGATTAGTTCCTCCCGTAGAGATCTGCAGGGCGGCAGCGTAGTCATCACTGCATAATTTATAAGCATTATCGCCCAGATAAGCAGGCGATGGAGGATGCTAGGTTAGATTCTGTAGTTCTTAGAACTGGTCTCGGGGTTCCCTCCCAGGTTTTAGTCATTGCTTTGGTACAACTCAAGCATATCTGGAATTTATGGAATGGCCTGGAGGGACAATAAGGAAGGAGAAATTAGATCTTACCTGCTAATTGTCTTTCCTGGAGTCCCTCCAGGCCAGTCCAGACCCTCCTATAATAGAGACCACGGTGATCTGGGTGAGTTTTGATTAAGAGGTACAGCACCTCGCCGTAGCAGGACTCATGCAGGTCTGTTCAGGCATCCCGGCTGGATGGCTTCCCGGAGGTGTATATAGCGCACTGCAACTATCTTAAAAAAATAATAAAGGGTTTCAAAAAGGGTAAGACGCTCAAGAGCACAATGGACATGGTTTTAGCTCTGTTTAGTTGTTTGTTAGTTATTTCATAGAGGGCGGAGTAAGCTGCTTGGTCAGTAGGAGACTGGATGCTGAAGCTAGAGGGGGAGCTCTTCTACTGGGTTCTCAGAAACCAGACATGCTCAGTTCTCAGCTGCTGGAACATGGCGACTACCCAAGCGCATCTGGAATTTCTGGACTGGCCTGGAGGGACTCCAGGAAAGACAATTAGCAGGTAAGATCTAATTTCTCCCCCTCTTTCCTTATTGTCCCTCCAGTCCAGTCCCGCACCTCTGTGATGTATCAGAGCAGTTAAACTAATGAGGGGGGACCCGCACAACTGGCCTGAAGCACTGCCGATCTGAAACAAGCATCCCCGCCGCCTGGACATCTAGGTGATAATGCTTAGAGAAAGTATGCAGTGACGACCATGTTGCTGCCCTACAGATCTCCACCAGTGGAACTAAACTATACTCTGCCCAGGAGGCTGCCTGAGCCCTTGTGGAATGCACCCGCAACCCCACCGGCACTGCTTTACTCTTCAAGATGTACGCCAACGCGATTGCCTCCCTGATGCATCTGGAAATGGAGGCCTTAGCTGCCGCCTCACCTTTGCACGGCTCACCAAACAGAACAAACAGATGGCCCAATCTCCAAAAGGACGATGTTCTTTTCACATACATTCACAGGGCTCTTTAACATCCAGGCGACGAGGCTGTGGAGTGACAGGGCCCACATCTGCACTCACCAGAGCTGGCAAGGAAATGGCCTGATTTACATGAAATGCTGACATCACCTTGGGCAAAGATGAAGGTACCGGACACAGGACCACTTTCTCCTTAGAGAAGGAAAGGAACAGCTCCTGGCATGACAGGGCCTGAAGCTCTGAAATCCTGCATGCCGAGCAAATCGCCACCAGAAATACTGTTTTCAGAGTCAAATCCTTCAGGGAAGCTTGACTCAACGGCTCAAAGGGTTCCCCAGACAGTGCCGTCAGCACCAGATTGAGATCCTAAGGCGGTACCCACACCGCCCTCCTCGGCGGACGCAGGTGGGTCACTGCCCTTAGAAATCTCAGCATGTCTGGATATGTGCCCAATGGCACCCTGTGGACTTTCCCGTGATAACAGGACATTGCCGCCAGTTGCACCCTCAAGGAACTGGTGACTAGGCCCTTATCAAAACCAGATTGCAAGAATGTCAAGATGTCCGGGACGGAGGCAGTGGAATGGCGTGCCTGTCTTTCTCCAAACCATGATCCAAAGATGCGCCACACGCGGATGTATGCCAGGTTTGTAGACCTCCTCCAGGCCTGTAGCAAGGTTGCTATCACCGATCCCACATATCCTTTCTTCTTCAACCTTGCCCTTTCCAGAGCTATGCTGTGAGAATGGATCCACCTGAGGCATGCGAAGCAGCCCCTGCGTCAAGAGATCCTTCCGAACCGTAAACCGCCTCAATCGATCCGCCAGTATCCAAATCAGGTTGGCATACCACGGGCGTCTCGGCCAGTCTGGTGCCACCAGAATTAATAATCCCCGGTGTGCCTCTATCCGTTGTACTACCTGGCCTATGAGTGCCCACGGGAGAAAAACAAAGACCCTCTTTGGGCCACCGCTGAATTACAGCATCCAGGCCTTCAGACATTCTCTCAATTTCCGCTGAAAAAACTGGCAGGCCTTGGCTGACTGGAACATTGTTTTTAGGTCCATGACCGGTGTGTCCCATCGGTGGACCACTTGCTTGAACATCCCCTGGTTGAGCTGCCGCTCTCCGGGGTCCATGCGAGGTCGCCTGCAGTCACAATGTTGACTCCCGGTAAGTGCGCCACCGATAACATCCAGAGACAAGTCTCTGCCCATCCGAACAGCCTTTCAGCCTCCTTCTCCAGGGCTGCACTGCCCGTGCCTCCTTGCTAATTGATGTAAGCCACCGTGGTCACATTTTCTGAGAGGACTCGGACTGCCTTCCCCTGCAACTATGGCTTGAAACCTTTTAGCGCCAAGGTCATCGCTCGTATCTCGAGCCTGTTGATTGACCTCAGAGCCTCCTACGGACTCCACTGTCCCTGAACAAAGCGTCCTTCGCAAAGGACTCCCCAACCTGACAGACTGGAATCGGTCATCAGCGGAACCCACAGCAGATGCAGCCACCACCTGAGGGCTCTCCTGTTGATCCGCGGGCAGGGGGAGTACTTGGGTCAGGGGTTGACTGAGGGGACCACAGCCGGTGCAGAGCCCTCTGCAGCAGTCGCATGTGCGTCCTTGCCCATGGGACTAGCTCGAGAGTGGCCACTATGGTCCCCAGAACATACAGATAATGCCACGCTGACGGTCTCACCATCTTCAGGAACTGTCTATCACCTGTCGTAGTTCCTGCGCCCGGTGATCCGGCAGGAAAACCCTGCCCATGCGTGTATCAAAGCACACTCCCAAATGCTCTAGCTCCTAGACCGGCTGTAACTGACTCCATCAGGTTGATCACCCAACCGAGACTTTGAAGAAACTCCACCACGCATGCTGTTGCTTTTTCACTGTCATCCCTGGACTTTGCTTGGATCAGCTAATTGCCTAGATACAGGTGAACGAAAAACCCTTCCTTGCGGAGAGCTGCCACTGCCATCACCACCAGGACCTTGGTGCAGATAAGGGGGCTGGTCGTCAGACCGAAGGGCAACACTTGAAACTGGAAATGGCCCCTTGGTACCGCAAAGCGAAGAAACTACTGATATTCTGGATGGATGGGAATGTGCAGATACACCTCCGTGAGGTCGCGAAATGTCAAGAACTCTCTGCTTCTTACCGCCACTATTATTGATCTCAGAATTTTCATGTGGAAATGAGGTACCCGAGGACAGCAGTTCATGCCCTTGAGGTTGAGAATGGGGTGAAAGGAACCTTCCTTTTTGGGTGCCACAAAATAAATGGAGTATCGACTGCAGCCGTACTGGTCTCGCAGAACCGGTTCCACGGCTCTTAGCTGCAGGAGACAAGTCAAGGTCTCCGGTACTGTCTCCGACACTGCTGCGTCCACTTTGGGCGATCAAAGCAGCTCTCGTTTTTGCTCCGGTAGTGGGTACAGGCGTGTCATAGACTGCACCCCTTTAAGACCAGCCTCCGGCAGATCCCACTTCCCCTGGATCATCTGTCATACTACTCTATGATAGCAGACTGCCTTACCCAAATGGCGAAGTGGTGCCAAAACAACAATCTAGCTATAAACTACAACAAGACTGAAGCTTTAATCATCACTCGAAACCAAAGCTTCACACACCCACCAAACATAAAGATACAAAGCACCACGATACCGATAAGATCGGAGGTGAGATACCTTGGGGTTACTCTGGACAGTAAACTCAACCTCAAACCACACATAGACAAAACAATCCAAAAAGCATATTACAGGATGCGAATCATCAGGAGACTGAAACCACTCCTCGCTCCAGAACACTTCCGTACAGTCTGTCAAGCACTGATAACCCCAATACTGGACTTCTGCAATCCGATATACCTCGGACTACCAAAACAAGCTCTCAAACCACTACAGCTGGCACAAAACACTGCAGCTCGAATCATATCCGGAGCCGCAAGGCAGGAGCACATCACACCTACACTAAAGGACTTACACTGGCTCCCAATCATTGCTCGCATCAGATACAAGACTATCATAAACCTATTTAAGATAAAAGAACACACATCAGCCAACAGCCTCCACCTGCTCATACAACCGGAAACCAGCGCACGTCCCAGAAGAAGTCAAACACGCAACCGAGTCAGCACCCCAAATGAGTACAAGCACACACGCAAGGACACAACAGACAGAGCTCTCTCCATGGCTGCTCCAACAATATGGAACAATCTACCGGACGATCTAAGGGCAACTCCAGACCTCAAAGTCTTCAGAAAACAACTGAAAACCATGCTGTTCATAGAGCACTATGGTCACATCACATAACCTAAGAGAATGGATAACAGCACTCCAATCCTCCCAAACAACTGAATATATATAAAATATGATTCTAGCACCACTGTAAATAGCCCACCCTGTATATAGCTCAAACAAATCAAGCACCCAACACATCCCTCACACAACTAAGTTTTATCCTCACTGCATGTACAACACACACACTTTACCTGATTGCTTGCTGTGATACCACCTTGATTATTAAGATAAGGCGGTTTAGAAATACTGTTAAATAAATAAATAAATAAATAAATCGGGAAGACTTTCCGCGGATTTCCGCACTGCCTGAAACATCGGATCCTCCAGCACCTCTTCCTCTGCTGGAAGATTAGTGGGCATATTCAGAGCCTTGAGGGACTCCAAAATGAGCGTTGGCAGCTCCTTCTGGTGGAACACCTGAACAATCTGGGCCTGATCCTCCTCTTCTGGGATCTCTCCTTCTTCCAACTCCTCCTGCAGATCTAGCTCCGTGTCGAGGTCTTCCCAATCCAGCCCCTCTGACAATGGCGATTGCTGCCACTCCTCTGAGCCTCTAGCCCGCTTAGTCACCACTGCCCCTGACTCGTGCTCTTTTGCATCCAAAGCCCTCTTAGTCCTGCGTTCCGGGGCTCAGGAGCCACTTGTCAAGCCCTGTTGATGTAGCAAAATGCTTTATGCAAAAGTAAGACAAACTCTGGTGAGGGACCAGGGGCCAGATCCGTTGAAGGTAACGTGGTGCCCCCCGCCTCCAGAGCTTCTTGTGACCGAGGGGGACTCTCCTGCCTTGTCTCGTCCTGCAGGCCCTGCTCCAATGACCTAGTCTCTTGCGTGCACTCCAGGCAGATGCCTTCCTCCGAGACAGCTCCCCATCGGGTCCTGCATATCTTGAGGATTTTTAGATTGCGTTGTTGTGTTGTACTTCAAAGATATGAAATGGACCACGCACTGATCTAATCAGACTCTGACAATTTTGCCGAGTAAAAGTTAACGTTTTTATTATAAGTAATGCCAATGGCTGTAAAAAGTACAGCTTCCCTTACAAGCAATATCACAAATTTAGTAGGTATAGAGTCTGGGCTAAGAGACAAAAGATGATCATGTCAGGTTATTCACTGACCACAGACGGAAGGATTTCATTTGTCTCCTATCCACTGTCTCTGTCTTTCCAGTTATATACATTTCTTGTATGCAGGTGCTTTCTGTTTCACAGAACAAAACTGTGGCCACACAGCTACTCAGCACTTTTTCCTGCTTATCTTTAATTTATTTCTGTCTCTGACTTTTTTGCCTGATCCTTCTCAGGAAAAAAGTCACAATGTTTCAACAAACTTAAATCTCCTGACCCATCCAACCAGGCACAATGGCTCTGTGCCCAGCAACAAGACAATGGCACATTTAGTTAGGCTTTTGCCACAGGTCATTGTGCACTGAATAAGCATTTAGCTGTATAATACAAGGAATGTTTAAGGATGTGGTATGAAGTGGGATTCACCTCCCTTGACACCATCACATACCAGGCACTGCGGTCTGGCTGGCATGGTGGGAAGGGCTGCAGGTACTCCCCAGGAACACCCTCAATCTGTACCCGGGTAGGTAGAAGGATCCCTAGCACAGTGCACCTCCATGGTCTCAGGCACAGAACACTAGAATACCTGAACTAAAATAAAATAAAATCTAAAACAGAAACTGAAATGGAAAGGAAACTGCAAATGGCCCCCTAGGAAGAAGCTGCTCTGTCCTGCTTTATTCTCCGGTGGCTGCCTCTCCCGGGCACCCAAAACACAGCCGGGGGTTAAAACGCATGCGGACCTGAAGAAGAAGAAAATCAAATCTAAACACAGCAGGGGAAGTTTCCCTCGCTGCTGCAGGCTCCCAAACACACAGCTGCAGGCCGCTGTCTCCTCGTCTTCTGGCGGTTGCTAGGGGTTCCTCCTATCCTCCCCTCCCCCCTGCCGCTCTTACCTTGGAGCCTCTTTGCCGCATGTCTTTTCTACCCCTCGCTCTCAGCCTTTCTTCCCGGCTTCGGCGCTGAGGGGTTGACTCGGGCTGCCGGCTTTCACTTCCATCAATCCACTGTTACCCCATGGGGCTCCTCACCTGATAAACGGGTTCGGGAGCTGCCTGAAGTCTCAGACTGAGGAAGGCCTCCACAGAATTCCCCCCTGAAATCCTGGGGGGAGAAGGCATATCCTGTTATCCCCCAGGTTCTTTCTGATCCGTCTTTTTTCCCCCCCGCCTTTAAAAACAAAGAAACCTGCATCTTAGCAGGGGAAATAAAAAGGAAACGCTAACTAAACCTACCTCTTTAGTTGTCCCCTCAGTGAGTCCAGCACCCTGAGGCTCACTACCTCCTCCAGCTGCTTGGAGACTGAGCATATTGGGGCTGGTAGGCGGTGCCAGCTGCATAAGTACACTGGTGTCATCCAAAAGATGACATGCTCATTCTCCAAGCTGCTGGAAGAGGTACACTACCCAGAGGTACGGGACTGTGGAGTTATCTGTGCTTAAGGGCTGCGCTCGTTTTCTACATTGGCTCATTAGTGAATGCTGATAAAAGGAGAGACTGTTCTGCCTGAAATTACAGGACAGCTCAATCCAGCTGGGACTGTATTCTGAACTGTTGTTCAGACAGGGCTGATGCTTCCATTAGGCAAACTAGGTGACTGCCTAGAGCACTGGCCCTCCAGGGGCACTTATTGCTTCCGGGGCTTGCAACGGCAGCAATAGTTCAGAAACTGTGGGGCAGTGCCAGCTGCCTTGTGGTTTCTGCTCTCGACCCTCAGCCTCTTCAGCTCCCCTCCAATGCACTTTTCCAGGGGGAGCAGCAATAGGGGTGGGGGTCCATCTGTGGGATGGAGGGCACCTTCAATCCTTGCACCGGTTCTGGGTTCAGGGACAGAGCATCTCAGACCTTAAAGTGGACTGAACTCCACAACCCTTAAGGAGGGCTGGGGGACGCCTTCTCTCTCTCTATAGATATATACACGTACTGTGGAGGATCCTAGTACAACTGGGGTTTTGAGGGCGGCGGACTACTGGGGAATCTGAGCCAGGAGCAGCAGCAACACTTCTTGGTAGAGCAGAGTCTGCTCTTTACTTGTGTTCCTTCTCTGTTTTGCATAGCTCAGCTGCCCGACGATGCCCAAGTTGCCAAAGCCAGGAGATCAGAATGTCGAGAACAGACCCCTGGGATCAGCAGCCAGTGGCTGGAGCAGTGGTGTAAGTTCAAATGAGGGGCCTCCAAGCAAAATTTGATGAAGATAGTGGCAGCAGCTACAAGAAGGGGGGGAGGCACCTCCAACCCACAAAAAAAGGGAAATAAATAAATAAAGAGCACCGCAAACATCATACTTATAATAAAGAGTTTTTCCGTGCCGCCTCCTTGCCTCTAAAATATGGTACCATGGTAGGTGGAGAAATAGATCCCACTGTCAGGCTGAAGTCTCGAGTATCACAAGACTTTGGTTCCAAAGTGAGAGATACTTTCTGGGCCTTTGGCTGCCACAGAACAGTACTTTACAGAGAGGCAGCGGGAGGTGCCAGGGTAAACTTCTTTATTGTATGATGTCTGCCATGCTCTGTCACTGCAGCCTAGGAATCTTGGGGACAAATAGGCCCTTTTCTAGCCTGGGGCACCCCACATTGCGAGGATTGCTTGGATGGTACTTACACGACTGGACTGGAGCGACACTTACCCACAAAAACAAACAAACAAGAGCAAAACCCTCGGTTAGCACTTCTGCTGGAATACTAATCTGGCACATAAACAACAATATTATTCTGTGCAGATGTTCGGCTCAGAATATCATCAGTGTTTATAAACACCAAAACTGTTCTGAGCAGAACTTCTGCACAGAATAATATTGCTGTTAATACACCAGACAGCATGCCAGCATATTTGCATACATTGCTACAGCACATGTCTCCTGCCCTTTTCTTTTAGCATTCTCTTCAGAAAAAAGTTGCGGGTGCTGAATGCTCAAGAAACAAAGAAATTCCCCACCAGCACTAACCGCAGACAGAGTAGTTACTCACCTGTAACAGGTGTTCTACAGGAGCAGCAGGAATCAGTCCTCACATATGAGTGACGTCGGCGCCGACGGAGCCCTCGCGGAGCAATTTCCCCAGCTTTCAAAGAAAGCCTTTGGGAATTGCAGCGCGCATGCGCGGTCCCCTTCCTGCCCAAGGGTGCCATCTTGCTAAAAGACAGCAAAAAAATTAGCAAAAACGAAATGATAGGACTGCAACTCCAAGGGGAGGAGGGAGGGTTGTGAGGACTGATTCCTGCTGCTCCTGGAGAACACCTGTTACAGGTGAGTAACTACTCTTTCTCCAGGACCAAGCAGGAAGTCAGTCCTCACATATGGGACTCCCTAGCTTAAGGCTACCGGAGACCTCAAGCGGAAAAATGAGCTCCCTCTAGCTCAGTAGCACAGAAGGAAGGAATCTTCTCTGAAAACGCCCCCGACCGGTAGCCCAACACCAGGGCCGGAGGGTAGGAGTTGCCTAAACCTCAAAGAGATTATGGAGGACTGCCTGACCGAAAGCACTGTCCCTGCGGGACTCCCTCTCCAGGCAGTAATGGGCCGCAAAAGTCTGGCTTGAAGACCAAGTAGCGGCCCGGCAGATGTCTGCCAACGGAACAGAGCGGAGATGAGCCACTGATGCAGCCTTTGCCCTGACACGATGAGCCGTGACTCGACCCTCCAACGAGAGGCCGACTGCCCCATAAGCCCAAGCGATACAGTCAGCAACCCATATGGACAGAGTACGCTTGGAGACAGGTAGCCCCAACTTATTGGGGTCAAAAGAAACGAAGAGCTGAACAGCCCTCCTATGCTCTCGCGTACGGTCAAGGTAGAAGGACAAGGCCCTCCTACAGTCCAGGGTATGCAGGACTATTTCAGCCCGGCTGGTGTGCGGCCTGGGAAAGAAGGTCGGAAGAACCACTGCCTGGTTGAGATGAAAAGGAGAAACCACTTTTGGAAGAAACTTAGGGTGAGTCCGTAAGACTACCCTATTCCTGTAGAACCTAGTGTAAGGAGGATCAAACACTAGGGCCTGCAGTTCACTAACGCGCCTAGCAGAGGTAAGGGCTACCAAAAACAAGGTTTTCCAGGAAAGAAAACGAAGAGGGCAGGTAGCCATAGGTTCAAAGGGCGGACAGGTAATCCGCTGCAAGACCACATTCAGATCCCATTCAGGGGCTGGTGGGCGCAAAGGAGGCTTAAGGAGAAGGAGGCCTCTGAGAAAACGCGCCACCAAAGTGTAGGGATGGACAGATAAAAGGGATACCAGAATCCCCAATATGTAATTGAAGATGGATGAATTTCTTGATACAAAATGTGTTTAGAAGTTTAGCTTTTCACCTACTTCCTCTTATTTCAAATCATTTTTATTGATTTCCAAAAATATATACAGAAACATTGAAACTCGTAAGTCCAGTCAGCCAGAGAAAGTCACAGCGAGTAACGGTTAAAGAACAAATTCACATTAAACTGAGCTGCAGGACTAAAACAGCCAAAGTAACCTCAATTTTAGCAATAATACACTATCGAGCATAAGCCGTTATATCCAGTATACAAATACAGAACTACCAATACAGAACTACCCCAACCCTCCCTGAGCCACCCCCCCTCCCCGTTCCCTGTTGCTAGCCCCCCCTCCCGGTTCCTCCCCCCCAGATCCACTCCCTCTTTACCTCCCCCCGCACGAACCCCAGCTCATCAACAAAGCCTTAGCCGCCGCCATGAGAGCCCTACCCACCCCAGACCGCACCCTTCCAGTCTCTAAAGGCTCACATTCACTCAAGGCACACTTCAAACATCCTCCCAGAGCCCCTCACCGCTTTCAGAAGCCTCCTCAGTAACTCCCCGCCAAATTTTTCCAAATTCCAACTGTTTCTTGGCTCCCAGCATTCGGGCCGTGCGCGACTCAAGGTCCCTCAAGGCCACGAGAGCTCGGCGCCATTCCCGAATCCCCGGGGGTCGGTCCTCTACCCAGTGGCGGAGAATACAGTGCTTCGCTATCATGAAGCCTCTATCATAGAATTTTCGCGTATACTGACCCATGGCCGCATCTCCCCCACCACCTCCCACCCCTGAGCCACCCCCACTGTCACCGGCGGATGCACCGGACCTACTCCCGTCTCGGTCAGCATCCTCAACAGTGGAGCTAAAAGCGGCAAGGGGAACACTAGTGGAAGCAACACTGGGAGTATCAGCCAACAGGCCACCCCCAGTGGTCGCCGCAGGGATATGGGAGGAGGCGTATCCAGCCCTATCGGCGGTGGTAGTAGTGAGAGTAATAGTAGTGATACTGGTGACGCCAAATAAGCACCATTCCGGCAAGAGCTCCCCCGCCGAGGGTCTACAGATCCGCAGCTCAGTATATACCTCTCGCCAAAACTGTTTTATATGCTCACATTCCCAAAATCTATGCAACAGTGTCCCTCTATGGGTCCCACACAGTTGACACACATCTGTCGAGAGCAACCCCATCCGAGCCGCCCAGACATTGGGTACATATGCCCTCCATAAGAACTTATATTGAAGTTCTTGGAACTTAATTGACTCAGAGAGAAGCTTGATCTGCTGAAAAGCGTTCTGCAAGGCGACCGCTGTGATCTGTACACCACCATCTCTACTCCATTTCTGAACCAAGTTCTCTAAGGGGGCCCACTCCCCTCCCGGACACCATTCCTCCCGCCAGGTCCGCAACGAATATTTCCCATCAGATGCGACTATCAAGTCCCATACCCCTTTTCCACAAAACTGGAAGCCACTCTGGTGCTGTAGCGCTCGGATGTAGTGACGCACCTGTAGATAGAAGTAGAACGACTTAGGCGCAAGGTGGTATCTCTGCCTAAGGGACTGGAAAGAATCCAATTCCCCCTGTGACTGCATGCGAAGTTGACCCAGATGCCCCAGTCCCGCCAGCACCCAAGTAGCTGGAAGTCTTCCTTGCCTCCCGGGTGCGAAGTCGGCGTTCGCGCTAAGTGGCAGACAATCAGTGGCATACCACTGCATACCCTTTTTCTGACAGAGGAACCTCCACGCCTGTCTCAATGCACCAAAATAAACCGACTCCCGCCAACAGTTTGGTAAAACTTTATTCCGGCCATGCAGCAAATAGGCCGCGTGGAAGGGTGCCGACATCCAGTCAACAAGCCCCTTCGGCAGGACTTCCGCTCTCCCCAGGATTAGGTCCCTAAGGGGACCCAGCAAGGACAAGAAATTGTAATCTCTTACCGAGAACAGCTCGAGTCCCCCCTCGGACCTACGGCTCATCAGCACTGACATTGGAATTCTAGATTTCCTTCCCCTCCACAGAAATTGTTTAATATGCCGCTGCAATAGCAGTACATCTCAGCGTAACATCCAAATAGGCAGGTGGCGCAACAGATACATCCATCTAGGTACCTCCATCATCTGGAATAGGGCGAGGCGTCCCATAAGCGAGAGCGGAAGATCCCTCCATTTCTGTAAAGTAGCCACCGTCTTAGACAACATCGGTCGAATGTTAACATCGTACAATTTCGAGACATGATCGGGTATCTGAATCCCCAGATACCGGAAAGCCCCTGGTGCCCAGCGCAAAGGAAAATGCCCCCTCCACTCTTGTTGCGCCCTACCACCCACATCCAGCGCCACCGACTTACTGACATTAATCCGTAGCCCCGAAAAGGACCCAAAGCGGTGAATCAGTCCCAGAGCCTGCTGCAGGGAGGACTGCGGGTTACATAAACAAAGTAGCATATCATCAGCGAACGCACTTACCTTGATGCCTCCCTGCGGCCACTCGACACCCCGAATCCCCTCCTCCGCAATGAGCGAAAGTAGTAAAGGTTCCAACTGCAGAACAAACAACAAAGGCGATAACGGGCATCCCTGACGCGTGCCTCTGCGCAACTCAAAAGGCAAAGAGAAAGTTCCACCGCTTGCTACACACGCCAATGGCTGCGCATAGAGCGCTCTCACCCAGGCCAGAAAGGCGCCATCAAAACCGAATTTCGCTAGGACTGTGAACATATAGGACCATGATACCCTATCAAAAGCCTTTTCGGCGTCAAGACTTACCAGAATCAGAGACAGCGCCTGACTTAAACATTTCTCCATACCAAGCAACACCTTACTGATGTTAGAAAAGGCACCTCTCCCTCTCACAAATCCCGATTGGTGACAACCAATGAGCCATGGCAAAATCGCCTGTAGCCGGGCCGCTAGCACCGAGGCCACCAGCTTCATATCATAGTTAATTAGTGAGATGGGGCGATAGGATGCCTGATCCTCCGGATCCCGGCCCTTCTTCGGGATGATCGTAATCGCCGCAGTCCGCATATCCCTCGGATATGAACCCAGTTCCTGGGCTTCCTGATACAAAGCCATCAAAGTGGGGGTCACCTGCGGCATCAAAATCTTGTAGAACTCAGAGCCATAACCGTCTGGACCCGGAGCCTTGTGGGGCTTCGCCGCCTTTATTACTTTCTGAAGTTCTTCGCAGGTCATCGGCGCATTAAGCACCTGGAGTTCTTCTCCCGTCAAGCGGGGCAATGTCACTGTCGCCAAGAATTCCCGCTCTTGTTCCCTATCTTCGATGTCAGGAGTATATAAGTCTTGGTAGTATTGACTAAACACCTGCACAATCTGTTTCAACTCAGTATGATACACACCCTGCTTATCGCGCACCCGGGCCACCCCTTGAATGCCACCCTTTCGCTTCACCAGTCGTGCCAGTAGTCGCCCCGCGCGATCTCCATAACGAAACAATTGGTGGTTATAATACTGCAACGATTGAACTGCTCTCTCATGTAGTACCGCGTTGAGAGCCCGCTGTACCTCAAGATACGCAGAAAGTGTCTGCGGCCTTGCCACAGCAGCCCGCTTGGCCTCGCCACAGCAGCCCGCTTGGCCTCCTGCAATTGGCACGCCAGATCCAGGATTCGAGCATTTAGACGTTTCCGCTCTCTAGCCACATAGGCTATAATATGGCCCCTCAAGACTGCTTTCCCCGCCTCCCAAAATGTCGCCACCCCCACATCTCCCGTGTCATTCAATAACAAGTACTCCTCCCAGTGGCGCGACAAATAGGCCCGAAAATCCTCATTCTGCCATAGGTAACCAGGAAAAGACCAGCGGGCCCCCCCCACGAGACCGCCTCTCCAATCTAACACCACCTTGGCATGATCAGATACTACTAGGGGTTCAATCTCCACTTTGATCACCTTACCCAAGCTCTCTTTCGAAATCAGGATATAGTCAATCCTAGACCAAGTTTGGTGCACTCTCGACAGATGCGTGTAATCCCGCTCCACGCCATGCAAAATTCTCCATGCGTCGATCAAACCACCCATATTACACAGGTAACCTACTCCTTTCCTACTCCAGGCCCCGCTTGAACCTCCCGTGCGGGATTTATCTAAAGTTGGGTCATGAGGGCAATTGTAATCCCCCGCCAGTATCAAAGGTATCTTTGGCGCCCCCAGTATCTTCCGCAACAACATCTGAAAAAATTGATGGTCGTAAGTATTGGGGGCATAAATAGTTCCCAGAAAGAGTTCCTCCCCCCGTATTTTAGCGTGCAAGAAAAGGAATCTACCATGCGGGTCCGCCTCCTCCCGAATGATCTCGACCGCTAGGCCCCTCTTCACTAGGATCGCCACCCCCCGCTTCTTAACATCGGCAGATGCTGCAAAAACCTGACCCACCCAGTCTTTCTTTAGCTTAGCATGCTCAACTGCGCTCAGGTGTGTCTCCTGCAATAATGCAATTTGCGCCTGCCCCCTCTTGAGGGCCTGCAACACCTTCGTCCGTTTGACCGGGGTATTGAGACCTCCTACATTCCAGGAGACTATGCGTAGATCATCCCTCATGTTCCCCATCCAGCAGCCTCACACACAAACATACAATACCCCAATCATACTTCTGCTCTAGGTCGCCCAGCCCCAACCCAGAGCTCCTTAGTACCCATGTAGCTCCCCAAAAGGGCAGGTTCTCTCGTCTTGGGCTCTGCACTTTATATGGTAACACAGATCTGGTAGTAGCCAGGCCCTCCACGGCCAGCTCGTGCGTGGACCTCCCTCTCTCCCTACCCCCCCCCCCATCTCCCACCCCTCCCATCCCTCCCGTCCGCATCCCCTCCCCCCCTCTCTCACCCCTACCCCACCTACTTCCTTTTAAATAGAATAGGATGTCATGATCATGGGTTCTGTGTAACTGTCTTTAAAATAGATGGAACAGTGTTAACGCAAGCATAAAGAACATAGGCTATGAACTGTGCAACCATAGTTCATTGTACAGTCACTGCTGACAAAACAATTTTTGCAACTTTTGCAATTATAAATTTAATCTAATACACTGTAATCAGATCTTACTCTGTAAAAAGAACTTTGGCGACACCTTGTGTTATTTCATGGTTATAATAAATGTTACTTCCTCTTTTTCGCTAATAAAAGGAGCTTTTTAGGAGGAGGAATTTGAATTCAATAAGCGTGGAATTATGCATGTTCATAGACCCGTTTATTGTCTTCCCTCTGAGCTCAAAGAACATAACACTTGTGTGTGTGATTGTGTTCTGTATTACTCTCTGCCTGTCTCTCACTGCTTGATGGACCAGAGACCTAAAGAGCCGTGGTATTGTGGTCAGATCACAGTTTTCTTCACAAAGGGTGGTTGGAAAGAGGCCTGCCATCCACCGGTGCGTGATGCGCAGAGAGAGCACTGAGGTGGACCCTGACAGAGTTGGACTTAAGGCCCAGATTGGAGAGGTAAAGCAAATATTGCAAGACCACTGACACCAGGCAGGAGAAAGGATTCTCAGACTGCTGAGCACACCACACGGAGAACCGACGCCACTTAAGAGTGTAGGACTTCCGGGTGGAGGGCCGCCTGGAGGCCAAGACGACCTCTTCCACCTCCCGAGGCAGCAGGAGGGGAGCAAGGACTACCCTTTCAGCAGCCAGGCAATCAGATGAAGGGAACGGAGGTTGGGGTGTAGGAGAGTCCCCTGATCCTGTGACAGGAGATCGGGTTGAAACCCCAGAGGAAGAGGAGTGTCCACCGCCAGCTGCATCAGAAGCGGGAACCAGGGCTGTCTCGGCCACCGGGGAGCCACTAGGATCATCGAGGGTCTGTCCCTGAGAACCTTGAAGAGCGTCCGAGACACCAGTGGCATGGGAGGAAAGGCATACAAGAGGCCCGTGGACCATGGAATCAGAAAAGCAACTGCCGCTATCCTGAGAGGATGCGGTTGTCGAGAGCAGAATCTGGGAAGTTGCCGGTTCAGAGGACTGGCAAAGAGATCCATGGTGGGGAGGCCCCACTTGAGAAAGATCCGTTGAACCACCAACGGATCCAATCTCCACTCGTGTGGTTGGAGAATCCTGCTCAGCTTGTCTGCCAGGTAATTTTCCTGACCTGGGAGATAGACCGCTTTGAGGAGGATGCCGTGGCTGACGGCCCAAGAGCACAGTTTTTGTGCCTCCTGACAGAGAAGGAAGGAGCCCGTGCCACCTTGCTTGTTCACGTAGAACATTGCAACTTGATTGTCCGTCTGGACCAGTACAGACTGGTGAGAAGTGAGGTGGGAGAAGGCTCTCAGAGCTAGGCGGATGGCTCTGAGCTCCAGGAAGTTTATCTGCTGAGCAGACTCCCAAGTAGTCCAGAGGCCTTGAGTACATGTCCCTTGGCAATGTGCTCCCTAACCGAGGACAGAAGCATTGGATGTCAGCACCTGAGAAGGCGGAGGAGATTGAAAATCCACTCCCAGCACTAGGTTTGGCAGATGAAGCCACCAACGCAGAGAAGAGACCAGCAGGTCGGATATCCGTACGGAGTCCGCTAGGCTCCCCGTGGCCTGATGCCATTGAGTGCGAAGGCACCATTGAGCAGGTCGCATGTTCAGGCGGGCATTGGGGGTCACATGGACCGTGGAAGCCATATGGCCGAGCAGTCTCAGAAATTGCCTGGCCGAGACAAGGGAATTGCTGTGAAAGTGGCTGGCGATATCCATGAGCCTGTGGGCCCTGTCTAGAGGCAGGAAGGCCCGCGCCTGAAGAGTGTCCAACTGGGCGCCTATGAACTCGAGATTTTGAGAGGGGAGCAAAGTGGACTTTGCGAAGTTTATGACAAATCCCAAGTGCTGGAGTAGAGTCACAGTGCGATGAGTGGCCCGAGTGGCCTCTTGGGAAGACTGGGCTCTGATGAGCCAGTCGTCCAGGTATGGAAACACAAAAAGGCCTTGAAGTCTCAGATAGGCCGCCACCACTGCCAGGCATTTGGTGAACACCCTGGGGGCAGAGGATAGACCAAAGGGCAGTACTCTGTACTGGTAATGATTTCCTCTCACAACAAACCTGAGATATTGTCTGTGGTCTGGATGAATAAGGATGTGAGTATACGCATCCTTTAGATCCAAGGAGCATAGCCAGTCTCCCTGCTGAAGGTAGGGCAGCAAGATTCCAAGGGTAAGCATCTTGAACTTTTCCCTTGCCAGGAACTTTTGAACTATATGAAGCACCCAGGTATCTGATGTGATGGCTGACCACCTGTGGGCAAAGTGGACCAGCCGGCCTCCTGTGCTGAGAGAAACCAGCGGAGGGGAAGAGGCTATGCTGACGGAGTCAAAAACCCCCACCCTGCTGAGCAGGGGCCGGTGTCGTGGGCTTGGGGGCCTGCTGCCTACAGGACCCATTACCCCATCCCTTGGCCTGCTGACCCTGTTGGGGAGCTGCTGAGGCCTGATAATGAGGGTAGTGTTTATACACAGCCGCCTTCCTCGGGTAAAAGGGTTTTTTCCCCGAGCCCTTCTTCTTCTGAGAAGGGGCAGAGGTCTTTCTGGACAGCCGAGTCCTGGTCAGAGTCTCGGTCTCGATCTGTGCAGCCTTTTCAGCCATGGGCTTGCCAAAGAGGTTTTCACCTCTGCAGGGGACATCGACCAACTTGTCCTGTACTCATGGCTCGAGGTCGGATGACTGAAGCCAAGCCTGTCAGCGGGCACCGATGCCGGCTCCGGCTACCTGAGCCGATGCTTCGAAGCCATCGTAGGCTGCTCGAGAGATAAACTTCGAGCACTCCCGAATGCCAGTGGACAAGGCTTGGAACCTCTGCAAAGGTTCCTCGGAGAGACCAGCAGAGAACCCGGCAATTTCCTTTGCCAGGTCCCGGAGATACATGCCCATGTAGAGCTGGTAGGTCTGGACTCGACAAGCAAGCATAGAGCCCTGGAAGCACTTCCTACCAAGGGCATCCAGGTTCCGGGCCTCCCGGCCAGGAGGCACCGAGGACTGCATATTCTGACTCTTGAATCGATGCATGGCCGATTCCACCACCATGGAATGGTGCGGCAGTTGTGCCTTTTGGAACCCGGGGCTCTTGCGGACTCGATAAATGGAATCGACCCGCTTGCTTAACACTGGCACCGACGCCGGGCTCTCCCACATGCGGAAGAGAAGTCGCTCCAGCATCGGAGGAACCGGTAGAGTAAAGGCCTCCTTCGGGGGAGAGTCATACTGGAGGGCATTGAGCTCTTCGGCTCGAGGCTCCTCCTCGGGATCCGTGGGGAATGCCAAGGCCTTGGCCATATCCCGCACGAAGTCTGAGAACCGGGTGTCCTCCGGGGGGGGGGACCGTCTCCGAGGTTTGGACTCGGGCAAATCCGATGGGACGCACCGAGTCCGAAAAGTACCCAGGGACTCTTTGTCCTCCGTCTCCCAGCCCGACTCCTCGGAGGAGGAATCGAGCGGCTCCAGTCGGGCGGGCACCGATGTTCTCCGCCCCGACGCCGAGGCCGGCGTCGACGACCTTGGTCCCGAACGGGAGGCCGAGGGAGACCGTGACCGAGGATCGACTCGAGCTCGCATGGACTCGAGGATCGGCTCGGTCTCCGGGGTCGACTTGGACGTCGACGTCCCGGTGGTCGGGACAGATGCACCGGTGAGGCCAGCGATCAATGCCCGCTGCTGGTCCATGAAGGCAGCGAAACTGCTCTCCAAGGCCGTCAACCTGAGTCCGAACTCAGGAGACCCAGCAGCCCCCTACTTGGGCCCCGACGGCGTCGGGCCCGACGTCGGCTCCTTCGGAGGCGAGTCCATGAGGACTACAGTACTCACGTGTCCAGGAGACTCCATCTCGAGACAAGGATGTTTCGAAGGCCTCTCCGACTCCGAGGACCTGGGACGGCTATCGGGGCTATGCGACCTGGCCCTCGAGGAACCAGGAGCATCCACCGACGCCGCCCTCGCGGGTTTCTTCTTCCTATGGATGTTCCCGGGCAGGAGACCCCCGCTCAGAGGAACTCCGACGATGCTCAGGACCGGAGTCCCGGGACGTCGAAGCCTCTGACGAGGTCCGGGCCCGGCCGGACACGGAGTCAGAGAAGATTTGTTCTCTTTGATGCTGCCGACAACGCTTTTGAGGACATTTTGCCACACGGACCACAGATCATCGGGTCATGTTCGGAGCGGAGGCAGCAGTCGTGTGTGTCGGTAAGAGACATAAGTTTCTTACACCGATCACACTTTTTAAACCCGCTGGCAGCCATCGGGGGAAAAAGGGCCCCTGCGAGGTCAAAAGACAGGGCTGCCAGTGAAAAAAGAAAAAATGGCGGGAACGCCAGTCATGAAGGACAAAAGCCGAAAAAATAAAGAACGGACTCGATACCGGCGTATCGGGTCCGGGCGGGAAAAGGATCCGGCGTCGAACCGAGAAAAGAATAGTAAATAAAATCAACTTTTTCAGCGGCGGGAAAAAGAAGACTGAGCAAGATGGCACCCTTGGGCGGGAAGGGGACCGCGCATGCACGCTGCAATTCCCAAAGGCTTTCTTTGAAAGCTGGGGAAATTGCTCCGCGAGGGCTCCGTCGGCGCCGACGTCACCCATATGTGAGGACTGACTTCCTGCTTGGTCCTGGAGAACTATGAGCTACTACTACTACTGAGCATTTATATAGCGCTACAAGTCATACACAGCGCTGCACTGACATGTAAGACAATCCCTGCTCATCAGAGCTTACAATCTAGTCAAGACAAACACAGAAGCTAATCCTTAATGTCTTCTCAGACCTTACATTAAAATCCCAGCATTGAGCTGAGTTTTCTGGTCTTCTGCGCATTTCTTTGCATCTGCATGGCATAACTAATTGATTCATTAGCATCCATTTAAATGGATTTAAATGTGCTGTGCCATTAGTGAAGCCATTTGCACATTGATAATGGTTGTGTTAGATCTTTTCCAGTATTTTGCACAAACAGTAACCTATCGCCTATGCTAATGGCAGCGCAATTTGCTGCATCGAGCCCTCAGTTGTTAACATGTTCAAACAATTAGAACTTATCTTAATTAAAACAGATTAGAAAAATCTTTATCTTGTGATTATTTAGTCATCTCAAGACATGAAGAAATTATCAATAAAGATGGCGCATATCAAACAAATATTGGTCTCTACCCCAGTCCATGGTTGTGTGCACACTGGCTTTTTTAAGGAGGAATTTAAAGAGGAACATGCAGTGTCTAAACAAATGAAAACTACAGGCTCAATTTTGAGAACTGTCATGTTAGTTAGTCCTGGAGCTTAAATATCCACAGAATATTCAGAGGCAGTATTCCAGGCTGAGTTATGCTAACCAGGTAAGCACCACACTTAACTGGTTAGCATGATTTTCAGCTGGCACTTGCCCAGATTGCAACTTAGGCCTGCTTTTCATGTCATTTGAGGGTTACAATGCTGAGTAAATGCTGATTAGGTATATAGATAGTTTAAACATATGCACATGGCAGGGATCGAAAACGTCACAGCGGCTTACTTAAGCTGAGTCCAGGTGGATCATTGCAAGTGGGAGCTCTGACCAGCGGTGTTCGATCAGGTGGTGAGCCGTTGGGGCCCTCCTATCATGGACCTCATGGCAAGGTGGGGTTCAGCCGAGGCAAGTTGATTCTACAGCAGAAGAAGGGAAAGGATGTCGGAGGGCTTGGAAGTGGCCACTGTATGTGTTCCCTCCGTGGGCTCTCATAGGCAGGGTCGTTCAACGCATGGTTGTTCTGATAGCCCCAGATCAGCCAAGGCTTCCGTGGTACACCAACCTAATGAGGCTGTTGGCGGATCAGCCATGGAGGCTCCCAGTGCAAGAGGATCTTTTGACCCAGGGCCCAGTCTGAATGCTGCAAGTGGATCGGTTCTCGCTTATGGCATGGCTCTTGAAAGGGATAGGTTGCTGAAGCGAGGGTACTCTGACCCGGTGATCCCCACTTTGTTAAGGGCTCAGAAGAGGTTGACCTGTCTTTCCTATGTTCGGGTCTGGCGCATCTTCGAAGGGTGGTGCGCAGACCGGGAGATTCGCCCTAATACAGCTTCTGTGCCGGATGTCTTGGATTTCTTGCAGGCAGGCTTCGAGAAAGGCCTGGTGGCCAGTTCTTTGAGAGTGCAGCTAGCAGCAATTTCTTGGGAAAGGTCCAAGGGAAGTCGCTGAGTGAGCACCCGGACGTGAGGCAGTTCCTGATGGCAGTGAGTCACCTTCGTCCACCTCGGAGGTCAGCAGTTTCATCCTGGGCTCTCAATTTGATGCTGAAGTCCCTGACAGGGGGAGCCCTATGAGTCGGTGGGGCGGGCTTCTCTTAAGGACTTGACCCTTAAGACAGTGTTTCTGGTGGCGATCTGCTAAGCCAGATGGATTTCGGGATTACAGGTCCTTTCATGTCAACCTCTCTTTCTCCAAAGAGAAGGTGGTCCTGCGAATGGTGCCTTCCTTTCTGCCCAAGGTGGTGTCGGCCTTTCATGTGAATCAACCAGTCTCCCTGCCTTCCTTGGTTAGCATGGGGGACGGGAGCGGATGCACGACTGTATCGACTGGACATTCGGCACCTGGTGAAGAGCTGTCTTAAAAGAACTGCGGAGTTTCGCAAATCAGATCGGTTGTATGTCCTCTTTGGGGGACCACGCAAGCGAGAGGAAGCGGCCAAGGCCTCCATCTCTAGATGGATTAGGAGGCCATTGCGTCGGCGTACATTTTAAAGGGCAAGCCTGTCCCGTTGGGACTACGGGTGCATTCTACACGGGGCCAGGCAGCCTCGTGGGCGGAGTACAGTCTGGTACCACCTCAGGAAATCTGTAGTACAGCGACATGGACTTCCTTGCATATGTTTGCTAGGCACTATCTTTTGGATGTGCAGACAGCGAGGGACATGGCTTTCGGCGGTGTGGTTCTTCGGGCTTGGCTTGCAGGTCCCTCCCTTGGTTCAAACTGCTCTGCTACATCCCAGGGGTGAGGGACTGGACTGGAGGGATGCTAAGGAAGGAGCAATTAGGCTTTACCTGCTAATTAGCGTTCCTAAAGGAACTCTAGTCCTGATCCCGCCCAGTGCCTCTGTATGAAGTTTTGGTCTAGTGAATCCAGCCCGAGGGTGACGATTTAGTAGTTCTAGGTTGAGTCAGTGCTCAAGTCAGGGGGGGGGGAGGCAGAGGTGGTGCGGCAGAACTGTCTGCCCTTGTACTGTGAAATTGGGGGTGAGTCGGCTTACAGAGGTCACACTTTTTAAAGCCGCTGGCAGCCATCGAGGGAAAAAGGGCCCCTGCGAGGTCGAAAGACCGGGCTGCCAGGGAAAAAGGAAAAAGGCGCGAAATCTGTCACGAAGGACAAAAAACCGAAAAATAAGGAACGGACTCACAACCGGCGTCGCGAGTCCGGGCGGGAAAAGAACCGGCGTCGAACCGAAGAAAAAAGAGAAAAATAGAGAAAAAAAATCAACTTTTCGGCGGGGATTCACAGACAACGTCTGAAGGGCTCCGCGGAAAAAAGAAGACTGAGCAAGATGGCACCCTTGGGCGGGAAGAGGACTGCGCATGCGCGCTGCAATTCCCAAAGGCTTTCTTTGAAAGCTGGGGAAAATTGCTCCGCGAGGGCTCCGTCGGCGCCGACGTCACCCATATGTGAGGACTGACTTCCTGCTTGGTCCTGGAGAATTATCAGAATCCTCAGACTCCTCCGAGTATTTGAAGTACCTTCTGTCTGGATGCTCTTGAAGAGCCCAATACCCGTACCGACCGAAGTCGGTTCCGGGCGGAATCAGTACCGGTGTATCAGTACCAGAAGGCATCACATGACTGGGTGCTGGCAAAACAGACACCGATGTCGATGCTGTCGGTACCGGTACCGGAGTCAGTGCCGGTACCGGTTGAACTGTCTGACGCGGTTCCGAGGGCGTCGATGCCACAAGGAGAGCCACCAGACTGCGTTCAATAGCCAGGAACCTCTGGTCTATCGACGCTGCTGATGCCTGGGTGTCGGTACCGGAGAAAACAGACGGTACCCCAGAGCATGGCACCAGTAGTTCTGCCGAGGTCAAGGCCTCGAGAACATCCTGGAGCCCCGATAATGCTTTGGAAGCCAAAGCCTCCCGCTGGGGCAATTTTGCCGGTAAAGAACCCTCAAAGGCAACGCCAGAGGCATCTCGATGCTTAGAAGGAGATCTACCCTTTGAGGACCAGCCAGATTTATGTTTAGTTACCTGAGATCCATGGGAGGAAGACGAAGCCCTGGAAGACGTCGATGCCACAGAAGCTGCATCAGAGGGAAAAAGAGTGCTGAGCTTAGCAGCTCGGTTTTGTCGACCCCTCTTGGACATCACGGCACAAGCCATACAGTCAGAGATGGTGTGGTCAGGACCTAAACATTTGAGACACCACTCATTGGTGTCGGTGACAGAGATGGTACCGCCACACTTGGTGCACTTTTTGAAACCCAAAGCGGGTTTTTCCATAGTGGAGGAAATTTTGGGCCCAAAATGGTGCATGCACCTGGAAAAGAAAAGTTTGGAAAAAAAAATACTATATATATATATATATATATTTTTTTTTTTTTTAAAAAGAAGGAAAGAAGAACCGGCGGTACCGGTATAGCGTCGAGGAAGGCAGACGCGACCACAAAAAAGAAAGGAATAAGGAAATATTTTCTGCGGTGACAGGAATGACGACCTGCTGGCTCCGCGGAAAACGAAGAACTGGAGAGAGGCAGTTGGGAAAGGCGGGAAGGCAGCACACAGGCGCTGTGGGATGTTCCCAAAAGCTTTCTAATTGGACGCTGGGGAGCGTTCCCGCGCAGGCTCTGTCGGTACCGACGATACCCATATGTGAGGACTACATTCCTGCTTGTTCCTGGAGATCTACCACTTCCATGATTTTTGCAAAAAATGATATATTGGCTAAAGTTCAGAATTTAAATAGTCTTGAATAACCCTTCTCATTTTCCAATATGGGTCTTAACAAATTCTGTTTGAGGGATTGAGAATATATCTCCTGTTCTAAAATCTTATTAATCCAATTTATTAAAAACTTAACATCTCCTCAGACATCTTCTGTAATAAAATAGGCAGGATTAGTTACGGGTCCAATTCATAATGTCCTTCCCAAATTTGGTAAGGAGCAATTTAATTTCTTCTGAGGCTACTTATCAAACCGGCACTCGTCTCACTTTTTCTTGTCAGAATCTTCCTTTATTTCCTTAATATCCCGAGTTTCTCCTCTACAAGCTTTCTTTCAGTTCTTCTTCTTTCTCTCTTAATTTTTCCCAAATTGATTTTCTGAGGGTTTTTAAAAAAATCTTTTTTCTTCAAAATATTAACTGAGTGCATCTGTTTCCAGCTCATTTGTTTGTAGTCTGACACAGGAGGACATGTAACAGATATTTCCTAATTGTAACTCCAGGCCAGTCCAGTCACACATAGGTAGTCACCTCCCTCCTCCAGCAGCTGAGGACTGAGCATGTCAGAATCCTGACACTGCAGTACAAGAGCTCTCTCTATAGCTCCAGGATCCAGTCTTTCAGTCCTCAGCAGCTGGGGAAGAGCTCTTGTGTGTGTGGACTCCCCTGAAGAGATGATTCTGAGGGTTGTCCTTAAGTTAAAAAAAAAAAAAATCTTGAGATATCAGAGAGCAGACAGCAGGACACAAATCAAGGAAGACGGTTGAGAGCTGGTGATTGGGGTGTTTGGCCCCCACCTTGGAGCAGTGGGTGAGAACAGGTTGGGTTGCAGGGCTGACCCAACAGACCTGTCTCTAGCAGAGGCTTGGTCTGCCTGAGGATGAAATTACCTGGGAGCCCCAGGTCCCGTCCTCCCACTTGTAAAGCTGCAGGTCCTAGCGGGTTACCCCACTACTCCATATATTTTGTGGTGCTGAAAAAGGAGGGGGCCTTCAGGCCTATCCTCTATCTCAAGCATGTGAACCGCGCTCTTTGCATTCCATGCTTCCACATGGAAACACTACGGTCAGTGATTCTGGTGGTGCAGCGAGGCAAGTTAATTTCTGCACTGGACCTCAAGGAGGCCTATCCACACATTCCAATCCAGCCAGAGCATCAGCGGTACCTACGGTTCGTTGTTCCCAACGGGCACTTTCAGTTCCGGGCTCTGCTCTTTGGTCTTGCGACCACTCCACGCACTTTTACCAAGATCATGGTGGTGGTGGTGGTAGTGGCAGCCTTGCGGAAGGAAGGGGTTCAAGTACACAAGTACACCCTTATCTGGACGACTGACTCATTTAAGCAAAGTCGTTGACCAAAGGTCGTTCCCCCCCCCCAGCGGATGGTGGAATTCCTGCAACAGCTAGGCTGGGTGGTCAACTTGGCCGAGAGCCAGCTTCAGCCGGTTCAACGCTTCATATATCTGGGAGCCCAGTTCAAAATCCAGGCGGGGATGGTTTCCTTGTTGAAAGAGTACGAAAGATTCAATCTCAGATTCGCCATTTTCTGTGCATGAAAGCGCCAGCGGCATGGTATTATCTGCAGCTGCTAGGCTCAATGGCGGCAGCTCTGGATCTGGTACCTTGGGCGCAGACCCATGTGTGGCTGGTTACAGCAAGCACTGCTGGCGCACTGGTCTCCACAAAACCATCCGCTGTCTCAGCGGTTGTCCTGTCTGGAGTCAATGACACAGAGTTTGGACTGGTGGCTACAGTCGATCAATGTGATGGCGGGCCTTCTGCTCAAACAGCCGCAATGGATTTTGGTCACGATGTATGCCAGCCTCATGGGCTGAGGCTTGCACTGCCTGTCACAGGTGGCTCAGGGATGCTGGATGTCAGAGGAGAGTTCCTGGTCCATCAACCTTCTGAAAATGAGGGCAGTGTTCCTGGCCCTGCGGGCTTTCAGCTCCCTGATAATCAGAAAAACGGTCCAGGTGTGCTCGGACAATGCGACCACGGTGGCGTACATCAATTGGCAGGGGGACACAGGAAGTGTGACCCTGCTGGCCGAGTGTCAGCCCTTGCTAATGTGGGTGGACGCGAATCTGGTGGTGCTCTCCGCGGCACATGTAGCGGGAAAGGGCAACGTTCAGGTGGACTTTCTCAGCTGAGTGGGAACTGAATGCAGCAGTGTTCCATGACCTCATGGTCATTGGGTGAACCAGTGATGGATCTCATGGCCACATTGAGAAATGCCAATGTGCACCAATTCTTCAGCAGGTGCAGGGAGCATATGTCTGGGGGTCTTGATGCTGTACTGCAGGCTTGGTCGACGGATGGTCTCCTGTATATTTTTCCTCTGTGGGCGCTGATCAGGCATCTGTTGCAGAGGATAGAGGTTCACAAGGGACCTGTGATCATCACTGCCCAGGACTGGCTGCGCAGGCCATGGTATGCATATCAGCCCCGGCTATTGATAGATCAGCCCTGGAAACTCCCAGACAGGGTGAACCTTCTCTCTCAAGTGTCGGTGTTGATGCTGCAGGTGGATTGATTCTTGCTTAAGGCTTGGCTCTTGAGAGGGCAAGACTGAGGCGCAGGGGCTATTCCACTTTGTTCATTACAATGATGTTGAAATCCAGAAAACAGTCTACCTCACTGGCTTATGTAGAGGTCTGGTGTGTGCTCATAGAATGGTGTACTTCGAGGGTGATTCATCCTATGGGGTGTTCTCTGATGCAGATCTTGCAATGGAGAAAGGACTGTCGCTCAGCTCTCTGAAAATCTAGGTAGCGGCTCTCTCCTGCTTCCAGGGTCGGTGCACTGGTGATCACTGGTGGCTTATTCAGATGCCATTCGTTTCCTTCGAGTGGTGAAGCAGGTTCGATCTCCTGTTCAACCCAGGGTTCCTCCTTGGGACCTTAATCTGGTCCTGGAGGCCATGATGGGTCTCCATTGAACCCCTCGCAGGGGCATCATTGAGGGACCTTACTTTAAAGATGGTTTTCTTAGTAGCCATCTGCTCCGCGAGGTGGATTTCCGAGCTCCAGGCACTTTCATGTAGGGAACATTCTATCTAAAGAGAAGGAAGTGCTGAGGCCAGTGCCCTCCTTTCTCCCCAAGGTTCTGTGTAGATTCCACTTCAATCAGGTGGTTTCATTACCCACTTTTCCTATGCTGGGAAACTCCAAGGAGGACAGGCAGCTCTATCTTTTGAATCTGCGTAGGGTGCTGCATTGGTACCTTAAAAGGATGGTGGCCTTTCAGATGTCGGATCGTTTGTTTGTGTTGTTTGGAGGTTCTTGTAAAGGGGCAGCAGCCTCTAAGGCTTCGACTGCCCTCTGGGTGAAACAATCAGCACCGCGTTGTGTGGCATGCAGGAAGGTGTCACCCATGGCGCTCTGGGCTCATCCAACCAGGTTACAAGCGGCCTTTTCGGCAGAGTTAGTGTAGCCATGGCCCTGATGCGGTGCGCCATGATCCCCTGGTCAGTGAGATCTCTGCTTTCTTGTAGTCAAGGGTAATGCAGTCCGCCACCTAAGTGGACAGAGTTCGCTTAGTCACGGGGAGCCCCAGGTGTTAGTGTGGGTTTTTTCCTTTCCCAGCACTTTATATCACTTACCCTCGGGACGTCCGTTAATCCTCTGGGCCGAGGAATCACCTTACCTTCTCTGTCTGGAATTCCAGGGGAACAAACACACACACTCGCACATAAGTAGTATGTAAGTTTATTCCACAGGTTAGAGGGGCTGTGTCTTTTATACATTAACAGAAACATATACATACGTCATCAACTCATCCCCTGAGGACCACCACAGCTTATCAGCAACTTCTCAGATGTTAGCCGTCTCTGTGTAGAACAATCAATTTGTCTTAGCACAGCACATTCCTTTTCATATACAGCTATATACAGGATTCCTATTCCCCTCTGCGGGCTTCTGAGTCCTCCTGTACATACACTTTAAACCTTATTTTATTTTCCCCTATCACCAGGCAGCTGGGGTCATAGGATACAAGAAGCTGTGGTGCTTTGCGATGGTCTTCGAGTCTTGCAGGTAAAAGGACAGGGTTCTCTTACAATCCAGATTGCGGAGAATGGTCTTCACCCTACCGGTGTGAGGCCTCGGAAAGAAGGTGGGGAGCACCACTTCCTGGCTGAGGTGGAATGGGGACACCATCTTCATCAGAAATTTGTGTATATGGAGCACCACCCTGTTTTTGTAGAACCTTGTGTAGGGCGGATCCGCCATCAGAGCCTGGAGCTCGGTGACTCCACATGCTCATGTCAGTGCTACCAGGAAAGTGAGCATTCAGATACCAGATGTTGCAGATGGCCAGAAGCTCAAATGGAGGCTTAGTGAGCTGCAAGAACACAACATTTAGATCCCAATCCACCACAGGAGGGCAGATTTTGGATAACATGAGGCCCCACAGAAATCGGGACACAAGGGGCTGCGCCTAGAGGGAACTTCCCTCAAAAGAATGGTGATTTGCTGCGATGGCGCTCAAGTGTACTTTGACCGAAATGGACTTCAGTTCCACCTGTGACAAGTGGAGCAAGTATTGGAGTACCACTTGCACTGAGCAGAACAGGTTTGCACGTCTTTCTGCACACCACACTAAGAAATGGCACCACTTGAAGGCATAAGCTCTTCTTGTGGAGGCCTTACGTGAGGCCAGAAGAACCTTCTCCACGTCCCATGAGACATTGAAGGGAACTAACACTATCCTTTCAGCGGCTAAGCTTTTAGTGACAGGGAAACCAGGTTGGAGTGTAGGAGAGAGCACTGCTCCTGTGAGAGTAGCCCTGGGGCTCAGCCCAAGGGAAAGAGTAGCTACTCACCTGTAACAGGTGTTCTCCAGGAGCAGCAGGAATCAGTCCTCACATATGGGTGACGTCGGCGCCGACGGAGCCTTCGTGCGGAGCATTTCCCCAGCTTTCAAAGAAAACCTTTGGGAATGCAGCGCGCATGCATGGTCCCCTTCCCGCCCAAGGGTGCCATCTTGCTCAGTCTGATGACATAGCTAAGACAGCAAAAAACAAAATAAACTATATGACTGCAACTCCAAGGGGAGGAGGGAGGATTGTGAGGACTGATTCCTGCTGCTCCTGGAGAACACCTGTTACAGGTGAGTAACTACTCTTTCTCCAGGACCAAGCAGGAAGTCAGTCCTCACATATGGGACTCCCCAACTTAAGGCTACCGGAGACCCCAAAGCTGAGAAATGAGCTCCCTCTAGAGCCTCAGCATGTGAGAAAAGAATCTTCTCTGATAATGCCCCCAAACAGTAGCCCAACACCAAGGCCGGAGGGTAGGAGTTGCCTAAACCCCAAAGAGATTATGGAGTACCGCCTGCCCGAAAGCACTGTCCCTGCGGGACTCCCTCTCAAGGCAGTAGTGGGCTGCAAAAGTCTGGCTTGAAGACCAAGTAGAGGCCCGGCAGATGTCTGCCAAAGGAACAGAGCGGAGATGAGCCACTGACGCAGCCTTCACCCTGACACGGTGAGCCGTGACTCGACCCTGCAAGGAGAGGCCGGCTGTCCTCTAAGCCTAGGCGATACAGTCGGCTACCCATATGGACAGAGTACGCTTGGAGACAGCTAACCCCAACTTATTGGGGTCAAAAGAGACGAAGAGCTGAACAGCCCTACGGTGCTCCCACATACAGTCAAGGTCATTGGGTGCAGACCCATGTGTGGCTGGACACGCCCTCCTACAGTCCAGGGTATGCAAGACCATCTCAGCCCGGCTGGCATGCGGCCTGGGAAAGAAAGTTGGAAGAACCACCTCCTGATTGAGCTGAAAGGAGGAGACAACCTTTGGAAGGAACTTAGGGTGAGTCTGTAAGACTACTCTGTTCCTATAGAACCTAGTATATGGAGCATCCGATACTAGGGCCTGAAGCTCACTTACTCACCTTGCCGAGGTGAGAGCTACCAGAAACAATGCTTTCCAGGAGAGAAAGCGCAAAGGACAAGTAGCCATAGGCTTAAATGGTGGGCAAGTAAGCCGTTGCAAGACCACATTCAAATCCCAGTCAGGGGCAGGTGGACGCACTAGAGGCTTAAGCAAAAGCAGGCCTCTGAGGAAGCGAGCCACCAAAGGGTGGCTGGAGAGAGACTGACCTTCCACTGGTGAATGGTGCGCTGAAAGAGCGCTGAGGTGAACTTGAACAGAATTGGACTTAAGGCCCTGGTTGGACATGTGAAGCAAATACTGCAGCACCGCTGGTACCAGGCATGAGAAAGGATTCTCGTTGTGTTGAGCACACCAGGAAGAGAATCTACACCACTTAAGGGCATAAGAGCTTCGGGTGGACTGCCTCCTAGAGGCCAAGACCATGTCCTCCACTTCCCTAGGCAGTAACAAGGGTGCTAGAACTACCCTTTCAGCAGCCAGGCCATCAGATTGAGGGACTGGAGATTGGGATGTAAAAGAGATCCCTGCTCTTGAAACAGGAGATCTGGTTGCATCCCTAGAGGAAGAGGAGTGTCCACCGCCAGTTACAAAAGGAGTGGAAACCATGGCTGCCTGGGCCATCTGGGGGCCACCAGAATTACTGAGGCCCTGTCCCGGAGCACTTTGAACAGTGTCTGGGACACTAGAGGCGTGGGAGGAAAGGCATATAGGAGGCATGTAGACCACGGAATGAGAAACACATCCGCTGCCAATCTCAGAGGATGCGGTTGTCTGGAGCAGAACCTGGGCAGTTGACGGTTCAGAAGACTGGCAAAGAGATCTATAGTTGGAAGACCCCATCTCAGGAAGATCTGTTGAACCACTAAAGGATTCAACTGCCATTCGTGCGGCTGCAGGATCCTGCTCAATCTGTCTGCCAGGTAATTCTCCTGACCTGGGAGATAGACCGCTTTGAGAAGAATGCCGTGATTGACTGCCCAGGAGCACAGGCTCTGCGCTTCCTGACATAGAAGGCGGGACCCTGTGCCCCCTTGTTTGTTCACATAGAACATAGCAACTTGATTGTCCGTCTGAACTAAGATGGACTGGTGAGAGATGAGGTGAGAGAAAGTTCTCAGGGCTAATCGGATAGCTCTCAGTTCTAAGAGGTTGATCTGCTGCGCGGCCTCCCAAGGAGACCACAGGCCTTGAGTACATGCTCCATGGCAATGTGCACCCCAACCGTGAAGAGGAGCATCGGTTGTCAGCACCTGAGAGTGTGGAGATGTCTGAAAAAACACCCCTTGCACCAAATTCGGAAGATGAAGTCACCACTGTAGAGAAGACTCTAGTAGTTTGGACACCCTCACTCTGTCTGTGAGATTTCCGGTGGCTTGGTGCCACTGAGTTCTGAGGCCCCATTGAGCTGGCCTCATGTGTAGACGGGCATTTGGAGTCACATGGATTGTGGAAGCCATGTGGCCTAAGAGACTCAGGAATTGCCTCGCAGAGACCAGAGAATTGCTGTGGAACTGACTGGCCAGAGCCATCAACCTGTGGGCCCTCTCTATGGGCAAAAAGGCCTTTGCCTGAAGGGTGTCCAGTCTTGCTCCTATGAACTCCATGTTTTGTGAGGGGTGCAAAGTGGACTTTGCAAAGTTTATAACAAACCCCAGATGCTGAAGTAGAGTGACAGTGCGGAGGGTGGCTTGATTGGCCTCCTGCGGGGATTGACCCCTGATAAGCCAGTCATCCAGGTATGGAAAGTCGAAAAGGCCTTGAACCCTGAGGTAGGCCACTACCACCGCCAGGCACTTGGTGAATACCCTGGGGGCAGAGGTTAGGCCAAAGGGCAGTACCCTGTACTGGTAATGGTTTCCTCCCACTACAAATCTGAGATATTGTCTGTGGTCTGGATGGATGAGGATGTGAGTATAAGCATCCTTTAGGTCTAAGGAGCATAGCCAATCTTCCTGCTGGAGGTAGGGCAGCAGGATTCCAAGGGTAAGCATCTTGAACTTTTCCCTCTCCAGGAACTTATTTAGATTCCGCAAATCTAGGATGGGTCTGACGCCTCCTGTTCTTTTTGGTACCAGGAAATACCTGGAATAGAAGCCTTGACCCCTCAGGTGGTGAGGCACCGGTTCCACCGCCAGCTCCTTTACAAGACTTGCTAACTCCTGCAGGAGTAAGTCCCTGTGCAGAGGAAGTCTTGGAGGCTCCCCTGGAAAATAGGAGGGGGTACCTGGTGGAAGTGGAGGAGATAGCCCTTCTGGACTATACTTAGTACCCAGGTATCCCTTGTTACGGCTGACCACCTGTGGGCGTACAGGGCCAGACGGCCTCCTGTGCTGATAAGCCTCTCCTCCTCAGCTGGGCCCTATGCCACTGGAGTCAAAACCCTGCACCCTGTTGTGCAGGAGCCTGAGCTGGTGGCTTGGGGGGTGTTCTGCCTGCGGGGCCCATATCCCTGCCCCTTGGCCTGCTGACCCTGTTGGGGAGCTACAGAGGCCTGAAAATGAGGGTATGTTTTATAGGCAGATGACTTCCTCGGGTAAAAGGTCTTTTTTCCCGAGCCCTTCTTCTTCTGAGAAGGGGCAGATGTCTTCCTGGACAGCCTTGTCCGGGTAAGAGTCTCAGTCTCGGGTTCTGCAGCCTTTCCAGCCATAGGCTTTCCAAAAAGGTTTTCACCTCGGCAAGGGACATGGACCAACTTGTCCTGCACCCATGGCTTGAGGTCCGATGACTGTAGCCAGGCCTGACGGCGTGCACCGATGCCGGCTGCAGCTATTCGGGCCGAAGCCTCGAAGCCATCATAGGCTGCCCGAGAGATAAACTTCGAGCACTCACGAATACCCGAAGACAGAACGTTGAACCTCTGCAAAGGTTCCTCAGAGAGACCAGCAGAGAACCCAGCAATCTCCTTTGCCAGGTCTCGAAGGTACATGCCCATGTACAACTGGTAGGTCTGGACATGGCAAGCAAGCATAGAACCCTGGAAGCACTTCTTACCGAGGGCATCCAGGTTCCAGGCCTCGCGGCCGGGAGGCACCAAGGAGTGCATCTTCTGACTCTTCAGACGATACATGGCCGATTCCACAACCATGGAGTGGTGCAGTAATTGTGCCTTTTGGAACCCGGGGCTCTTGCGGACTCGATAGATGGAATCGACCCGCTTGCTGAAAACCGGCGTCGAGGCAGGCGCCTCCCACATGCGGAAGAGCAACCGTTCCAGCATTGGAGGAACCGGAACAGTAAAGGCCTCCTTTGGGGGAGAGTCATACTGTAGGGGCTCGAGGCTCCTCCTCGGGATCCGCGGGGAAGGCCAAGGCCTTGGCCATATCCCGCACAAAGTCCGAGAACCGGGCATCCTCCGGGGGGGGGGGGGGGGGGGACACCTTCTCCGAGGCTCGGACTCCGGCGAGTCCGATGGGACACACAGAGTCCGAAAGGTGTAGGGTGACTCCTTATCCTCCATTTCCCAGCCAGACCCCTCAGAGGAGGAATCAAGCGGCTCCGGTCGGGCAGGCACCCCCACGTGACCCAGGGACTCCATCTACACACGAGGTTGTTTTGTAGGCCTCTCCGACTCCGAAGACCCGGGATGGCGTTCGGGGCTATGCAACTTGGCCCTCGAGGAGCCAAGTGCATCCGACGACGCCCTTGCGGGTTTTTTCTTCTTGCAATGCTCCCGCGAGGGAGACCCCCTCTCAGAGGAGCCTCGGCGCTGCTCGAGGCCGGAGTCCCAACACGTCGAGGCCTCTGACAAAGTCCGGGCCCGTCCAGACGCGGAGTCAGAGAAGATTCTTTCCTTTTGGTGCTGCCGACTCCTCAATGCCTTCGAGGACATTTTCCCACACGGGCCACAGATCATCGGGTCATGATCGGGCCCGAGGCAGCGGAGGCAGCAGTCATATGGGTCGGTGAGAGACATAAGTTTCTTACACCAATCACACTTTTTAAACCTGCTGGCAGCCATGGGGGGAAAAAGGGCCCCTGCGAGGTCGAAATACAGGGCTGCCAGTGAAAAACAGAAAAATGGCACGTACGCTAGTCACTAAGGACAAAAAACGAAAAAAGAAGTCCGGGATCAATACCGATGTATTGGGCCCAGGCGGGAAAGGGAAACTGGCGTCGAACCGAAGAAAACGGGTCCACGCAGAGCAAAATCAACTTTTTCCTCGGGTGAAAACAAAACACGTCCGTCGGGCTCTGCGGAAAAAAGACGACTGAGCAAGATGGCACCCTTGGGCGGGAAGGGGACCGTGCATGCGTGCTGCATTCCCAAAGGCTTTCTTTGAAAGCTGGGGAAATGCTCCGCACGAGGGCTCCGTCGGCGCCGACGTCACCCATATGTGAGAACTGACTTCCTGCTTGGTCCTGGAGAATCGGCGACACTGCCGATAGGGAGAGGATCAGTGGGAACCAGGGCTGCTTGGGCCACCAAAGAGCTATCAGCATTAGTGATATTTTGTCGCACTAGACCTTGAATAGGGTCTTGGCGACCAGCAGTGTCGGTGGGAAGGGGTACAGAAGGCTTTCAGTCCACAGGACTGGTGCAGCTGGCGAGAGCAACTGCGTGTTGTCTGGACTGGTGAACAGGTCCATCAAAGGGACACCCCTAGGAGCATCCCCTTGTGTTCCGTATAGGCACAGAGGGCTACTGCCTCCTGGCAGAAGGGGTATGACCCTATTCCCCCTTGTTTGTTCTCATGTAGAACATTGCGACCTGGTTGTCGGTCTGGATCAGCACCGGATGGTGCTGCAGCTGGTGGTGGAAAGGCTCAGAGAACCAGGAATATCGACCGGAGCTCTAGAAGTTTGATTTGCAACAGAGATTCCTCCTGGGACCAGCCGCCTTGCATCTGGAAGCCCTCGCAATGCGATCCCAAGCCCAGTAGGGAGGCGTCCGTGATGAAGTCCCTCTGGGGGGTGGATGCCTGGAAGGGCATTCAGGCCTGAAGGTGACATGGACTCTACCACCATCTGAGGGAGTCCGCCAGCTGACAGGTCACTTTCACTCTGTCTCTTAGCCTGCATCCACTGAGAGCAGAGGCACCACTGGGCTGCCCTCAAGTGCAGGTGAGCATATGGGGTCACGTGAACTGTGGAGGCCATATGTCCCAACAAGTGGAGTAAGAGCCGGGCAGGTAGCATCTGGCGTTTGTGCACCTCTGTGGCTACCTCCCTGAAGATTTATGACCTCTCATGAGAGAGAAAGGCTTTTGTTTGGCGGGTATCTAGTTGAGCCCCTATGAACTGTAGGCACTGGGCTAGAGTGAGGTGGGACTTGGGTAGTTTATTACGAACCCCAGGTGCTGCAGGACGTTTATGGTGTGCCCGGTGGTGCACTGTGCCTCTGTCGCTGTGTCCCCCCTTTATGAGTCAGTTGTCCAGATAAGGGAAGACGAAGGCCTCTTGAAGCTGGAGGTGGGCTGCGATCACCGGGAGGCACTTTGTGAAGACCCTTGGTGACGAGGCCAGACCAAAGGGCAGCACCCTGTATTGGTAGTGCTGTCCCCCCACCATGAACCGGAGGTATTTTCTGTGGCTGTGATGAATTAAGATGTATGAGTAGGCATCCTTTAGGTCTAAGGAGCATAACCAATCTCCCTGCTGGAGTAGCAGTAATGTCCCAAGGGAGAGTATCTAGAACTTCTCCCTGACCAGAAGCCTATTGAGCTCTCACAGGTCGAGGATGGGCCTGAGGCCTTCTGTCCTCTTGGGGATGAGTAAATACCCCAAGTAGAAGCCCATGCCCCAGAGATGTTTCGGCACTGGCTCCACTGCTTTGCTGTTGATTAGGCCTGCTAGCTCGGTGAGAAGCAGGGTCTGGTGAAGGAGAGGTCTGGTGAAGGAGAGGTCTGGTGGGCTCTCCTGGGAAGTACGAGGGTGGCACCTGCTGCAGGAGGTAGCCCTCCTTGACCACTTTTAGCAGCCATGTATCGGTGGTGATGGCTGTCCACCTGTGGGCAAACAGGGCTAGGTGGCCCCCTATGGGCAGCAGAGGACCCCCTGGGGGTGGGGAGGTCATGCCCAGGTAATCAAAAGCTCCTCCCAATCTGGGCTGGGGCTGGTGCCTGGGACTTCGGGGTCCTTTGTTTTCTGGGATCATGTTCCTGGCCTTTTTGCTGCTGGCCCTTTTGAGGGGAGGAGAAGGCCCGGAAGTGTGGTGTACCACTAAAGCCTCCCTTTCTCCTCAGGAAGATGGGCTTTTTCTACGGGGCTTTCTTCCAGGGTTGCACAGAGGTCTTCTTCGAAAGCCTGGATCTCATAATGAATTTGGTTTCTCTCTCTGCTGCCTTATCTGCCATGGGTGTCCTGAATAGGTTCTCTCCCATGCAGGGGACATCAATCAGTTTGTCCTGCACTCATTGCTCCAGGTCGGACTCCTCAAGTCATGCTTGGTGTTGTGCCCTGATGTCTAAAAGCCATCGTAGGCTACTCAGGACAAAAACTTCGAGAATTATTTTATCGCCAAGGTCAGGGTCTTAAACCTCTTGAAGGGTTCCCCATCGAGGCCTGCTGAGAATCCACCAAGCTTCTTTGACAGTTCCTTCGGGTACATGCAGATATAGAACTGATAGGACTGGATCCAGGCAAGTTAGTATTGAGCCTTGAAAGGCCTTCTGGCCGAGGGCGTCAAGAGTTTGGGCCTCCCTGCCGGGTGAGACCAACGAATGAGTTTTTTGGCTTTTAAGCTGACGCATGGCCGACACCACGACTATTGAGTTCTGGGGAAGCTGGGTCTTTTCAAACCCAGGGCTTCGGCATACCCGGTATATGGCATTGAGGTGCCTACTAACTATTAGTACTGATGCTGGTGTTCCACACATCCAGAGGAGAAGACGGTTGAGGATGGAGGGCATCAATACTGTAAGGGTTTCCTTCAGGGGTGCCTCGTACTGGAGTATTTCCAATTCCTTCGTGCATGGGTCCTCCTCGGCCTCAGTCTCGATAGTGAGAGCCTTGACCATGTCCCGCACAAAATCAAGGAAAGCAACATCCTTGGGCAAGGAACAGTGTCAGGTTATCGGGGAAGAAGGGCACATCTTGGTGTTGCCTTGTGTCTGGAGACTCTTCATCCTCGGTTTCCCATTCCAAGTACGAGTCTGATGCCATGCAATCACCTCAGTCAAGGTCCACGATCTGAGCCGTGGGTGCTTGCAGGGGAGGATTGGTTCCCCAAGGAACGGGACTGGGACCTCATTTGGTTCCAGGGGCTCTCTCAAAGCTGGTAGCGCTCAAGGACCAGCTTAACGTCCAGGGAAGCCCTCAATGTTGAAGGTCCTGTCGGCAGGGTGAATGAACCGGATATGAACACCTGCTGCATGGCCACTAGGGCAGATATACTGCTCTCTAGGGCCACCAATTTGGTCTCCATATCAGTTGGCTCTGCAGCCTTCGACACAGGCACTGAAGATGTCAGGCCCGGTGTCTGTACTGTCGAGGGGGAGTCCTCCATGAGGATGGCCTCAGAGGTCCGAGGCCAGTAGGCGGGTGCCGACTCCTTATGGGGCAGCTTGGAAGGCCGCTCTTGCCCCGACTCCTTGGACTCATGCATGGGACTGTGGGTCCTGGGCTGGGGATTTCCCCTTCTTCCTGGATCTGTTCTCCAAGGCGGTCTTCAAGGGTTTCTTCTTCTTGTGTTCCACCTCCAGGGATTTCCGCTTGGAGGAACCGTGGCCATGGGACTGTGAAAAGGCTCTGGCTTCGCGGGGTACCAAGGTATCAGAGGGGGCCCTGGATCGCAGTGCCACCAGAGACTCTGGCGCAGAGTCGGACTTCGCAAAAACATTTTCTTGCTACTGATGGCGACTCTTTAAGGCCATTGAAGTCATAGTTCTGCAGAGTTCGCAGTTGGAGTCATTATGCTCCAGGCCAAGGTATTGGAGGCAGCAGTCATGTGGGTCGGTGAGTGACATCATTTTGCCCCACCAGTCACACTTTTTGAAACCACTGGAGGCCATCAGAAAAAAGGGGTCCCCGCTGTCCAGCAGGAGTCCTAGGCTTTCGGCTGAAAAAACGCATGAATGCCGGTTGAGAATCACCTTGATGAAAAAGGGGAAAAAACAAATGAATGAACCTGAAGTCTGACACCGAGGCAAGCAGGCTCAGGGGCAGGAAGAAACAAATAGGCAAACTGGACAAAACCTTAACAAAAATCACGCTATTTCTGGGGGAAACTGGACAATGTCCGATGGGCTCCATGGAAAAAAAGGATACTGAGGCAAGATGGCACCCTTGGGTGGGAAGTGGATCATGCATGCATGGTGCATCTCCCAAAAGCTTTCTTTGAAAGCTGGAGAGAGGCTTCCATGCGGGCTCCGTCAGCGCCGACATCAGCCAGATGCGAGGACTGACGTCCTGTTTGCTCTAGGAGAACAGTCTTGTGCCATCTGTGGAAATTTGCAGAGCAGCAATGTGGTCATCGCTCCATATCTTTGCCTGGCATTATCGTTTAGATATCCAAGCTGCAGGAGATACGCGTTTTGGTGCTTCAGTTCTCCAAGATGGACTTGCTGGACCCTCCCAGGTTTAAGCACTGCTTTGTTAAATCACCATGCATGACTGGTCTGGCCTGGGGGTATGATTAGGAAGGCGAAATTAGACCTTACTTGCTAATTGTCTTTCCTTGAGAACCTTCAGCAAGTCATGCTATTCAAAGAGTCGGGGCGACTGGACAAGTTCAGTGCTTTGTTTCTTTTCCGCAAGGCTGTGAGTTCAGAAATACAGCACTGCGGAGAGAGTGTTCTCCCGGTTGGGTGGGTTAGCTTGGTGAGTGTTCTATATTCCCAGTCTGTCCTTGCTCTGTACATAGTTCCTATGAGTTTTTTGTCCGTCATTTTCTTCCTTGGGTTGCAGGTTGATCCAGCAGCAAGACTTAATAGTTGGGTTCCTTGGCCTAGGGGTTTTGTTCCCTTCTGTTGGAGTCTGCTTTGTCGGTGAGAGACTGGATCCTCGAGCTATAGAGGGAGCTCTTGTATTGCAATGTCAGGATTCTGGCATGCTCAGTCCTCAGCTGCTCGAGGAGGAAGTTGACTACCCATGCATGACTGAATTGGCCTGGAGGTACTCAAGGAAAGACAATTAGCAGGTAAGGTCTAATCTCGCCTTAGCTACCTTAAAGATTTATTTCGTTTTATTAGACTATCATTATTTGCTCAGTAAAATACTCCTTTTTTCCTGTATTACAGTCTGGTTATATAATTTCATCTTTTGCTTCCATTCTAAATTAATTAAATTCTCCATTACCTGCAACCTTTGACATTCTCTTTTTGATCTAATAATAAAGGGGAATGCATGGGGAAAATGTCTTCCTAGGTATTTTCCTCCATGTTAGAGGAGCAACTTCCTCAAGTTTACTTCTTGGCACAGAATTCCATCTTTTGACAAAACTCTGCATCAGCTGCTTCAATAGTTTGAAATTCATCAGAAACCATCTCTATATAAACAGCCATACCTACTTTTCCCCTTGACAAAATTTTGTGATCATACAATCTTTTCTTCATTAGTTGTCTCTTTTTCTAACTGTAAATTGAGGTGAACAGTGGTCCTGTTGAATTACACAGGTACACTAAACAAATTTTTTTTTAAACTGCCTCTAATGTTTCGATTGATTTTTACGTTTTTTGGTGCGCTGAATCCAAATCTGGTAACCAATTTGCTCCATCACGTACAGATTTTTTGCTACATTGGGTTAGCAGTTTGAGGTGAACGTTTCAGATTGAGTGCGATCGAGATAAAAGTTTCTTGGATGAATTCTTTATACTAATTGTTTAGTAGTTATTCAAATAAGAATAAAGAAAATTGTAACAAGGCAGCACATAAGAATAGAGTAATGTCAACAAACCACACATTTTGGCTATTTTTCCTGGATTCAGCACCTCAAAATCTATAGGAATCAGTTGCAAAATTGTCTGCACTTAAAACAGCCACATACATGTGCACAAACATTGAGCATATAAGAGCGAGGTTAGACACAAAGCAAAGCAAAGAAATGTGCAAAAAATGTTGTACAGGTATGTATGTAAGAATAGAAAACGCAAACCGCACCATTGCAATACATGAAGACAAACACCCGATGGTGTGAAAATAAAATTCTAATAAATGAGATCAGACACTGTGGTAATAACTAGCAAATTTTTATTTCAAAGTTTAGTAAAAACATGATATTTGTCAACACAGTTTAGATTTTAAAGTCATTCTTGGGTCAAACAATCTCCTGGTGGGCCCGTTTCTTCTTCCCCCGAATGCTTCTCTTGGTGCGCTGCTTGGCGTATTTTTCATCTGGGGTTTCCCGCAGCAGCAACCAGCAGAAATCAGCCATCATAGTGGTGTTCCATCTTCCTTGGTACCTTCTCTCTGCGTCCTTGATGTCCTGGTGAAACCTTTCACCTTGTTCTTCACTGTACGCCCCCAAGATTTCGGGAAAGTAGTTCACATGGGAGTGCAAGAAATGGACTTTCAGGCTCATGTTACAGCCTTGTTCTTTGAAGGCATTGAGCATCCTGGCAACAATATCCTTATAGTTCTCATCCCGCCTGTTCCCCAAGAATTTGAGAACAACATCCTTGAAGGAATCCCAGGCTTCTTTTTCCTTTTCAGACATCGTTTCAGCGAATGCTCCATCTGAAATGAGTTTCCTTATATCAGGGCCAACAAACACTCCTTCCTTTAGCTTTGCTTCAGAAAGTCGGGGGAACTTTGAGCAAAGGTACCGAAAGCACTCACCATCTTTTGGAAGGGACTTGATGAATTGCTTAATGAGACCCATCTTAATGTGGAGAGGTGGTAATAGAATTTTATCACGAGGTACCAAGCTCTCATGAAGAACATTTTTCTCACCGGGTCTCAAATACTCCCGAATTGGCCAGTCTTTTTTCCCCCAGTGTAGGTCGCGGGCCTGGCTATCCCACAAGCAAAGGAAGCAGGGATATTTGGTGAAACCGGATTGCTGCCCTAATAGCATGGATAGAATTTTAAAGTCTCCACAAATGATCCACTTATGCTCATCATAACGAATCTTCTGAAGAATCAGGGCCAAATTCTCGTATTTTTCTTGGAGAATAACAGAGTGAGCAATAGGAACTGAAGCGAATGTGTTGCCATTATGAAGAAGAACACCTTTTATGCTGTCTTTTGACGAATCAATGAACAGCCGCCATTCAGCAGGATCATACTTGAGTTTAAACTTTTCCATCACTCCGTATATATCGTTGCAAAATACCAAATCTTCCTCTTGGCTGAAATACTTCAAAAATTGTGTCTCGCGGGTGCGGTACCAATAAAAAGTTGTTCCTGGTGACAATAGATTTTTCTGTTTAAGCCGAGAACCTAGCAGTTGGGCAGCATCTTTTGGGAGTCCTAAATCCCGGACTAAATCATTCAATTCAGCTTAAGAGAAAAGTTCAGGTTTCGGATCTGGTTCAGTTTCAAACTCGAAAGTACTGGACTCATCGGGAAAAGCCATCTGATGAGTGTCATCATGATCAGAACCGTCCACACAAATATGATCCAAAGATTTTGGTGGTTCAGGCACAGGTACTTCGTTGCTATGAGGCATAGGCCTAATTGCTGAGGGAAGGTTGGGGTAACTTATTACGTTCTTATTTTTTTAAGTTGTATCCCTTCACAATGCAAGAGCAAAAATAGCAGTCACTGCTGTGGTCTCTTTGTTCACGCCACATCATAGGTATTCCGAAACGAAATGCTTGTTTTTTACCTTTCATCCATAAGCGTAGATCTTCCTCACATGTCTTGCACACTTTGTGAGGAGCCCACGGTTTGTCTTGATCGCCTAACTTCAAACCGAAATAGGCGAAATATACTTTTTTAATAAATGCAGAAATGTTCCTCTGCCGCTTTTTCACGGTATATTCCCCACAAATAAAACAAAAACTGTCCGGAGAGTTGACGCAACCTCTGGCTCTGTGAGCCATCACAAATACACAGCACTGCAAACCACAACTGTAGTGAACCACTTCGGAATAAAGCTGGATTACGACTGAGCAAACAAAAGGTAATAATGAACTTGCAAGAAACTGAAATTTGACAGGAACGTTCATGTCGCAACCACCGTGTTTGAGCGAGTGAACGAGGCGAGGCGAACAGGAAAGAACATGCGCCAGCGCGAGTACTGGATTTAGCCCCCCCTCCCAATTGTCCTGTTAATGTATAAAATGAATACAAAACACTCTAAAATATCATGAGGGAGTGTTTCTAGTTAGTTAACCATTACAACCTCTATTTTGGGCCAAGAAAATAAACTGCAGTTGGCTAAAAAGAAATTATGTGAACATTCCTTATATGGGTAAGAAATCTAATTTTGCAAGAAAACGTGACGTGATGGAACATTTTGGTTATTTTTCCTGGATTCAGCACCTCAAAATCTATAGGAATCAGTTGCAAAACTGGAGGCAGTTTTTTGGTAGTGTACCTGTGTAACCTTACGATAACAAGAAGAATTCTCCGGACATCCTTCAGGTGAAGGTCCTTGACCTTCCCATGGCACTCTTACCTAGTAAAAGAGGTAACATGAAAGGATGACACCACCTTGACAAGAAGGAAGGGAGAGGACAAATGTACATGGCCTCTTTCGAGAATGACAAGGGTCCCTGCATGATAATGCCTGCAGCTTGGAGATAAGTCTCACCAAGCAGATTGTGACTAAGAAGATGGTCGTAATGGTCATATCTTTAAGCGTGGCACACTTCAAGAGTTCAAAGGGCTCAGACATCAGTGCCTGGAGCACCAGGAAGAGATCCCACAAGAGAATGGCTGGACACAGTTGTCGTACCCCCTAAAGGAAACAACACACATTTTTAAAAGGAACCCAGTATATCACTGCTTGACCCAATACAAGAATTGAGGAACCTGTGTCATTTGGGGAGACAGCTAGGTACTTATGACCTAGATTGGCCACTGTTGGAAACAGGATACTGGGCTTGATGGACCTTGGTCTGACCCAGTGTGGCATTTCTTATGTTCTTATACACCACCCCGCCATTGGTCCCCTGAAGCATAAGACTGCCACCTGAACTTTCAGGAACTAAGAGAAAGGCCTTTGTCCAGGCCATCCTGAAGAAAGGCAAGCAAGGAAGGCAAGCCCACGTATTAGGACCATCCTGATGATCATGGCACCAGTGCTCAAAGAGGCACCAGATGCGCATGTAGGCAAGGATGGCAGAACCTCTCCTCGCATTGAGGAGCATGAAAACCATGGCAGAACAGCCCTTATGTGCTAAACGATGTCTCTCAAGAGCCAGGCAGGGGGGAAGTTACAGAAGAAATTCCTTCTGGAACTGCATTAGGTTCCTGAACCACAGCCTCCGTGGTCAATCCAGCACCACTAGGACAATCCAGCCCGGACATCACTCTATATGGTAAAGCACATGCCCCATGAGTGGCCTGTCATGGAGGAAACATACAGCAGACATTCCTTAGGCTAGGACTGAACTAGGGCATCAACACTTGGAGCCCACCTTCCTCCCTGTGGTGACCGAAGAATCTGTGTGTTTTGGCACTGGATTGGGTTACCACCAGATCTATCTCAGGCTGACCCCAGACGTGCAAAATCTGCTGAAATGCCAAATGATTTAGTTCCTACTCCCCAGGATAGAAAGAGTGGTGACTGAGGAAGACTGCCTCCACGTTGTTAGCTCCCACAATGTATTGCGTCAAAAGAGCTAGGAAGTTCCTTTCTGCCTAGGAGAACAGGACTGGGTCATCTCTAGGCCACTCTAGCACTCTTTGTATGCCCTTGCCGGATGACATATGCCACCGCCATGGCACTGTACAAACTACCTGGACTACTCTGTCCCAGACTAGGGACTGGAAGTGCAAAAGGGCCAAACGAACACACCTTGCCTCAAGGTGGCTCGCTCAACAAAGTCTGAAGACATGGATGAGGCTTGGCATCCGATGTGCTCGATGGCAAGAAAAAGACTGAGTGAAGAGAAATGGTGTGGTGGCGGCACACGCGTGGTCAAACTTTCTAAAAGCTTCTAGAAGCTGGGAAATGCTCCTGTGTGAGGGTTCCATCGGTGATGTCACCATATGTGAGGGGACCTTCATCCTTGCTTGTAAAGGGAGAAGCACTAATTCTTATGATTCAAACTGCAAAAACCCTACCTATGAATAGAAAGCACAACAAATATTACATTGGGCCCTATAACACTATACGCAAACTACTGATAAAACAGAACTACTATAGATTTCTATACAGTAACTACATGCTAAAAATCTCACATTCCAGTTGCAGGCAAAACAGACTCTTACTAAATGCAGAAAAAGGGATCACAAATTAGAAACAGGAATATGAAGACAAAAATTGAACTTACAATCCCAAGAAGTAAACTTGGCATGTACCACAACACTTGAGAAATAAAAACAAAAATGTATTCCCTCCTATACTGAACAAAATACAAAGGCATCCATGATGCACATTTTACAATGCAAAAATATTATTATTATTATTATTTGCATTTAGCTCACACCTTTCCAGGGAGTTACAATCAGGTACTGGAGGTATTTCCCTGTCCCCAGAGGGCTTACAATTTAAATTTGTACCTGATACAATGAAAGGTTAAGTGACTTGCCCAAGGCTGGAAAAATAAAACACCCCATTTTTCTTCTGCTTTCCTGTTTATGTTCTGAAAACCTTTTTCAGTGTCTGCTGTCCATTTGTGGTTTCTCTTCTCTCCTCCTTCCTATATTTCTTTCTCTTCTGCCACTGTAGACTCAAATGTCACCAACTTTCTTCCCCAATGTCCTTCTTTTTAATTTTCACTTGCCTACCAAATTTCCATCTCCTCCTCTCACTTCCTGCCCAGGCCATCTCTCCTAGCTCTGCAATTTCCCTTGTCTCACTCCTTTCCTGGCCTCATTACTTTCTATCTATCTTTTACTCACTCCCCATTACCACAGTTCAACTCTCTGTACTCGCCATCCTCCTCCCACTCATCTCCTTGATAACCCTACCATGGCTTCAACCATGCCCAAAATCTCTCCTCTCTTTCCCATTTCACCCTTTTAATTTATTTAACAGGTTTTTTAATACCACTTTATTATTTCAGTCAAAGCAGTTTACATTGTAACTTAAACTTGGTAATGTACATTAAACAAGGACATTGATAACTTGGATTTTTCTTGTAACTCAGCATCTCCCTGTCCCTTCTCCCTTCCTTTCAATCCCAACTATATCTCATCTCCCCTCCCATGCCCCCAAAAGTGCACCTAATCTCCTTACACCCCCCCCCCCCCACAAAAGTGCAGCAGTTCCTTGTGCAAGTGTGCAGTTTGTATAGTAGCTTGCACTGGTCTTTCAGCCTCCTCCTTCCCTGTGCACACCTCCTGGGGCCATGCAACATGCTAATGCATTGAAACACATCAGTTGAGAACTATGACTCTATATGCAACATGAAACAGTATGTTATTCAACACTGTCAGCTACTCCTACCTCTGAATGTTCGACATTTGTTGTCATTCAAACCTGTAAAATAGTGACAGGTGGGAATATATCCAAAGTTCTTTTACAAAGGAAGTGTAAAACTAAGTTACTTACCTGCAGCAAGATAGGAGTCCTCATGTATAGGTGATGCCATTGGCAAGGCCCAGTGTGGGAACAGCTCCCCAGCTTCAGATCTTTCCTAAAGCTATTAGAAGTGTTCCACTGCATGTGCACGCCACTTCCCACCTGCTGCTGTTGTGCGGGACCACCTTGGTCTATTATAGCTGAATGTAGAATACAACTCCTTAGGGAGGTAGGTGGGTGGGTGGGTTTGCAAAGGTCTCATATGCAGCTGTCCATGGCAAACTCCTGCTATAAGTAAGTAAAGCACAGTTACTTATCTGTAACAGGTGATCTCTGGGAACAGCAGGAATAAGTCTTCACATATGGGTACGTCGGTACCGACGGAGCCTGCGCGGGAACGCTCCCCAGCGTCCAGAAAGAAAGCCTTCGGGAGCATACCACATGCATGCGCGTTGCCTTCCCGCCCAAACACTTCCCTCTCATCAGTTGGGTTTGTAGCTGAGACCGAAGAAGGGAAGTAGACAAATTAGAAAGAGAGAGAGATAGAACAACTCCTAGGGGAGGTGGATGGGTTGTGAAGACTTATTCCTGCTGTTCCCAGAGATCACCTGTTACAGGTAAGTAACTGTGCTATCTCCAGGAACAAGCAGGAATGAGTCTTCACATATGGGGACTCCCAAGCTGAGATGCCTGGGAGAGGCCCAGCATATTACAAAAACCAATGGATGGGCCATGCTTCCCCCCAAGGACCTCAGGCATCCAAGGGATGGAGGGCAGGAGTTGAGCTAACAGTGTAAAAGGGTGTGCTGTGGAACAACTAGACTAAACAAGGAATCGGGGAAGGTGTCCTTGTGTAGAAATAACTGTTAGTAAGGAAAAAGGAAGTCCCAATTCTTGAAAAAAGAAGTTATCCAAGGACTGCAAAAAACTACACATATGGGGAAGTTAATATGGGTCTGTTGTAAAGAACCATCACATTGTCCTCATATGGAATTCCCTTACTGTGAGGAGTAAAGGAAATAAAGTTTTGCAATGTAGACAGAAAAAGAAAAATTAATGTCTAGACATAACCCCAGGGAAAAACTGGGGAATTTTATAAGAAGTTGGAACCTTGGAGAGAAGTTTAAACTTCTCTATAGTCCAAAGCCTAAAACATTTCTGTCCCTAGAGCAGGATGGTGCCTTGGGAAAGAAAAGAAAAGACAAATCTGACTGGTCTGGAAGAAAAGGTCAAGATACCTTTATAGAAAAAGGGGATGGGTTCGTAGAACCCCTTCATCCAGACGAGAAAATTGTATTGGGCTGTTTAGCCCCCAATTTCTGAAGATCAGTAATGTGTGTTGCACAAGTGATAGCACTTAGGCTAACAACTTTACCTAGAGAGCTTCAGATATAAGGTAACCCTGATTCTGATAGAAAAAAAGGTTATGGTAAAGAAAAGGAGTTTCCTAACTTTACCAGACAAATTGGATGCCCATTTAAGAAGTTTATGGTATGCTGACAGCATTGATATGGACAGCAACAATATTTCAGGATCAGATTGTATGCTTGTGTAACAACAAGAAGAGTTAAGACCTTATTGCAGATAGTTAGTGAGGATCACTTATTAGTCAAGGTATAAGAAACATATGCAAGGTTACATGGAAACCCGTAAGATTTATTTATTTATATTTCTTATATACCACGCTATTATAATCAGTGCGGTGTACAGTTGAACAAAAACATACTACAATGCCACAGGAACATCGAGTTTACAATGAACAAGGGTAGTTAAACCTGGAGGTAAAACAGGGGGGAACTATTTACAAGATATAGTAGTTTTATCTAAGGAACTTTAACAAATTAAGTATTTACAAAATACAGTACACTTTCATATATCACTATCACTGATCTATCCCTTTTCAGAAAGGCACTCAAATCCCACCTCTTCCCCCAATATTACTTAACCAACTAACCAATCTTGATCACTACCCAAACTAAGAACAAATCCTGTCATGTATACTTGTAAATACTCTTGTAAATAGTTGCAGTAATGACTTCCCATGTTTTATCCAAGTTCTCTGACCTTGTTCTCTGTAAAACCAAACAGTTTGTTCATTATGGTATGTTGTTATATTGTGAACCGCGCTGATGCTGAATAGAGCGGTATATAAGAGCCTGTAATAAATAAATAATAAAATAAATAAATATATCAGAGACATGTAAGGGTCTTTGCAGAGGTATAAGTTCAAGAGTCAGGGGTGGGGATGGGGAGGAACTGATTAACCATTCTCTATGGGGGGCTGAGTTATGGGGTGGTTTGGGTAGGGAGTGGTGGTGGCTGTGTGTTTTCCATAATTAGCTTCCGGGTAATGTTTTAAGAAGAGGTGGTGTTTGAGGGCTTTTCTAAATAATGTTAAGTTCGAGATGGCTCAGATTTCGGTAGGGAGGGCATTCCAGGCCCTGGGTGCAAATATGGAGAAGGCCCTACTGGCTGTTGTCTTTGAGCATTTTGTCAGTAACTTAGGGACTTCAAGGATGTTCATCAATGTGGATCTCCTATTTCTGTTGACTGGCGTGCTGTGGATAAGTTTACTGATGGGTGTGGGGGGCTGGTTCCTTAGGGCTTTGAATGTGAGGACTAGAGTCTTGTATTGGGTTCTAGCCTGCAGAGGTAGCCAGTGGAGGTTCATCAGGACTGGCATTATGTGGTCTGACCTCGATAATCCTACGAGTACCCTGGCGGCTGAGTTCATGGCTAGACGGAGCGGGCTTAGCGTTGACTGGGGAAGTCCGTGGAGAATGATATTAGCGAAGTCAAGATGTGGGAGTACCAAGGCTTGGAAAATTGTTCGGTAGTCGGTGAAGTCAAGTAAAGGGCGGAGATGACGTAGTATCCGTATCTTGTGGTAGATTGTTTTTGTGGTGTTTTTTACATGTGCTGACATGTCGAGCCGTTGGTCCAGTGTAATGCCTAGATAGCGAATTGTGGATTTTGTCTTCAACTCAGCACTGTTGACTTGTAATGAGGAGGGTGGCGTGAACTTCTGATTTCTCGTAACAAATAGGACATCAGTTTTGCTGTGGTTAATCTGTAGGTTCTGTGATAGGAGCCATTCTGCTACCGCTTCAAAGCATCTTAAGATTGGTGAGAAGTCTGGATGATCGATCTTGAAAGGTATGTAAATCAGGATGTCATCTGCAGAGGCCAGGCATTGAACATTGAAAGAGTGGATTAAGGCACAGATTGGCTGCATATAGATGTTAAACATCAATGCAGATAGGGACGAACCCTGAGGCACACCTTGTTTCAGTGGAAATGGATCTGAGGTCATGAGGCCTGTTCTGACTTGTTGCCATCTGTTGGTCAAATAAGATTTACACCATGCAAGAGCAGAGCCTTGTATTCCTTTATCTATGAGACGGAGTAGTAGTATCTCATGGTTCACCAAGTCAAAGGCGGCAGCGATGTCCATAAAGATGAGCACAAATCCTTGGTGGATTTTTCGAGACCTGTGACTAGGTCGTTGAAGAGGGTTGTGAGGATGGTGTCAACACCATATGCTTCCCTGAAGCCATGTTGGGATGGGTCAAGTGGTGCTACAGTGTCGATGTGCTGTTGAATTTGTCGATGGACCACCTTCTCAATGATTTTTGCAAGCAGGGGGATGCTTGAAATTGGTCTGAAGGATTCAACTTTAGAGAGGTCGATCTGCTGTTCTTCAACAGTGGACGAATTGATGTATACTTTAAGCTCTGTGGGAAGGACCCTGTTGAGAGGGATTAGTTCAGAATTCTGCTTATGGCAGGACTAAGGTCGTGGCGCAGCTCTTTAATCCAGCTAGCTGGGCAGGGATCGTTGGGGGGCAGTGGTGAGGTTAATGGATGAGATAATGTCTTGGATCTCTTTGTTGGATACCTCATGGAACTTGAGCAGAGGGGCTGGATGGGGAGTTTTGTGTGGGGTGGGGAGGGTTATGGAGGTTGCATTCATGTTAGTTTGGATCATCTTCGACTGTAGATAGTTGGAGTAGTCCTGTGGCTGGGGCATGGGTGGTTGAGCAAGTGCTGGGTCACCTGTTAAGGACTTTACAATACTGAACAGGTCATGTGGTTTGTTCAGCGACCACTTTAGCATATCTGAATGGTAATGTTTTCTTTTTTCCATCGTCTTTGTTCGGTGTGTTTGTAGGTGAGAGGAGTATGCGCAGAGTGCCTCGGAGGTCCGGGTTTGGCGCCACTGTCTCTCGAGCTTGCGTAGGTGGAGAAGCGATGCTCTCAGGTCTTCAGAGTACCATGGTGCGTGTTCCCATTTCTTTGGTTTCTTGCTAGTGGTTGGGAGGCAGGCGGCGGTTCTGAGAGAATCGTCCCAGTGGGATACCAATTCATCTGGTTTGAGAGATGTGTTGGTAAGGAGAGGTAAGACCTTCTCGAGGACTTTGTCCTTAACAAGGGGCCGAAAGCGTGTTGTCATGGTTCTGGGAGGGGCCTGTGCTTTATTATTGCTATTGCTGTGGTGGTTGGTGGGTATGTGAAATGTGAGGAGGTTATGGTCAGACCAGGGTACTGGAGTTATGGAAGTCACAAGGCAATGGGTTGAGTTGATAACAGTCTGGGGAGCGAAGATCAGGTCGAGTTTGTTTCCCTTAGTGTGGGTAGGAGAGTTGACGAGTTGCTTGTAGCCCAGGTCATACATTGCTTCAAGGAAGGCTGATGAATGTGCATCTTGCAGGGAAGGCAGGTTAAAATCTCCTAATAACCAACTTGGGGAGCGTGGGTTGTTGGAATTGCAAGCGAGATCAATTATTGTTGGAAGGTCATCTGGTGAGGCCATTGGTGCTCGGTACAGTAGGTTGATTGTACAGTGTTCATTTGTTATGGTGATCATGTCAAGATGGGTTGTGCTGGTGGCGTTGCTTAGTTTAAATTGGAGTTCGGATCTGGTGAAGATGAGTGTACCGCCTCCCTTCTGGTTGGTCCTATGGCAGGCGTAGATAGAGAAACCTGGTGGTGACATCTGGTTGATGAGAACGTTGTCACATTCGGATAGCCATGTTTCGGTTATCATTAGGGTATCGAGGTCATGATGGGATATCAGGTCATTGACTACAGGCCATTTCGAACGTATTGATCTGACGTTTATAAGTGCGCACTTAAGTATGCGTTGGTGATTGTATTTCTCAGTTTGGCTCTTCTTAAGGTTTTGCAAGGGGATGTGTAGCAGATGAGGATGGGCTATGTTATTTTTTATTGTGGTGTGGCGGGGGATTTCAGACCATCTTCTCCCATTGTTGTGGAGGATTGGGATGTGACTGATGCCGGAGTTAAAGGCATGCGATAGGTTGGAGGACAAGGAGGTGAGGAGGATAAGAGTTAGGGACAGGATTGGGTGCATTTTCAGGGTGACCTATGTAAGGAAAACTTAATCAGGCACGGGGTCAGCAAGTCTAGATACAGAATTACAGAGATCAAACAATAAAGGCAGGTTTAGGCCAATGTTGTAGAAGTAGACAATGTAACAGCAATGTATCAACAGTGTAGCAAAGGCAGTATGGGCTATAAGGAGTAGACAATGTAACAGCAATGTACCAACAGTGTAGCAGCGTTGTGTTAGTTAGGGCAGAACAGTGTAAACAGTAATGTATCAGCAATGTAACAACACTGTGTCAAATTAGGGCAGGACTAGCCTGGGAGGTTGTAGGGATTAGCAACAGCATTACAACAGAGTATCTGTTGGGTAGGAGGTGTATGTGAGCAAGCCTTGCAAAGGCAGTATGGGTTACTCAAAATAGCAGTTCAGGATTCAGTTTAGTCATGGGTTACAAAGATGGAGAGACCTCTTTAAATCAATGGTCTACCTTGTGGTCCGGAGCGTGTTCTTCCTCTTTGTTTCGTAGAGATGTATCGGCTAAGGAGGCAGTGGAGTGTTCATTCAGGGGTGTCGAGGATAATGGGGTCTGAGCCTGCTGGATTGGATATGCTCTGGGCTCAGAGGGGCTCACGCCTAAGGGCCACGCCAATGGGCCCTCTGGCGAGGCCCTCAGGCACGGGTGCGCCTGGCCGGCGTTCCTTTTGAAGCAGAGCTCAGGCTGCCCCGATTGGGCAGCTCACACTGAAGAGGCGGACTGGTGCTCTGGCGGGCTCGATCCTCTGCAGGAGGAGAGCAGATGGCCGCCGGAGTGCAGAGACGAAAGGGCTGATGCACTCGAGTAGCGCTCCTTTTGAAGCAGAGCTCAGGCTGCCCCGATTGGGCAGCTCACGCTGAAGAGGCGGTCCGGTGCTCCGGCGGGCTCGATCCTCTGCAGGAGGAGAGCAGATGGCCGCCGGAGTGCAGAGACGAAAGGGCTGATGCGCTTGAGTAGCGCTCCTTTTGAAGCAGAGCTCAGGCTGCCCCGATTGGGCAGCTCACGCTGAAGAGGCGGTCCGGTGCTCCGGTGGGCTTGATCCTCTGCAGGAGAGCAGATGGCCACCGGAGTGCAGAGACGAAGATGCTTCTTACCCGTGACAAGAGGTCTAGGTCGTGAAACGACTAGTCCTCAGATAATCAGGTCTTGAGACGTACCCGAAGGTGTGCAGAGGAGATCCTTAATCCTAAGATAGAGGATTCCTTTTATCACTTCAGAATAGAAGCTAGAAGAAAAAACGCAATGTAAGGGGATACCATGTCTGTCTCTCTATGAGGGCAGTATGAGTATCATGCATTCTTTGCTTCTCAAGACTTCAATGTAGAAAATTTGCAGTAGATAAGGATCAACTGCAATGATTAGGAATGCATCCCTGTTGTAGGAGTTCCCTTGAGGATAAGGAACAACTTAGGGAGTGGTGCTATTCCTTATACTTGAAGTCGTACAGGCCCTGGTTCCTTCTCCTTGAAAGAATTTTAAGGAAAATGGAAAATTAGGAACAAACAGCCATGTGGGAGCATGACTGGGTAGAGACTGCCAGTCAAAGGTTCTTTAACCGCCTGGAAGTTACCTACCAGGGGTGGACTACGACACTCTCTGACAAAGGCTCATAGTTGTAGAGCTTCATTGCATAGTTGCAGAGAGCATGTTATAGGTTGCTTAGATGAGACCTGGCTGTTGGGTAGCCAGTGTGCAAACGAATCAATTCTGTTGAAACAGAACTGAGGATGGCAAAAATGGTAGAGAGGCTTTTTGCCCTGCAATGATTAAATGAACAGGAAGTATTTGAGGGGTCGGCTCCATCAAACACAAGTAGCATAGAATAGGCTGAAACCCACGTGAGCTATCTGTTTAAAGAAGCTCATGTAACCACTTGGTGGGTTATTCATATTTCCAGTATGGATGGTTTTAGAAGCCTTCTGAGCTGACCTTGCTCAAATGTATAGACTAAATCTGGTAGGGGCTTTCAGAATGCTGAATTGCATCCTATAAAAACCCCAGTGCAGAAGGACCCAAAAAGGAAAAAGCTCTGTATTGGAAAGATTTACTGGAGTAGGAATTCCTATAGCTTCAGTAAGACGCTCTCCAGTTAAGAGTAGTTACTCAACTATAACAGGTGTTCTCCAGGAGCAGCAGGAATCAGTCCTCACATATGGGTGTCATCGGCGCCGATGAAGCCCCAGTGGAGCATTTCCCCAGCTTTCTATGAAAGCCTTTGGGAATGCAGGCACGCATGCGTGGTTCCCTTCCTGCCTAAAGCTGCCATCTTACCTCAGTCAAATGACATAGCTAAGAACAGCACACAAAAATGAAAAAATAAACTATGTACAACTGCAACTCCAAGGGGAAGAGGGAGGGTTGTGAGGACTGATTCCTGCTGCTCCTGGAGAACACCTGTTACAGGTGAGTAACGACTCTTTCTCCAGGACCAAGCAGGAAGTCAGTCCTCACATATGGGTGACTCCCTAGCTCTGGGCTACTGAGGAACCCAGGCTGAACGAGAGAACTCCCTCTAGTCCCAGCTGCAAAGAAAGGCTTTTTAAGGACACAACCTCCACCGGTAGCCCGGCAGAAGGGCAGGAGTTGCCTAAACCTCAAAGAGATTCCGGAGTACTGCCTGGCCAAAAGCAGTCCCTACGGGACTGCCTCTCCAGGCAGTAATGGGCCGCAAAAGTCTGGCTTGAAGACCAAGTTGCAGCCCTGCAGATGTCTACCAAGGGCACAGAGCGGAGATGAGCCACTGAGGCAGCCATTGCCCTGACACGATGGGCTGTGACCTGACCCCAGTCAGCCACCCAGAAGGACAAGGTACGCTTGGACACAGCCAACCCCAACTTATTGGGGTCAAAGGATATGAAGAGCTGAGTATCCCTTCTATGCCCTTGCGTACAGTCAAGGTAGAAGGATAAGGCCCTCCCTACAGTCCAGGGTATGCAGAACTGCTTCAGCCTGGCTTGCATGAGGCCTAGGGAAGAATGTTGGAAGAACCACCTCCTGGTTGAGGTGGAAAGAGGAGACAACCTTAGGGAGGAACTTTCGGTGAGTCCTGAGGACTACCCTGTTCCTATAAATCCTGGTGTAAGGCCTGTCACAGACCAGGGCCTGAAGCTCACTCACTCGCCTAGCCGAGGTAAGGGCTATCAGGAAGAGTGTCTTCCAGGAGAGGAAGCGTAGTGGACAAGTAGCCATCGGCTCAAAAGGAGGGCGAGTCAGTTGCTGCAAGACCACATTCAGCTCCCACTCAGGGGCAGGAGGACGGATGGGAGGCTTGAGCAAAAGCAAGCCCCTGAGAAAGCGGGACACCAAGGGGTGACCAGATAGAGATTGTCCCTCTACCAATGAGTGGTGAGCTGCTAGAGCTGAGAGGTGGACCCGAACAGAATTGGAAAGTCCCTGACTGGATAAGTGCAGTAAGTACTGAAGAACTACTGGCACAGTACAGGAGAAAGGATCCTCTGTACGTAGGTGACACCACACAGAAAACCTCTTCCATTTGAGAGCATAGGTTTTCCTAGTGGACTGTTTCCTAGAGGCTAGGACAACCTCCTCAACTTCCTGAGGTAGACCCCAGGGAGCCAAAACTACCCTTGCAGCCTCCAGGCCATCAAATTGAGAGACTTGAGATTGGGGTGCAGAAGGGAACCCCGGTCCTGTGTGAGAAGGTCGGGTTGCAACCCCAGAGGCAGTGGAGGATCCACCGCCAGTTGAAGCAGAAGAGGAAAACCAAGGCTGCCTCGGCCACCTGGGAGCTACCAGCAGGACCGAGGCCTTGTCCTGGAGAATCTTGAACAGCGTTCGGGCCACCAAGGGCGTGGGAGGAAATGCATAGAGGAGGCCCTGAGACCAAGATATCAGAAAAGCATCCGCTGCTGTCCGCAGAGGATGTGGTTGTCTGGAGCAGAACCTTGGCAGTTGCTTGTTGATGGCGCTGGCAAAGAGATCCATCAAAAGGAGACCCCATTTCAGGAAGATCTTCTGAACTACTGAAGGATGCAGCTGCCACTCGTGGGGCTGCAGTATCCTGCTCAATCTGTCTGCCAGGTAGTTGTCCTGGCCCGGAAGGTACACAGCCCTGAGGAGCACGTTGTGCTTGAGGGCAAAAGAACAAAGGTCCGAAGCTTCCCGACAAAGGATCCTGGACCCAGTTCCGCCCTGTTTGTTCACATAAAACATGGCAACTTGGTTGTCTGTCTGAATCAGGACAAACTGTTGAGCCTGGGTAGGAGTGAAAGCTTTGAGTGCTAATCGAATAGCTCCGAGTTCGAGGAGATTGATCTGCTGTGCAGCTTCCCAGGGAGACCAGAGGCCCTGGGTGCACTTGCCCAGACAATGCGCTCCCCAGCCTTGCAGGGAGGCATCTGTTGTTAGCATCACTGTGTAACCTGGAATCTGAAAGGGCACCCCTTTCAGAAGATTGGGTGGGTGTAGCTACCAGTTGAGGGAGTGCAGAAATGGTCTGGACACCCTTATCCTGTCTCTGAGGCTGCCTGTGGCCTGTGACCACTGAGACCGAAGGCACCACTGTGCAGGCCTCATATGGAGCCTAGCATTGGGGGTCACATGTACTGTCGAAGCCATGTGGCCTAGAAGCTGCAGGCAGAGTCTGGCGGAGACCAGGGACCTGCTGAGAAACTGACTTGCCAAGGCCATTAACCTTCGGGCTCTGTTTTCTGGCAAGAATGCCTTTACCAGGAGAGAGTCCAACCTTGCCCCTATGAACTCCAAGTTCTGGGAAGGGAGCAAAGTGGACTTTGCGAAGTTTATGACAAACCCCAGGCGTTGTAGAAGAGCAATGGTCCTGAAAGTGGCTTGATTGGCCTCCTGACCTGTCTGACCCCTGATGAGCCAGTCGTCCAGATAGGTGAAGACAAAGATGCCCTGATTTCTCAGGTAGGCCGCCACCACTGCTAAGCACTTTGTAAAGACTCTGGGGGCGGAGGTGAGGCCGAAAGGCAGCACTCTATACTGATAATGGTTTCCTCCCACAATGAACCTTAGGTACTTTCTGTGGTCTGGATGAATGAGGATGTGAGTGTACGCATCCTTTAGATCTAAGGAGCATAGCCAATCTCCCTGCTGGAGGTAGGGCAGAAGGGTTCCAAGAGTAAGCATCTTGAACTTTTCTTTCACTAGGAACTTGTTGAGGTTCCTGAGGTCCAGAATGGGACGAAGGCCACCGGTCCTTTTGGGCAGCAGGAAATACCTGGAGTAGAATCCGTGACCTTGCAAGTGGGGAGGCACAGGCTCCACTGCCCTGTCCACCAACAGACCCTGAAGCTCCTGACGAAGAAGGTCTGTGTGCAGAAGAGGCCTTGGAAGCTCCCCTGGAAAATATGGGATGGCAGTTGGTGGAAATGGAGGGCATATCCCTTGTGGATTATCTCCAGCACCCAACTGTGCCCGGTGATAAGGGGCCACTGGTGGGCAAAGAGTGCGAGACGACCTCCTGTGCAGGGTTGGGAGAGCAGTGGAGGAGAGGCTATGCTCAAGGAGTCAAAAACCCCCACCCTGCTGAGTGGTAGCAGGGGCCTGAGGCTTGGGGGTCCTCTGCCTACGGGGCCCATTACCCTGGCCCTTGGCTTGCTGACCCTGGGGGGCAGCTTGGGCAGCCTGATATTGTGGGTACTGTTTGTAGGCAGTGCCCTTCCTCGGGTAAAAGGGCTTTTTACCCGAGCCCTTCTTTTTATGAGAAGGGGCAGAGGACTTCCTCGACAGCCTTGTCCGGGTGAGGTGCTCGGTCTCGAGCTGAGCGGCCTTCTCAGTCATGGGCTTGCAAAAAAGGTTTTCACCTCGGCAAGGGACATCGACCAACTTGTCCTGAACCCATGGTTTGAGGTCCGATGACTGCAGCCATGCCTGGCGTCGAGCTGCGATGCTGGCTGCCGCAACTCGGGCCGAAGCCTCGAAGCCATTGTAGGCGGCGCGGGACATGAACTTCGAGCAGTCCCGAATCCCCGAGGATAAGGACTTAAATCTCTGCAAGGGTTCCCTGTAGAGACCAGCAGAGAATCTGGCCAACTCCTTGGCCAGATCTCGCAAGTACATGCCCATGTACAGCTGGTAAGACTGGACACAGCAAGCAAACATCGAGCCCTGAAAACACTTTCTACCGACACCATCTAGGTTTCGGGCCTCCCTGCCAGGAGACACCGCGGAATGCATCTTCTGACTCTTCAGACGATGCATGGCAGATTCCACAACCATTGAATGGTGTGGCAGCTGTGCCTTCTGAAAACCAGGGCTCTTACGGAGCTGACAGATCGAATCGACGCGCTTGCTAAGAACCGGCGCCTAGGCCGGTGCCTCCCACATACGGAAGAGGAGCAGTTCCAGCATCGGAGGAACCGGGACAGTAAAGGCCTCCTTCGGAGGAGAGTCATACTGCAGCGCCTCGAGCTCCGCCGGAATAGCTAAGGCAGTGGCCATATCCCGAACGAACTCCGAGAACTGGGTGTCCTCCGCGGGGGACCTACTCCGGGGCTCAGACTGCGGTGAGTCCGAAGGGATGCACCGAGTCTTAAAGGTGTCAGGAGACTCCTCGTCCTCCGTCTCCCAAGCTGACTCACCGAGGAAAAGTCGGGGTCCGACCCCGCGGGGCCCTGGAGCACCCGCCCCGACACCGGAAGCACCGGCATCGACACCCTCAGTCCCGAACGGGAGGTCGAGGGGGACCGCGACCGAGGTTGACTCCGAGCCACGATGGACTCGAGAATCGGCTCGGTCTCTGGGGTCGACTTGGACGTCGATGTCCCGGTGGTCGGGGCAAATGCGCCAGACAGGCTGGCCATCAGTGCCCGCTGCTGCTTAATGAAGGCAGACATTCTGCTCTCCAAGGCTGCATCCTGAGACTCAGTTCGGGAGACGCAGCAGCCACCGACTCGGGGCCCGGCGGTGCCGGGCCCGACGTCGGCTCCCTGGGGGAGGAGAGTCCACGAGGACTATGGGGCTTACGTGTCTAGCAGACTCCGGCTTCACACGAGGAACTCTGGCAGGCTTCTCCGGTTCCACAGGTCTGGGGCGACGGTCGGGGGTCTTAGACCTGGCCCTCGAGGAGCCAGGGACCTCTTCCGACGACGCCCTCGCGAGCCATTTCTTCCTCTTGCGTTCCCGGTCGGGGGACCCCCTGTCCGAGGAGCTTCGACGGCGCTCGGGATCAGAATCCCGAGATGTCGAGGCTTCAGACGAGGTCCGGGCCCGGCCGGAGGCCGAGTCCGAGAAAAGCCTTTCCTTTTGCTGCTGGCGACTTCGTAGTGCCTTGGAAGACTTTTTCCACAGGCCCCGCATGACTTAGGATCATGGTCGGGGCTGAGGCACCGAAGGCAGCAGTCATGTGTGTCGGTGAGAGACATCAGTTTCTTTCACCGATCACACTTCTTAAAACCACTGGAAGCCATCGGGGAAAAAAAGAGTTCCCGCGAGGTCAAAAGACCGGCCTTCCAGGGAAAAAGAGAAAAAAGGGCGTGAACGCCAGCCACGAAGGGCAAAAAACGAAAAAGAGGAATCAGGCTCGATACCGGTGTACCGAACCCGGCAGGAGGGGAACCGGCATTGAACCGGTAGAAAAAGAGCAAAAAATCGCTAAAAAATCTAATTTTAACCGGGAAAACTGGACACACGTCCGGTGGGCTTCACGGAAAAAAAGAGACTGAGGTAAGATGGCACCTTTAGGCGGGAAGGGAACCGCGCATGCGTGCCTGCATTCCCAAAGGCTTTCATAGAAAGCTGGGGAAATGCTCCGCTGGGGCTTCATCGGCGCCGATGACACCCATATGTGAGGACTGACTTCCTGCTTGGTCCTGGAGAAAATAATATTCAGGTTGGAGACTAGATGTCCCAACCAAAAGATGGAAGTAATATAGAGTTGAAAAACTTACAATTTAGTAAGTGTTTATGGATAGGGTCCTTTGCAGTTAAGGTCTTACAGGTAAGTGTCAAAAAAGAGTGAAAGGTACCACTCAGCCTGTTAAGTTTCTTGATTGACCTTTCCTCCTGGTTTTTTTTTTCTTTTTTTTAAAAATAGGGAAGTAGAAACTTATTACGTGTAGGCCTGAGATATCTCAAGAGCTCTTGGAGCTAGTAGAATGAAGTTCTCTTGAAACAAGAGATTCAAGCCTACTCAGTGTTGTCTCAGCATGGATGAGAATGAAGCCAGACGCCTCTTTTGATAAAAAGGCAGGTGTACGGGTCCTGAACCTCATACAGGAAGAAAAGAAATCAGAAACCCTGTAGTTACTGGGTTTGCTGAGTCCGTTGAGGTTTCTGTTTCCTTAGCCTGGTTTGATGCTTCCCCTGTTGGGGAACATCTGTCTGAGGGGAAGATGATGGATAAAACTTTTTCCCCCTAGAGGGATAAAGTTTTTTAGAAGATCCATCATTAGCTGGGACAGAGGAAAGTTTTGACAATCCTCTTAAGGTAGCATTTTCAGTGGTTAACTGACTAGCTTGAAATAGATAATCCTTGTTGAAGAGATGTTCTCCAGTACAAGGGCTATTTCCCAGCTTTTCTTGAACCCATTTATCCAAGTCTGAAGCTTGGAGCCAGGCTAAACGTCATGCCCCTATGGCTATAGCAGAAGATCTGCTAATAGATTTAAAAGAATCCATGGAAGCATGACAAAGGAATGTAGAAATATTATGAGCATGATTGACAATGACTAGTGATAAATAGTCAGCTCTTTTATGTTCCTGAAGGAAAGGGTTGAAAAGTTTTAAATCTTTGGCAACCTCTTTCAGAGAGAATCCCATATAGAAAATATATGAAATGATTCTTGCTGAAAGCATAGATGCTTGGAAGCATCGACGCCCAAAAGCATCTAAGGTTCTAGACTCACGACCTGGCGGATAAGAGGAGTGCTTTTTTGCACTCTTAACACGCCTCATTGCTGATTCTACTACTATAGAATGATGAGGGAGTTGAGTCTTTTGAAAACCTGGCGAAGGTGGGACTTTATAGTGTCCACTCTTTTGGAATGTGGGGATACCGTTAAGGGAGTTTCCCACATTCTTAATAACAGATCCTGTAGGATCTGATGTAGAGGAAGCATGATTGCCTCCTCTGGAAACCAGGGGGATTGCAGAATTTCTGAATCCCTTGGTATAGACTCCTTCCCAGGTATAGATATGGCGAGTATTCTTGCCATATCAAGCAGAAAAGCTTGAAAAGAGATCCCCTCTAAGAGAAATTCTCTGAAATGAGGAGTAAAAACTGAAACTGTTGAAAGTTCAGTTGCGGTACCGATAGATGCATCTCTGACATCGGGCTTAGAAGACCGGGGAGGATGAAGCATCGGATTCTCCTTATAGAGGTGTGATCGGTACTTCTCGATGTCGGTACCGAGACGAGTTGGTACCGAATCTTCCAGGCTAGATAGCGATTCCAGACTCGGCATCGAGGGAAGCGAGCCTGTTGAAAGAGGTATCGAAAGCATCCCGGCATCTGCAACGATGCCCAATTCGGTACCGTCGACGCCGATATCGGTAGTCGAAGAACGGTCTGCGGCGACTCTGTTGATGAGAGATGCGCCAGACTGCGTTCTATGGCGAGGAGTTTTCCATCCAACACCATAGCCGATGCCGAGGTTTCGGTACCAGTTGATGCGGTCCGAACCACCGAACATGGCACAGGTGCATCCACAGAGGTAAAAACCTTGGGAGCAACCTGAGATCCTGATAATGCTTTGGAGCCCGAAGACTCCTGCCAGGATTGAGCCATAGTGTCCTCGAGGGCAAGGCCACAGCCATCTCGATGCTTAGAAAGAGATCTACCTCTCAAGGACTGGCAAGACTGTTGTTTGGTTACCTGACCGTGGAAGGAAGAAGAGATTCTGTCTGGTGACATCATGGTTGATGGAGACCCGGTACCGAGTTGTGCTCGGTTCTCAAGACCTTTTCTGGTTAAACTCCTACAAGAGAAACACTCTTTAGGACAATGGTCAGGACCTAAACAAGTTAGACACCAAAAATGAGTGTCTATTAACCTAGTTGTACCGCCACACTTTAGACATTTCTTAAGGATAGTGGCCGGCTTTTCCATAATGGAAAGGATAGAGGCCTAGTGACCAGAAAAAGGTCAGGCACTAAATAAGAAAACTTTCTCAGAAAAAAGAAGAAATTTTTTAAGAAAAGAAAGAAAAGCACCGGCGGTACCGGTGGGCGTCAAGCGAAGGCAGGGGCGACCACAAAAATTAAAAATAAAAAAGATGAATTTTCTGCGGTGACAAGGACACGTCCTGTCGGCTCCACAGAAAAATGAAAACTGATGAGGGAAGTGTTTGGGTGGGAAGGCAGCACGCATGCGTGTGGGATGCTCCCAAAGGCTTTCTTTCTGGACGTTGGGGAGCGTTCCCGCGCAAGCTCCGTCGGTACCGACGTACCCATATGTGAAGGACTCATTCCTGCTTGTTCCTGGAGATCTTAGTTTGCACCATGGACAAGCAGGATAGTGAGTTCTTATTTAATGGAATCGATAGTTACTGTCCGCCTTTAACGAAAAAAAAAAAGGAAAAATAATGGAATGCTGTGCTGCTTTTGGAAAGCCGGTCTAGAAATAAAAATAAATGGGTCTGCAGGGATGGAGTTGAATTCTATTTCACAAAAAGATTCTGAAGATGGAGTGGCCAAATCTACCTTCATATCAGGAGTGCATTTCCAAACAATAATGGGATGTGAATCGATGGACAGATGTTCATGTTAAAGCCTTGTAAATCTTCTCAAGTAAGCTACAGACAGACGTGACTTTCACATTATGCGCTGTGACATGATCCCCAGAGTTAAATCTGACTGGGTATAAGCAAAGGAGATGCAATCCGCTAGCCAAGTGGATAAGTCACATTTTAACAGCAACCCCTGACCTTTACAGATTAAAAGAAATAAAAGGTTGGGTGGACTTTCTAAGAGCTTTAATCTGCATCAACCATCTTCATCAACCAGAAGGCCAAGGCTCTCTTGCAGTCCAAAGTGGGCATGATGTCTTAGAAAAATGTTGGCAGGGCAATCAGCTGGTTAAGGTGGAAATCCAACACCACCTTAGGAAGCAATTTCAGATGAATGCACAGAACCACCCTATTATTAAAAGGCGACATTTTACTTACCAGATAATGTCCTTTATTTGAGTCTGGCTAGACCAGTCCAGACAAATAGGTTCCCTACGAGCAGATTGGTGGGGACAAAAAAAAAACAATGAAAAGTTCAGGTTTCAATGACATCACTCCCCTGCCTCTATACGCCTCAGCCACCAGGTGTATTATCCCAAAGCACATGGGAGAAAATGGCAGGCCTCACACAACCTCAATGTGGGCAACAATGAGCAAACAGTAGAGAACTATGTACAGAAAAGCATAAAGAGAAGGCTGTTCATAAAAGATGAACCTGCAGAACCAAACATAGAAATCATAGCGAACCCAAGAGTACTGCCTCAGAAGAACAGAACAAACAGTTCCAGGGGCAGATGCAGGACTAGACTAGCAGGACTCAAGGAAAGGACATTATCTGGTAAAATGTCACCTTCCATATCGTCCTGCTAGACCAATCCAGACAAGTGGGACGTACCAAAGCTATGCCTCCACTGGGAGGGAATAAAACACAGCAGCTCGCAAAACCTTAGAGCCAAAGGTTGTGTCTGTCCGAACATGGGAATCCAAGGAACTGGAGGAGATACTATGGACACCCTAACCACCAAATAGGGAGACCTGAGCGCATGCCACACCCCCACCTCATCTATATTGCCCTCCAGCAGCCCAAACCCCCTCAACAGGAACATCGCACCCACCCCCGAGACCTTAAGTGCGCCCTCAAACGCACGCTCGATCCGACAGAAATGGCCAGCTGTAACTGACATGTTGTCTGCCCTCGATCTCGACATCTTGTACGTTACTGAGACTTGGCTGTCCGCATCCGACACTGTTCTCCTTCACCAGTTTGTCCCCCCTAATTTCTCTGTCCACTCATGTCACAGAACCGACCGAAGAGGCGGAGGAGCAATCATCATAGCCAAGACAGATCTACATTTTCAGCTGATCGCCTCCAGCAGCACCTCATTCCTCGACTCCATCACCATAGCGAATAAACACAGCACCATCAACTTGCTCTACTGAGCACCCTCCCCATCCCCAGATGACCTAGCCACAATAATTGACCTCGCCTGCAACCCCATGAACCCATGCACGGCAAACTGGGTGATGGGCGACTTCAACCTCCCTGCCCTCCAGGACACCCACACCAAGGCCTTCCTCGATGCCCTAGAAGTACTAGGCTATACCCAGTTGGTTAATTCCCCTACCCACGTCAAAGGAAACACGCTTGACCTGATATTCGCACCACAAGCAGCCCTCAACTCCACGCACAACCTCAACCTTTCTATAAGTCCGGTACCATGGTCCGACCACTGCCTGATTAGATTCTTGATGCCAGTATGCTCTGACCCTACTAGTCCCCAGTCTTCAGACAAACCAGACACTTCAACATCAAAACGTTTCCATCCATTCAACAAAGATGAGATCCTAGAAAGAGCACACCCTCTTCTTGACCCGCTTGAACAGAGTCTTGACGACATGATTGCCACTTGGAACTCAAATCTAGATGCCAGAATCGACCCACCCCTATCATCAAAGTACCTCGCAGGAGGTCAAAGGCACCCTGGTACTCGCCCGAGCTAAGGAAATCCCTCCTCCAACTTAGACAGCTAGAAAGACATTGGCGGCGCTCAAGATCAACCGAGAGCCATGAAGCTTACATCGCTCATCTAGGCGAACACCGATCAGCAGTCTCAATGAGAACGAAGCAATACCACGCATAAATACTACAACACTCCTTAAATAAACCACATGAGCTTTTCAACCTGGTCAAAGCATTAGCAAGAGAGCCTTCCCTTGGCCAATCAAGCCATCCGGACCCTCAGGAATATGCAGACTACCTCCGAGCCAAAACGAGTCAGGCCAGCATACCCCCGAACATCCACTCTCCAGACGATGCACCCGAACTGACCCCCTCATCTGATCCTGCACAAACCTTAATGGAGGCCCAACATATCATCACCTCCTTCGCAACCCCAACTGAAAAGACATCCAAGACATCATCAAAAGCATAAACACCACCACAGCACCAAACGACCCATATCCAGCTCTCTGGATAAAAACCCTACGGGCTGACCGTAGCCCATTACTTACCAAACTTATAAATATATCATTCTTCACTGGATCCTTCCCCCGAAGCCTGAAACAAACATCAATCAGACCGCTGCTGAAAAACAATAAACTGGACCCTGCAAAGATGGACTCTTATAGGCCAATCTCGAGCATCCCGCTCCTAGCTAAAATTATGGAAAAGCTAGTTCACTGCCAACTGAACCACCATATCAAGAACAATGCACCCCTTGACCCCTGCCAGCATGGATTCCGGGAGTCACATGGCATTGAAACTCTGCTGACCACCTTACTCAATACCCCAACGATAGGTCTGGACAATATCAGACAAGGCTTTGCTCTCATTTTCCTGGACAATGCAGCAGTCTTTGACTCGGTCAGTCACAAACTACTTCTTTCCCGTCTTGCTGAGAAGGGAGTCTGCGGCACTGCGCTGGCCTGGTGTGCGTCATACCTGAGTGACAGATGGCAACATGTCCGCTCTGGCCCCTCCACATCAACACCCTTCCCGCAAGAGAAGGGCGTACCACAAGGATCTTCACTTTCAGCCCTACTGTTCAATGTTTACATGCAACCCATCTGTACCCTCATCCGATCCTTCAACATTAATTGCTTAATCTACGCTGATGACGTTCTGATGTACACGCCGATATCCACTGAGCATCCAGACCTTTCTCGGTTGTCCACTTGCTTTGATGCAGTCACGGATTGGCTGCACACACAGAAGCTCAAAATAAATTTCAAAAAGACGGATGTCCTCTTCATCAGCAGAAACCAGGCATTCACTCCGCCCTCATCACTGAAGGTACGCGATGCAGAACTCCTCACCAAGTCTACGATACGATACCTCCGTATCACGCTCGACCAACATCTCAACATGAATGCCCAGATAGCTAACATGGTAAAAGCAGTATACCATAAAATTCGGACACTGTGCCACATGAGACAGTTGCTAGACCCGAAAGACTTCCAAACAGTCTTTCAAGCATTAGTAATGCCTCACTTTGACTACGCTAATTCCATACTGCACGGCCTTCCAAAGAGCTTGTTGAATCCCTTGCAGCTCGCGATGAACGCTGCAGCAAGAATCCTTCACGGAGCATCTAGAAAGGACCATATCACCCCAGTTCTAAAACAGCTGCACTGGCTCCCTGTCCATTGCAGGATTTCCTTTAAGATCCTTACAATGACATTCAAGGCCCTCAACAAATGCACGGCCATCTCCCTTCTCAGACCTTGTCCAGGCCACCCCTCTCAACAGGCTAAGGCGATCAGCCGCCACCAACACCCTACGACTCCCGAAAGCGATCACCAAATGCTCCAAGGCTACGAGAAACCGTGCCTTTGCTCTCTATGCACCTTCCTGCTGGAATGCCCTGCCACCAGACATCCAGGCCATCAACAACCTTCCCCAGTTTAGGAAAGCACTGAAACACCATCTGTTTCTTCAGTACTTTACCAGCTCAAACGACATCTCGCAGCCACCCACACCCCATGTCCAACCAACACCTCCAGAATACCCACCCATCACACCATCCAGATCACCTAAGTGAACCCCCCCCTCTGAAACCACCTCCCTTGATACCCGACACTAACCTAGATAATGATGAGCCGTCCACTACCCTGCAACATACAACCGGAATGTATATAGTCTCTTTGTTGTGTGACCTGTATATATTGCTGAGATGCATGTAGAATCTCAGCTACCAACCTGTACATAGTTTACCTGTTAGCCCTGTTTAAACACCCCATTTATTGTAAATCCAATGTAGATATACTACATTGCACAAATATGTTTCCTGTGAACCGCACTGATGATGAATATTTATTTATTTATTTATTTATTTATATTCTCTTATATACCGTGCTATTCTGCATCAGTGCGGTTTACATTGAACAAACTGAAATTACATTGAACAGGGCATTATAACTTGGAGATAACTATTTTACAGGGAACATAGCGCGGTAAAGAAAAAACAAATAAATAAAATAAATAAATAAAGTGGAAATGCTTGACAGAAGTGGAGATGACGCCCACGTTGCTCCCAACAAATGTTTGCAGGGGCTGAGCTCCACTCCGCCCATGAAGACGCTTGTACTTGGGCAGAATGGGAGCGCAAAACCTCCAGAACCAGCCAGATCTGCCACAAATCCATAAGCATAGAGGAAGAAAGGCTTTCCAGGATGGTAGCAACTGGAGTTACAAGGCCTATGGGAGTCTGACCAGTGTGCCTGTGAGGAGCGCAGAGGCTGACGGAAAAGGGGCTCCTGTCCACTTCACAGGCCCATTGGACCTGTCCTCCAAAAGATGGTAAGATTTTGTCTCGCCCGTCACCTGCTTCTCCAAATCAGACCCAACAGAAACATCCCTCTAAAGCCAGATGGGCAACTGGGCCTTGGGAGGTGAGTCCGCTGCCCCGTGTCTGAGTCAAACCAATGCCGTGTTACCACTGACATGGCACAATCCTTGGATGCTAGATGCACCAGGCTGTACATAGCATCAGAGAGGAAGGTCATAGCAGACTCCAAAAGAGAGGTAGGATCAATTCGGTGGAAGAGACTGAATCCAAAGGAATAGGGCTTGAGACGTCAGGGCCTGCACATATCGCCAACTGAAGAATAGCAGCTGCCGCAGCAAACGGCATCATTAACACAAATCCACCTTTCGATCCAGAGTTTCCTTTAAGTCCGATTAACCTTCTACAAGAATGATGGTCCGTCTGATAACTGCCATGACCTGCGTATCCACCTTGGAAACATCAAAATATACAACACACTCCTCCGGGAGAGTATGCATCCTCTTATACATCCCTTAGCCCCTGAAGCGGGGAATTGGGGGAATCCCACTCTGACTGGAACTGGCTCTTGAGTACCTTCAGAAACGGGAAGACAGTAGTGGATTTCCGCACACGTTGCAGAAGTGGATGCATCCTCAATTCCTGCTCCGTGCCTGGAGCAACAGCCAAGCTCAAGGTGGATAAGACACTGGGTATTAATGCCCCCAGTTCCTCCTTCCATAACAGGTGGATAACATTAGCCTCCTCAAAATCCTCCGAAGGCACTTCTTCATCCACATCAGACATTCAAACCCAAGTCACAGCCCAGATCCCATAGCTAACTGATCAACGCTTCCACTCTCAGCCTGCTCTTCACAAGACTGCACTTGTGGGAACTCAGAGGCCGCAGATTCAGAATTTCCATTCCAGAGTGATAGAGTAGTTACTCACCTGTAACAGGTGTTCTCCAGGAGCAGCAGGAATCAGTCCTCACATATGGATGTCATCGGCACCGATGAAGCCCCAGCGGAGCATTTCCCCAGCTTTCCATGAAAGCCTTTGGGAATGCAGGCACGCATGCGCGGTTCCCTTCCTGCCTAAAGTGCCATCTTCCCTCAGTCAAATGACATAGCTAAGAACAGCACACAAAAATGAAAAATAAACTATGTACAACTGCAACTCTCAGGGGAGGAGGGAGGCTTGTGAGGACTGATTCCTGCTGCTCCTGGAGAACACCTGTTACAGGTGAGTAACTACTCTTTCTCCAGGACCAAGCAGGAAGTCAGTCCTCACATATGGGTGACTCCCTAGCTCTGGGCTACCGAGGAACCCAGGCTGAACAAGAGAACTCCCTCTAGTCTCAGCAGCAAAGAAAGGCTTTTCAAAGACACAATCTCCACCGGTAGCCCAACAGAGGGCAGGAGGGCAGGAGTTGCCTAAACCTCAAAGAGATTCCGGAGTACTGCTTGGCCAAAAGCACTGTCCCTGCGAGACTCCCTCTCCAGACAGTAATGGGCCGCAAAAGTCTGGCTTGAAGACCAAGTTGCAGCCCTGCAGATGTCTACCAAGGGCACAGAGCGGAGATGAGCCACTGAGGCAGCCATTGCCCTGACACGATGGGCCGTGACCCGACCCTGCAAAGGAAGGTCAGCCGCCTTGTAAGCCCAGGTGATACAGTCAGCCACCCAGATGGACAAGGTACGCTTGGACACAGCCAACCCCAACTTATTGGGATCAAAGGATATGAAGAGCTGAGTAGCCCTCCTATGCCCCTGCGTACGGTCAAGGTAGAAGGATAAGGCCCTCCTACAGTCCCGGGTATGCAGGACTGCTTCAGCCTGGCTTGCATGGGGCCTAGGGAAGAATGTTGGAAGAACCACCTCCTGATAGAGGTGGAAAGAGGAGACAACCTTTGGGAGGAACTTTGGATGAGTCCGGAGGACTACCCTGTTTCTATAAATCCTGGTTTAAGGCCTATCACAGACCAGGGCCTGAAGCTCACTCACTCACCTAACCGAGGTAAAGGCTATCAGGAAGAGTGTCTTCCAGGATAGGAAGCATAGTGGACAAGTAGCCATCGGCTCAAAAGGTGGGCGAGTCAGTTGCCGCACGACCACATTCAACTCCCATTCAGGGGCAGAAGGACGGATTGGAGGCTTGAGTAAAAGCAAGCCCCTGAGAAAGCGGGACACCAAGGGGTGACCTGACAGAGAATGTCCCTCCACCAGTGAGTGGGTGAGCTGCTAGAGCTGAGAGGTGGACCCGAACAGAATTGGACTTGAGTCCCTGATTGGACAAGTGGAGTAAATACTGAAGCACTACTGGTACAGTACAGGAGAAAGGATCCTCTGTACGTAGCTGACACCACACATAAAACCTTTTACATTTGAGAGCATAGGTTTTCCTAGTGGACTGTTTCCTAGAGGCTAGGACAACCTCCTCAACTTCCTGAGGAAGGCCCCAGGGAGCCAAAACTACCCTTGCAGCCTCCAGGCCATCAAATTGAGAGCTTTGAGATTGGGGTGCAGAAGGGAACCCTGCTCCTGTGAGAGAAGGTCGGGTTGCGACCCCAGAGGGAGTGGGGGATCCACCGCCAGTTGAAGCAGAAGTGGAAACCAAGGCTGTCTCAGCCACCTGGGAGCCACCAGCAGGACTGAGGCCTTGTCCTAAAGAATCTTGAAGAGAGTTCAGGCCACCAAAGGCGTGGGAGGAAACGCATACAGGAGGCCCGGAGACCAGGGAATCAGAGAAGCATCTGCTGCTAGTTGCAGAGGATGTGGTTGTCTGGAACAGAATCTGGGCAGCTGTTTGTTCAGTGGACTGGCAAACAGATCTATGGTTGGAAGTCCCCATTTCAGGAAAATCTTCTGAACTACCATAGGATGGAGCTGCCACTCGTGGGGCTGCAGAATCCTGCTCAATCTGTCGGCCAGGTAATTGTCCTGGCCTGGAAGATAGACAGCCTGGAAGAGCATATTGTGCTTTAGGTCAAAGGAACAGAGGTCTTGGGCTTCCCGACAAAGGAGCCTGGACCCAGTCCCGCCCTGTTTGTTCACATAAAACATGGCCACCTGGTTGTCTGTCTGAACCAGGACACAATGATGAGCCAGGGCAGGAGAGAAAGCTTTCAGAGAGCTAGGCGAATAGCCCTGAGTTCCAGGAGATTGATCTGCTGTGTCGCCTCCCAAGGAGACCATAGGCCCTGGGTGCACTTGTCTAGACAATGAGCTCCCCAGCCCTGCAGGGAGGCGTCGGTGGTCAGGACCACCGTGTGCCCAGGGATCTGAAAGGGCACTCCCTTCAGCAAGTTGGGTGGATGTAGCCACCAGTTGAGGGAGGCCAGAAATTGTCTGGACACCCTTACTTTGTCTCTGAGGCTGCCTGTGGCCTGTGACCACTGAGTCCGAAGGCACCACTGTGCAGGCCTCATATGGGGCCTGGCTTTGGGAGTCACATGTACTGTCGAAGCCATGTGGCCAAGAAGTCTTAGGCAGAGCCTGGCGGAGACCAGTGACCTGCTGAGAAATGGAGCTGCCAAGGCCATCAACCTTTGGGCCCTGTCTGCTGGCAAGAAAGCCTTTGCCAGCAGAGAGTCCAACCTTGCTCCTATAACTCCAAGTTCTGGGAGGGGAGCAAAGTGGACTTTGCGAAGTTTATGACAAACCCCAGCCTTTGAAGAAGAGCAATAGTTCTGAGGGTGGCTTGTCTGGCCTCCTGGCACGTCTGACCCCTGATGAGCCAGTCGTCCAGATAGGGGAAGACAAAGATGCCCCGATTTCTCAGGTAGGCCGCCACCACTGCTAGGCACTTTGTGAAAACTCTGGGTGCGGAGGAGAGGCCGAAAGGCAGCACTCTGTATTGATAATGGTTTCCTCCCACAATGAACCTGAGGTACTTTCTGTGGTCTGGATGAATGAGGATGTGAGTGTACGCATCCTTTAGATCTAAAGCCCTGGAGAATTCCTTAAGATCTTGTAATTTGCGATTTCTCAATTTTCCTTACTCTTCTTTGCTCTCTCATAAAATTCTACTAGATAAGTTTCTTAAAGATGTTTTGGCCATTTCAGATGTACTTGAAATTTCCTCTTTATATTATATTCCCTCCTCAGTCAAGCAAGTTAATGTGGTGGAGGGAGAACTTGACGAGATTGTTGCTCCATTGGACAATCTTACTGCCTTTTTAGAGGACTCACAAGATAATATCAATACGCGAGCCACTTTATTAGTCACTTTTTCCTCAGTTGCAGTGAAGCAACGTATTCTTCGAGCCTTTTTTAAGGTGAAATTGACTAAATTTTGTGGCCAGCAGGTCAATATCTTTCCTGATGTTGCACATAGCACCCAATTGCGTAGGAGGCAATTTCTAAAGTTGAAGCCTCAGGTGGTGGCTCTGGGAGCTTTGTTTTTCCTTCGATTCCCCTGTAAATGTATTATTGGTCTTGGTGATGCTACATATGTTTTTACTGAAGTGCTTCATCTGGAAAGATTTGTGGCCGATAGGAAAGTGGTAGAAAAGACCAGTGATTAATTATAGACCTCCTAGTTGGGACGTTGTTCCCTTTTTTTACTTCTCATTATTGCTATTTGTTGGTACAGCATGGTTTCATGATGTGGACTGTATCATGATCTTTTTCCTTGTAATTATGATTGCTAGAGTTAGTAATCTATCTCTTGTTTTGTATCTTTGATTGACCTTCATTTATTTGGTTATTGTAATTGACTAAAATCTCAATTAAAAAAAAAAATAAAAAATCTAAAGAGCATAGCCAATCTCCCTGCTGGAGGTAGGGCAGAAGTGTCCTAAGAGTAAGCATCTTCAACTTCTCCTTCACTAGGAACTTGTTGTGTTTCCTGAGGTCCAGCCTTTGAACTGTATGCTCCATCCTTATGGAACTCTCTACCGAGCTGTCTCCGAAACACCGATCTACTATCTTTTAGAAAACAGCTGAAAACCATCCTATTTCAGGAATACCTCAACATAACCCCCACCAAAAAAGCGCAATAACCTCTGATCTCACCCACCATGACCACCTAACTCAAACTATACTAACTCGACCTTGTCCAAAATCTGTCCAAGTCCAAAGTCTGTCCTATGTCTTATGTTGAAATCATCAATGTAGCCTCCCCGGTGATGGCCCCGCCCTTATACGTAAATCCCCTCCACCCCCTTTTATGTAACGCCGCTTTGACCCGGTGAAAAGCGGGATACAAATACAGCTAAATAAAATAAATAAATAAAATAAATAAGAATGGGTCGAAGGCCCCCGGTTCTTTTGGGCACCAGGAAATACCTGGAGTAGAAACCGTGACTTTGTAAGTGGGGAGGCACAGGCTCCACCGCCCTGTCCACCAACAGACCGTGAAGCTCTTGCAGGAGAAGGTCTGTGTGCAGGGGAGGCCTTGGAGGCTCCCCTGGAAAATATGGTGGAGGCAGTTGGTGAACATGCAGGGCATAGCCCTTGTGGACTATGTCCAACACCCAACTGTCCCCGGTGATAAGGGGCCACTGGTGGGCAAAGAGGGCGAGGTGACCTCCTGTGCAGGGTTGGGAGAGCAGTGGAGGAGAGGCTATGCTCAAGGTGTCACAAACCCCCACCCTGCTGAGTGGTAGCAAGGGCTGGAGGCTTGGGGGTCCTCTGCCTACGGGGCCCATTACCCTGCCCCTTGGCTTGCTGACACTGGGGGGCAGCTTGGGCAGCCTGATATTGCGGGTACTGTTTGTAGGCAGTGTCCTTCCTCGGGTAAAAGGGCTTTTTACCCGAGCCCTTCTTTTTATTAGAAGGGGCAGAGGTCTTCCTCGACAGCCTTGTCCGTGTGAGGTGCTCAGTTTCGAGCTGAGCGGCCTTCTCGGTCATGGGCTTGCCAAAAAGGTTTTCACCTCAGCAAGGGACTTCGACCAACTTGTCCTGAACCCATGGCTCAAGGTTCGATGACTGCAGCCATGCCTGGCGTCGAGACGTGATGCCGGCTGCCGCAACTCGGGCCGAAGCCTCGAAGCCATCGTAGGCGGCGCGGGACATGAACTTCGAGCAGTCCCGAATCCCCGAGGACAAGGACTTAAATCTCTGCAAGGGTTCCCCGGAGAGTCCAGCAGAGAACCCGGCCAACTCCTTGGCCAGATCCCGCAAGTACATGCCCATGTACAGCTGGTACGAATGGACACGGCAAGCAAGCATCGAGCCCTGGAAGCACTTTCTACCGACGCCATCGAGGTTTCGGGCCTCCCTGCCAGGGGGCACCGCGGAGTGCATCTTCTGGCTCTTCAGACGATGCATGGCCGATTCCACAACCATAGAATGGTGTGGTAGCTGTGCCTTTTGAAAGCCAGGGCCCTTTCTGAGTCGACAGATCGAGTCGACTCGCTTGCTGAGAACCGGAGCCGAGGCCGGTGCCTCCCACATACGGAAGAGGAACCGTTCCAGCATTGGAGGAACCGGGACAGTAAAGGCCTCCTTCGGAGGAGAGTCATACTGTAGAGCCTCGAGCTCTTCAGCTCGAGGCTCCTCCTCGGGATCCGCCGGAATAGCCAAGGCTGTGGCCATATCCCGGATGAACTCCGAGAACCGAGTATCCTCCGGCGGGGATCTACTCCGGGGCTCAGACTGCAGTGAGTCCGACGGGACGCACCGAGTCTTGAAGGTATCAGGAGACTCCTCGTCCTCCATCTCCCAAGCTGACTCGTCCAAGAAGGAGTCAGGGTCCGACCCCGCGGGGCCCTGGAGCACCCGCCCCGATGCCGGAGGCACTGGCATCTACGCCCTCGGTCCCGAACAGGAGGTCGAGGGAGACCGTGACCGAGGTCGAGGGAGACCGCGACCGAGGTCGAGGGAGACCGCGACCGAGGTCGACTCCGAGCCACGATGGACTCGAGTATCGGCTCGGTCTCCGGGGTCGACTTCGAAGTCGATGTCCCGGTGGTCGGGGCAGATGCGCCAGACAGGCTGGCCATCAGTGCCCGCTGCTGCTCCATGAAGGCAGACAGTCTGCTCTCCAAGGCTGTCATCCTGAGACTCAGCTCGGGAGACGCAGCAGCCACCGACGGGCCCCGGCGGTGCCGGGCCCGACATCGGCTCCCTGGGAGGAGAGTCCATGAAGACTACGGGGCTTACGTGTCCAGCAGACTCCGGTTCCACGCGAGGAACCTTTGCAGGCTTCTCGTGTTCCACAGGCCCGGGGCGACGGTCAGGGGTCTTAGACCTGGCCCTCGAGGAGCCAGGGACCTCCTCCGACGACGCCTTCGCGAGCCGCTTCTTCCTCTTGCATTCCCGGTCGGGGGACCCCCTGTCCGAGGAGCTTCGACGGTGCTCGGGATCGGAATCCCGAGGCCTCAGACGAGGTCCGGGCCTGGCTAGAGGCTGAGTCCGAGAAAAGCCTTTCTTTTTGTTGCTGTCGACCTTCGGAGTGCCTTGGAAGACATCTTCCCACAGGGCCCGCACAACTTAGGGTCGTGATCCGGGCCGAGGCACCGAAGGCAGCAGTCATGTGTGTCAGTGAGAGACATTAATTTCTTACACCGATCACACTTTTTAAAACCACTGGAAGCCATCGGGGAAAAACGAGTCCCCGTGAGGTCAAAAGACCGGCCTTCCAGGGAAAAAGGGAAAAAGTGAAAAAAGGGCGCGAACGCCAGCCACGAAGGGCAAAAAACGAAAAGGAAGAATCGGTCTCGATACCGGCGTACCGAACCCGGCGGGAGGGGAACCGGTGTCGAACTGGAAGAAAAAATAGCGATAATCGCCGAAAAAAATCTACTTTTAACCGGGAGGACAGGACACACATCCAGTGGACTTCACGTAAAAAAAGAGACTGAGGTAAGATGGCACCTTTAGGCGGGAAGGGAACCGCGCATGCGTGCCTGCATTCCCAAAGGCTTTCATGGAAAGCTGGGGAAATGCTCCGCTGGGGCTTCATCGGCGCCGATGACACCCATATGTGAGGACTGACTTCCTGCTTGGTCCTGGAGAACAGGCCTGTTGTAAAAGGAAAAGAATTACAGAGAAGACAATCTGGATTCTGGAAGCTTTCCATCATGGAAATAACCACCTTACACCAGAGGAACCAGTGGCTGTCAATCTCATAGAGGACGGGAAGCAGTGCACAGCATGGGAAGCAGTGCACAGCACAGTTGCCAGAACCTCAGGCCAGCTGGCTATCCTTATCCACAGCACCATCCATCACCTCCTGCCCTTAGGCAGGCAAGGCTAGACTAACTACATCCCCTGGCATAGAGAGGGGGAACAATCCCTCTAGGGACAATTTAGGAGCTACCATGCTAGAAAAGCAGAGTCCAGAAGCCGGAGATGAGGTACCTTGATTGCCACAGGCCAAACAATGATTCCTGGAAGAAACATAAAGAGTTAAGGCAAGTATCACAACAGCGCGGGCTAAAGCCACAGCAGCCCAGAGACGCGCACTAACTGTGCTTTTACTGTGGCATATATTACAGGTGCTAGGGTAGGAATGTGCATCGAAGCCGCTTGGGCAGAATGGGCATAAAGAACGCAACTGCTAGACACTCAATAGCAGCAAATACTTCTAAACAGAAGGAAACTCCCAAAGCATGCTAACAGTTGTCAGCAGTCTACCCCAAATATACATAGACGGAATCGGGGGCCCCAAACAAGACCAATGATGAAGTCAAGCCTTGGTACTCACCCCCTGAGAGTCCCAAGCAGAGGATCCATGTTGGGCTCAGCACTACTCCCCTGATACTGTTTCACTGGCTTTGCAGCACCGCATTTAAAGTGGCTGGCAGGCAGATTCCTTTAAGAGCCTTCTGAAATCTTTAGAAGAGAGCAAGGGGAAACAGAGGAGGAGGAGAGAGGGGCGTTAAGATTGAGTGAGGCTGCTGCACTCTTCCAGATCCTTGCAATTTCTAGCTGCTCAATAGCCTCTTATCATGATAAGCACGCGGAGCTGAACCATTTTTCCCTCCTCCTATGGCTACCGAAAAAATTAGAGTTTAGTGGAGCCTCCCACATCACGCTCATGTGAGAGAATCACCCTCAAAGTGGTTATTCATGAACATTTAATCCTTCTTTCCTTATTGTCCCTCCAGTCCAGTCCATGTGGGATATCACCGTCCACCAGCAGCTGAGGATTGAGCATGTCACGGTTCTGATGCATGTCACAGTAGAAGAGTACCCTAATTATAGTTCGGAAACCAGTATCTTGGTCCTCAGCAGCTGGTGAGGAGCGTCACATGGCAGGACTCCACTGGAAGGAAGATATGGGCAGAAGAATTTAACGAAAAAAAAAATAAAGGCCAGGAAGGCTTTCGGGCTAACAAGCCTACTTAATTGGGTTGGCTGGATAAGGATCTATTACAGAACCTGTGCTAAATGAGGCCTCAGCAGGTGTCACGACCTGCCTAGTGCACTGGGTCTCTAGGTGGGTTAAGTGCCTTTTGGGGTTAAATACCTGGGGAACCCAAGTCCCTTCCCCACCCCTCTCCCAAACTGGACAGCCTAGCACTCTGTGTTATCAGTTTTGCAGGCTTTCCTCTTTGATAAACTCACTTTAAGGTTGTGCAATTCTGGCTCTTTAAGGGGATCGTGGCAGAGGAGCAATCAGAAAAAATGCAAGCTGCCGCAGCGGTGTGTGTTTGTTTGTACTCCCCTTCTCTCTCCCTTTCGGTTTGTTGTTTTGAGCCAGGAGGGGGAGAGCCAGTCCCTGTGTTTGCATAGCTTTTTTTCTTTCATTGCTGCTTTCCGTTTGTTGAGCCGCACAGCTGGCAGCGATCCCTCAGCTGGCTCCCTCCTGCTGTGCCAGATGTGGGGGGAGCCACAGCTTGACAGAATTTGGTCTTTGTCGATTTTGCTCATGTCGGGGAAGATCCGCAGTTGTTTGATTTCAGACAAGGGGTGATGGATTCAGCAGCAGGGACTCATAGCCTGAATGTTCCCTTCAACAGGCGAACCACGGTTTTGGCGGGAACACGGCCATTTTGGGGACAGCAGCCATTTTACCTGCACAAATGGAACCTCAACAGAGGCAGGTTTTAAATACTAATTCAGCACCAGGGACATTGGCCAGTGCCAATTCAGACATGCCAGAGGCTGGTTTCTCAGCTGATTTTATTTTAGCCATGCACAAGGCCTACTGTTTGAAGCACAGTTTGGGTAATGCTGGGGGAGCTCACTGCTCCTTCCCTTCCACTGCAGGATAAGCTGACAGTTGTGCTTCCGGAGGACACCACGAAGGCAGGAGAGCCTTTTTTGCAAGAGAAAGATGGGCAAAAGAGGATGTCTGGGTGGCCTGGAGTTCTCCCCAGTCTCAAAACTCAGATGATCCTCTGGAGGAGCCATCCGATCTCTGATGAGAGGGGGCGGACCCCGAATTAGAGGAAGGTGAGATCCCCCAAGGCGAAGACCCGAATGTTTTTAGGATGTTTCACCGGGAGGAGTTCACAGCCTTAATAAGTCATTACCTGGTGGCCCTTTATATTGTTCAGGCGCCGGTGGCTACGGAGGAGCCTTTGGAGGATCCGCTGCTGCAAGGATACAAGAGTTTGCAGACCTGCTTCCCAGTGCACAGTTATCAAGAAAATGATAGAGGCAGAATGGAAGGTTCCAGAGGTGTCCTTGAGGGAGGGCTGGGCTATGAGCCGTCTGTACCCCATCTCTCAGGAGGAAACTTGCTTAAAATGCCTAAGGTATCGGCAGTCAAAAAGAAGACCACCATCCCCATCAAAGGCAGTGCAACATTAAAGAATGTGCAAGACCGCAAATTGGAAACCTTTTTGAAACAAGCGTTTGATATGAGTGCTCTGACCCTTCAAACCGCAATTTGTGAGACATATGTGACCAGAGCCTCTATCAGCTGGTTGCAGGCTCTGTCTGCAGGGGACATAGATCCACAGGCGGCAGCGCTAGAGATGGTCAAGTTGGAATCGGCCTCAGCATATTTGGCTGATGCCTTTTATGACCAGGTGCGAGCATCGGCCAAGTCTATGGCTTCCATCATTGCGGCTCGACTGTTCTTGTGACTCAAGAAATGGTCAGCGGATGTGTCTTCCAAGACTAGACTCAGCAAGCTTCCCTTTAAGTGCAGACTACTCTTTGGGGAGGTGTTAGAGAAGTTGTTCAAGGATTTGGGGGATTCTAAAGGCGCTCAGTTGCCCGAACATCAACCCAACGGACCTAAACAGTGTAGTGTGCCCCAGGAACAGCCTCAAGGCTACAGAAGGTTTCACTCCACCTGGTTTGTGCCCTTTCAGAAGGGACGATACCCGATGAGGGGGCAGCCTTTTTGAGGCTACAGGGGGGCCACCAGGGGATTCTATTCTCCATCTTTGGCTCTGGACAAGAAGCCCCATTGAAGAAAGGCAGGCCCAGACAGTGGTAGTGCCAGTAGGGGGTCGGCTACAACTCTTTTACACCACCTGGGCCAGGATAACTATTGACCAGTGGGTGCTCGAGATCATTTGAGAAGGATACGCGCTGGAATTTGCGTGATCCCTCTCCGACACCTTCGTGCAGTCGCCCTTCAAGGCGCCTGCGAAGTGTCAGGCAGTGCAAGACACATTACAATGCCTGCAACTACTCAGATCAGTGGTATCAGTCCCATTCAACCAGTGCGGACTAGGTCAATACTCTATTTTGCAGTTCTCAGAAAGGATGGGGCTTTCCATCCTATCTTGGACCTCAGGCATGTAAACCGCTCCCTGGGTGTCCCACATTTCCACATGGAATCTCTGTGCTCTGTCATTTTGGTGGACCAAAAGGTGAAATTAGACTTACCTGCTAATTGTAGTTCCTGGAGGAACTCCAGTCTAGTCCGGAACCTCTGGGTTGTCCTCCTCTCACAGCAGCTTGGAGACTGAGAAATGTGATCTCTTTTCTGATGACACTGGTATATCCACTCCGGATCCGCCTCCTCACATCAGTAAACTATTGACAAAGTAGACTCACTGGAGCAACAATTAAGTAGTTAACACACTACGAATCAATCCAACTACATAACAAGAACTTTGTAAAGACAGAGGATATGTCACCTAACACCTTCCCCTTCTTCCATTCTAAATGAATGAGAAACAACTACCCCTCCCCCCCCCCCGGAGGCCTAACCTCCTCCTCCAGAAAGGGTATTGATCCCAGGAACACCCCCCATGTCTAGACCATTACACGCTTGCCTGATACTTTCTCTTCGCTTCAGGCTCTAGCACCTAGACATCAGGGAGGGATACCGGACTAGACTGGAGTTCCTCCAGGAACTACAATTAGAAGGTAAGTCTAATTTCACCTTCCTGATCGTCCCTCCAGTCTAGTCCGGAACCTCTGGGTATGTAACAGAGCAGTGAAATCAATGGGAGGGACCTGCTAGCCCTGCCTGAAGCATGGCTGATCCAAAACTGGTATCCCTTTCCGTCTGAACATCCAGGGGATAATGCTTCACAAACGAATTTAAAGAAGACCAAGTAGCTGCTTTACAAATATCCACCGCTGGCACCTGCTGGAACTCCGCCCAAAACGTCGCCTGCGCACTGGTAGAATGTGCTCACAGCCCCTCCGGAACCGCATTACGCTTTAAAATATAAGTGGACGCTATGGCCTCCTTAATCCATCTGGCAATAGATGCTTTTGACGCTGCGTCTCCCTTCTTTGGCCCACCAAACAAAATGAACAGGTGCTCTGATTTGCGGAAACTCGCAGTCCTACGGATATACTTTTTCAACACTCGTCGGACATCTAGAAGATGTATATATTCGCCAACCGAAGTCCCCCCCTTCTTGGTAAAAACTGGCAACGATATCACCTGATTCATGTGAAAATCCAACACCACTTTAGGCAGAAAGGATGGGACCGGATGCAAAACCACCTTAGAATCATAAAATTTTAAGAAAGGCTTCCTACAAGATAGCGCTTGCAATTCGGAGATTCTCCTGGCCGAACACATCGCCACGAGGAAAACCACTTTCAGAGTGAGGTCCTTTAACGACGCTGCCGACAAAGGCTCAAACGCCTCTTTCCGCAAAGCCTCCAACACGAAAGGAAGATCCCACTTTGGTACCACTTGTCTACGCGGAGGTCTCAACAACGACACTGCCCTTAAAAAACTCTTGACATCTGGATGAGTGCCCAGACTCTCACCTCCTATCTTTCCTCTATAACAAGACAATGCTGCTACTTGCACCCGCAAGGAAGCTGCCGCTAAGCCTTTATCCAAACCATCCTGCAAAAAGGGTAGCAGCAGCGGAACCAACGCTCTTAGCGCCTGGACCTGTCTGTCTATACACCAGGCTTCGAACACTCTCCAGACTCGAACATACGCTAAAGACGTAGATCTCTTCCTCGCTCTCAGCAACGTAGCAATGACCACTGAGAAGTAACCCTTTTTCTTAAACCTAACCCTCTCAATAGCCAAGCCGTAAGCGAGAACCAATCCACGTGTGGCATCAGCAGAGGCCCCTGTGACAAAAGGTCTATCCGAGATGGGAGCCGCCACAGCCTCCCTGCCAAGAGTCTCTACAGATCTGCGTACCATGGCCATCGAAGCCAATCACCTGGCCTATCATAATCACCTGTCCGCGGTGCTGCTCTATGCGCTGCAGCACCCGTCCTATCAGCACCCAAGGCGGGAACACGTGTAGAAGCTGATGTTGCGGCCACCTCTGTATGAGAGCATCCAGCCCCTCGGACATCCTTTCTCTTCTTCTGCTGAAAAAACTATTTGCCTTTGCTGAATGAAATGTCACCATGAGATCCCCACCATCGCACCAACATGTCGAACACCTCCTGATGAAGGACCCACTCTCCCGGGTCCACCCGCACCTGACTCAAGAAGTCGGCTTCCACATTGTCCACTCCCGCTACGTGAGCTGCCGACAAGGCCAGTAGATGTTCTTTGGCCCAAACGAATAACAGTTCGGCCTCGGTTTCCATCGGAATATTGCTGGTTCCTCCCTGGTGATTGATATAAGCCACTGCCGTTGCGTTGTTGGAAAACACCCAAACTGCCCTGCCGTGCAAGTACGGCTGAAAGGCCTGTAATGCTAGCACTGCCGCTCTCAACTCCAACCTGTTGATTGACCAGCCCTGTTCCAGCTGGGACCACTGCCCCTGAGTATCGACCTAAACCGCACTGGTCTGGAGGTACCGGCACTACTGCCTTGAGCTCGAGCAGCTTCTCCACTGTCGCCCTCACCGCGACGCCCTTGACCGGTGCCTTGCACGACGACTGAACGAAAGTATCTGTGACCGGTCTTCGAAACTCCAATGCATAACCTTCTCGAATCACCTCCAGTACCCAGCGGTCCAACGTTATTTGGACCCAGGCAGGGTAGAAGTCCCACAGCCGACCTCCTACGGGCACCACCTCTCCCCGGGTCCCCCTGGCATCATTGGGACTTTCGCAGATTCGTGGAGGAGGAAGAGGCTCCAAAGCCTCTGCCTGCTCCCCGAAAGCCACGAAACCCCTGGTTCCTGTTGGGGAAGCGACCCCTCTGCGTTTGATTAATCCGGGGGGGGAAGCGAAAATGACGAAACTCCCGTTGTTGCCCTTTGCCTGTGGGAGTCGAGCATCCCTGCTTTTGTTTGTCCTCCGGAAGCCTACCGCCTTTGGACTCCCCAAGATCTTTTACTAACTTGTCCAAATCTTCCCCGAAGAGGAGCTTGCCCCTGAACGGAAGTTTACTGAGTCGGGACTTAGATGAGCCATCCGCTGCCCAATTTCTCAGCCACAGACAGCGCCTAGCCGCTACCACCGAAGCCATACTCTTCGCCAATCCCCGAATGAGGTCATAATGAATATCTGCTAAATACGCTGTTCTAGACTCCAGCCTGGCTGGCCCTCCGACAACGCCATCACCCTGGTCGTTTGTAAGTCTTTGTGCCCAGCGTAAACAGCCCCTCACTACCCATGCCCCACAAATCGCCGCCTGGATAGCCAGAGCATTCACATCGAACACCTGTTTCAGCAAGGAATCCAGTTTCCCATCATGCATATACTTAAGCGCCCCACAATCCCCTACCGGAATAGTAGTCTTCTTAGTTACCGCCGCCATGGCGGCATCCACCTTGGGAGACTGAAACAATTCCTTATCCTGGTCCACCAGTGGGTAAAGTTGGCCTATCACTCTGGCGCCCTTCAAAGCTCCTCTGGCACCCTCAAAGCTCCTCTTGGATCATCTCTCGCAGCACTCTATGCACCGGAAAAGCTCTCTGATTTTTCCGAAAAACTTGCAACAATGGATCCTCTAGCGTAGCATCCTCCGCTAGCTCCGGAGCCGGCATATTAAGCACTTTTAACTTTTCCACAATGAGCGCTGGCAATTCCTCTCTTCGAAACAGATGGACTACTCTAGCCTGATCCTCCTTGTCTGTGATCTCACCTTCTTTCACTTCATCTAATTCCTCGTCGGGATCCCCTTCGTCAGAGTGAAGTCCCTCCGAGGCCACAGACTGATCCTTTTGATCCTGCTCTAACTTGGCCCACTTTGCCTGGCCGCCTGTCGCTCCCATACCTACTGGAGTACCAGGTCTCTTCTCTCTGCACTCCCCGACTCTGGCCCTATCGGACAGGCTCTCCTGACGTCCTACAAAGGCTTGTTGGATAAGCGCTACAAATTCTGGAGAAAATATCGCTGCCAGCCCTCCTGGCAGAGTCGCCTGAGGCGCAAGTAGAAGGCCCAGCTACTGGCTCCCGAGACGACCCCTCCTGAGAATCTGGAACTTGCCTCACTAATTGGTCTCCCTGTGACTCCGATCCACTTTCCAAGACATGCTCCATGGATCCTGCTTCTTGGCTGAACCCCCTACAAACACCTGATCCCGACAAAGACCCTCTACTAGATCCGCAGACTACACACTGCAGTCTAGCCGGCATTTCGCCTGAAGAGATGCTGTGAAAGTCACCTCAAAACAGGAATTGACAAATCAAGTGCTGCCCCGATCTTCCTTTTATGGTTTTGTTTTTTTAAACCCGATAAAGGCAACGAAGCTGCCACACCAAACTGCTTCTTTAACAGCGAAAACGAAGCTTCACTTTCCAAGTTCGCGCTCCCGAGGAGCCCATGACAGCCCCGTTGGATTCCCACGCTGCTGCCACGCAGCTCGGCCCCGTGCAACAACGCGGCACGCGCTCTTTTCTCCCCCCCCTCGCTTCAGACGCTCCGATGCCTGCAGCGCACTTCCTGCCATCTTCATTCCGCTCAACCGAACTGTCTGCCTTGCAGCGCCGGGAGCCGTGAGCGTCAGGACCCGTAAGGGAGGAGAGAGAGAGAGAGAGAGAGAGCCATTGGGGCCAGCCAGTCACGCCACTGCGTGCTTCTCCGCGCTTACAGGCAAGCCTTCTGATGTGCTCACTGACCACACCACGCTCCGGTTCCTCGCCCACTGAACTGGGTTTGGGAGCCGGAGCCCTGCCACCCCCGTGCAGACGCTGACTCCAACTACTGATGGCCCCGTCGCGGGTAAGGCAGCAGAGTAGAGGGGGAGGGGGAAAAGAGGTGGGAAGGCCTCAGAATCTTAAAGGCAACACTCCTCTCAAATTCCCAATTTAGTTTTAATTTCTCTTTATCTACCAAACCTTTTCATCTCCCCCTTATTAGTCTACAAACTATTCCTTAATTGTTCCTCCAATCTGATCCTGGACCCTCCAGGTTCATCCAACCTCCAGCTGCTTGGAGACTGAGGTAACTGGTGTGAGGAGGCGGATCCGGAGTGGATATACCAGTGTCATCAGAAAAGAGATGACGTTTCTCAGTCTCCAAGCTGCTGTGAGAGGAGGACAACCCAGAGGTTCCGGACTAGACTGGAGGGACGATCAGGAAGGGAGAATTCTTGACGGCACTGGATCTCATGGAGGCATATCTCCACATTCCAATTCACCCCAACCATCAGCAGTACCTGCACTTTGCGGTGCCAATGGAGCATTACCAGTTTTGTGCGTTACCATTCAGGCTGTCCATGGTGCCTCTGACTTTTACCAAGGTGATGGTTGTGGTGGCAGCAGCATTGAAACAGGAAGGCATCCTAGTGCACCCCATCTGTACAACTGGCTAATAAGGGCAAAGTCAAAGTCCGAGAGCTGAACTGCTACTCAGAAGGTGGTAGAACTTCTCCAGAACTTAGGTTGGGTGGTCAATTTCACCAAGAGTTGTCTCAACCCAATTTAGGAGCTTGTGCACCTGGGGGCATGGTTCAACATGAAGATGGGCTTTGTCTTTCTGTCGGTCGAGATGGTGCTGAAAATTCAGTCACAGACAAGAAAGTTTCTCAGCCTTAAAGCGCCGTCGGTGTGGCATTATCTCTAACTCCTAGGGTCCATGACATCAGCCCTGGATTTAGTGCCATAGCTGTAGGCATACTCGAAGCTGTAGCAACGGGCATTGATCACTCACTGGTCGTCTCTGCAACACCTTTTGTCAACTTGGTTGGTGTATCCACCGGAGGCCATGAACAGTTTGGCCTGATGATTACAGGAGAGGCACTTGATAGAAGGCATGCCCCTGGAGCCGCCAGACTGGATTGTGGTAACCACAAATGCCAGCCTCATGGGCTAAGAAGCACATTGCGAGTCTCAGATGACTCAAGGGCCGTGGTCCGGGGAAGAGAACTTTTGGTCCATCAACAGGTTGAAAATGAGAGCAGTTTTCCTTGCTCTTCAGGCGTTCCATTCTCTGATCACAAAAGTGATTACAAAAGTGGCAATAGGGAAGAAGTAGCAAAGTAAAGGCCAGTAAGCCTTACCTCACTGGCAGGAAAAGTAATGGAGGCACTCCTGAAAGGGAGAATAGTGGACTTTTTCAAAACCAATATGTTGCATGATCCGTGGCACATGATTTTACCACAGGACAATCATGCCAAACAAATCTGATTGAGTTCTTTAATTGGGCGACCAGAGAACTAGATCAAGGGCATGCGGCAGATGTGATCTATCTAGATTTCAGCAAAGGCTTTTATACTGTTCCTCATAGGAGACTTATCAATAAACTTAACAGCATGAAGATGGGTCCCAAGGTAGTGAACTGGATCAGAAATTGGTTGACTGACAGATGACAGAAGGTGATCTTAAAGGAACTCACTTGAATGAAAGGAAGGCGATTAGTGGCATGCCCCAGGGATCGGTCCTAGGGCCAGCACTGTTCAATGCATTTGTGAGCAATATTGCTGAAGAACTGAATGGAAAAATCTGTCTTTTTGCAGAATACACGAAAATTTGCAACAGAGTAGAATCCCCTGAGGGAGAGGATAACATGAGGAAAGATTGCAAAAGCTGGAAGAATGGTCTAATGATTGGCAGTTAAGATTTAATGTGAAGAAGTGCAGTGTCATGCACTTGGGATGCAGAAATCCAAGGGAAATGTATGAGATAGGGGGTAATAGGTTGGTGTGCACGGGCCAGGACGACGACCTCGGAGTGATTGTTTCCGAGGATCTCAAAGTGGCGAAACAGTAGGGACAAGGCGGTCGCCAAAACCATAAGGATGCTGGGTTGCATACAGAGAGGAATTACCAGCAGAAAGAAGGAGGTACTAATGCTACTGTACAAGTCGCCGGTAAGGCCTCACTTGGAATATTGTGTTCAGTTTTGGAGACCAAATCTCACAAAGGATATAAAAAGACTGGAAATGATTCAGAGGAAGGCAACTAAAATGATTTGGGGCCTGCACCAGAAGACATATGAAAAGAGACGTCAAGACCTAAATATGTTTACTCTAGAGCAGAGGTTCCCAACTCCAGTCCTGGAGGGCCAAACACCATTCAGGTTTTCAGGCTGTCCCTAATGAATATGCATGAGATACATTTGAATACAAAGGGGGCAGTGCATGCAAATGCATCTCATGCATATTTATTAGAGACAGCCTGAAAACCTGAATGATGTTTGGCCCTCCAGGACTGGGGTTGGGAACCTCTGCTCTAGAGGAGAGGAGGGACAGGGGAGATATGATACTGCTATACAAAGTATTCATTGCTGTACAAGGTAGCCATTATTGGACAAGGTAGCCATCGCTGTACAAATTATTCATTGCTGCACAGAGGAATCACTGCTCCCACAGCTCAACATGGCCATCTCCACCCTAACCCTCACCAGTTTTTACCTCCTTACCAATGCACTCTATGGCTCCCTTGCTTTTGCCTCCAACCATAACCCTATTCCAATCCTACAAAGCCAAGGAAAGAGATGTTACGGCAGCACACGCCGTCTATCAACAGAATCCTACCAAGACCTTCACCCACACTTAATCTACATATCGCTCCAATACCCTGCGAAGTCCAAAGTGGCGCAGCCCCAAAAACCCCGCAATCTGAAATGTGCCCTCATTAATGCATGATTGGTCTGCAAGAAATGGCCAGCCATTACAGACCTCATAATACACCTTGATCTAGACATCCTACTGGTCACAGAATCGTGGCTGGCCAACTCAGATTCAGTCCTTATCAACCAACTCATCCCTCCCAACTTTTCAATCCACACCTGCCAGAACGCAGAGGAGGCGGTGCCTTCATCCTAGTAAAGACGGCGCTCCAATTTAAACTACTCATCTCCAACAGCACAACACACCTGGATACAATCACCATAACCAACAAGTACAGCACCATCAACCTAATCTACAGATCCCCATCCTCCTCCCCTGAGGACCTCTCAACCATAACTGACTTGCCTGCAACCCCAAGAACACACACATACCAAACTGGGTACTGGGAGACTTTAACCTGCCAGCTCTTCGAAGTACCCATTCCAAAGCCTTCCTTGAAGCATTCAATGAACTGGGCTATGAACAGATAGTCGATGCACCCACCCACCTGAAAGGAAATAAACTGGACCTTGTCTTCGCCCCACGACCAGACATAAGCCCGAACTACAACTTCAACCTAGCCATCACCTCAGTCCCATGGTCCGACCACAGTCTAATCAAATTCCAGGAGCCCATACATCAAGATTGCAACTCGTCCAGCAAGGCAACCGAGACCTCAATGGCACCCACAGGACAATTTAGACTCTTTGACAAAGAGGTAATCCTCAATGGAGTCCTTCCAAACCTCAAGCTGTCGTCGCCTAACTTGGATACAATGATAGCCACATGGAATAACAGCCTGAGCTCCTTCGCAAGACTACCTGCCTCAGATAAAATACCAAGAAGAAGGAAATCAGCACACTGGTTCTCCGCGGAACTACGGACCTCACCACTACTCCTCAGGAAACTAGAAAGAAGATGGTGATGCTCCCGGTCTCCAGCTGACCAGGCAGCCCACACCTCCCACCTAAAGGCACACCAAGATTCAATCTCAGCGAAAATGAAAGAACACCACTCCGAACTCCTGCGTCGTTCTCTAAACAAACCTCAGGACCTCTTCAGCATAGTAAAGACCCTGACGAAAGAACCTTTGCTCTCCCCCCCAACCAAGTCTACTACACCCTCAGGAATACACAGACTACTTACAAGCCAAAACCAGCAATGCCAATACCGCCACGAAGCCCGAACCTAGTCACAACCCACACCAACTAATGCCGCTCACCTCACACCACCATCAGAGAGAGGCATCAAGGACATCATCGCAGCCATCAACACCACCACAGCTCCAAACGACCCTTGCCCAGCATTCTGGATAAGATCACTGCGCAAGGAACTCAGCCCAATACTAGCCAAGATCATGGACCTGTCCTTCGCTACAGGAGGCTTCCCATCATGCCTCAAACAGATGTCCATCCGGTCCTTTCTAAAAAACAACAAACTGAACCCCCAAAAGGCGGAATCCTATCGACCAATCTCAAGCATCCCGCTGCTAGCCAAGATAATCGAGGTCGTCCAACGTCAAAATCAGCACCACATCGAAACCACTGCCCCCCCTTGACCCATGCCAGTATGGCTTCAGAGAATTGCATGGCATCGAGACGCTACTCACCAAGCTATTCAACACCTTAATCACAGGGATTGACAACATCAGACGAGGCTACGGCCTTATCTTCTTGGACATCGCCTCCGCATTCTACTCCGTCAACCATGAGCAACTCCTGACACGTCTCCAGGAGAAGGGAATCCATGGTTCAGCCTGGAGTTGGTGCAAATCATACCTAACAGACAGATGGCAGCAGGTACAAACAGGCTCCAAGACCTCAGAGCCTTTTCAACAAAAACAGGGCGTTGCCCAGGGCGCCACACTCTCTGCCCTCTTCTTCAATATATATATATACAGCCCATATGTGCAATCATCCGCTCCTTCAATATCTCCTGCCTGATATATGCGGACGACGTACTGCTCTTCACCCCATTCGACATCGATCAACCTGACTTCTCATCACTAGTGAGATGCTTTGATGCTGTCACCGACTGGTTCCACTCACAGAGACTCAGGATTAATTTCAACAAGACAGATGTTCTATTCATCACAAGAAATCAATCCTTTTCCCCACCCGCATCAATAAAGGTGAGAGACGCCGAACTCTCAAGCAGATTCACCATCCGCTACCTAGGCGTCATGCTAGACCGGCACCTCAACATAAAAACGCACACAGGCAACACCATCAAGGCAATCTACCATAAGATGCGGACAATTCAACATCTCCGACCCTTGCTGCAGCCAGAGGACTTCCAAACAATTTTCCAGACACTTGTAACCCCCCACTTCGACTACGCCAACGTGATATTGCATGGCTCCCCAAGAACCCACTGAACCCACTACAGCTAGCAATGAACGCTGCTGCTCACTTCCTACACGAGGCCTCTAGAAGAGGCCACATTACCCCAACCCTAAAAGACCTGCACTGGCTGCCAATCAACTGCTGGCTCACCTACAAAATAGTACTGCTGACCTTCAAAGCCATCAACAAAATATCCCCCACCTCCCTAACGGACCTTCTCCACCCCACTCCTCCAAACAGATCAAGAAGGACCTTCGCCACCAACACACTAATAATCCCCAGTGAAATAACAAAATGCTCTCAAGCAACAAAGAACAGAGCCTTTTTGTTCTATGCACCTACTCGCTGGAATGAGCTCCCAACCACCATCCGAGCGATCACTGACCTCACCCAATTCAGGAAGGCATTAAAGCCTTTTTCCTTCTATACTACTCACATGCCAATGATACAACTCCACCCACCATACCCCCACCCATCAGTCCAACCATCTAATTGTAAATAACTGACAATCTTGTAAATAACTGACATTCCTGTACATAGTTATTAGAGCACATCATGTCGCTACAACAGCTCAGTGACACTCTGCTCAGATTGTATATAGTTACCCCAGTTCTAAATCCAAGTTACAATACCTGTTCAATGTAAGTACGAAGCAGGCTCCCCCTGCTTTGTACAAAAATATTACTTGTAAACCACAAAAATTTCAAAGAGCACGGTATAGAAAAGCTTTAAATAAATAAATAAAATTATACAGACCTTTAAACACTTAAAGCGTATTAATGAACAAACAACCTTTTTCAAAGACGGGAAAGCTGTAATACTAGAGGTCATAACATGAAGCTGCAAGGAGATAAACTAAAAGGCAACATCAGGAAATACTTTTTTACTGAAAGGGTGGTGGATGCTTTGAATGCCTTCTCAATGGAAGTGGTGGGGGCAAATACAGTGACAGAATTCAAAATGGCATGGGACAGACATAGTGGATCCCTTTATAGAAACAGGATAAAATCAAAATAAACTTAACTGTCTCTGATATCCCAACAAGTAGAGGTGACCTGCACGAAGTGGTGGGTACACCTACTCTTGCCACCTTGCTGGGCAGACTAGATGGATCATACTGGCCTTTATATGCCGTCATATACTATGTTACTATGATCCACTAGCGGGCGGTTAGGCTTTGTTCTGACAATGCGACAATGGTGGCCTACCTCAACTGACGGGGGGAATGGGGAGTGCAATGCTGGCATCAGAGATTCACCATTTCCTGCTGTGGGCAGAGGAGAATCTCAGTGCGCTTTCGGCGGCTTATATAGCAGGAAAGGAAAACGTGCAGGCAGATTATCTCAGCTGGAACTGGTTGGACTCTGAAGAGTGGAAGCTCAATGCAGCAGTGTTTCATGAAATCACCAAGTAGTGGGGAACGCTGACCATAGACCTGATGGTGACCATGTCCAGTGCCAAGGTGAGTCGATTCTTCAGCAGACGCCATGAAAACATGTCCATGTTAGACGAGCTGACAGAGAGTTGGCCTACAGAGGGTTTGCTGTACATGTTTCCCCCCAAGGCCCCTCTCATAGGCCATCTGCTTCAAAACATAGTGAACCATCCAGTCGGGTGATCCTGACTGCTCTGGATTGGCCTTGCAGGCCCTGGTATGCAGACCTTTGTCAGCTGTTGTGGCGACTCCCTGGCGTCTTCCCTACAGGATCAACTTGCTGGTGCAGGGACTCATTCCGATGCCACAGGTGGATCGATTCTTGCTTATGGCTTGGCTCTTGAAAAGGCACATCTAAGGCAAACAGGATACTCGGCGGTGGCGACACTTGCAGGTGAGAAAGTGTTCCACCTCCCTAGCCTATGTCTGGGTTTAGTGGGTCTTCGAGAGTTGGTGTGAGAACAAGGGTTTATGTACCTCTTCGAACTCGCTCCCGGATATCCTGGCTTTCCTTCAGGCCAACCTAGAGAAGGGACAGGTGCTGAACTCTCTGTGGGTCCAGGTAGAGGCTCTTTCCTGTTATTGGGGGGCATATGCTTGGTTACTCCCTGGCAGTACATCCGGATTTGGTCAATTTCCTCAAAGCAGTGAAACAGGTTCGCCCACCATTCCGAGTCATGGCACCTCCATGGGATCTCAATCTGGTCCTCTCAGCCTTGACTAAAGCTCCATTCGAGCCCATCGGTGGGCATCTTTGAAGGATCTTACTTTGAAGGCAGTGTTTTTGGTAGCAATTTGTTCCGCACGGCATATTTTGGAGCTCCAGGTGCTATCACGCAGAGAGCACTTTCTGGTGATGTCCAAGGAGAAAGTGGTTCTAGGTTTGTGCCATCCTCTTTGCCTAAGGTGGTATCACGCTTCCACTTGAATCAAGCAGTTACTCTCCTGGTTTTTGCGACTTTGGGAGACTCCTAAGAGTGTCATCAGCTCCACACATGGCACTATCTCAAGTGGATACAGCCCCTACATCAGTTGGATCGCTTACTTGTCTGGTTTGGGGGGCCTCGCAAGGGGGCAGCTGCCTCCAAGGCCTCCATTGCACGTTGGATCAGGGAGGCGATTGCCCCAGCCTATTTGCTAAGTGGCAGGGTGATGTGATTCTGGAAGGGTTAAAGGTTCATTCCACGAGATCGCAAGCTACTTCGTGGGTGGAGCACAGTTTAGTTCCACCACTTGATATTTGCAGGGCAGCTATGTGGTCATCCTTGCATACTTTCATGTGACATCATCGTCTAGATGTGCAAGCATGCTTTGGGGCCTCAGTGCTTCAGGTCAGACTTGCAGGTCCCTTCCTTATTTAGATACTGCTCTGGTACATCCCACACTTACTGGACTGAACTGGAGGGACGATAAGAAAGGCGAAATTAGGCTTTACCTGCTAATTGTCTTTCCTTGAATCCATCCAGTCCAGTCCAGGACCTACCCTGTTTAGGTCGTTCTTTATTTCTATAGGTACTAGAGTGCTGTTGAGTCCAGCTGGGGATCCTGGGTGGACCTGGTCAAGAATTACACCCTTTCAGATAGAGGGTTTCATAGGTAGGTATTGTTTTGAACTGTTGATTGCTTCTTATCTTGTACTTAGTTATATACATTGTTGAAAAAAGACAAACACAAAAGAGAGGAACATTTAGAGGCTTCAATAGTAGCAAGCCCTGCATTTAGCGAACTAAGGGTTATGGATTTTCCTTCTATGTGATGATGATATCAGCTAATTGCACTAAGATGTTCTCTATTGGAGTTTTCAAACCAGATTTAGACAAATGTAGAAGGTATTCAAGCAGCTTTTATGTGGGACAAAAAAAAATGATCTCGAGCTTTACCCACACACCAGACCTTTTCCATTTAAAATCATATAGCCTTTTAGTGGAATTTCTTCTGGAAGCCAGAATAACCTTTGAAACACTGCCAGGCAAGCTCAAGGAAGCCAAGATTAACCTATTAATATCTAAGCTGCGAGGGCTAGGATTCAATATTGGGGTGCAATATGGTTCCTCAGTCTTGCATGATCATTGCTGGCAAACTTCATTATGAGTTTTTGAAGAGGAGGGAATCATGGTTGCTTCGCCCAATAAGGCGCTATAAAGATCATGGATCCCTGGTCCTTTTGGAGTTTCAGGAGAGGTTTCACTATAAGGGGTATTGGAAGATACACATATGGAAAGCCGTCTTCCCAATCCAGGAGGTAGGCATCCAATGCTAGTTTGTGTGCTTTTTTGGAGCAGAACTGAGGTACCTTCTTGTACTGAAGAATGCCGAACAGATCTAGTGTGGTGGCACCCCATTCTTGAAAGATTTTATGCACCACTGCCATGCCCAAAGACCATTTGCATGATTGCAGAACATGGATCAATCTGTCTTCCAGGAAATTGTTCTCCCCTGCCAGTTATGTGGCCCTGAGGAATGGTATACTTTCACATCCTGACAGTTTCCCAACAAAGAAGATAAAGACCCTGTTCCACCTGCTTGTTGATGCAGTGCATCACCATTTGGCGGGAGGAACGGGAGTTGCAAACCCCTCCCGCTCCCCCCGCCAAGGCAGGATTTGCTCAGGCGGCACCAAATAAAAGCAGCACGCTCCAGGAACAAGCCCTCTTCCTCCACCGGGCTCCTCATCCGGCATCAGGACAAGATCGAGCAACGGGGTTGGAAGCGAGAGTTGCAAGCCCCTCCCGCTCCCCCTGTCAAGGCAGGATCTGCTCAGCCTGCACCAAATAAAAGCAGCATGCTCTAGGCGTGCCCATGCCTGAGGGCCTCACCAGAGGGCCCTTTGGCATGGCCCTTAGGCAGGGACCTGAGGCAGATCCAGAAATCTACTCAAACTGAATTGGGATCTTCCATAAACTGCCTGCTAACCCGAACTACTACCTGATGATCCTATTGCAAAGACTCAACGTGCACACAGACTGCTGAAGATTTGAACTTGCACTGTAAGTCTACTAACTCTCGGCATTAACATCGTTGTGCCTAAGTTACAAAATATACCTTAAGATCTCACCTAGTAGCAATCCTTACTGTGCACGACTCTAATCAAAATAATAAGATACATGTTGATACCAAGTTTCAGATATATGTTTATCCAATTTTACAGCTAATTAGCTATTACTCAACATTCAAATGTTAACTCATTAGATTTCTGTTTGTCTAATATATATCTTGCCTTGACAGCGTCATTCGCATTTACACTCTGTTAAATTGGCTGAATATTCATATCTCTGCTACAATTTAAGAAGGAATTATCCACCCTCTCACATAATAGCAATCGTACTTCGTTACTCCATCAGACTGTGTATCTGCATAAAACTATTGAGATTGTTACTGTGAATTTTAATGATATTGCCAAACACAATGGAAAAACGCAACATGCTTTACTACCTAGGTCTTCTACTACTTCTTCTCATACTCCCTACCCAATCGCTCCATCCTGCTACATTACACCACTATAACACATCCCTATAATCCAACATCATCACAGGGACTATCCTTCCTTCTACCACCCCCACCATTCCTGCAACTATCATAAGCAATGTGATAGCAGGCTTATAGATCCTCAAACCTCATACCACCTAAAACTACCTACTTTATCATTACATCCCATAAAATGCCTCCTTCTAAATACAAGGTCAGTTAGAAGCAAAATCCCTATCATATTTAATCTTATTAAAGACGATACCCCAGCATACTTTGCCTTACAGAAACGTGGTTTACAGAAGCAGATTCAGTTTTGATCAACCAGCTAGCACTCCCTGATTATAAATTATACCATTGCCCAAGATCAATTAAACGTGGAAGAGGTGTCATAATTCTAGCTAAGAAAGAACTAAATACAACACTATGTACTAGCAAAAACATTGATGATATGGACTTACTAACCATTAAAAATAAACACATATTAATAAGTCTAATACATAGACCCCATCAACATCCTCAGACAACCTTGTATCTATTCTGGAAACAGCTTGCACCACAACATTAATCCTCTCATTCAACATTCAACATTAATCCTCTCATTCAAGGCCATCAAGCGCCTGTCCTCCACAGCACTTACTGATCTCATTCAAACAGTGCCCCCCAACAGAGCCAGGAGGTCAACCGCCTTAAATCTATTAACTACCCCTAAAACATTGACTAAATGCAATAACATGACAGCGAATAGGGCCTTCAGCCTTTACGTCCCCAAAATTTGGAATACACTCCCACCAAACATTCGAGCCATTGCTGACCTGACCCAATTCAGGAAGGCTATCAAATATCACCTCTTCCTCCAATACTACCCAGCCAGCGATGGTTCCAGATAACACCAACTAAGAAACACAGCCAGCGTTGTTTCTAGATAACACCACCAAGAAACACTGCCTTTCTTACAGCCCATTCTCACAATGTATTTTGTATTTGAAACGGACTTATTTTATACTGTTCAATTCAATCATGTTATAGGTCTTTTACGTCATGCATTTGACCTATTTCATTTTTATATTTCATGTATATAGTTCATGTATATAGTTCAACCCCCCCTGTTATCCAAGTTTATACCCCTGTTCAATGTAAAACCAAACAGAAGTGTGTTTTGGTCGTTTTGTTGTACTGTGAACCGCGCTGATGCCGAATAGTGCGGTATATAAGCAACTGTAATAAATAAATAAATAAATAAACACTAAATAAATCCCATATTATCCTTGGAGATTTAAATTTTCCAACTCTCCACAGCACCCACTCAGCCCACTTCATTAACGCCATGTCAGACACTGGCTTTCAACAAGTCATCCAGATTCCAACACACAGAAAAGGTAACATTTTAGATGTAATCTTCCTTCCAAACATCACTCAAGATATGCACTTTAAAAGCCCAAGATCCACCCCCCCCCCACCATGGACAGACCATTTCCTTATAGAATGCATAATACCTACATCACTCGCTCTAAATACACATTATGAACACCAAACATTCCATAGTAAATACAAACCTTTTGACAAGGAATCCTTCCTGAATAATACTCTACCCCAGGTAAATCAATCCCTCACTGATCTGGATGATATTATACAGAATTGGAATTCCACCATATCCAGTGCTGCCCTAGCTCCTCTCAGACCAATGAAAATCTGGTACACAACTGAATTAAGGAAACTAAAACAAAAACTGCGTTCAATTGAACATAAATGCAGACATACAAGATCAGAGAATGACAATAAACAATACATGCTTACTCTAATAGCTTACAAAGAAGCCATAAAAAGTAGGAAGAAAGAGTAACATACTAACTACTCAACAAATCTCTCAACAGGCCGAGAGAATTATTTTCCATTGTTAAATCACTAACAAGAACACCCACCCCTGATGAAAACAAAATAGTTATACACCCCCAAATTCTAGCAAATTATTATATGGAAAACCTGACCCATCATTCAAGGATGGTATCGCCACTAACCCCCCTAGCATACAACCCAATGACCCCAACCACACTGGTCAAATGGCATGGTCAACTTTCCATTATATTGACAAAAAGCATCTAGAGATGGTTAATCAATCATTACGACAAGGTCACATGCCAACAGCCTTAAAACAAGCATTACTACGATCAATCCTAAAATCAGCAACTGCTGACAAACACCACCCTAGTTCATATAGACCTATCTCGAGCATGCTGTTCCTAGCAAAAATTATAAAAAAACGGTCCCGTTATGACTTCAAGACTATATTGAGCTAAACTCACCCCTTGATGAACAGCAGGATGGGTTTCGACAGCATCAAGGTCTCAACACTATGCTGGGATCACTCTTAGACAAACTTATACGTGGTTTGAACTCAGCCAAGCAAGCATTCATACTAATTTTCAAAGATATTGCCTCCACATTTGATAGCATTGACCACAAAATACTTATCAGAAGGCTAAAACAGATAGGCTTGCAGGGAACGGTCATCCAGTGGTTTGAGTCCTACCTGTCAAAGCGCTCCCAACAGGTCCAGATCGGCCAGACATTATCTACCATCTTCAAACAAAAACAAGGTATTCCTCAAGACTCCTCCTTATCAGCCCTACTGTTTAATCTGTATATATGGCCAATATGCAACATCTTTAGAAAACATAATATACAATATCATCTCTATAATGATATATCATCCCACAGACACTTCTAACCCTGACTACTCAGATAATCACCTGCCTGAGCAACATAACAGTCTGGCTCGCTGCACACAAACTAAAAATCAACTTTAAAAAACCAGAAGTACTCTGTTTCTAGAAATCCGAGCTTCACGCCACCTAGCAAAATTCAGTTACAAGAAATAGAACTTGAAGTAAAGGAGTAAGTAAAATGCCTTGGTGCAATCCTAGACCAATCACTAAACATGATCTCCAATATAAAATCAATCACAAAAACTGTGTACTTCAAATTACGCACGATTCAACACCTTAGGCCCTTGTTAGAAGAACATGACTTCAGAACAGTCCTACAAGCACTCATAACCCCCACATTGATTACTGCAACAGCATCCCACAAGGCCTCCCAAAGAAATCTATTCACCAGCTACAACTGGCCCAGAACTTGGCAGCACGCATCATATACAGTATAAGGCACACCGCACTGATCACATCACCCCAATCCTCTACAACCTTCATTGGTTACCAGTTGGAGCAAGGATGAAATACAAATACTTGATGATCATATTCAAGCACCAAAACAAAAAAGCCTTAACCCCTGTCATCCCTCCTCATATCCCCTACAGAATCTAAACTTCGAAGAAATTGGTCACAAAACACCTTTATTATACCAAATCACATCCGTAATACCAACCACTCTACCAGCTCCAGAGTCTTTTCTTACGTTGCCCTTGCACTATGGAATGCCCTCTCTGACAACCTAAGAGCAGTCAAAAATCTCCTTCAGTTCAGAAAAGACCTAAAGACATACTTATTCAGTGAGAACTATGGAAGCTGCCATAATATTTGGAACTCTCTTTCTGATCAAATGAGATCTACAAGGGATATAAAAGACTTCAGTTTAATGTTAAAAACATTTTTGTTTATGGATTACTATGGTTTTTCTTAGTGAATTATTCTATTGTTTTATTTTTTTCTAATTTTCTATTTGTTAATGTCTTTCCCTTTTAATTTTCCAACTTCGCCCTTTTTACCAATATTTTTAATATTACTATTTATTTTTATTGTAAACCACTTTGATTGAAGGATAAGGTGGTATATAAATATGGATAAATAAATAAATATGGCCCAACCTCCAGATACACAGACACAATTAGATTATCTGGTTCATTAAGAATGCTAACCTTACTGCAAGACTGTACATAGTTACTCCAACATTGTACATAATTTCTGTAAGATAGTCCCATATGTTAACTGTACATAAGTTATCATGTTCAATATAAAGTGTTCTCAATTGTTCTATGTAAACGACGCCTGATTTCTGGAAGGGGCGGTATATAAAAACTTGTTAAATAAATACAAATAAATAAAATAGTACAATTTGATTGGCCAGACAATCTCTGAAAGCCTTTAGAAAGTTCAATATTTTTTTCAATTCCAGGAAAATGAAAGTGTTTCTTGGGTGGACCACAATCCCTGTGTGAAGTTCATCTAAATGGACTCCTCAAGCTTTGCAAGGTGGATCTTGGAAGAGGATGCCTTTTGCTAGATTGGAATGAATCAACCACCTGGTTCTAGAACAGCGTAGTGGCAGATATTACATTCTTGAATCTGTGAGTGTCCTGAGACCATTGCATGCTCAACATCCATTGAGCTTTTGTTGCATTCTGAGACATGCCAAGGGTATTAACATTCTCAATGTGCTCATGTCTGCTGTCTCCTAAAAATTTCTTCCACCATGGACACAAGATTGGTTATCCTTTCTTTTGGAAGCAAGACTTTTGTCCAAGTCAGGTTTAGCAGAGCTCCTATGAATTCCAATAGGGTTGAAAGGCTTAGACGAGATAATTTGTGATGAACCCCATCAATTCTAGATCCTTATGGTTGTGCATAGGGATTTTTGCGCTCCTTCCTGAGATGTGCTCTTGGCCAGTCAATCATCCACAGGGAAACATGTGCACTCTCAGTCTATGTAGATATGTTGTGACTATGGTGAGGCACTTTGCGAACACCCATGGAGCAAATATGAGGCCAAATGGCAGTACATGGTACTGTAATGGTGTTTCCCTATTACGAATCGGAGATACTTCTTGTGGCTGGACTATATCTGAATATGGGTATAATCATCCTTTTAAGTCCAGAGAACATAACCAGTCTCCTCTTTGGAGGTAAGGAAATAAGGGTGCCTTGGAGAACCTTTCTGAACTGTTCTCTTTTAAGATGCCTTTTCAGAGCCCTTAAGATCTAGGATAGGATGGAATACACCAGCCTTTTTTGTGATCAGAAAATACCTGGAGTAGGATGAGAAGCAAGATGGCGCTGTAGAGAGACAACGTGCTTGCAGCTCTCCCTTTGTGGCGTTGGCTTTATTTCCTATTGCCATCTTTTTCATGAGTAAAAGAAGAGGGAAAGTAGAGGCAAAGACTCCACCTTCCTCCTGAAACCCCGACTGGCGCCAACTGAAGTTACTTGAGCTGCTCACCGCTCAAGTGAAGGAATCGCTGGTGGCTGTCCAGAAACATCCGAGTCCCAGTGGTTGGCCCTTTGTCTCCTTGACAGAGCCTTGGATATCCCCATTTAACTTGCTGGGCAAGCCTTCCCATCGGTGGAGAGAGCTTGGGGAGTGATATTTGGGCTGGGAGATTGGCGCAGTGTGTGATGGAGAGGGGCCTGACGGAGGTCGCTGGAACCACTTCTATGTTTGCTACCACCTGGGACTCAGAGGTGAATAGTGTAGTCTATGGTTTCTGAGATTACCAACACGTCTCCGTTAGTAAGGCCTCCCAATATAACACTGGAGACTGTTTGGCAGGCAAGAGCTTCAATGGATAAAACTGTCTCCGCGATTGCTACTTTGACTCTGGATATTTACTCAAGGTCTTTGTCTAAGGATACTGAGCTTAATAAACTAGAACAGACTGTTGAGACCGTTTTGCAAAGTTGGGGAGGCACAGACTGTTATTGTTCAGGATAAGCTGGTGGTTTCAGGTTGGAGAATTTAAAGAAAGCCACTTGTGCTTTAAACTTAAGGTTTATACATTTTCCTAGAACACGTTTATTGTCTTGTCAGTCTATTTTACAAAAGTACTTTAAAGAAGTGTTGATGCTGCCTGAGAATGCTATACCACCTTCTTTCAAAAGAATATTTTTTGCCTAGTAAGAAAGAGCCTCTGGGATCTGCTGGTGGTTCAGTGGAGCCCAGAGTAGAAGATGTATCTAATTCTACTTCATTGGACCTAACTGCTTTTTTGGAGGATTTCAGTTCTAAGATTTTCTAACGAGGAACTTCGCTTGCTACTTTTGTTTTTCCTCAAGACATACAGCATATTCTGCACCTTTAAGTTTAGATCAATTTCATGGCCATCCCTCCTCAGACATACCTTCGCCAAGCAAGACCCCCCAACCCGTTCACCTAACTATCCTCGTAGAAGAGATCTCCATGTTGCTCCACAGCCGTGCCATCGAGCCTGCACTGGAATCAGAATGCAACCAGGGTTTCTTTTCCAGGTTCTTCCTGATGCTCAAAAAATCCAGAGGCCTTCACCCATTCTCGATCTCCGGGATTTCAACCAGAAAAATCCAAGTTATCAATGTCCCTGTTTAATGTACATTACCAAGTTAAAGTTTCAATGTAAACCGCTTTGATTGAAATGATAAAGTGGTATATAAAATCTGTTAAATAAATATATCAAAAAAGAAAAGTTCAAGATGGCGTCTCTAGCCACTATACTGCCTCTCCTACAACAGAATGACTGGCTCGCCTCTCTGGATCTCAAAGATGCCTACACCCATATTCCCATTCACCCTCATCACTGGAAATACCTAAGGTTCCACTTCAAGACGGAACACTACCAGTACAGAGTTCTACCCTTCGAGCTCTCTTCAGCTCCAAGAGTCTTCATGAAGTGCCTGGCGATCGCTGCAGTACACTTATACAAACAGGGCCTCTGTATTTATCCCTACCTGGGCGACTGGCTCATTTCAGATCAACCTCGACTCAAACATCAGTACACAAGAGCCTTGCTCCTCCAGTGCCTCGGTTTCATCAACAACTTCCAAAAGTCCGAGTGCAAACCTCGTCAGCTTCTGGAGTTCATAGGAGCTCGCTTAGACACAACCACAGTATGAGCTTACCTACCCTCCAGCAGAATCTCAATCCTATAACAGCTCACTACCCAACTCCTGGCCTATCAAAAGGCTTCAGCATGCACTATCTTGCGCCTGTTGGGGACACATGGCAGCCTCAGTACATGTGGTTCTGTTCACTCGCCTCTACATATGACCCCTCCAGTGGCACCTTTAGGCTCAATTGGAATCCGCATTCTTTATCTTTATCTTTATTAAAACATTTGATAAACCGCCCAGGCCGGAGCATCAGGGCGGTGTACAATCATAAAAAGGTGACAGCTGCTGAGAAAGGAAGGGAAGAAAAGAACGCCAAATGATAATAGGACAGCAAAAGAAATAGCAGAGAGTAAAGAGGGGCACCAGAAAGCAGCAGAGCAGCAGAATTTAAAACAATAATAATAATAATAAAAACTTAAAAACAATAGGAAATTAAAGGAGTGGGGAGAGGAGAGGGAGACTCGAACCAGATATAGGTGGAGCGAGAGGCGAGACTAGGGGAACATGACAGTCCCTTCGATGCCAAGTTCCTCTGTCCGGACCCAATCACCAACTGCGCCAATCCCTTTGATGGTGGACACTCCCGTTTCAGCCACACGAAGGGAAGTCCTTTTCTGCAGCAGTCCCATCAACTTACTTTCACCACAGATGTCTCCCATATGGACTGGAGTGCTCATCTGCTGCATCTCACGATTCAAGGTCATTGGTCCAGCAGAGTCTTCTCTGCACATCAACCTACTGGAGATGTGTGCAGTGTACTATGCCCTTCAGACCTTCCAACTTTGGGTCCACAACAAATTGCTCTGGGTACAAACTGACAAGGAAGTCACTATGTTCTACATCAACACACAGGGCAGCTCTGTTCCCTCCGGGCTTTGCTGCAAAGTCGTCCGTTTATGGCTCTATGCCCAATCCATCAGTCTTTCTCACTGCAATTTATCTCCCCGTAATCCAAAACCAGTTGGTAGACTCCCTCAGTTGACGCCTCAATCCCAAGGTTCTTTCCCCCATCTTCCAGGCCTGGGGGACGCCCGAAGTGGAGCTCTTTGCATCAGATGACGCAAAATGTCCACTGTATTGTTCCCTTTGTTCCAGCTCAGACAGATGGGCGGCAGGTGCCTTCCTCATCTCTTGGACACATCACTTTCTCTTTGCTTTTTCGCCCTTCCCACTCATTTCTCAAATATTGCTCAAAGTTCGTATGAACAGAAACCCTCATTGCCCCTCAATGGACCAGACAAATGTGGTACCCACATGTCCTCGACAAGGCTCAACACGGTCCCTGGCTTCTTCCACTTCATCCCTTCCTACTAACATAGCAGAAAGGCCATCCCAACCTCTAATCGCTCACTCTAACTCAGGGGTCTCAAACGCCAGGCCTGGAGAGCCACAAACCAGTCAGGTTTTCAGGGTATCCCTAATAAATACGTATGAGATATATTTGCATACACTGCCCCATTGTGTGTAAATATATCTAATGAATATTCATTAGGGGCATCCTGAAAACCTGACTGGTTTGCGGCCCTCCAGGACTGGAGTTTGAGACCCCTGCTCTAACTGCTTGGAAGTTGAAGGGCTAACTGATCCTTACTCCATGTCAACTGAAGTGCAAGCTGTACTCCAGGCATCTTGATGCCCCTCAACGCAGCATTCATATAATTCTAAATGGACTCGTTTCTCTCACTGGGCTTTGTCACAGGCTTTGGACCCTGTTTCCTGTCCCCTCAATCATATCCTCACTTATCTCCTTCACTTGTCTAACTCCGGACTACAGACTTCGTCAGTTCATTATCATCTCTCCGCCATAGCTGCGACTCATCGGCATGTGAATGGCAAGCTGATCTCCCGGCATCCTTTAGTCTCCCGCTTCATGAAGAGTCTGATGAACAATAAGCCTCCTCGGAAGCCTCGTGCCCCAGCATGGGATCTCAATGCGGTTCTCTCAGTACTTATGCAGCCCTCTTTTGAACCCCTGGGGTCTGTTTCACTAAAGAATCATACTTGGAAAACTATCTTTCTAGTCACTTTAACCTCTGCCAGACATGTTAGCGAACTCCAGGCTCTAGTTCATTACTCTCCATATGCTTGGCTCCTTCATGACAAAGTTCTATTACGTATCCATCCTACCTTCCTTCCAAAGGTTGTCTCCAGTTTTCACCTCAATCAATATGTTGTGTTTCCTGCCTTCCTTCTAGTGGCACAGCCGGATTCATCTGAACAAGCACTACATTTTTTGGATTGCAGATGAGCTTTGCTGTACTGTCTACAAGCTACCAAACAGCTTCGCCAGTCTTCCCAGCTCTTTGTCACCTTTAACCCTAACTTCCCAGGCAGACCCACATCTAAACAGACCAAGGCAGTATAGAAAGGTTGACCTGCGTAACCTTTTTGCCTAAGGACTCCACCTCCCAATTTTTACCTGGGTCGTGCATATTAATGGACTTTTCAGCGACCCTCAGCTCTGAACTCACTTAGAGTGTACCTGCACCCCCCTTCTTGTAAACGGAGAAAGCGTAGTTGCTTACCTGTAACGGGGGTTCTTTGTATACAGAAGGGGTATGCCACCACACTCACCTGCCTGCCGTCCCCTCACAAAACGACTATTATCTTCTCCCAACGTCTGCAACTGTTACCACTGGTCGACTTGCATCCTGCTCACCTCTTCATGAAACCTACAGCATCTGATGGAATCGACCTGCTTTGCTTGTCTTCACAATCATTACCTGTATCTGTTCTTTTTACCCGCTCTGAGTGCTCAAACACTGCGCGCGCTTGCTTTAGAAATTGACTGAGGGAACAGAGCAGGACAGCAAGGTGGGAAGCAGTATGCATGCTCAGAGAAGTCCAAAGGAGAGTTGGGCACAAGCGCTGTCAGCAGACAGCACCTAGAGTGTGGCTGCACACCTCTGCTATATACGGAGAACCCCTGTTTGAGGTAAGCAACTAAGCTTTCTTCACATTTTGAGACAGTTGGAATAATCACAAGATGAAGATTTTCTTCAAATATGTATTGCGAGAACTTCTGTTTTTTTTTTTTTTTTTATAGACAGCTTTTAAGAATGTAAGGTTTGTGGCAATGGGGAGTGTGCTGTGAATTTAAAAGTGAAAAATCATGGCAATGAGAATTTTGTTTTTGTTTTTTTTGATAAGCAGTGATGACATGATAAGTCCTGTAATTCTATTAGCATGTTAACGGATGATTACGCTTTACTGAGCTTGTCTTTATCTTCTTAAAAGATTTGTGATCATCACTTTTTAACAATTTTTTTTTCTTTGCATCATTGAACTTTTTTGTGTTCATATACTTTGTAGTTTTTCATAGAACATTTATAGGTATTGCCATTTTTTAAACTTCCATTCGTTCTAATTGAAGAAGAAAAAAGTTAAAACTTTACTGCACTCTCAAGGAGTGAAGTTAAAAATTAGTGTTAAAATGGAAGCTAAAAAATAAGCAACATTTTAGCATACTTTGCTATAGTAGAAGTAACTCTATATGCAGATCATTATCATGCATTTTCATAAAAAGTGTGCTAAAATTAGCTCACTTTTTAACTTCCTGTTCTGTACACAGTTTTTGTGTACTGATCTCGAAGTAAAGCAGCGCGATAAGCTTACACTTTATTACTGTAGTGGCTGGATTTGGTGTGACAGAGAACAAACAATAAAAAAACAAATCCCTGTATCAATGTCAGCTTGCAATCAGTAAAGGGTGTTTCTTCAAGTTTGTACATGGGCAAGCAGAAGTATCAGAAGTTGTGCTATAGCCCTGGACCCACCAAAAATTGCAGCATGGCAGGCAGCAGGCTGCATGCAAGGATCCCATCCCTCGCTGGCAAAAGAAGGGAACCACAGCCAAGATTCTTCCTGTCTGCCTGCGAGAGATTGAATTCCTGTGGGCAGAACAGTAAGGGTCTTTGCTGCAATCGTAGTTTCTCTTCTTCTGCTCGTGGGGGATGGGATCCCCGCAGGTAACCTGTCGTCTGCTGGTCATGATCATGGCAAAGATCCCATGGGCAGATAGGAAGGGTCTTTGCCATAATTGTGGCTGGCAGTCAGCAGGCTTCCCGTGGGGATCCCATAACTCAAAGACAGAAGACGAAAAGGCACAATCGCAGCAAAGACCCTTACTGTCCGCCCACAGAAGATTGGAACCCTTGGGCAGAACAGGGTCTCTGCCCGCAGAGCACAGCTTGGGTCCCCCCCCCCCCCACCTCCAAAGAAAAAGACCTTCCGCCGCCTCTGAATGGTACACAATATTAGTAACAAGAATGAAATAGAGCTTGAGGGTGTAGAACCATAGAGGATAGCAAGTTCTAGAAAGCATCAGTACTGGGAACAGTTGCAGGCATGAAGAAAAGGAGCAAGCAAAACATGAAAGGACTGAAGGACGTGTTATAGGACAGGACGAAGAACATGGACTCAGCATGAGAGGAAATGGTGTTGAAGAGAGCAAGCTGCCAAATGTAAGAGTGGATCAGGACCAAGAAATTAAAGTAAACAAACGTTCCATCCATTTAATACAATGCCTTTCCTGGATAAGGAATGAAAAATATGCTCAGGAAGAGTGAAATAAAGCCTTAACTATAGGCTGTAAGTACTTGAGAAAATGAGAGAACTGACCATACAACACCAGCAACAATCAATTCACACATTATTGAAAATGCCATCAGTGCAGAAAAAGAAATAATGGAAGTAAAAGATTTTAGGCTGCTTACTGAAGTCAATGAGGAATCTCCCATAGCCCTTACGCTGATACTGGGGAAGAATCATAATACATGAGACATTGTATTTCTGCTGGCAGTGCTTTTCCTATGGAAAGAAAATGCAGAAGGTTTAAGACAGCGCTCTGCATAGGGGGGAAAAAGCAACATAGTACTGGAGCTGGTGAATATCAAATATAATTGTTCCTTTCTATATTGCTTCCCTAATTCACAATTATTTAACCAAAACAGCTTATAAAGCGTACTCACCTGTAGCAGGTGTTCTCTGGTATCAGCAGGAATCAGTCCTCAGATATGGGTGATGTCACCGACGGAGCATGCACAGGAACACTTCCCAGCTTCCAAAGGAAGCTTTTGGAAGATGCTCCATATATGTAAGCTGGTTTTCCCGCCCAAAGGAGCCATTTTACCTCAGTATGATGACATAGCTTAGTTAAGCCAAAAAAAGACAACAACTCCATTGGGGGGAGGGGGGGGGAGGGAAGGTAGTGAGGACCGATTCCTGCTGATTCTGGAGAACACCTGCTACAGGTGAGTAACTATGCTTTCTCCAGAAGCAGGCAGGAAGTTAGTCCTCACATATGGGACTCCCTAGTTACAGGCTACTGAAAAAAACTGTAAAAGGCCCAACAGGGCAACCAGAAAAAATGAACTGAGAACAAGCAGCATGAGCAATCGCTGAGAGGTTCTCAGAGGCAGCATCCAGCAGGGACATCAACATCAGATTGACTCTATGGTAGCCTGGACAGACAGACCAGCCGGTGGGAAGGAGTTGCTTCAAGTCCCAAAGAGATGTCTGACTACGGCCTGGCCAAAGTTGCCGTCACGCCGAGAATCTCCATCCAGACAATAATGGACTGTGAAGGTGTGGAATGAAGACCATGTAGCAACCCTTCAGATCTCCTCTGTAGAGATGGAATGCAAGTTGGCCACCAAAACGGCCACAGCTTGGATATTATGAACCGTGACATGGCATTCCATCAGCCAAGCCTGAGCGTAAGTGAAAGAAATGCAGTCTGCCACTCAAATGGACAGGATGCGTTTTGACACTGCCACCCTCAGCTTATTGGGGTCAAAGGAGACAAAGAACGGGGGGGGGGGGGGGGACAGCATGAGCTTTCATTCTCTCCAAGCAGAAAACCAGTGCTTTCTTACAGTCCAAGGTGTGCAGCGAGGCCTCAGCTCTGTTGGCATGAGGTCTCGGGAAGCAGGTAGGTAACACCACCAATTTGACTGAGATGAAAAGCAGAAACCACCTTAGGTAGGAATTTTAGGTGAGTATGGAGAACCACCATGTTCTTATGGATCACTCCGAATGCCAAAGTAAGCGCCACCAGGAAAATGATCTTCCAGTTAAGGAATCTGAGCGGGCAGGAGGTAAGTTGCTCAAAGGGGGGTGGCGAGGAGCTGTCCAAGCATCACATTAAGGTCCCACGATAAAGCGACCCACTAAGGAGTGAGCAGAGATTGGCTTATCAGCAATGGGACGATGATAAGCAGCTACAGCACTGAAGGGCATTCTGACCGAGTTAGACTGCAGATCAGTCTGACTGATGCAGAAGTTAAAACAAAACCGACTCCACAGAGCAGAAGGGGTCCAGAGACTTGTTCTCACACCATACGGAGAATATGTACCACTTGAAGGTGTAGACACGTCTCATTGAGTCCTTGCGCGAGGTGAGAAGGATGTTCTCCATGTCCTGCGGCAAGTGGAGCTCTGTGAGTACTAGTTGCTCAGCAGCCAAGTCGTTAGGGCTAGGGACAACAGGTTAGGATGAAGCAGAGTCCCGTCGTCCTGCGAGATCAAGTCTGGGGGCATAGTCCAGTCTGAGCAGTTGTTGACACAGTACTGAGAATGGGTCAATGTCAGAGTGAAAAATTAGAACTAAAAAAGAAAGCAGTTGTTGAGAAAATCGGAGGAATGGTGGAAACTAGGGCTGCCTGGGTCAGTGTGGCGCAATGAGGATCATGGTAGTGCCATCCGCCTGCAACTTGAAAAGGGTCTTAGCCACCAGAGGAGTTAGTAGGTAGGCATAGAGAAGACTCTCAATCCAATCCAGGAGAAAAGCATCGAGAGCCAAGTGATTCTAGCAGGGCACTCTGGAGCAAAACAGTGGGAGCTGGGTGCTGTGGGGAGTAAAGAGGTCTATGGATGACGTGCTCCACATCTGGAAGATGTGGTTGGCAACCTGCCTGTTCAGAATGCACTTGTGTGACTTAAGGAGCCTGCTGAGGCAATCTGCTAGGACGTTGAGCTCCCCTAGTAGGTATACCATTCTGAGGAGCATACCGTGCGAGAATGCAAACTTCCAGAGGTGGACTGCCTCGCAGCAGAAGAGGTACGAAACCGCGCCGCCCTGTTTGTAGAAGTAGAATATGGTCACCTGGTTGTCCATCTATATGAGGACGACCTGGTGGGAGAGCTGTTGTTGAAGCAGAGTATTGGCAATGGCTCGAAGCTCCAGGAAGTTGATCTGATGGCAGCTTTCCCCCACAGTACAGAAGCCGAGTTTGGAGGCATCGGTCATTAGAACTTGCTAGTGCGGCAGGGGCTAAAAAGGAAGCCCTCAAGAAGGTGGGGTACTACCACTAGGACAGGAACTCTTGGAGGGGCAGAGTCACTGTGACTCTGTCATAAAGACGTCCCATTACCTGACGACACTGTGTGCAGAGAGTCCACTGCGTCTGATACATGTGAAGTTGGGCGGAGGGGGTAACATGGACTGCGGAGGCCATGTGGCCCAGGAGGCACAGCATCTGCCAAGCCGTGACAACCGGGTAAATCTGGACATCCCTCACCAAGGTGACTAGGCGTTGGGCCCTGTCTGCTGGAAGGAATGCTTGAGCTAGTGTGGAATCGAGGAGAGCCCCAATGAGGCACTGAAAGGGTTGCAGGTGGGACTTTGGGTAGTTGATGACAAAGCCCAGCTGTTCCAGCACCTGAATAGTGTACTGTATGGCCTGCTGGAACTTGTCCGGCATCCTGCCCCTGACCAACCAGTCATCCAGGTAGGAGAAGACAAAGATTCCAGGAATACAGAGGAACGCAGCAATGACTGCCAGATACTTGGTAAAGACCCTGGGGGCGGAGGCAAGGCCAAAGGGCAGAACTCCGTACTGATAGTGCCGTTTGCTGAGCATAAAGCGGAGGTACTGACAGTGCAGAAATGGATGAGGATGTGTGTGTAGGCATATTTGAGATCCAAGGAGTACAGCCAATCTTCCAGTTGAAGGTAGGGCAGCAACATTCCAAGGGATACCATCTTGAACTTTTCCTTCACTAGGAAGCGAATGAGATTGTGGAGATCCAGGATGGGTCGGAACCCGCCTGTTTTTTTGGGGACCAGGAAGTAGCGGGCGTAGAAACCCTGCCCTGTTTGGGGCTGGAACAGGGTCCACTGCCCATCCTTCCAAAAGAGCATGGAGCTCCAGATGGGAGTAGCTTGCGTTAGTGATGCTTGAGAGGGTACTCCACTGGAAAGATGCCGGGGGGAATCTGCTCAAATTGCAGTGGTAGCCATTGTGGACCATCTGCAGTGCCCAGACTTCGATTGTTATGCTGGGCCACCTGTGGTCAAAGTGTATCAGTCATCTTCCCACCTGTGATGGAAAGGAGGTTAAGAGGGGAAGATGGGGCATGCTCTGAAGCCAGGAGTCAAACACCCCCACCTGGCTGGGGCTTTCGACCTGCGCTGCTGCTTCTGATTTTGACCCTTAGGCTGCTGCCCCTGCTGGGGCAGCTGGTATGAATGGGGCATAAGTACCATAGGCCTTCTTCTTAGGGTAAAAGGACTTCTTCCCTGAAGTCTTCCTCCTGGAAGGCTCAGCAGTCTTTTTCAAAAGCCGGTTCATGGCGAGTTGCTCCATTTCCAACTCTGCGGTCTTGTCCACCATGGGTTTGCCAAAGAGGTTCTCTCCTCAGCATGGGACATCGGCCAACTTGTCCTGAACCCATTGTTCTAAGTCAGAGGACTATAGCTAGTCATGCCAAGCAGCGAGCTGCAATGCCCACTGCAGCCACCCCGGCCATGGACTTGAACCCATTGAAAGAGCAGCATTAGAGCACTCCTTCATTTGCTCACCAGGCTACAGAAGTGCTCAAGGTGCTCTCCTGATAGACCAGCCAAGAATTTGGCAAGGTACCCCGCCAGGTCTTGCAGGCACATGCCCATGTATAACTGTGGCATGCTTAGTTCCGAGCCACCAGCATTAAGCACTAGTAGCACTTCCTCCCAAAGCCATCCATGGTGTGGGCCTCCCTACTCGGGAGCACCAAGCAGTGCATTTTGGAACTTTTAATCCAGTGCATGGCCGATTCCACCACCATGGAGTTGTGAGGGAGTTATGCCTTTTTAAACCAAGGGCTTTTGCACACTTGATAAAGGGAATCATGTCAGTGGCTTACTGTTGGCACCATGAGCAGAATTTCCCACATCCTAAAGAGAAGCTGTTTCAGATCGGGTGAACTGAACCATAATGGCCTCTTTAGGGGGAGTTGGGTATTGAAGAATTTCCAACTCCTCCGCCCAAGATTCCTTCTCCACCTAAATAGTGAAGGGCAAAGCCTTCCCCATGTCCTGCAAGAACTTGGAGAGGTCCTGGGGGGGACCCCAAGGGCAAGGAATCGGAGGGGATACTGTGGTGACGGATGGCCTCTGGCAATTTCTCTTTGATCTCCCAATTAGAGTCCGAGAGGAACTCAAAGTACCACCTTGAATGGTGACTGTGCTGGTGGTGCTCGGGTGTTGAAGGAGTCTTCGGATCCCATTTTTCCAAACCCGAAGCACTTGGGGGAGGGGGAGATACCTGCTTCACCAAGAAGGATCTTGAATGCTCACAGGGTCGTCACCTGTGTCGAGGAACCCAAGGTCACCGGGTCCCTAGCAGCCTGCTAAGCCATGAATGCGAGGCTACGCTCAAGGGCCTGCCTCCTCTCAGTGAGGATAAAGGTCTCTACTGCTGCCGGTGTTAGCATCATAGCCTTCGGTGCCAATGACTGCTCCCTCGGTGGAGATTCCTCGATGGATATAGCCTCGGGAGTCCCATGTCGGCTTTCTGGGGCCTCAGGAGGGAACCTCTCCCGCCGGGGCAACTTAGAGGGCCACTCCCAGTTCCCGCCTTCAGAGTCACGATGAGGGCTCTGATGTCAATGCCCATGGGCCTTTGTCTTGGACTCGGCATCATCCTTCAACACTGACGAGGTTGACGTTTGGTCCTTCTGGGGCTCCATATCAAAGGAGAACCGACATTCCAGTGCCCCATGACCCTTCAGCTCCAAGTAGGCCTGACCTCCGCATGAAGTCGAAGTATCAGCGGAGGCCTTCGAGGGTGTCGATGCTGAGGTCAATACCGGGGCCGATGCCTTGGAATTGAACAGTGATTCCCACTGCCATTCCCAGTTCTTAAACCCCTTGTGTGTCATCTGCAAGCAGAGAGCGCAGTTCGAGGGCTCATGGTTGGGCCAGAGGCATTGAAGGCACCAGCTGGTCCAGCCACACTGAGTGCACTTCTTGAAGCTACTGATCGGCTTTGACATGGCAGGGAAGACAGCTTCCACAAAGTCAAAGGATTCCAATGTCCTCACCAACAAGAGGGGGGGGGGGGGGGGTGGGCACAAGAGGAAAATCCCAAGCGCTGAGAGAAAACAGGAAAAAAAAACCCTGAGAAAAATGTGGTGCCGAGGCACCAATGCTCCTGGAGATGGTAGAAGACGCTGTACAGCACACGATACCGAAAAATAAGAACTAACAAAAAAAGGTAATCTAATTTCCAGGACACAGATGACGTCTGGAGGGCTCTGCAGAAAAAAAAGAAGACTGAGGTAAGATCACTCCTTTGGGCAGGAAGACTGGCACACATGCAGCACCTTCCAAAAGCTTCCTTTGGAAGCTGGGAAGCATTCGCATGCAGGCTCCATCGGTGACGCCACCCATATGTGAGAACTAACTTCCTGCTTGGTTCCGGAGAAAAAGGGTGATCCCAGTGATTGACACAGTATACTATACACCACACTACCCCAAAAACTCACATAAAACACAATATATAACACACTTTAAAAGCTCTAAGGCCATCCTACATAGTTAAGAACCAGTGCTATCCTCTTTCATATTACAAACTTGGTATGGAGTTACAAGGAAACAGTGCATGTAGCAGAAAAGCAAAACTGCTTACCTGTAATAGGGGTTATTCCTCTAAGGGGAAGGCGGAGGGTGAGTGTGGATGCATTATCCTGCTGTGTATGGAGAACTCCCATTACAGTTAAGCAACTTCACTTTCTCCGTAGACAGGAAGGATAACGCAGCCACACACACTGGTGACTTCGAATCTTGAAGCTATGTTTCTGATTTCTGTCTCTAATAGTCCAGTGTTTCTGAGGGTGGTGGGGTATAAATTTTGAGTTGGACATTAATTTGTAAAAAGACTTTTAAGGACTGCTTGGCTTTACTGGAAGGCTGGTCCAGACTGTGGTGTTTTGTGAAAATGTGGATGGACGTCCAAGAGGCGGGCACTGCAAACAACCCATAAGGGAATAGCTCTTTAGTTTGCTGTAGATGCTGCCTTGGCACTTGATGAGAAACTATTGCACCTGGGGACTGCATATTTGCTTCTCTATAACTTGATGGTAATACAATCTGGTTCTTTTGGAGGATGGCTTTCCTGGGTTCATTTGATTGTAACTGGCAAAAAGTTGGGATGTTTTCCTTAGTTCCTTGGTTATTTGAAGGTAGCAGAGAAGGGCACTACTACTACTACTACCTACTACTTATCATTTGTATAGTGCTACAAGGCATAGGCAGCACTGTACAGAGACATGTAAGAGAGAGTCCCTGCTCATAAGAGCTTACAGTCTAGTCAAGACAGACAACACAACAGTCAAACAGACAACATAACAAATGGGGACTAGGATATATCTAGGGGAATGGTAAGACTCGTTTACAGTCTGAAAGTGTGCAGAGAGGATTCTGGAATTCCCGAGGCTGCTCCAGGAAAGAAGATAGGCAATACGTTGTGACAATTGGAGACCACTTTTGGAAAGAATTTAGGGTGTATTCGAAGAATCAACAGATTGTGGAGAAATTGAGTATATAGAGAATAATGTATGAGCATCTATAGTTCACCGATTCTGCTTGCAGATGTGATGGATACCAGGAAAAAGGTTTTCTAAGTGAGGTGTTCCAATGAAATAAGTCCTAGGGGTTCCAAAAGGACTATTCTTGGGTTTAGCAACTACTACATTGTGGTCTCCTGCAAGAAATAGAGGCTTTGTGGGAGGTTTCATACTCATGAGGACACTAATGGGATAGGTAGACAGTGGTATTCAGTCTACTTGATCATGGTAGGCAGCAAGTGCCACAAGGTGAGCTTTTACAGAGGATTTTGAAGAACAGAGAAGGGTAGGAGTAGACTTGGCCCTGACAGGCAAGATAAGGAATCATGATTACTGGTTGCAGCCTGTTCTTCAAAATGTTTCCATTTACCTTGGTAGATTTCTGTATTGACTGTTGCCTAGAAGGCTTTAATGAGGTTCCTTACTGTTTGAAGAAGTGATATACGATTTGGCAGTTGTCATTCAATCTCCATGCCCATCAGAGATAGGCTGCAGAGATTCAGATGGATCAGATCTTCTTAACATGCGTTGCATAGGCTTGTGGCTTGGAGGTATTGGTGGCTCCATATTGAGGGCAAGTAGTTTGGATAAACAGATTTGTCTGGGACAGCTAGGCACAATGAGAATGATTTAGGACTTGTCCTTGCATATTTTGTGCAGCACCTTCCGGATGAGGGGGAAAGGATGAAATGCGTGTGGAAGTCTTGTATTCCACAGAATCGCAAATATGTTCATGAGTTGTTTTGTATGGATTTGGGAGAATGGAACCAAATTTTATGCATTTGGTGTTGTCCTCTCTTGCAAACAGATCTATCTGTAGGGCTCCACATAACTGAAAGGTAGTCTGATGAAAGAGTTGGCTAGTTGATCGTCTTTTCCTGGGAAGAGAGAATGCTTGAAAAATTATTTGTAGGGAGTGGGCTAGATGCCAAATCTTTGTGGCTTCTAGGTATAAGGGGAGAGATCCAGATCCCCCTTGCTTATTTATGTAAAACATGGCCACTTGGTTGTCTGTCCTGATCATGACGATTTTCTTTTGTAGCCAAATTCTAAAGGCATTGATGGCATTGTAGATGAACTGTAGTTCTAAAAGACTGATGTGATGTGTATGATCATCCTTGGTCCATCAGCTTTGAGTGCTAATATGTGTAAGATGAGCTCAACAGTGGTAGGTGGCGAAGATGATTTCTGGTTGTAGTCCTGCAAATTGATGTCCGACGAGGAGATTGTTGGTTTGCATCCACCACAGTAAGGAAGCTTTTACAGATTCGCTAAGAGGGATTTTCTTCTTGATGGACTGTCTTTGCTGGTCCCAGTGTACTTTTAAGAGTCACTGCAGTGATCTGATGTGGAATCTTGTGAGAAGTTGCACATGTAATGCTTCTGACATGTGCCCCAAAAGCTTGAGTATAAGTTCAGCCGCGACTCTTGATTTTGGATGAGGTATGATCAGAATTGTAGTATAATCGGTGTCCTTTCCTGGGGCAGGTATGCTTTCTTATGGTTTGTACTAATGTGAGCTCGTATGAAGGTAATGGTTTGTGTTAGGACAAGCACTGACTTTTCCTTGATGATCAGAAAACCAAGCTTTTTGAAAAGGTGAATAGTATTTTTGAATGGCTAGGTGTAATGCTGACTTGGTTGATACTTACATGAGCCAATTATCTAAGTAAGGGAAGATGGAGTGATCCATTCTCAGCAGTTGAGCAGCTACTACTGCGAGACATTTCGTAAAAACTCTAGGAGCTGAAGCAAGGCTGAAGGGAAGTATCTTGTACTGAAAGTTTTGGTCGTGGTACGTGAAGCAAAAGTACCATTTGTAGTTGGCATGGATTAGTATGTGGGAATAAGCATCCTTCAGATCCAAGGAGGTCAACCAATCTTTGCTATCCAGCAGAGGTAACATTCTCACCAAGGACTTCATAGAAACATGACGGCAGATAAAGACCATATAGTCTATTTTAGTCTATCATTTCATATCAACTACTACAGTCTTTTTTTTTTTTTAAGAGAGATCTTCAGTGTTTGTCACATAATTTCTTGAATTCAGATATGGTCCTCACCTCCATCTCCTTAACTGGGAGACTATGTCATGCATCTACCACTCTTTCCGTAAAGAAATATTTCTGAAAATTACTCAAGTCTTGAAGGACTACCACAAGGGACTGCTTCTGTTGGAAAGAAATCTGTACTAGTATTTCTTTCTCGGGAATTCTCTAAATCTTTGGGAAAAGTGAATTCTTTGGGTTAAAACTGATAAAACCGTGTATTTTAGAAACCAGTGTATTTATTAACAGTCAAGGCCTAGTATCAGCAGATAGCTTTAGTTTAAATTTAAATCCCAGCAGGGATTATTTCGTTTGAGCTTTCAGCTTACTTTTAAAACCAGCAGCTCTTAGTTTACATTTAAATCTCAGTCAGGGCTATCAGCAGATAGCTTTTAGTTTAAATTTAAACACCGCAGAGAGCTTTTAGGTTAAATTTAAAACCCAGTAGAAAGCTTTTAGGTTAAGCTTTTAGTTTACTTTTAAAAGCAGCACAGAGCTTTTAGATTAAATTTAAATTTGTCAGGGCCTAGTATCAACAGAGAGCTTTTAATTTAAATCAAATCACAATATAGTTTAGCATAGAAGGAAGAATAGGGTACAATATTCTTTGAGTTGAAAGAAATACATTTTTTCAAAATACCTTTACAAAGAGGCCTTCCATCTAGGAGGCAAGAAATCTGGGAATGTGTTTTAAATAGGTGTTAAAGCCAAGTGAAATGTCACAGGGCAATTTGAAAGGCTCCCTCTGTCAAACCAAGAGCTGTGTGAATCACCCAGGAAATTCACAGGTTGGGGACCTATGTAGCAAGCCAGTCTTTACTAAGTGTTAGTTCCCTCTCATCCATACCGACTCCCACCCACTCCAGGCATAATCTTATCTTTTATAGGCTCTCAAACCTATTAAAGGAGGAAAGGTGGTCAAAATCACTTTCGGGTTCAGCTGGTTTTCATCACCAGAAATAGATTAAGGCCCTAAAGGTAATTAATCTTGAGGTGAACAAAGTCCCTTAAAGGTAATTGTTATAGTTGTATCAGTAGCAATTTTTAAATAAACAACTAAAATAGCTAAACAAAACCTTAAAACTAAGATGCAGAAAGCAGTCCACCAGCGATATGAGGACTATCCAGCCTTTTGCACTGAGTGTCACATGTACGATTTTCTCGCAGTTCGTGAGGTCACTTACGTGTGCACTAGGTGCAAGGAGCTCTTTGCCCTCAGGGAACGAGTCTAATCTCTGGAGGCAAGAGTAGCAGATTTGGAGGACATAAGGAAGAGAGAGATGTACACAGTCGAGACCTACAGGGACATAGTACTTAAGTCCCACCTCCAATATGGCAGCCTCTCAGTGGCCATGGAGGAGACAGGTCACGTGAAAGGAGAGCATCACCTTGGTGTGGCAGGAAGTGATCTATAGCTAGGACCTGTACGCCAGGAGATATAAAACCCTCTTACATCGAGGAGGTTTCTCCAGGGCCATGTGCCCATAACTGGAGGACGCTGTTACAGTTGGCGATTCAATCATTAGGCATGTAGATAGCTAGGTGGCTGGTGAACGTGAGGGCTGCCTGGTAACATGCCTGCCTGGTGTGAAGGTAGCGGGCCTCACGCACCACCTACACAAGGTTTTAGATAGTGCTGGGGAGTAATCTACTGTCTTGGTACATGTTGGCACCAATGACAGAGAAAAGTGTGGGAGGGAGATCCTGAAGGCCAAATTTAGGCTTTTCGGTAGGAAGTTGAAATCCACAACTTCCAGGGTAGCATTCTCTGAAATGCTTCCCATTCCACGTGCAGGACCCAAGAGGCTGGCAGAGCTCCGGAGTCTCAATGTGTGGATGAGACGTTGCATAGAAGAGGGGTTTGGATTTGTTAGGAACTGGGAAACATTCTGGGGAAGGGAGGGGCTCTTCTGAAGGGATGGGCTCCACCTTAACGAGGATGGAACCAGGCTGCTGGCATTAACCTTTAAAGCCAACAATCACCCAACAGCGCATGGTTTGGAAGGATGTGTCCTTGAAGGCTACTAGCAAAACAGGGAGGTTAAGGCATCCTGACAGAGTTTCCAAAAAAGATACAAGTAATCCAGATGTCCTTCAGTACAGAGCTGAAAGATTACAAATTAAACCTATTGACTGATAACCAGATTAATATGAATAAAATACCACCTCTAAAATGCCTGTATGCAATTGCTAGAAAGAGTAGTTACTCACCTGTAACAGGTGTTCTCCAGGAGCAGCAGGAATCAGTACTCACATATGGGTGACGTCGGCGATGACGGAGCCACTGTGTGGAGCATTTCCCCAGCTTTCAAGGAAAGCCTTTGGGAATGCAGCGCACATGCACAGTCCAATTCCCGCCCAAGGGTGCCATCTTGCTCAGTCTGATGACATAGCTAAAAGACAGCAAAAAAACAAAATGAAGTATATGACTGCAACTCCTGGGAGGAGGGAGGGTTGTGAGGATTGATTCCTGCTGCTCCTGGAGAACACCTGTTACAGGTGAGTAACTACTCTTTCTCCAGAACCAAGCAGGAAGTCAGCCCTCACATATGGGACTCCCCAGCTCTAGGCTGCCGGGAACCCAAAGCTGAAAAAATGGCTCCCTCTCAAGAGCCTCAGCATCTGTGATAAGAATATCCTCTGATAACAACCCCGTACGGTAGCTCAACACAAGGGCCGGAGGGTAGGAGTTGCCTAAACCTCAAAGAGATTACGGAGTACCGCCTGTCCGAAAGCACTGTCCCTTCAGGACTCTCTCTCGAGGCAGTAGTGGGCCGCAAAAGTCTGGCTTGAAGTCCAAGTTGCGGCCCGGCAGATGTCTGCCAATGGAGATGAGCTACTGACGTGGCTTTCGCCGACATGGTGGGCCATGACTCGACCCTGCAAAGAGAGGCCGGCTGCCTTGTATGCCCAGGCAATACAATCTGCTACCCAAGTGGACAAGGTACGCTTGGAGTCAGGCAACCCCAGTTTATTAGGGTCAAAGGAGACGAAGGGTTGAGTAGCTCTTCGGTGCCCCCGCGTATGTTCTATGTAAAAGGACAACGCCCTCTTACAGTCCAGGGTATGCAAGACTGTTTCAGCCCGGATGGTATGCAGCCTGGGAAAGAATGTCAGAAGAACCACCTCCTGGTTGAGGTGGAAGGAGGAGACAACTTTTGGAAGGAACTTCGGATAGGTCCATAGGACCATCCTGTTCCTATAAAACCGCGTGTACGGTCTTTCAGAAACCAGTGATTGTAGTTCACTCACACGTCTGGCCGAGGTAAGAGCTACCAGGAAGAGCGCCTTCCAAGAAAGGAAGCGTAAATGGCAAGTAGCCATCGGCTCAAACGGTGGGTGAATAAGTTGCTGCAAGACCACGTTCAAATCCCACTTAGAGGCTGGTGGATGAATCGGAGGCTTGAGCAGAAGCAGGCCTCTGAGGAAGCGGGACACCAAGGGGTGAACCGACAGAGACTGACCCTCCCACCGGTGAGTGGTGTGCTGACAGAGCACTGAGATGAATCCGAACAGAGTTGGACGTAAGGCCTAGGTCTGACAGGTGAAGTAGGTATTGTAGTACTATTGGCACAAGGCAGAAGAAAGGATCTTCATTGCGCTGAGCACACCATATTGAGAACCTACGCCACTTGAGGGCATAGGACTTTCTGGTGGACTGCCTCCTAGAGGCCAAGACCACCTCCTCAACATCCCTAGGTAGAAGTAAGGGAGCTAGCACTATCCTTTCAGCAGCCAGGCCATCAGATTGAGTGATCTGAGATTGGGTTGCAGAAGGGAAACCTGATCCTGAGACAGGAGATCGGGTTGCAACCCCAGAGGGAATGGAGTTTCCACCGCCAACTGCAGAAGAAGTGGAAACCACGGCTGCCTCGGCCATCTGGGGGCTACCAGAATCATCGAGGCCTTGTCCCGGAGAATCTTGAACAGTGTTCGGGCCACCAGGGGCGTGGGAGGAAACGCATAAAGGAGGCCCGTAGACCAAGAGATCAGAAACGCATCTGCTGCCATTTTCAGGGGATGCGGCTGTCTGGAGCAAAACCTGGGCAGCTGACGGTTCAGTGGACTTGCAAAGAGATCGATTGATGGAATTCCCCATTGTAGAAAGATCTGCTGGACCACCAGTGGATTCAACTGCCACTCATGGGGCTGGAGAATCCTGCTTAGTTTGTCTGCCAAGAAGTTCTCCTGACCAGGTAGATAAACTGCTTTGAGAAACATGCCATGATTGACTGCAAAGAAGCAAAGGGCCTGCGCCTCCTGACATAGGAGTCTGGACCCTGTGCCCCCCTTGCTTGTTCACACAGAACATTGCTACCTTATTGTCTGTCTGAACTAAGACAGACTGGTGAGAGAGGGCATGAGAAAAAGTCTGGAGAGCCAAGCAGATTGCTCGCAGCTCCAACAGATTAATCTGCTGTGTGGCCTCCCGAGGAGACCAGAGGCCTTGAGTGCACGTGCCCTGGCAATGTGCACCCAGGTCCTTTAAGGAAGTATCGGTCGTCAGCACCCTTGTGTGTGCTGGGGCCTGAAAAGGTACCCCTCTGAGAAGGTTTGGGAGATGTAGTCACCACTGCAAGGAGTCCAAAAGTGGTTTGGACACCTTTACTGTGTCTCGGAGGTCGCCTGTGGCCTGCGCCCACTGAGCTCTGAGGCACCACTGAGCAGCCCGCATGTGCAGACGGAGTTCACATGTACCGTGGACGCCATGTGGCCCAGGAGCCGCAGGAAGTACCCGGCGGAGATCTGAGAATTGCTTTGGAACTGGTTGGCCAAGTCCCTCAGTCTGTGGGCCAAGTCCCTCAGTCTGTAGGCCCTGTCCTCAGGCAAGTAAGCTCTCACCTGCAGGGTGTCTAATCTTGCCCCTATAAACTCTATGTTTTGTGAGAGGAGCAAAGTGGACTTTCCGTATTTTATGACAAAGCCCAGATGCTGAAGAAGAGAGACACTGCGAAGAGTGGCTTGTCTGGTCTCCTGGAGAGACTGGCCTGATGAGCCAGTCATCCAGGTATGGGAAGATGAAAATTCCCCTGATTCCTGAGATAGGCTGCCACCACCGCCAGGCATTTGGTGAAAACCCTGGGGGCGGAAGTTAGGCCAAAGGTAAGTACTCTGTACTGGAAATGGTTTCTTCCCACCACAAATCTGAGATATTGTCTGTGGTCTGGATGGATGAGGATGTGAGCATAAGCATCCTAAGGAGCATAGCCAATCTCCCTGCTGGAGGTAGGGCAGCAAGGGTAAGCATCTTGAACTTTTCCCTCTCCAGAAACTTGTTTAAGTTTCGCAAGTCTAGGATAGGCCGGAGGCCTCCTGTCTTTTTTGATACCAGGAAGTACGTGGAGTAGAAGCCTTGCCCTTCCAGGTGGTGAGGCACCGGTTCCACCGCCTGTTCCTTTAGAAGACTTGCCAACTCCTGAAGGAGGAGGTTCCTGTGTAGAGGGAGTCTTGGAGGCTCCCCTGGATAGTAGGAGGGGGGTAGCTGGTGGAAGTGGAGCAAGTAGCCCTTCTGGACTATGCTCAGTACCCAGGTATCCCCTGTGATGGCTGGCCACCTGTAGGTGTACAGGGTCAGCTGACCTCCTATGCTGAGTGGAGCCAGCTGTGGAGAAGAGGCTATGCCGTGGGAGTCAAAACCCCGCTCCCTGCTGTGCAGGAGCCGGAGCTGGCGGCTTGGGGGTCTTCTGCCTACGGGGCCCATGTCCCTGCCCCTTGGCCTGCTGATCCTGTTGGGGAGCTGGAGAGGCCTAGTATTAAGGGTAGGATCTGTAGGCAGCACCCTTCCTCGGGAAAAAGGGCTTCTTTCCCGAGCCCTTCTTTTTCTGAGAAGGGGCAGAAGTCTTCTTGGACAGCCTTGTCCTGGTGAGAGTCTCAGTCTCAATTTCCGCAGCCTTTTCAGTCATGGGCTTACCGAAAAGGTTTTCGCCTCGGCAGGGAACATCGACCAACTTGTCCTGCACCCATGGCTCCAGGTCTGATGACTGTAGCTAGGCCTGATGGCGTGCACCGATGCCAGCCGTGGCTACCCAGGCTGAAGCCTCGAAGCCATCATAGGCTGCTCAAGAGATAAACTTCGAGCACTCTCGAATCCCTGTTGACAAAGCCTTGAACCTCTGCAAGGGTTCCTCGGAGAGGCCATCTGAAAACCCGGCAATCTCCTTTGCCAGGTCCCATAAGTAAATGCCCATGTACAGCTGGTAGGTCTGGACACGGCAAGATAGCATAGAGCCCTGGAAGCACTTTCTACCGAGGGCATCCAGGTTCCGGGCCTCCCGGCCGGGGGCCACTGACGAGTGCATCTTCTGACTCTTCAGACGGTGCATGGCCGATTCCACAACCATGGAGTGGTGCGGTAGCTGTACCTTTTGGAACCCAGGGCTCTTACGGGCTCGATAAATGGGTTCGACCCGTTTGCTAAGAACCGGCGTCGAGGCCGATGCCTCCCACATACGGAAGAGCAGCTGTTCCAGCATTGGAGGAACTGGTACAGTAAAAGCTTCCTTTGAAGGAAAATCATACTGGAGGGCATCGAGGTCCTTGGCTCGAGGCTCCTCCTCGGTGTCTGCAGGGAAGGCCAAGGCTTTGGCTATGTACCTCACAAAGTCCGAGAACCGGGTATCCTCCGGCGGGGGGTCGTACCATCTCCGAGGCTCGGTCCATCTCCCACTCAGACTCCTCCAAGGAGGAATCGAGCGCCTTCGGCCGTGTGGGCCTCGGTGCCACCCTCCCCGACGCCGAGGGTATCGGCGTCAACGACCTCGGCCCCGCACGGGAGGTCGAGGGTGACCTTGACCAAGGATCAACTCGAGACTTCATCGACTCAAGGATCGACTCAGTCTCTGGGGTCGACTTAGACATCAAGGTCCCGGTGGTCGGGGCAAATGCACCAGTCAGACCAGCGATCAGCACCCACTGCTGTTCCATGAAGGCAGCCAAGCTGCTCTCCAAGGCCGTCAACCTGAGTCTAAGCTCAGGAGACTCAGCAGCCCCCGACGGCGTCAGGCCCAACGTCGGCTCCCCCGGAGGAGAGTCCATGAGGACAACTGCACTTACGTAACTCGGGGCCTCCGGCTCCACACGAGGTAGCTTGGAAGGCCTCTCCGACTCAGAGAGTCCAGGGCGGCGGTCAGGGCTACACAACCTGGCCCTCGAGGAACCAGGAGCCTCCACCGACGCCGCGCTCGCGAGCTTTTTCTTCCTTCTGTGCTCCCGGGTGGGAGACTCCCTTTCAGAGGAACCCCGAAGGCGCTCGGGGTCGGACTTCCGAGATGTCGAAGCCTCCGACGAAGTCCGGGCCCTGCCGGATACGGAGTCAGAGAAAATTCTCTCACGTTGATGCTGACGGCTGCCTTTGACGACATTTTGCCGCATGGGCCACAGGCCAGCGGGTCATGGTCAGGCCCGAGGCATCCGAGGCAGTAGTCATGCGTGTCAGTGAGAGACATAAGTTTCTTGCACCGATCACAATTTTTGAACCCGCTGGCAGCCATGGGGGGAAAAAGGGCACCTGCAAGGTCAAAAGATCGGGCTGCCAGTGAAACACAAAAAGAGTGTGAACGCTAGTCACAAAGGACAAAAACCGAAAATCAAAACTTTGGACTCGATACCGGTGTACCGAGCCCAGACGGAAAGGGGAACCGGCGTTGAACCGGATAAGACAATGTGAAAATCGCAGAAAAAAAATCAACTTTTCCCGGGTGACACGAACACACGTCCGTCGGGCTCCGCAGAAAAAGAAAGACTGAGCAAGATGGCACCCTTGGGCGGGAAGGAGACCGCGCATGCAAGCTGCATTCCCAAAGGCTTTTCTTGAAAGCTGGGGAAATGCTCCGCACGGGGGCTCCATCGGCGCCGAAGTCACCCATATGTGAAGACTGACTTCCTGCATGGTCCTGGAGAAGTGTAAAAAATAAGATGGGAGAGCTAGACTATATAGCACTTAAATTCACTGTAGAATCTCTATGGATAGAAGTTCCATCTAAAAAGCTTAAGGCCTGACTAGAATGAACAGAAGGATGATGGAATGCTAAAAGAATTCAGTGAAGTTAAGAAAAGTTACAACACAGTAATAATGAGTGTTCCTTATCGTCCCTCCAGTCCAGTCCCACACCTCTGGGTAGTGTACCTCTTCCAGCAGCTTGGAGACTGAGCATGTCATCTTTTTGATGACACCAGTGTACTTATGCAGCTGGTACCGCCAATCAGCCCCAGTATGCTCAGTCTCCAAGCAGCTGGAGGAGGTAGTGAGCCAGGGTGCTGGACTCACTAAAGGAACAACTAAGGAGAAAGGTTTAGTTAGAGTTTCCTTTTTATTTCACCTGTAAAGGTGCAGGTTTCTTTTTTTTTTTTTTTTAAAGGCAGAAAAGAAAAAATAAAAAAAAAAACAGATGGATCAGAAAGAACCGGGAAGACAACAGGGTTGAGGGGAGGATATTCCATCTCTCCCCTTCCCCCCAGGATTTCAGGGGGGGGGGGGAATTCTGCAGAGGCCTGACTTCTGACGGCTCCCAAACCCATTATTAGGTGAGGAGCTGCCGCGGGGACAGCAGTAGATTGACGGGAGTGAAAGCCAGCAGCCCCGAGTCACCCCCCTCAGCGCCGAAGCCAGGAAGGAAGGCTGAGCATGAGGGGTAGAAAAGCATTGCGGCAAAGAGGTTCCAAGATAAGAGTGGCGGTGGGGGGGAGGGAGAGAGGACAGTAGGAACTTCTTGCAACCACCGGAACACGAGGAGACAGAGAACAGTTTGCAGCCATTTGTTTGGGAGCCTGCAGCAGCGAGGGAAAATCCCTCCCCCCTCCCCCCACTGTGTTTAGGCACGATTTCTTCTTCTTCAGGCCCACATGCGTTTTAACCTTCTGCTGTGTTTTGGGCACCTGGGAGAGGCAGCCACCAGAGCATAAAGCAAGACAGAGCAGCTTCTTCCTAGGGGGCCATTTGCAGTTTCCTTTCAATTTCAGTTTCTGTTAATTGGATTTCGGTAAATTGTTTTTGTTTTATTTTAGCTCAGGTACTCTAGTGCTCCGTGTCTGAGCCCGTGAAGGTGCACTGTGCTAGGGATCCTTCTACCTACCCGGGTAACAGATTGAGGGCATTCCTGGGGAATACCCGCAGCCCTTCCCACCATACCGGCCAGACCACAGTGCCTGGTATGTGATGGTATCAAGGGGAGTGAAACCCACTTCATACTACATCCTTAAGCATTCCTTGTGTTATATAGCTCAAAACCTATTCAGTGCACAATGACTTGATGCAGATCTGTGGCAAAAGCCTAACTAAATGTGCCATTGTCTTGTTGCTGGGAAGATTTCAGAGAGCCACTGTGCCTGGTCAGGTGGGTCAGGAGATGTAAGTGACAGTTTGTTGAGACATTGTGAGCTTTTCCTGAGAAGGATCAGGCAAAAAAAGTTGGAAAGAGTATAGTTTAGTTCCGCCGGCGGAAATCTCTAGGGTGGCAATGTGGTCGTTGCTGCATACTTTCTCTAAGCATTATCGCCTGGATATTCAGACAGCAGGGGATGCTCATTTTGGATCAGCAGTGCTTCAGGCTGGTTGTTCAGGTCCCTCCCATTAGTTTACCTGCTCTGATAAATCCCAGAGGTGTGGGACTGGACTGCAGGGACGATAGGGAAAGAGAAATTAGACTTCCCTGCTAATTGTTGTTCCTTGAGGAATTCCAGTCCAGTCCCAGAACCCTCCCTGAGTGCTTTCTGTGATAATCTGTGCACACCCCGGTCCTGAAGCTGGTTCCCTTGGTGGAGGAAGTGGCCAGGAGGAGTGGGGTGTAATCGGTGTTTGGTGGGGGGGTGACCAGAAGAGCTGTCGGTTGCTTGCTCCCCACTAGTTGGAGTTGCTCGTGAGCTCAATAGGTACGCCGCCTCATCCTGGAGGGGGGCGGGGAATGGGGTATCCTTCCAGGGGATGGAGGGGCTACTAATTTATTTAGGCATAGAAGGGTTTGTTGCATGTTTAACTATTTGTGTGTTACTTCTGTGAGTCTGCTTTATCAATAGGTACTGGGGCTGGTAGGCAGTGCCAGATCATCAGCACACTGGTGTTATCAAAAAGATGACATGTTCAGTCTCCAAGTTGCTGTAAGAGGTACACTACCCAGAGGTGCGGGATTGAATTGGAGTTCCTCAAGGAACAACAATTAGCAGATAAGTCTAATTTCTCTATTTCAATTACCCCAGTATTGACTGGGTCAATGTCACAGCAGGACATGCTATTGCAATAAAGTTTCTAGATGAAATAACTAACTCCTTGGAGCACCTGGTTCATGAAACGACTAGAAGGGAAGCTATTTTAGACCTAGTCCTTAGTGGAACAAAGAATCTGGTCCAAGAGATAAGGGTTTTGGGGCCATTTGGCAATAGCGATCATAGCATGATTGCATTTGATTTAATAAATAGAAGAAAGACGGCAAGGAAATCCACAGTACTACCTTTTAACTTTCAAAAGGGAGACTATGATAAAATGAGGAAAATAGTTAAGAAAAAACTAAAAGGAGCAGCTGCAAAGGTTAACAATTTACATCAAGCATGGGTGTTGTTTAAAAATACTATCTTGGAAGCCCAGACCAGATGCATTCCATGCTTTAAGTGGAAGGAAGGCCAGAAAACTGCCAGCATGGTTTAAAGGCGAGGTCAGAGAGGCTGTTACCTAAAAAGCATGCTTCAGCAAATGGAAAAAGGAGCCTCATGACGAACATCAGAAACATAAGCATTGGCAAATTAGATGCAAGGCATTGATAAGGCAGGCAAAGTAAGAATTTGAAAAGCAGCTTGCTGTGGAAGCAAAAACACATAATATAAACTTTTTCAAGTACATTTGCAGCAAAAGCTTGTAAGAGAGTCATTGGATGAGAAAGGGGTAAAAGAGGCACTAAGGGAGCAGAAGGACATAGTGGAGAGGAGACTGAATGAATTCTTTGCTTCAGTCTTTACTGAAGATGATGTAGGGACGTTAACAGTGCCTGAAATGGAACATATAAAGGTGATGTAGCTGAAGAACTGAAAGAAATGTTGATAAACCAGGAAGACGTATTACAACTGTTTGATAAACTGAAGAGTAGCAAATCACCTGGACCAGATGGTATACATCAAAGTGGTGTTGAAAGGACTGAAATTTCAGATTGCAGACCTAGTTTTAGTAATCCATGAACTATCCTTAAAATCATTTGCAGTACCCGACGACTGGAGAGTAGCCAATGTAACTTCAATTTTTAAAAGGGTTCCAGGGGTGAGCCTAGAAACTAGAGACCAGTGAACCTGATGTTTGTACCGGGCAAAATGGTGGAAACAATTGTAAAGAATAAAATTAATGAACATTTATTTATTTAGCTGTATTTATAAATCGCCTTTCACCGGGATAAGGTGGTTTACAAAAAACCAGTGTGGTAATACATTAAAACAGCATTAGGATAACTATATACAACCATGCAACAGTAACAGGGGTTCACAACTATATAGAATTTAAAAGTATATACAACGGTGGGAAATTAGACAGTTTGGCTTTACTCCCATTAGGGAAGTGGGATAGGTGATGGGGTTGAAATGTTCTAAGAACAAGTGTGTTTTCAGATGTTTTCTGATGGTCTTGAGGTCTGTCATGTTCTTAAGCTGGTCTGGTAGATTGTTCCATGTGGATGGGGCATACAGTTGGAAAGCTCTTTTGCATGCTTGCTGGTTGGATTTTGTTCTGATATGATGGATTGTGAGGGTGTTCATCATGGAGATGCATCTACATCTGTGGGGTTGGGAGGTCTGGAACAGCAAGCGGAGATGTGGAGGAGAGAGGTCTGAGCGTAGTGCTTTGTGTGTGTTGGGACAATAGTTTTGAATTTTATACAGCTCTGAAGTGGGAGCCAGTGGAGCTATTTGAGCATAGATGCGATGTGGCCATTTCTTGCTGCGGCTTGCAAGGTCCTTACAGTTGAGTGTAGTGCTGTTTGGAGGGACCGGAGTGTGAATTAAGGTAGACCATGCTAGATGGCATTGCAATAGTCCAGGTGAGGTATTATGGAAGCTTGTAGGACAGTGCAGAAGTCGTGTGGTTTGAGGAGTGAGCATAGGAGCTAGTGTGTTTTTGTTTTGTAGAAGATTGTTTTGGTGATCTTGTTGATGTGGGATTTGAATGTGAGGTGTTGACTGAAGGTTATTCAGAGATATTTGACTTCCATCTTGGTTTTAATTGTTATATTATTCAATGTTATTGATGAGTGGAGGTGGTTGTCTTTTAGCCAGTTGGTTACTTTGGTGAAACATTCTTGTTGAGCAGATGGATTGGCTTTATGTCAATTTGTCCATATATCATGATGTTGTCGGCATAGATGTGGATGTTGAGGTCATGTGATCTGATGACTGGGCAGATTGGTTGGAGGTAGAGGTTGAAGAGGATAAACAAAGAGGGTGGATCCTTGGGGGACTCCTTGTATCTGTTTGAATGGGGAGGTGGTATTTTATCCGATCTTTATTTGCTGGTGTCTGTGAGGTAGGATATGAACCATATGAGTACTGTGCCTTGAATTCTGTTGGTGTGCAGACGTTGTAGGAGGATTTGATGGTTTACAGTATCAAAGGCAGAAGAGATGTCTAAAAAGATTAGGAGGAAGCCTTGGTTGATCTGCTGCATTCCTTGGATTACAGTATTTATCAGGGTAGCTAGCAGTGTTTCCAAGCCGTGGTGAGGGCAGAACCCATGTTGTTGAGGATCCAGTAAGTTGTCATTGTCTATGTGGTCTTGAATGTGGTATTGTACGGCTTTCTCAACTATCTGGGCTGTGAAAGGAAGGCTGGCAATGAGTCTGTATGATGAAGGGTTTGGGGCATCTAGGGCAGGTGTTTTTTAGCATTGGGCTTATGAATGAAGTCTTCAGTGATATAGGCATGAAGCCTTGCTGCAATATTGATTGTGTGATTTTAGCGAGTGTTCCGCTGAGTTCCTCTTTGGTCTCCTTAATCCATGAGACAAGACAGGGATTGAGAGGAGAGGCTGTTGCGTTTAGAGATGTTATGATGTTTTCGATTTGTCTTTTTGTGACATCTGAGGTGGTGGTCCAGGGCTCTGGGTGTTCTTTTACTTCGACAGGTGTTAGGTGAGGGTATCTGGTTTAGGAAGTAGTTGTTTGTAGTGTTGGGCTAGTTGCTCAGAGGTGAGCTTGATTTCTTGATTTTCGATGGTTGGTGTTTTAGCCAGGTTTTTTACTATGTTAAATAGCTCCCTTGGACGGTTGATTGCAGAGCTGACTGATTTAGTGTGGTGTTTTGTCTGCTGCTGTTTGGTATTCATGCAGAAGTTGTATATAGTGTTTTCTGTCTTCATTTTGTTTGGTTTTGTGCCATTTTCTTTCATGTTTGTGGAGTTGTCGCTTTTGGTTGAGAAGGGCTGGAGTGTACCACACAGTTTTAGGTTGCTTTGCATGCGTGGGCATAGTAGGGATTATTGCTATGGCTACTTGTCTGGTACTGCTGTTCCAGTTTTCAATGAGGGTGTTGGGGTCGGTGGAGTCTTCAATCAGCTGTGAGAGTGTGTCTTTAATGAAGCTGTCTTTGTCAAAAGGTTTATATCTTCTTGTTGGTGGTTGCAGATTGTGATTTTTCTTGATGGGGTTTTGTGGGAGGGAGAAATTTATTAGTTTATGATCTGATCATGGGACTGGGTAAGTTGGAATAGACCGAGGGAGTCCCATCTGGGTTGGATGGATACAGCAGAAAATTAGGTCCAGGGTGTTGCCTTTAGCATGTGTGGAGGTGTTAATGAGTTGTATTAGGTCCAGATAGTCAAGGTTTACTAATCTGTTATGTTTTTTTTAAAGGTGTGAATAAATAGGTAGACAAAGGTGAGCCGGTCAATATAGTGTATCTGGATTTTCAGAAAGCCTTTGACAAGGTCCCTCATAAGAGACTCTTGACAAAATTAAAAAGTCATGAGATAAAAGACAGTGCACTACTGTGGATCAGGAACTGGTTAAAGATAGAAAGCAGAGGGTAGGGCTAAATGGGCAATTTTCTCAATGGAGAAAGATGAATAGTGGAGTATCCCAGGGATCTGTGCTGGGCCCGCTGCTTTTTTAACATATTCACAAATGACCTGGAAATAGGAATAACGAGTGAGGTGATTAAATTTTCAGATGAGACAAAATTATTCAAAGTTGTTAAAACGCAAGAGGATTGTGAAAAATTGCAAGAGGATCTTGAAAAATTTGATGTCCATATGGCACCTAAAATTTAATGTGGACAAGTACAAAGTTATGCACCTAGGAAAGAACAACCCAAATTATGATTACATGCTGCAAAGTACCATCTTAGAAACCATCACCCAGGAAAAAGATTAAGGCATCATTGTGGATAATACATTGAAACCCTCTGCCCAGTGTAGGGCAGTGCCAAGAAAGCAAATAAAATGCTAGGAATCCTAAGGAAAGGCATGGAAAATAAAACAAAGGATATTATAATGCCTCTGTATTTTTCCATTGTGCGACTGCACCTTGAATATTGTGTGCAATTCCAGTCGCCATATCTTAAAAAGGATATAGCTGAATTAGAAAAGGAACAAAGAGGAGCAACAAAAATGGTAAAGGGAATGGAAGGATACCCCTATGAGGAGAGGCTTAAAAGGTTGGTGCTCTTCAACTTGGAAAAGCGACAGCTGAGGGTGCATATAACAGAGGTCTATAAATTAATAAACTGAGTGGAATGGGTAAACATACAGTAGATCGGCTGTTTACGCCATCAAAAAGTAGAAAGACTGGAGGACATACAATGAAGTTACAATGCAACACATTTAAAACATAAGAGAAAATATTTTTTTACTCAACGCATAATCAAACTCTGGAATTCGTTACCGGAGGATGTAGTCAAAGCTGTTAGTGTAGCTGGGTTTAAAAAAGGTTTGGACAAGTTCCTGGAGGAAAGGTCCATAAACCAGTATTAAAGAGGACCTGGGAAATCCACTGCTTGCCCCAATAGAAGCAATGTGGAACCTGTGTGCCTCTTTGGGAACCTGCCATGTACTTGTGGTCTGGATTGGCCACTGTTGGAAACAAGATGCTGGGCTTGATGGACCTTGGTCTGATCCAGTAAGGCATTTCTTAAGTTCTTATGAATCTGTCCCCTTTCATCTTCATCCTATGCCCCTTTACCTTTTCAACTAAAAGAGGCTCTCCTGTGCATTTATGCCATGGAGCTATTCAAATGTCTATCATATCTCCCCTTTTCTGACTTTCTTCCAAAGTATACGTATTAAGATATGTAAATTTTTCTTCACATGCCTCATGACAAAGCCACGGACAATTTTGAAAACCACCCTCTGCACCAACTCCATCTTGTTTATATCCTTTTGAAAAATTGCACACAATACTCCAAATAAGGTCTCACCAAAGACTTATACAAAGGCACTATCACCTCCTTCCTCCTGCTGGGCAGTTTTTACCCTGTGCACCCAAGCATACTTCTGGCTTTCACCATCGCCTTTTCTATCTTTTGTGGATGTAAGCACTTCATCCCCTAATACTGTACTGCTCCCTTGGATTTTTCAGCCCAAGTGCATGGCCCCGCATTTTTTAGCGTTAAACGTCAGCTTTCAAATTCTTGACCATTCTTCAAGCTTCGTTAGATCCCTCTCATGAAATACATTACTATGCTTACAAAATACCGGCAGCAAATTAATCATGTTAAAAAGGAATATTATACAAATTTACTAATGAAATCAATAAATAAACCGAGAGACCTTTTCTCTATTGTAAAATCACTAACAACCACTCCTAGAGAACCTACTGAAACTCTCCCTATCACTCCCCAAACATTTGCTGACTACTACATGTCTAAAATTAACCCACTACCAGACATCATATATGCGCCCACTAATAATAATAAAAACCCAACACCACTGACGGAAGGATGGAATGAGTTTCATAATATCCACTTAGACCCTCTTAAAAAATTAACAAATCTAAGCACAACCACATCTAAATCAGACCCAAGTTCAGTAATCTGGATCAAAGCTGGATCAGGAATCTCATTAGGCCTCCATTTGTGGGACCTGTGTGTCCAGAGCCTCCATTCGCTGGCTCCAGAGCTCAGCTCCCTCCAACCTGGAAGGCCAGGCGGCTTTGGAGGGGGCAAAGCTGGAGTTGGCCACTGCTTACATGGCAAACACCTTTTATAATTTGGTTTGGGTGTCCTTGAAGTCTATAGCCTCGGTCATTGCAGGCCGGTTTTTCTCTGGCTTCATAGCAGGGCTTCATCCAAATCTCGGCTCAGTAAGCTCCCCTCTTCAAGGTCAAGTTGCTGTTCAGTGAGGCACTGGACAAGACTGCAAAGGACTTGTGTGCCTCTAAAGAGGGCACCTGCTGGGCGATCGCCCTAAGGGGCTGAAATTCGGGGGGCCTGCAGAAGGGACACTCCTGGGATTTCCAGAAGTTCTGGATGACTTGGTTTGCGCCCTATCAGCAGGGTCGCTATGGAGCAAGGGGGCAACCCTTTTGGGGTGCTTGGGGCCTTTCGGAAAGGGTTATTACTCTGCCCCGCTAGCCCCAGCTAAGAATCCCCAATGAAGCCACAAAGGTCCAGATGGAAGTGGCGATCAGAGGTCAGTTACAACACTTTTATTTCATCTGGGCTGCCATGACGATCGACCAATGTGTCTTGGAGATCATTTGCGAAGAGTAGCACTGGAGTTCGCCAGGCTCCTATCCAATGCTTTTGTCACCTCCGGAGAAGATGGAAGCGATCCGCTCCACGCTTCATCACTTGTTGCAACTGGAGGCGGTGGTACTGGTGCCCTGCAGCCAGTATGGCTCCGGTCGATACTCCATTTATTTCATGGTGCCAAAGAAGGAAGGGTCTTTTCGACCCATCCACGATCTCAAGCATGTAAACCGGACCTTGAGTGCGCCTCACTTCCGGATGGAAACATTGCGTTCGGTCATTTTAGTGGTGAGGCAGGGTAAGTTCCTGTCCATGCTGGATCTTACAGAGTACTATCTGCATATTCCCAAAAGGCCGGATCACCAGCAGTTCCTATGGTTCACCTTACCCATGGGACACTTTCAGTTCCAGGCACTGCCCTTCGGCTTGGCCACTGTGCCACGCACCTTTACAAAGGTCATGGTGGTGGTAGTGGCGGCATTGGAACAGGAGGGGATTCTGGTGCACCCCTATCTCAACGATTGGCTCATCCGAGTAAAGTCAGACGCAGAGGCCACCTCCGCCATGCAGAGGGTGTTGGAGTTTTTTATTTATTAATTGATTTAAAAAATGTATATTCTGCACACTAACGTGGCGGATTACAAAAGTACATACATAATCATATAAAATAAATAAAATAAGCAATAAACATAATATGCAGAGTCACAATATAACAAAGGAAAAACATCAAATATTAAACATAGAATACTTAAATCTTAATGTAACGTAAAACAAAGCAACAATATACAACTATTAACAATGTAGAAAATGCTTGTCTAAACAAATGAGCTTTTAGCTGCGGTCTGAATAATAATAGGTCAGAAATCTTGCATAAATCTTCAGGTAACGCATTCCATAAAACAGGAACAGACATTGAAAAAATTATATTCCGCAAAGTTTGGTAATGAATTTCTTTAAAATTTGAAACCACCACCAAATTAGCCTCTTGGGATCGTAGTAACCTCCGAAGGCAGAACAGTCTCAATAAAGATGACAAACTAGTTGGAGAAAGCTGATTAATACATTTGAAGACAACCATCAAAACTTTAAACTGTATACAATATTTTATCGGTAACCAATGCAAGGCAAACAATTGCTGCTGAATATCAACAGAGCGACTATTCCCAGTAATGAGGTGCATAGCAACATTTTGCACAGACTAAAAATAACTAAGCACCCCTACTAATAAGCCTAAAAAGAGACTATTACAGTAGTCGAATGAAGAGAACACCAGCATTTGAATAACTGTGCGAAAATTATCAGGTGTAAAATATGTCTTTAAATGTTTTAACCCTTTCCAGGCCAAGCCCAAAACTCTCGGGATCCAAAATTCTGACTAAATATTCCTATCAAATGGTATATAATACATGACCATAGCAGAAGGAAAATCACTATATATTGAATAAGACGGGTACAATTTTCCTGAAATATGCAAAAATTAACCCGGCTGCAGAATGTGGATTAAAATTCTAAAGTAGGCCTTCAAAGGGTTAATGAATCTAATTTATAGCAAGCTACCTTCACCAATTTCTGAATGTGGGACCTTAAATACAATGAGGTATCCAATATTATCCCTAAATCACGGATCTCAGACTTAATTAGCATAGACATTTATTGCTGATCAAATATATAAGATGCATCCAAAGGGTTCTTTGAAAGAAATAAAGTTTTTGTTTTTGACACATTAAGAGCCAATGAAACAGCCATACATGGATAACAATAAAACAATGTGTAACTTCTTTAAAAAAATCATCAGTAGACGATATTGGAATTAAAAATTGGACATCCAGAAATCTAAAGTACAAAAACGTCACACAAGGGAGCAATGTAGATATTAAATAACCTGGCAGAAAGAGTGGATCCTAGAGGCACCCCAGCATTCACAGTTTTCCAAGTAGACCTACTATGCAGAGATTTAACTTGAACAGTCTTATCTTTTAAAAAAAGATCTAAACCAAGTTAGTACTAGACCCTTTATCCCCAATGATTCCAATCTGTAGTATCAAAGGCAGAGGAAATATCTAATGTAACTAGAAAATATGTTGTATCTTTGTCAAAACCATTAAGAATCTTTTCTGTCATGGTTAGCATAAGTTACTCTACGCCATAATTAGGATGAAATCCAAACTGAAAATTTGACAGGGTCTTATGTTCATCTAGAAAGTGCTGAAGTTGTATCAATACACTTTTTTCTATTACTTTTGCTGAACATGATAAAGTTGAAAGAGGACAATAATAATTAGCAGGATCCGTTTTACATCCAGAAGGATTTTACAGTAAAGGAAAGATGGAAGCCCTTTTTAATTCTGTTGGCACAATTCCATGAGAAAAAGCTGGGCTGGGTGGTCAATCTCGCCAAGAGCCAGCTTCAGCCCATCCAACGTATGGTTTATCTCGGGGCCCAGTATGATAGGAGGGCGAGGCTGTGTCCCTCCTTGAAGACAGGGTGCAGAAGATCTTAGCACAGGTATGGAGAGTTCTATGTATGAAGGCGGCGACAGCTTAATACTACTGTCAACTGGTGGGCTCGATGGCGGACCTCGTGTCAAGGACCAGGGCCCATATGTGGCCATTGCAACATGCACTCCTTTCGGGTTGGTCTCCTCAGTTGCACCCGTTATCTCAGAGGTTGCAGTGCCCAGAGGGGGTAAGAGCAAGCCTGGACTGATGGCTGGAGACTGTTCAGTTGTTGGCGGGGATGCCGTTGGAGCAGCCACAATGGATACTAGTGACCACGGATGCCAGTCTCACAGGATGGGGAGCACACTGTCTTTCTCAGGTGACACAGGGCTCTGGTCCCTGGAAGAAAGCACTTGGTCGATCAACTTACTCCAGATGAGAGCAGTATTCTCAGCCCTGCAGTGTTTCCACCTGCTGATAGTGGGAAGGCCGCCCAAGTCTTCTCCGACAATGCAACAACTGTGGCCTACACCAACCGACAAGGGGCCATGGGGAGTGCGACTCTGGTGGAGGAGAGTCAGTCATAAGAACATAAGCACATAAGATCATAAGATATGCCATACTGGGTCAGACCAAGGTCCATCAAGCCCAGTATCCTGTTTCCAACAGTGGCCAATCTAGGTCATACGTACCTAGCAGTTTCCCCAAAAGACACAGGTTCCGCAATGCTTGTACTGGGTCAAGCACGGATATCCTGGGTCCCTTCTTAATAATGGTTTATGGACCTTTCCTCCAGGAACTTGTCCAAACCTTTTTTAAACCCAGCTACACTAACAGCCTTTACTACATCCTCCGGTAACAAATTCCAGAGTTTGATTACACGTTGAGTGAAAAAATGTTTTCTTTTATTAGTCTTAAATAGTTTACCCTGTAGCTTCATTGCATGTCCCCTAGTCTTTCTATATTCTATAAACAACGTAACAAACGTAAACAGTCCCTCCTGCTGTGGGCGGAGGAGCATTTGATGGCCCTTGTCAGCGGATCATGTCGCCGGGAGGGACAATATTCAAGTGGACTATCTAAGCGGAGGTTGGCAACTGAGGTTGCCATGGTGTGCACATTATGAGCAGTGATGTGACCCTCCAGGGAGAGTCCCGCTTGTTCATAAGCAAGAGAGATACAGTGTGCTATCCATTTGGATAGAGTCTGCTTTGTCACTAGTAGATCAAGGTGACTTGGATCAAAGGAAATGAATTGAGAGGATATCCTATGAACTATCTAAGTAGTAAGCTAGGGTTTGCTTGCAGTCTAAGGTGTGTAGCACTGCTTCCGCTTGAGACGCATGTGGTCTCGGTAAGAAGATTGGTAAGATTACAGACTGGTTCAGGTGGAAGGAGGAAACCACCTTTGGAAAGAAGTGTGGATGGGTACGGAGGACCACCTTGTCGTGGTGGAACCGGGTATATGGCGGATCCACTACCAGAGCTTGTAGTTCAATGATGCAGCAAGCTGACGTGACAGTTATGAGGAAGATGACCTTCCAAGAGAGAAGCTTCAGAGAAGTGGTTGTTAAAGGTTCACAGGGAGGCTTTTAGGAGTTGAGCTAGAAGCATGTTGAGGTCCCAAGCCACCAGAGGTGGCTTAATGGGTGGCTTGGACAGCAGGAGTCCCTGCATGAAGCGTGCTACTAAGGGATCTGAGGAGATAGGCTGTCCGCCCAGTGGTTTGTGATGGGCTGCAATGGCATTAAGATGATCTCTGACTGAAGGACAAGTGCAGGAGATACCGAAGAAGAGATTCCACTGGGCAGACGAAGGGACCAACAAACTTTGGGGAGCACCAGAGGGCAAATCTTCACCATTTAAAGGCATAAGACTGCCTGGTGGACTGTTTGCGTGATTCAAGCAGGATATCTTTGACCTCTTGTGGTAGGTCGAGTTCAGCAAGCACTATCCTTTCAGCAGCTATGCAGAGCAGCAGAGGCCATGAAGATTGGGATGGAGAAGCGTTCCTTGGTCCTGTGAGAGGAGTTCGGGCACACTTCCGAGTCTGAGGGGTTGAGTCTGCCCCAGGTGAAGAAGCAGAGGAAACCACAGTTGCCAGGGCCAAAAAGGGGCTATGAGGATCACAGAGCCCTTGTCGGCTTGTAGCTTGAAGAGCATTTTTTTTTTATTAAGGTCTTTTAGTCATATACAATAACCAAATAAGTACAGGACATACTGCTGATTTTTAACAAGAATAAAAAAGAAAGAAATCAATACAAGAATAACCAAAAGGCAATTCAAGAAACATCAGACTTACAGTCCACATCACGAAAGCTAACCGCTAACTAAATAAAAGAAACAACTAATATAGTAACCAAGCCAATTGACCACTTACTAGGTAACCAACAATACTATGAGACCCTGTTGAGCCCTGCCTGTCAAGCAAAAATCTTTCCAAATGCGTTACATCAAGGAAAACAAATGAAGCACCCTCATAAGTAATCAGGCACTTACAGGGAAATCTTAGGAAAAAAGTAGCACCCAGATCTAAGACACGTGACTTTAAGGATAGAAACTGCCTGCGTCGCAACTGGGTGCTACGTGACACATCTGGAAAGATATTTATTTTCTGACCACAAAATAAAGCTGATTTCATCTTAAAAAATGCCTTTAAAATACGTTGCTTAACCATAACAGAAGACAAGGTGACCAGCAAAGTGGATCAAGTGTTGATATTATCTGAGGAATCCTCAAGAAAAGCGGTGAGATTTACCACATTAGGAACAATTTCATCTAATTCACCATCTGTGGTGTTTATCTTCTTAGTGCCAGAAGAAATATAATAAATCTGTAATACTTCAAAAACATCAGATATGGCAAGAATTTATTTTACATACTTATCAAAAAGAATTTTAGGTGATAGTAAAGAGGTATAGGGAAAATTCAAGAATCTTAAAATTACATGCCCGTGTGGAATTCTCAAGCGATTCTATCTTTGAATGCAAAATCAAGGAATCCTTGATTCCCATCACATTTGTAGATTGAAGTGAATGCACCAGGGATTCCAGTTTAACAACCGCCTTATCAATCGAAGACATTTTCTCATCAAGTTGCTGCACAGCAACTGCAGCTTCTTGTGAGAAAACAGTAAAAGAACCAATAACAGCAGACACTTTAGAATCTATGCACTTCAAAGCCCCCCAAAGATCTTTTAAAGTAACTTCAGATTCTGAAGGCAGAGCAGGAAGCTCCAAAGAGGTATCCAGCACCACCGACTGAACCGGAGTAGGCATCTTAATCACAATTTTATCTCTCACAGCAATCTCAGAGGGGACCCCAGAGCTAGAAACAACATCAATAACAGGACAGGGACGGGGAGATCTCCCCCTAGGGCTCAAAGACGCCCCCTCTGGAGAGGGCTGCGCAAGAGGGAGAGGAGCAAAATGTTTGTCCAAAGGGCCTACCGGTTTCTCAATTCCGGAATCAGCCGATTGGGCTTTGCTCTGTGACTTGGCCTTCCTCTTACCCATATTAACTTAGAAATTAAAGCACCCCACAAAAATCTCAAAGAACAGGCCAATCACACACGACCCTCACAACCCTCACCTGGCTTCTATTCTGTTCTGCCCCCAACAGCTCCGTCGATGTAGCGTCGAAGGGGCGTCTAAGGGGCAGAACCTGCCCCTTTAGACACGCCCCTTCAAACACGCCCCACGGTCGCGGAGAGGACTGGCTGGAATTTTATATAAAGAAAAAAATAAGCCCCCTCGAGCAGCAGGCTGTCCCCGGAGTGCCTGTGATGGTCCGGCAGCACGGCAGAGCAGTCTCAGCACTCCTCCAGCCCTCAACAGGGCGCACATTCCTCCAGCACACTCCAGCAGGTAGCTCCGCAGTAAAGATGACAAACGGAGGGTTTTAAAAGCTCCAAAAGCCCCCTCGAGCAGCAGGCTGTCCCCAGAGTGCCTGTGATGGTCCGGCAGCATGGCAGAGCAGTCTCAGCACTCCTCCAGCACTCAACAGGGCGCACACTCCTCCAGCACACTCCAGCAGGTAGCTCCGCTTGAAGAAGAGCATTTTCAGTATCAAGGGGATGGGTGGAAATGCATAAAGCAGGTCCCGTCCCCAATGGTCTGACTGTGCAGGGATGGAAGATTTGAGCAGAAACATGGAAGCTGTGTGTTCTGTTGAGTGGCAAAAAGATCTATGAGCGGGGTTCTCACCATTCGAAAGATCCAAGCAGCTGTCTCCCGATGTAGGGTCCACTTCTGTGGATGAAGGATATGGCCGAGTCTATCCGTAAGGACATTGAGTTCGCCCGGGAGGTACACTACTCTGAGGTGAATGCCGCGTGCAACTGCAAAAGACCAGAGGCGAAGCGCTTCGTGACACAGGGGATAGGTTCCTTTTCCACCGTTTGTTCACATAGAACATGGCCACTTGGTTATCTGTTCTGACTAGAACCTCTTGGCCTGACAGTTGGGGCTGAAAAACCCAAAGGTCATTTGTCAAGGCAGGCAGCTCCAGGAGGTTTCCACAGACCATGTGTGCTCAGGCCATTCAAATGTGATCCCCAACCTAGTTTGGAGGCCATCTGTTGTCAAGATGCATTGAGGTGGAGGCATCTGAAAAGATGACCCGCCAAGTAAGTTGTGTGAGGACCACCACCAGTGAAGAGATCTGATTAGTTGTGGGGTCATGTGTATCTTGTCTTTAAGATACCCCTTTGCTTGTGTCCACTGAGAAGACAGAGTCCACTGAGTTTGCCGCATGTGTAGGCGAGCATAGGGGATTACATGGACCGTCAAGGCCATGTGCCCCAAGAGGCATAGCATCTTCTGAGCTGTTACCAGCCTTTGTTGCTGTATGTGCTTTACATAGTGGATGAAGCGGGCAGAGCGATCCTGTGGAAGGAAAGCTCAGGCTTGCTGAGTGTCCAAGAGTGCTCCGATGAACTCGAGCCTTTGGGTTGGAACAAGGTGCAACTTTGAGAAGTTTAGGACAAATCCTAGATGTTGGAGCACGGTGATGATGCGATGCAGGGAGAGTTTTACCTCCTGAGGAGAGTCTTCCCTGACTAGCCAGTCATTTAAGTAAGGAAAGACCAAGGTTCCCAAACTGCAGATATAGATTGCAAATTCTGCCATGCATTTTGTGAACACTCTCAGTGTGGAGGCTAAGCCGAAGGGTGGTACCCTGACTGGCAATGGTTTTGCTGAAATGTGAAACACAGATATTGTCTGTGCTGAGGATGGATCAGTAAGTGCGTGTATGCCTCCTTTAGGTCTAGAAAACATAGCCAAACGTCCCTTTGGAGGTATGGGAGGAGAGTTCCTAGAGAAATCATTTTGAATTTTTATCATAGCAGAAATTTGTTTAGGTCCCTAAGATCCAGGATGAGCCTGTATCCTCCTGTTTTCTTTGGAATGAGAAAATAAGGAGAGTAGAAGCCAATCCTTTCCTGAGGGGGGAGGAACTCTTTCTATGGCACCCTGAGATAGCAGGGTGGACAACTTGTCCTTCAAGAGTGTGCTTTGAAGGGGGTTTGTGGCATAGTTTCCTGTGAAGCTGGTGGGGGTAAGTCTTGAAATTGAAGTAGATACCCCCTTTGAATGATATTGAGAGTCCACTGTTCTGAAGTGATGAGGTACCACCTGTGGGCATAGGAACAGAGTCTGCCTGCTATGTTCAGGGACTGGAGAGCTTGCAGAGGCAGAGAAGCAATCCTCTCTAGGAAGCAGGCAAAAATTAGGTGCAGATTGTGCCTGCACCGCTAGTTGGGGCTTAGGAGCCTTGGGCTTTTTGGGTTGGTGAGTGCCCTGCTGAGGTTGGTAAGCCCCTGTAGGTGTGTAGAAAGGATAATCTCTTCTTTTTGGAGTAGAAAGGGTTTTTTGGACGAGCTTCCCTCTTGGAGGGGTCAGTCGTCTTCCTGGAAAGGCATCTGAGGGGTGAGATCATCTGTCTCAATCTCACCTGCCTTCTCTCTCCAACCTTTGCCAAAAAGGTTCTCTCCAGAACATGGGGTATTAGCCAACTTGTCCTATACCCACTGTTCAAGATCTGAGGCCTGTAACCAGGTCATCCTTCGAGCCCCAATGAAGACTGCTGATGCTCTGCTGGTTGATTCAAATGCATCAAAAGATTCCCTGGTAAAGAATTTAGAGGTATTTTGACCTTGTCTAATAAGGGCTTGGAATGCACTCCTCTTATCATCAGGGAACATGGAAGCAATTGTCTCCAGATCCCTGGTGACATCCTTCAAGAACATGTCCATGTATAGCATTGTAGGAGGTAATCCTTGAGGTTAGCATGCATGACTGAAAACATTGACGCCCAAAGGCATCAAGTATTCTCAAGTCTCTACCTGGAGGTATAGAAGAGTGATTCTTTGAACTCTAATCAGTGAATGGCCAATTCCACCACCATTGAGTGGTGGGGGAGCTGAGGCTTCTGAAAGCCTGGGCACTCTGGAACTCAGTACATGGTATCAAGCCTTTTGCTGATTGGGTGGAATTGTGAAAGGAGCCTTCCACATTCAGAGCATGAGATCCTGTAAAATGTGATGCACTGGTAAAGAAGCTGCCTCTTTAGGCGTAGCAGGGTATTGGAGGATCTCGAGTTCTTCTGACCTCAGTTCCTTCCCCGAGATCATAGTGATCTGCAGCCCTGTTGTCATGTCCTGGATGAATTCTTGGAAAGATATGCCCTCTGGTGGGGACCTAAGCCACTCTTGAAGGAATGTCTGGAAAGTCTTGGGAATCCTGATAGTCCCCATCAGAATCATATGAAGTGGAGTCAGAGTCTGACAAGAAATCAAAGTATTGACGGTTATGTTTTTGACCCAATACTTAGTCAATGTCGAGGGTCGATGCCGGTTCCAATGTTCAGAGTTATTTATTTATTTTTATACACATTTATATACCGCATCTTCCAAAGTTCAGTTGCGGTTCACAGTGAACAACAATTAACAAAGCAAGTTCGTTTTACAGAGAACGTCATAATATAACAGAACATATGTACAGGGAACATCATATTATAGTCTAGACAATGTGAAATAATACAGCACAGCATAAACTATATACAAATATATATGTATATATATATACATGGAAGTGAGAAGACAAAAAGATGTGGGATCATCAAGAATGTGTGCTATGTGTGAGGGTTGAAGGGATTTTGATTGAGGCAGACAGATACCCGTTTAGCCTTTGTCTAAAGTAGGTGATTGGTTATCTATGTTATAGTATTTGGTGAACAGATAAGTTTTCAGTTTTTTGCGGAGTTCCATGATCTCCGTTAGTGTTCGTAGCTCCTCTGGGAGGGAATTCCAGATAGTTGGGGCTATGTGAGAAAAGGCTCTGTTTGTTGATTTATGGGCTCTTGTATACTCTCTTGGAATCTTTAATTTGTTTAATTGTCCTTTTCTGTGTGTAGGCTTAGATGGTTCTTTGTGTATTAGGTTGCATAGCGCAGTCGGGGCCATATCATATAAGGCTTTGAATGAAGTTATTATTGTTTTGTAGATTATTCTACTTTGAATTGGTAGCCAATGGAGGGAGGCTAGTATTGGTGATATGTGTTGGAGTGAGTTAATTTTCAATATAATTCTGGCCGCTGCGTTTTGAGCTAATTGCATTTGTTTGATGTTTTGTTTTGATATGCCTATTAGAATTAGATTGGCAAAGTCAAAATGTGGAGTTATGGTGGCCTGAATTATGTTGATAAAGTCTTGTGTAAATACTAGAGGACGAAGTTGTTTGAGGGTTTTGAGTTTGAAATAAATTTTCTTTATGGTGTTGCTAATGTGTGTTTCCAGCGTAAGGTGTGTATCTAATATAATGCCTAGATATCTTATTTCCTCTTTTATTTTAATTTCTTGGTTTTGAAGTCTTATGTGTGTTGGGGGGATATAGGATTTGTTCTTGGTCACGATTAGAACTTCAGTTTTAGTGTGATTTATGTGGAGGTTTTGTGCTTTTAGCCAGGTTGTAATTTCATTATAGCAGTCCGATAGGAGTTGAAGCGGTAGGTTGGGTATTGTAAATGGAATATACATCATATTATCATCTGCGTATAGGTGATATTTTACTCCAAATTTTTTGAAAATGTTGCAGACTGGTTTTATGTAAATATTGAAAAGCAGGGCTGACAGCGCTGATCCTTGTGGTAATCCAATTTCTTGTTTATATGTGGTTGAGTTTTGGTTCCCAATTCTTAAGTTTTGCGTTCTGTTATTTAGGTAGGATGAGAACCAATTATGTACTGTGGAGTTTAAGCCTATTTGTTTCAAGTTATTGAGCATTATTGTGTGGTGTACGCTATCGAACACAGCTGATATATCAATAAAAAGTAGAATGACGGCCTGTTTATGATTATCAATCCCTCTTAGGAGCGCATCTATTAAAACTGTAAGGAGTGTTTCAACTCCATGGCGGGGCCGAAAGCTATACTGTTGCTCATCAAGAGGGTAAGATGAGTCTAGAAAATCCTGTGTTTGTAATTGAACCACTTTTTCAATTATTTTAGCCAAGAATGGTATGCTAGAGATGGGTCTATATGATGCAGGCGAGGTTTTATCAAGTTTGCTGTTCTTAAGGATTGGTCGTATTTGTGCGTGTTTGAGTGATGGTGGGAGGTAGCCTTGGGTTAGTGAGAGGTTCACTATTGAGAGAATGTAGGGTAATAAAATTGGTAGTGTGTTTTTTATCCACGTTACTGGACATGGATCTAGGTAAGAAGTTGTGGTGTTGAGACTGGTGATGATATTTTTTAGTGTCTCTTTAGTTATGGGATGAAACTCTGACCATTCGTCTGGAGACTGGTGTGATAAGTTTATAGTGTCTATAGACATTGACGGCATTTTTGCTTTGTTTTGATAATGGTGGGCTAAGGTTTGAACTGAGATGTCAGTTATTTCATTGTCAGAAGTTTGAGGGTTGGTTAGGTTTCTGACAATGGAGAATAACTCTCTTGGCCTGTTATATGATTTTGATAGTATTTTAGCATAGTATTCTTTTTTGTGCTGTCCAAGGTTTCTTTGTATTTAGTGAGGTGGTTATTGTATATTTCTTTGTGTATCGTCAATTTAGATTTGCGCCAGTTGTGTTCTAGTTTTCTAAGATTCCTTTTCATTTGTTTTAGTGTATTGTTGAACTATGGTTTGGTATTAGTCTTAGAGTGGATGATCTTTTTGTTTGTGTGATTAATTTTGGCTGCATTGTTGATGGTTTCATGCCAGTTTTTGACAGTGTCATCTAAATTCGTTGGTGATGATAAGAGGTAGGGGATTGTTAGGTCAATAAATTCTGCATTGTTAAACTTTTTAAATCTTGTAGTTGGGACATTTCTGGTGTGATTGTTAGTGCTAGTGAAGGGATAAGTAAGATTTAATTTGATAATGTAGTGATCAGACCAGGGTACCTGTGTACATTCAACTGGATTTGGATTGATTAGTTTGAAGAGAGTATTAGGGATGAGGACAAGATCGAGAGTTCCACCTTTGATGTGTGTAGGTGTGTTTATTATCTGATGATAGTCCATGTCTGATATAGTATCAAAGAATAGTTTGGAGTCCAATGTTGGTAGCGAGAGAAGGTTAAAGTCTCCTAGCATAATTATAGGGTGTTGTTCAGTAGATGAGCTGAGGAGTTCAATAAAAGAGTCAAGGCAGTCTGGTTTTTGGTCTGGGGGACTGTATACTAAGCAGAGTTTCATGAGGCCAATTTTTATTAATAATGTATCTATGTTATTAGAGATGTTTGATTGGATTGTTTTGGCACTTAATACCTTTTTCGTCATCATTAATACTCCTCCGCCTTTTCTATTAGTTCGATGTTTGTAGAAAGTGTCATAGTTTTCATTATTAAGTTGATTTATGTAGACTGTGTCAGTATCGGAGAGCCAGGTTTCTGTGACACATAATATGTCTGGTTTTAAGTCAGATATTAAGTCATTAAATATGGGAAGCTTGCTTTTCATCGAGCTTTTCATCATTATTGGAATCGAAAGCCCTGGTAGTTTTAGTCTTTTAGGTACCAATGTTATCGGTCGGTTCCATTTGAAGCATCAGTGACAAGAGGTCCACCGATACCGGCTGAAGGGCCAGCATCAGGGCCAATACCGTTGGCTGTCGGCAGGATGCCAAAGCCTGCACTGCTGGAGCTGTCAATACCGTCGGTACAGAGGCTACTAGGAGTATGGCCAAGCTCCTCTCGAGAGCTTGCACTGATCCAGGAAGATGGCCGATGTCTGGGTGGATTCACCGACAGGGCTTTAAGCCACTGTCCCAGAACACGATATCGGTAGAGGTTGATTCTTTGGGAAAGTCCCAAAGCCCCTCTTGTGCTTTGGAGGACAGGTCCTCCTGCCGGGATTGTTGGCTGGCCAGTCTGCTTTGGAAGCACCCTTCGGTGAGTCTCTATGCCAATGGTGGGAGTTTCCTCTTGACTGTATAGGTCTTCAATGCCGATATCGATGTCTCGGACTTATCTTTATGTTTCGACTTTGACAAGAACTGAGAGCCATGCGAGGAGATCAATGTTCTCGATGATGTGGAGGCCACTGAAATCGAGACCTGGGCGAACAGCGAACCATACTGTCTGACTCTATTCTGTAGGCCTCTCTTTGTCATTTGCTGGCACAAAGGACAAGATTATGGTACATGGTCGGGGCCCAAACATTTTAAACACCAGTCATGTTTATCTGTGATTGATATTGTACCGGAACATTTGGTACATTTTTTAAAACTGATAGGTTTTGTCCATGTTTGAGGTTCTCTTCAGGAATGAAGAGAAAAATGTAGGCAAAAGGCCTAGTTGGTGGTGAATACCGCAGAAAAGAAATGAAAAGAATTAAGTTAAATGAAAAAAATATATATATCGGGGCCGGTATCAGACTGACGGAACTGGCATCAAAGAAAGGCAGAGAACATTTTAAAACAAAAAAATAAACGTTTTTCGGTGGTGAATGAACAATCTACTGGCTCTGCGGAAAAGGAAGAACTGAGGAAAGGAGTTGGGAAGGCGGGAAGGCAGATGCACAGTTCCCAAAGACTTTTCTATTGGACGCTGGGGAGCGTTCCCGCATGGGCTCCATTGGTACTGACGTCACCCATATATGAAGACTGCATTCCTGCTTGTTCCTGGAGATATCTTTTGTTCCATGTTATTAATATCTTGTGCTCTTTCCCGGGATGAACCTGTGTGAGGGATCTCACGATTCTTATGCTTGATTGAAGCTTCTGAAACCATGGACTAGTAGAGAAAGTGGGTGAGCTGATGTCCTTATGAGGGCAGGACTTGAAATTCAATTCTAGTCTCTCTGAGGAGTTGAATTGAGGCTGGTGTTTTCCAAATGGATAATTGCAGGCCCTGCAGAATTGGTGAATTGGCAGTGCTATTTCCTTTGATGCACTGCAGGATTTCAGGATGGACTGGAAATCTCTCTTATAAGCCAGGGACAAGTTGATGAAGTTTAAATTAGACTTACCTGCTAATTGTAGTTCCTGAAGGAACTCCAGTCTAGTCCCGGAAACTCGGTTGTCATCCTCTTCCAGCAGCCTGGAGACTGATACACGTCATTCTTTGATGACACTGGTATAAAGACACAGGCACCGCCTCCTCACACTCCAGTAACCTGTTGACAAAGTAGACTAACCAGAACAACAATTAAGTTAGAACCCACACATAAACCTTGTGCCCACTAACTGGTGAACCACAAAACTGAATACACCATGAACATTAATTTTATGAACTTTAGTTTTAACTGATAAGGCTCTTGCTTCCCTTCCAGAAAGAAACAACTACCCCTAATCATTCACACCCCTGAATGATGAATCCGCCCCCCTAAACCCGAAGTTCCACAGTATCCTATGTTCTCTTACCTGTGAAATATCTGCTTCAGGCTCCACTGAAAGGACCGGGACAGGATCCGGGACTAGACTGGAGTTCCTTCAGGAACTACAATTAGCAGGTAAGTCTAATTGAAACTTCCTTATCGTCCCTCCAGTCTAGTCCCGGAAACTCTGGGGATGTAACAGAGCAGTAAAAGACTCAATGGGTAGGACCTGCTAGACCAGCCTGAAGCACCGCTGTTCCAAAACAGGTATCCCTACTCGCCTGAACATCCAGACGATAATGCTTGACAAAGGAATTTAAGGACGATCACGTCGCCGCCTTACAAATCTCTGCCGCTGGCACAAAACTATACTCCGCCCAGGAAGCTGCCTGCACTCTAGTAGAATGCGTCTTTAACCCTTCCGGTACCAGCTTTCCCTTCAGAAGATACGCCGACGCTATTGCTTCTTTTATCCACCGAGCAATCGAGACTTTGGATGCCGCCTCCCCTTTGCAAGGACCTCCGAACACGAACAATCTATCGGACCTTCTGAACTGCGCCGTCCGCCTGAGGTACCGCTTCAAGGCCCTCCGCACATCCAAAAGGTGCAACTGTGGATTAGCAGAACCCTCTGATGCTGAACGGAATACCGGCAGCGATACTACCTGATTTACGTGAAAAGAAGACAATACCTTTGGTAGAAAGGACGGCACCGGCCGTAAGACTACCTTCGACTCATAGAAAACCAGGAACGGTTCCCTACAAGACAACACCTGTAACTCTGAAATTCTCCTCACCGAGGCAATGGCCACCAGGAACACGACCTTCAGAGTAAGATCCTTCAAGGTCGCTGCTGCCAAAGGTTCAAACGGCTGTGAAGCTAACGCTGACAAGACTAACTGCAAATTCCAAGCCAGAACAAACTGCCTGCACGGTGGTCGCAACAGACCGACCGCTCTCAAAAATCTCTTAACATCCGGATGGGTGCCAAGCGCTTGCCCCTTGACCTTCCCTCTATAACAGGAAAGCACTGCCAATTGCACTCGTAAGGACGCGACTGCCAATCCTTTTTGGAATCCATCTTGCAAGAACGCTAAGACCTGCGGTAGAGAAGCTTGCAAAGCTTCGCAATTCCGATCAATACACCAAGCTTCAAAAACACGCCACACGCGAATGTACGCTAAGGACATAGATCATCTGCGCGCTTTTAACAAGGTCCCAACCATGGCCGCTGAATAGCCTTGAGCTCTCAACCACGCCCTTTCAAGAGCCATGCCGTAAGCGAGAACCGAGCTACCTGAGGCATAAACAACGGACCTTGCTTCAAGAGATCCTAACAGACCGGTAGCCTCCACGGCCTCCCCACAACTAGCCTCCGGAGGTCCGCATACCAAGGCCTTCTGGGCCAATCTGGCGCTATCAGAACCACCAAGCCCCTGTGGCGTTCTACGCATCGCACTACTCGGCCTATTAGCACCCATGGAGGAAACACAGAGAAGCTGATCCATGGGTCACTCCTGGATGAGAGCATCCAGACCTTCCAACATCCTTTCTCGGCGCCGGCTGAAAAACCGATCTACCTTTGCTGACTTGAATGTCGCCATGAGATCCATTATGGGCATTCCCCAGCGCCGCACTATCGCATCGTAAACGTCCGGGTGAAGAGTCCACTCCCCCGGATCTACTCTTACCCGACTCAAGAAATCGGCCGCTACATTGTGCACCCCTGCGACATGAGCTGCCAACAGAGCCGGAAGGTTTTGCTCGACCCAGCTGAACAACTGATCTGCCTCGGCCTCTAAGGGAGCACTGCCCGTGCCCCCTTGTCTGTTGATGTAGGCTACTGCGGCCGCATTGTCCGAGAACACTCTGATCGCTGTTTCCCTCAGATACCGCTGAAACTCCAGCAACACCAATTGTACTGCACACAGCTCCAACCTGTTGATTGACCACGACTTCTCCTGATCTGACCACACTCCTTGCGCGAATCTGCCCTGACAATGCGCTCCCCAACCCAGGAGACTTGCATCCGTAGTCAGTGGAACCCAGCACGGCGTGTCCAAGGGCATGCCCCTCGCCAGGGGCTCTGGAAGCAACCACCACTGCAGCGCTTCCCGAGCCGCCTCTGGGAAAGCGGATGGATTTGATGAGACCACCTCCTGAGCAGTGCTCTCTGTAAGGGCCTCATATTCGCCCTTACCCAGGGCACTAGGTCGATTGTTGCTGCCATTGTACCCAAGACCTGCAAGTAATGCCACGCCATTGGACGTGGCCGGTCGAGAAACCGCCGAATCAACCTTCGTAAGGCCACCGCCCGATGCGGAGGCAGAAAGACCTTGCCAGCCCTGGTGTCGAAACGCGCTCAGAGGTACTCGAGATCCTGAGACGGCAGCAGACTGCTCTTGCCGACACTGACCACCCAACCTAGCTGCTGCAGACAGCTGACCACTCTGGCTGTAGCCTCCTCGCTTTCGGTCTTGGACTTTGCTCGAATCAACCAGTCGTCCAGATATGGATGGACCAGAACACCATTTTTCCGGAGATCCGCCGCTACAACAACCATGACCTTGGTAAAGGTCCGTGGTGCCATCGCTAGCCCAAACGGTAGCGCTCGAAATTGAAAATGTCCCATCGGAACCGCAAACCTGAGGAACTTCTGATGCTCTGGCCGAATTGGAATGTGCAGGTAAGTCTCGGATAAATCGAGAGAAGTAAGGAACTCTCCTTTTCGGACAGCCATGATGTCCGATCTCAGAGTTTCCATATGAAAATGAGAAACTCTGAGACACTTGTTTACCCTTTTTAGGTCCAAAATTGGCCGATAAGTTCCCTCTTTCTTTGGAACGACAAAATAAATGGAGTATCGACCTAACCCGCATTGATCTCGAGGCACCGGCACCACCGCTTTGAGATCTAGTAACCTTTGTAAGGTCTGTCTGACCGCCTCGCGTTTGTAAGGTGCCTTGCAAGGGGACTGAATGAAAGCGTCGGCCACCGGTTTTGGAAATTCTAATGCATAACCTTCTCGAATCACTTCTAACACCCACTGATCGGACGTTATCCTGGTCCAGGCAGCGTAAAACTCCTGTAGACGCCCGCCCACAGCTACGTCCACCTGGACCTTCCTGACTTCATTGTGGCTTTTTGGTACCCAAGGTGGCTGCAGCAAAACCTCTGCTAGCACCCCGGAATCCCCGAAAGCCCTGGCCTCTATAGAGAAAACGCTCTCTCTGACTCGGTTGAAACCTAAAGGAGCGAAAACGACGAAAATCTCTTTGTGGTAACCTAGCCATCGGAGGAAATTTCCCCTGTTTTTGCTTATCCTCCGGCAGCCGCCCACCTTTAGATTCTCCGAGATCCTTAACTATCTTCTCTAAATCCTCTCCAAACAAGTCTCGCCCCTTAAAGGGAAGCTTACTTAACCCGGCCTTTGAAGAAGCATCCGCCGCCCAATTCCGCAGCCACAGATACCTTCTGGCGGCCACTGCCAAAGCCATACTGTTCGATAAGCCCCTAATGAGGTCATAATGAATATCCGCTAGGTACGCCGCTCTGGACTCCAACCGAGCCGCTTCCCCAACCGCGTCCTCAGAACTCTCTACCTGGACTCCTTGAGCCCACCGGAGACAAGCTCTCGCCACCCCAGCTCCACAAATAGAAGCTTGAATTAAGAGAGCATTAATCTCAAAGACCTGTCTTAACAAAGCGTCAAGCTTTCTGTCCTGCGCATCCTTAAGAGCTGCACTCCCTTCTACCGGAATGGTCGTCTTCTTGGTCACGGTGGAAACAGCCGCATCCACCTTTGGTGACTTAAAAAGTTCCGTATCCTGTTCCACCAAGGGATACAGACGAGACATTACGCGAGAGCCCTTGAGTGTCGACTCTGGCATGTCCCACTCACCTTGGATCATCTCTTTAATAACTCTATGCATGGGAAACGCTTTTTGTGTCTTCCTAAAGGCCTGTAAGAGCGGATCCTCTAAAGCTGCCTCTTCTGCTGGCGCAGACAAAGGCATATTAAGCGTCTTCAATGTCTCCAAAATCAGTGCGGGTACTTCTTCCCTCCGAAAAATCCGCACTACTCTACCCTGATCTTCCTGTTCGGGAATCTCTCCTTCTTCCAACTCCTCCTCCAACTCCGGATCACGTTCCTCCACCTCCGTGTGGAAACCCTCTGAAAGTTACGATGGACACCGCTTATCTGTGTCCACTCGAGGCCTCTTCTGTCCTAGAGACAAATGTGTCACCTACAGAGCAGTGCCCGGCCTCTTATGACCCAAATGTGCACTCACGGGCCCCACCGTCGTGGAAGAACCCACCTTAGAAGCACCGCCGAACGCTTGTTGAATAAGAACCACAAAATCTGGGGAAAAAATGGACGCCAAATCCCCAGCCAAGGGTACCTGAGGGCACGGACCATCAGGAGCCGAAGAGGGACCTGGAACCGGCTCCACGGCCTCTACTAGAGGAGACAGCGGTCTCTGCTCCACTACCTCCCGCTCCTCCGATGAATCTAAGTGCTGTTGCTCTATTGTGGAAACCTGGCTACAGCCCTTACAGATGCCTGCCTCTGATACTACCCAACGCTTCACCCCACAGAGCAAACATAAGGTCTTTGCAGGCATGCTTCTCTCCCAGCAACCTTATCCAAAATTGAAGGAAGTACTGAAAGCAATAAATTCACAGAACCCTGACAAAGATCCTCAGCTGATAACCAGACCTGAGGTTCCCGGGCTGTTTTTTTTTTTTTTTTTACAATTCAAAAGGAAGCAGGAGGTTACCTGACCTAAATTGCAGTAAAAGTAGGTGAAAACGAAGTTTCCTCTCTTCAGCACTGAGGATTGTTTCCCCGAATGCGCCACTGGCGTTTCCTGCCAAAACGGAACATGGCGCGCAAGGCTGCTGCTTACTCGGGCCGAACCTGAAGTATTGCCACCCCACCCCCCCCCCCCCCCGTCGGTTGAGTTAAAGCTTAAACTGCAGCTTACCGGAGAGCCGCGAACCGGCTAAACAGCCCCCTCCCCCCAGAAGGCTGTCTCCAAGGCTGTGCTGCAAACATTCCTTTGAAAAATGTAATCTCTCCGTCGTCCCTCCGGTACAGACTCAGAAGGAAACTGTGCCCTCGCGGTTCCTGCCTGGCAATTCTCACAAGCGCCTACAGGCAGAACTTCTGTGCTGCGCTGGAGAAGGCAGTTTAAAAACAGCTTGTAAACCGCTTGTAAACCCCAGACTTCCCCTGGTTCTATTAAGCCTCCTGCTCTCTTTTCCACCAGTTAGAGAAAGGAAGAAGGGAAGTAAGACCCTCAGCAGCAAAACTTTAAAGTTGTACACTCCCTCAATATTAATTACTTAAAAAAACCAGAACAGAAAATAACAAATTGCCAATGTGAGATTGAAATTAACCCCACCAAAACTACTAACTGCCACGAAAGTCCTTAATTGTCTCTCCAGTGAGCCACATCCTCCAGCTGCTTGGAGACTGATATAACTGGAGTGTGAGGAGGCGGTGCCTGTGTCGTTATACCAGTGTCATCAAAGAATGACGTGTATCAGTCTCCAAGCTGCTGGAAGAGGATGACAACCCAGAGTTTCCGGGACTAGACTGGAGGGACGATAAGGAACATGCAAATAATTTGGATCAGAAGTATTCTCTCCTTCAATGGTCTCAGTGGTTGATTCATCCTGCTAGCATTTGGGATTGTCCTGCACTCAGAGCTGCTCCCAATCCTGTGAATAAGTCAACCTCTTAGGAGAACAGCAGCAGCAATCTTGAAAATCTGGAATATGGAAGGTGTAAGGGAACCAATCTGACACCGGGGTCCAGCAGGTTCACAGCAGGCTCTTGTTGTTCAAGGGAGGAGATCTTAAGTGACAGCTTTTACTACATCCTCTGGTAACGAATTCCAGAGTTTGATTAGGCAGTGAGTGAAAAAATATTTTCTCTTATTAGTCTTAAATGGGTTACACTGTAGCTTCATTGCGTGTCCCCCAGTCTTTTACTTTTTGATGGAGCAAACAACCTACGTTTACCCTTTCTATTCCATTCATTAATTTATAGACCTCTATCATATCTCCCCTCAGCCTTCTTTTTTCCAAGTTCAAGAGCCCTATTCTTTTAAGCCTTTCCTCATAGGGGTATCTTTCCATCCCACTTTGGCGGCTCTTCTCTGTACCTTTTCTAATTCTGCTATATCCTTTTTAAGATATGGCGACCAGAAATGCTCACAATATTCAAGGTGCCAATGAACAATACAGAGGCATATCATCATCCTTAGTTTTATTCTCTATTCCTTTCCTTATGATTCCTATCATTCTATTTGCTTTCATTGCTGCTGCTGCACATTGGGCAGAGGAGTTGTTCAACGTATTATCCACAATGACACCTAAATCCTTTTCCTGGGAGGTGGTTCCTAATCTGGAATCTTGCTTCGTATAAGCGTAGTTTAGGTTGTTCTTTCCTAGGTGCATAACTTTGCACTTGTCCACATTAAATTTCATCTGCTATTTGGAAGTCCAGTCTTCCACTTTACCATATCAAGGTGCTCTGGCAATTTTTCACAGTGCTTGTGTGTTTTTAACAATTTTGAATAATTTTGTGTCATCTGTAAAATTGATCACCTCATTTGTTATTCCCATTTCCAGATCATTTATGAATATGTTAAAAAGCAGCGGGCCCAGCACAAATCCCTTGGGTACTCCACTATTTGCCTCTCTGTTTTCTATCTTTTAACCAGTTCCTGATCCACGACAGTACATTGCCTCCTATCCCATGACTTTTTAATTTCATCAAAAGTCTCTCATGAGAGACCTTATCAAAGGCTTTCTGAAAATCTAGATACATTATATCAACTGGCTCACCTTTGTCTATCTGTTTATTCACACCTTCGAAAAATATAACAGATTAGTAAGACAAGACCTTCTTTGGCTAAGTCCATGTTGGCTATCTACAAGTAGAGTAATTTTATTTTTTATAATGGTTTCTACCATTTTCCTGGTACTGACATCAGGCTCACTAGTATGTTGTTTCCTGGATCACCCCTGGAATCCTTTTTTTTCTTTAAAAAATTGGCGTTACATTGGAGGATCCATGATGGCAGCTATGGTGCGTCTGTGAGCAGACATCTTCTTTCTTATGGGGGAAAGAGCGGAAAGCAAAGGGAGGGACTGAAGCCTTCTCTTATCTCTGCTGCTTTTATGCCATTTCCTGATCCAGTCATTAGACAACTGGGCTCTTTCTTTTTGTGTCTCTCTTGGCATCTGGTTTCTCTGGGGATTGTTGGCCAGGCTGTGTGTTTGCCAGGGGTGGATAGCTCAACAACTGCCTCGGGTATTTTGTCATCCTTCCCGGATTCATGGTCAATCTCCAAGGCGGCGTTTCTGCAACACGCTCCTCTTAGCCCGTCATCAGGGAGCTCCCCATGTTGGAGTCTGTCGCCTGATCATCAAGATTTGGGCGGTACAACCATAGCAGCTGGAGGTTCTCCTGCCCCTGAACAACTCAAGCTCACCAGATCCTTGAGGACAGAGGGAGGAGGTCAGACTGCAGCTGAAGCTGCGTGGAGAGCTAGCTCGACGCCGGGAGGAATGGAAGGAGTTTCCCCTGCAGATTGATGCTTCAGTTGCCTTTACTTTAGTGCGTCCAGATACCTTTAATTTAGAATCTATTTAGTCTGCTATTGTTCAGTTGCGAGAGACTCTGAAGTCAAAGAATGCAGCTCTTGCCACCAAAATTCAAGGTAACTAATTGTCTGTAACAGATAACTTGAAGAAGATTCAAGGGCTCAGACAGCGTTAACCATAATTCAATCCAAGGTTACTGGGTTGGAGGACCAGACCGTTTCATTTATTAGGAACTCTGCATATGTTCAGATGAAATTTGAACATTTGGAGACTTCTTCGCGGTTGCAATTTTGAAATTAACTAATTTTCCTGAAGTATCATCGGTCTCTGCGCGGGATATGTTCCGTGCATACCTTGTGGAAGCATTATCAATCCCAGTTGAATCTCATCCACCTATGGTGATAGCTTATTATCTCCCGTTAGAGAAGAAAAAAAGCTGTTTCTGGGGGGGTCTGGGGATACTGGCTCTCAGCCTGTGAATAATTTAAATGTATCTGATCTCCTCAAATGTTTGCAGGATGAGCCTGTTGTCCCTGCCACACTACTGGTTACCTTTGCCCTATTGTTAGATAGGGAATGGCTGTTAAGGTTATTTTTTAGGAAGAGAAATGTTTTATTCTGGAGTCTCCAGGTTTGAATATTTCTAGACCTATGTAAGGAGACACAATGTAGATGTAAAGAATTTCTATTGTTTCAAGTGGGGGTTCTGCAGTTGGGAGTGCTCTTTTTCCCGAAATTTCCATGCAAATGTATGGTAAAACTTTGGTCAGTTTAATATATCTTTATGAGCCCTCCCAACTGCGGACCTTCCTTGCTGCCCAGTGTCTTGAGGTCCCTGGTAATTCTGACCTCGTAACTGATCCCCTGTGATAATTGTATTTACCGGCTGTAGCACCATTAGTTTGATTTTTCTGTATATGTTGTGGGTTTCTGGATATATGATCTTCTTTCTTCTGTTTATGGGCTAGGGTGGGCAGTGTGTTTTATCTTGATGTAACATGTCAAGATGGTTATGTCATATTTTTTCTTTGTATTTCTTCGCTATGCTCAATTTCTGAACAAGATGCATTCTTGTTTGTTTTTTGTAAAATTGCAGTAAAATAAAAATTTTAAAAAATTGCGTTACTTTGGTGATTCTGCAATCTTCAGGTAATACAGATGATTTTAATGATAGTAACAAGGTTACTAATAGTAGGTCTACAATCTCATATTTCAGTTCTTTCAGCACCCTTGGATATATACCACCCAGTCTAGGTGATGTATTAAAACTATTTGATAAATTAAAGAGCAGCATATCTTCCTGATTTATCAAAATTTTTTTCAATTCTTCTGCTATATCAACTTTAAATACGATTTCAGGCATGTGTAACTTCTCTATATCTTCTTCAGTAAAGAGCAGAGCAAAGCAAAGAATTCATTCAGTCTCACCGCTATGGCCTTGTCCTCCCTTAGCACCCTTTTTATTCCTCTATCATCTAATGGTCCAAACTGAGGTATTTTTGCTATGAATGTACTTGAAAACGTTTTTTATTGTGCATTTTTGCTTTCACAGAAAGCTTTTTTTCACATTCTCTCTTTGCCTGCATTATCAATGCCTTGTATCTAATTTGCCAATGCTTATGTTGTTTCTCTTTTCATCATCTGGTTCCTTTTGCCATTTCCTGTAAGATGCTTTTTTGGCAACAGCAACATCTCTGACCCCATCTTTAAACCATGCTGGCAGTTTTTTGACCTTCTTTTCACCTTTCTGAAAGCGTGGAATACATGTGGTCTGGGCTTCCAAGATAGTATTTTTAAACAACGCCCATGCTCGATGTAGACCTTTAATCTTTGCAGCTACTCCTTTCCGTTTTTTTCTTAAATATTTTTCTCATTTTATAGAAACATGATGACAGAAAAAGACCACATGGCCTATCTAGTCTGTCCTTCCATATCAACAACTACAACAGTCCACTTTTTACCTTTAGAGATCCTCTGTGTTGGTCCCATGCTTTTTTAAATTCAGTTACTGTCCTCATCTCTACCACCTCCACTGGGAGACTATTCCATGGATCCACTAGTCTTTCCGTAAAGAAATATTCCGCATATCACTCCTGAATCTATCTCCCTTCACCCTCATCCCATGTCCCCTCGTAGCAGAACTTGCTTTCAATTGAAAGAGGCTCTCCCCCTGAACATTTATGTCACGGAAGTATTTAAACATCTCAATCATATCACCTCTATCCCGCCTTTCCTCTAAGGTGTACATATTAAGATCCTTAAGTCTGTCCTCATATGCTTTATAATGAAGCCCACTAATCATAGTCTCTTTTGAAAGTTAAAAGGGTAGTACAGTGGATTTCCTTGCCATCCTCCCTCCATTTATTAAATCAAATGCGATCATGCTATGATCACTATTGCCAAGTGATCCTCACACCCTTATCTCTTGCACTAGGATCCTGTCTTGCACTAAGGACTAGGTCCAAAATAGCTTTCCCTCTTGTTGGTTCATAAACCAGATACTCTAAGAAGTAGTCATTTATTTCATCTAGAAACTTCATCTCCCTAGCATGTCCTGCTGTGACACTGACCCAGTCAATACCAGAGTAACTAAAATCACCTATTATTACTGTGTTGCAACTTTTGTTAGATTTACTGATTTCTTTCAGCATTTCATCATCCATCTGTTCATTCTGGCAGAAGGTAGTACACTCCCACTGCCACTACCTTCTCTTTTTATATGGAATTTCTATCCACAGAGATTCTACAATGCGTTTTGTTTCCTGCAAAACCTTTATCCTGTGTGACTCACTCTCTCTAACATAGAGCGCAACCTCTCCACAAATCTGATATTTGCTGTCATAGAGGACTGGGCCACAGGAGCTCGAGCAGCGGAGATCATGCTGATCGCATGAGTAAGGTGACATTTTGCTTACCAGATAATGTCCTTTCCTCATTTACTGATAAAGTGGGCTGCGTTCCCCTACCAGCAGAGGTGGTGATAGAGAAAAAATCCAAAGGTTTCGTGACCTCATCCTGCAACCATATCCGAAGAAAAGAGTAGTTACTCACCTGTAACAGGTGTTCCCCAGGAGCAGCAGGAATCAGTCCTCACATATGGGCGACAACGACGTCGATGGAGCCCTTGCGGAGCATTTCCCCAGCTTTCCAAGAAAGGCTTTGGGAATGCAGGTACGCATGCGCGGTTCCCTTCCCGCCTAAAGGTGCCATCTTGCTCAGTCAAATGACATAGCTAAAAACAGCACACAAAAATGTAAAAATAAACTATGTACAACTGCAACTCCCAGGAGAGGAGGGAGGGTTGTGAGGACTGATTCCTGCTGCTCCTGGAGAACACCTGTTACAGGTGAGTAACTACTCTTTCTCCAAGACCAAGCAGGAAGTCAGTCCTCACATATGGGTGACTCCCTAGCTCTGGGCTACCAAGGAACCCAGGGTGAACAAGAGAACTGCCTCTAGTCCCAGCATCAAAGAAAGGCTTTTCACTGACAGAACCTCCACCAGTAGCCCAACGGAGGCCTGGAGGGCAGGAGTTGCCTAAACCTCAAAGAGATAATGGAGTACTGCCTGGCCAAAAGCACTGTCCCTACAGGACTCCCTCTCCAGACAGTAATGGGCCGCAAAAGTCTGGCTTGAGGACCAAGTTGCAGCCCTGCAGATGTCCACCAACGGTACAGAGCGGAGGTGAGCCACTGAGGCAGCCATTGCCCTGACACGGTGGGCGGTGACCCGACCATGCAAAGGAAGGTCAGCCGCCCAGTAAGCCCAGGTGATACAGTCAGCTACCCAGGTGGACAAGGTACGCTTGGACACAGCTAACCCCAAATTATTAGGGTCAAAAGATAGGAAGAGCTGAGTAGCCCTTCTATGCCCCTGCGTACGGTCAAGGTAGAAGGATAAGGCCCTCCTAAAGTCCAGGGTATGCAGAACTGCTTCAGCCTGGCTTGCATGAGGCCTAGGAAAGAATGTTGGAAAAACCACCTCTTGGTTAAGGTGGAAGGAGGAGACAATTTTTGGGAGGAACTTTGGATGAGTCCTAAGGACTACCCTGTTCCTATAGAAGCTGGTGTAAGGCCTGTCACAGACCAAGGCCTGAAGCTCACTCACACGGCTGGCCGAGGTTAGGGCTATCAAGAAGAGTGTATTCCAGGACAGGAAGCGTAGAGGGCAAGTAGCCATCGGCTCAAAAGGTGGGCGAGTCAGTTGCTGCAAGACCACATTCAACTCCCACTCAGGAGCAGGAGGACGGATTGGAGGCTTGAGCAAGAACAAGCCTCTGAGAAACCGGGACACCAAGGGGTGAACCGACAGAGAATGTCCTTCCACCAGTGAGTGGTGAGCTGCTAGAGCTGAGAGGTGGACCCAAACAGAATTGGACTTAAGTCCCTGATTTGATAAGTGCAGTAAGTACTGAAGCACTACTGGTACAGTACAGGAGAAAGGATCTTCTGTACGTAGCTGACACCACACAGAAAACCTTTTCCATTTCAGAGCATAGGTTTTCCTAGTGGACTTTTTCGTAGAGGTTAAGACAACCTCCTCAACTTCCTGAGGTAGGCCCCAGGGAGCCAAAACTACCCTTGCAGCCTCCAGGCCATCAAATTGAGAGCTTTGAGATTGGGGTGCAGAAGGGAACCCTGATCCTGAGAGAGAAGGTTGGGTTGCAACCCCAGAGGCAGTGGGGGATCCACTGCCAGCTGAAGCAGAAGTGGAAAAAAAGGCTGTCTCGGCCACCTGGGAGCCACCAGCAGGACCGAGGCCTTGTTCTGAAGAATTTTGAAGAGGGTTCGGGCCACCAAAGGCGTGGGAGGAAATGCATACAGGTGGCCCGGAGACCAGGGAATCAGAAAAGCATCTGCTGCTATCCGCAGAGGATGTGGTTGCCTGGAGTAGAACTTTGGCAGCTGTTTGTTCAGTGGATTGGCAAAGAGATCTATGGATGGAAGTCCCCATTTCAGGAAAATCTTCTGAACCACCAAAGGATGAAGCTGCCACTTGTGGGGCTGCAGAATCCTGCTCAACCTGTCGGCCAGGTAGTTTTCCTGGCCAGGGAGATACACAGCCTTGAGGAGCATGTTGTGCCTGAGAGCAAACAAGCAAAGGTCCTGTGCTTCCTGACAAAGGAGCCTGGACCCAGTTCCACCCTGCTTGTTCACATAAAACATGGCTACTTGGTTGTCCGTTTGAACTAGGACAGACTGATGAGCCAGGGTAGGAGAGAAAGTCTTGAGAGCTAACCGAATAGCTCTGAGTTCCAGTAGATTGATTTGCTGTGCGGCTTCCCAGGGAGACCACAGGCCCTGGGTGCACTTGCCTAGACAATGAGCTCGCCAGCCCTGCAGGGAGGCATCCGTGGTCAACACCACTGTGAACCCAGGAATCTGAAAAGGTACCCCTTGCAGAAGATTGGGTGGATGTAGCCACCAGCGGAGGGAGTTCAGAAATTGTCTAGACACCCTTATCCTGTCTCTGAGGCTGCCTGTGGCCTGTGACCACTGAGTCCGAAGGCACCACTGTGCAGGCCTCACATGGAGCCTGGCATTGGGGGTCACATGTACTGTCGAAGCCATGTGGCCAAGAAGCCTCAGGCAGAGTCTGGCGGAGACCAGTGACCTGCTGAGAAACTGGTTTGCTAAGTTTATCAGTCTTTGGGCTCTGTCTTCTGGCAAGAACACCTTTGCCAGCAGAGAGTCCAACCTTGCCCCTATGAACTCCAAGTTCTGGGAGGGGAGCAAAGTGGACTTTGCGAAGTTTATTACAAACCCCAGGCTTTGAAGAGCAGCAATAGTTTTGAGGGTGGCTTGTCTGGCCTCCTGGCACGTCTGACCCCTGATGAGCCAGTCGTCCAGATAGGTGAAGACAAAGATTCCCTGATTTCTCAGGTAGGCTGCCACCACTGCCAGGCATTTGGTAAAGACCCTGGGAGCGGAGGTGAGGCCAAAAGGCAGTACTCTGTACTGATAATGGTTTCCTCCCACAATGAACCTGAGGTACTTTCTGTGGTCTGGATGAATGAGGATGTGTTTGTACGCATCCTTTAGGTCTAAGGAGCATAGTCAATCTCCCTGCTGGAGGTAGGGCAGAAGTGTTCCAAGAGTAAGCATCTTGAACTTTTCCTTCTCTAGGAATTTGTTGAGATTTCTGAGGTCTAGAATAGGCCGAAGGCCACCGGTTCTTTTGGGTACAAGGAAATACCTGGAGTAAAACCCTTGACCTTGTAAGTGGGGAGGCACAGACTCCACTGCCCTGTCCACCAACAGACCTTGGAGCTCCTGAAGGAGAAGATCTGTGTGCAGGGGAGGCCTTGGAGGTTCCCCTGGAAAGTATGGAGGAGGCAGCTGTTGGAAGTGTAGCAGATAGCCCTTGTGGACTATGCTTAACACCCAACTGTCTCCAGTAATGAGTGGACACTTGTAGGCAAACAGAGCGAGGCAACCTCTTGTGCAGGGTTGGAAGAGCAGGAACGGAGACGCTATGCCTAAGGAGTCCAAAACCTCCACCCTGCTGAGTGGGAGCAGGGGCCGGAGGCTTAGGGGTCCTCCGCCTACGGGGCCCATTACCCTGCCCCTTGGCCCATTACCCTGCCCCAGCTTGGGCAGCCTGATATTGTGGGTACTGTTTGTAGGCAGTGCCCTTCCTCGGGTAAAAGGGCTTTTTATCCGAGCCCTTCTTCTTGTGAGAAGGGGCAGAAGTCTTTCTAGACAGCCTTGTCCTTGTGAGGTGCTCGGTCTCGAGCTGTGCGGCCTTCTCGGTCATGGGCTTGCCAAAAAGGTTCTCACTTCGGCAAAGGACATCGACCAACTTGTCCTGAACCCATGGCTCGAGGTCCGATGACTGCAGCCATGCCTGGCGTCGAGCCGCGATGCCGGCTGTCGCAACACGGGCCGAAGCCTTGAAGTCATCGTAGGCAGCGCAGGACATAAACTTGGAGCATTCCCAGATCCCTGAGGACAAGGACTTGAACCTCTGCAAGGGTTCCCCGAAGAGACCAGCAGAGAGCCCAGCCAGCTCCTTGGCGAGGTCTCGCAAGTACATGCCCATGTACAGCTGGTAAGACTGGACATGGCAAGCAAGCATCGAGCCCTGGAAGCACTTTCTACCAAAACCTTCGAGGTTTCAGGCCTCCCTGCCAGGGGGCACCGCAGAGTGCATCTTCTGACTTTTCAGGCGATGCATGGCCGATTCCACCACCATGGAATGGTGTGGTAGCTGTGCCTTCTGAAAGCCAGGGCTCTTCCGGAGTCGATAGATAGAATCGACCCGCTTGCTCAGAACCAGCGCTGAGGCCGGTGCCTCCCACATCCGGAAGAGCCGTTCCAGCATCGGAGGAACTGGGACAGTAAAGGCCTCCTTCGGAGGAGAGTCGTACTGCAGGGCCTCAAGCTCCTCGGCTCGAGGCTCCTCCTCGGGGTCCGCCGCAATCGCCAACGCAGTGGCCATATCCCAGACGAACTCCGAGAACCTGGTATCCTCTGGAAGGGATCTACTCCGGGGTTCAGACTGCGGTGAGTCCGATGGGACGCACCGAGTCTTGAAGGTGTCGGGGGACTCCTCGTCCTCCGTCTCCCATGCGGACTCGTCCGATGAGGAATCGGGGTCCGACCTCGCGGGGCCTGCGAGCACCGGCGTCGACGCCCTCGGTCCCAAACGGGAGGTTGAGGGAGACCACGACCGAGGTCGACCTCGAGCCTTCATGGCCTCGAGTATCGGCTCGGTCTCCGGGGTCGACTTCGATGTCGATGTCCTGGTGGTCGGGGCAGATGCGCCAGACAGGCTAGCCATCAGTGCCCGCTGCTGTTCCATGAAGGCAGACAGTCTGCTCTCCAAGGCTGTCAAACTGAGACCCAGCTCAGAAGACTCAGCAGCTCCTGACAATGGTGCCTTTGAAATGTTGATGACCAGGGACTTGCTCATCGTGGATGGAAGAGTGGGGTAGAATGTCTGTTCTCTTATTGTATTCGTTGACGTCCACCTCCTCTGCCCCCGAGTGTTTCCTCTGTTGGAGTCTTTCTTCTTGGTTCTTGTAGCTTCGTCCTCTTGAAAATCCTCCTTTGAAGTTTTGCCGGAATCAGTCGAACTCAAATCACTGGAAGAGACATCAAAATCCACTCGTTTATGGGATTTGCGTGGTTTTCTTCTTAAATTCATCCATGGGTAGACATACCCGGATGTGTAATTAAAGGCGTGTGTCCTTTATTGAAGAAGACGACTTTAATGGAAATGATAAGGGTAGGGAAGAACCCAGTAAAGCCCTTCCTAACCATCTGGAATTATTTGCTCTCTAGCAAGGGCCCATAGTGCAGAGCTACTCTGTAGAGGTGCAGAGAGCATGTTGCAGGTTGGTTAGAAGAAAAAACTGGCTGTTTAAGAGCCAGTATGTGACCTGAACTACTCCGCCAACGCCCAAGGATTGGGGAAGGCTAAGGAAAGAAGGTATGCTGCAACAAGAAAACCCGAGAAGGTTCTAAGTCTGTCTGGGACTTAGTACTAAGGCCAGAAAGATTGATATTGGAGATCAAGCCCTGGGTGCTTGGTTAGCAAGTTAGTGGTTTAACACTAAGAGCCCCTGCATTCTAACTATTGTTAGAGCGGCAGAACAAATCTTAGGTCTCAAGATTAGAAAAAGACCTACAGACATAAGTAGGAGTGGTAAAACTCCATCATTGTCTGAGAAGCTGCCACGAGAAACAAGAATGCAAGGTGGCGACAACTCTGAAAAGAAACTCAGGGCTTAGGGACAAGCCCTCAGAGTTAAGTAGTATACTCTTACAGACCAAAATGTCTTAGTAAGAGGGCAGAGTTGAAAAAGACTTACGATGGAGTAAATCTTTGAAAAGAATAGTATGAGACATGCTGATATAGGAGAAACTGTCAAAAATAAAGGTATAGACGACCTTATTGACAGTTGTTACTCCTCTATCTACTTAGAAGGAAGAGGAGTAACCTTACTACCTGTAAAGCATAATCATGCTAAGGAGCTCTATGAGCTAAAGTCAGGATGTCTCTTTAATGTAAAGTTTTGGATGGAACCGATGCAGATGCTTGTAAAAGAAGAAGGAAACTACAGGTTCTAAACCTCAAAGCAGGAAGAAGGATTCAGTGAAGAATCTATCAGCAACCCTGCGACTGCTGGGTTTGCTGAAGTGGTTGAGGTTGTGGTTTCTTTAGCCTGATTTGATGTTTCCCCTGTTTGGAAACAGCTGTATGATGGGTAGAGAAAGGAAAAAACTTTTTCCCCTTGGAGGAATAAAGTTTGGTAGAAGATTTCTTACCAACTGGGATAGAGGAAGGTGTAGACAATCCTTTGAAAGCAATAGTGCCGGTGGTTAACTGAGCAACTTGGCGTAAAGTCTCTGTGTTAAAGAGATTCTCCCCAGTACAAGGAGTATTTCCCAGCCTTTCTTGTACCGATGTATCCAAGTCAGAAGCTTGGAGCCAGGCCATGCGTCATGCCCCTATGGCTATAGCAGAAGTTCTGCTAACAGACTCAAAACTGTCCAGGGTAGCACGAGTAAGAAACCTAGATATATTTTGAACATGACTAACCAGTAAAGAGTAGTCTGCTCTTTTGTGATCCTGAAGAAAAGGAGTCAAAAACAGCAAACTGGATGTGAGCTCTTCAAGAGATAGTCCCATATAGAAAATATATGAGAGAATTCTTGTTGAAAACATCGATGCCTGGAAGCTTTTACATCCAAAGGCATCTAAAGTTCTAGCCTCACGACCTGGCGGATAAGAAGAGTGCCTTTTAGCACATTTCACACGCCTCATTGCTGATTCCACAAGAGAATGATGTGGAAGTTGAGTCTTTTGAAAACCTGGAGAAGGGGGCACCTTGTACAGAGAGTCAGTGGCCCTTGAAGGTGGGGATACCTTTAAAGGAGTTTCCCACATTTTAAGTAAAAGATCCTGTAAGGTTTGATGCAAAGGGAGCATGATAACCTTCTTTGGAGTCTCAGGGAGACACAGAAACTCTGAATCCCTTGGAGCAGGATCTTGATCAGGTATAGAAATGGCAAGTAACCTTGCCATATCAAGCAGGAATGCTTGAAAAGAAATTTCCCCAGAAGGGGCTCCTGTATTATGAGGAGTGAAGGTCAGATCTGTTGAAGATCTAGCCTTAGCACTAATGGATTGATCCATTAGAGTACCAGACCCAAAAGGGTGGAGCATCGGGGTGTCCTGAAAGGATAGTCGGCGGTACCGCTCGAGGTTGGTACCGCGACGAATCAGTGAAAAACTATCCATGCCAGGGATGGACTCCAAGCTCGGTACCGAAGGAAGTGAGCTTGTGGAAGTAAGCATGGAAGGCACCGGTACCGATGCAAAGGTAGAAAATGGAACCGGCAGTGGTATCGCAGCTGGTACAGACACCGAACGATCAGTCTGAGGCGACTCTAATGGTATCGAAGGTACCGAGAGCGGTAGACTTTGATCTCCGGGACAATGTCTTCGGCACCGAGCGAGGTCGATACCGAGACGAGTCGGTACCCAATCGTCCAAGCTAGAGATCGATTCTAGACTCGGCATCGAAAGCAGCGAATCAATCGAAACAGACCTGGAGGGTACCGACATGGATGCCAGAATCGGTACCGGGATCGATACCGATGGCTGGAAGATCGGTCTGAAGCGGATCTAGCGGCACAGAAGATATCGAAAACGCTAGACTGCGATCATCGGTGTAGAGTGTTTCATCCAACACCGTTGCCGATGCCGGGGTACCGGCACCGCTCCCAGCGGATACTACCACCGAGCATGGCTCAGGTATTTTTGCGGAGGTGTAAACCCCGGAAATAACCTGAAACCCCGTTTGTGCTGTGGAGGCCGAAGACTCCCGCCGGGGTTTTAAAGCCAAATTGTCCTCGAGGGCAAGGCCGGAGCCATCTCGATGTTGAACATGAGATCTACCATCCGAGGACTGGCTAGTCTTTACAGACGTTTGTGGGGTTACCTGATCTTGTGAAGAAGAAGTTGTAGCTGGTACCCTCAGAGCTGACGGGAACCGTGTATCGAGTTGAGCTCGATGCTGAAAACTTCTTTTGGGAAAAGTGCTGCAGGAGGGACACTCCAGCGGATAGTGGTCAGGACCCAAACATGGAAGGCACCAGTTATGGGTATCTAAGACTAACTTAGTACCGCCACAGTTGAAACATGTTTTAGGGATAGTGGCTGACGTTTCCATGAAGGAAGTGGAGAGGCCTAGTAGACCAAGAAACCATCAGGCACTAAACAGGAAAAAATTACTTACCAAGGAAATAATTTTGTTCAAGAAAAGAAAAAACACCGGCGGTACTGGTGCGTCGAGGGAAGGCAGACGCGACCACAAGAAAAAACAAAAATAAAGCAAGAATTTTCTGCGGTGACAGGAGTACGTCCTGCCAGCTCCACGGAAAAACGAAAACTGAGGAGAGGCAGCTGGGAAAGGCGGGAAGGCAGCACGCAGGCGTGGTGGGATGCTCCCAAAATTGGACGCTGGGGAGCGTTCCCGCGCAGACTCCGTCGGTACCGACGTACCCATATGTGAAGACTCATTCCTGCTTGTTCCTGGAGATACAGGGAATTCACCCTAGTAAAGGGCCCAATTTACTCAAGTCAGGGTAGGAAAGCCATAAACACCTCCAGGGATCAGAAAACTTCCACGTGGAAAACATTTCAGGCTCCCCCTAGTGGAATGAAGGGGATAGGATACAAGGCTCAGAACCCCTTAGGCAGTGAATACTTCAAGCACTCAGGTGCCTGGAGTCAGGCTGATTGCCGCCCCGAGTAGGGTGGGGTTGGAGCTAGAGCCCTGGAAGTATAAACCCAGAGCAGAGTATGATTTAGAGGAAAGGAGGATAGGAGAAGAAGGAAGCCAGGCTGAGCAGAGCAGAGGAACAGAGCTTCCAGCTGGAGAGAGGGCTATTTGGCATGTAGCACGGCTGCAGGAGAGTTTGGAGCTAGGAACAAGAGAGACTCCAAGATCCCCTGGGAAGCTGTTAGCTGAGCAGGACGGGGACTCAGAGCCTATGCAGCTGGGAGAGCCCGAGGTGAAGCTGACTGAGGAGGACACTCCCATGGACTGTTCTTTGTGCCAAGCAATAATACCTGGGAACGTAGAGAAAGCACAGTTACTTACCTGTAACAGGTGATCTCTGGGAACAGCAGGAATAAGTCTTCACATATGGGTACGTCGGTACCGACGGAGCCTGCGCGGGAACGCTCCCCAGCTTCCCAAAAGGAAAGCTTTTGGGAGCATCCCACTGCGCCTGCGCGCTGCCTTCCCGCCTTTCCTGAGCAGCTCTCCTCAGTTCGAGTTTAAAGCTGAGACAATAGAGAGAGAGAGGAAAGGAAAGACAGAAAAAATATACAACTCCTAGGGGAGGTGGGAGGGTTGTGAAGACTTATTCCTGCTGTTCCCAGAGATCACCTGTTACAGGTAAGTAACTGTGCTATCTCCAGAAACAAGCAAGAATGAGTCTTCACATATGGGGACTCCCTAGCTAAGATGCCTGGGAGATCCCCAAGGATATGAGACCCTGGGAATGGGTCTACTTCCTCCTATGGATCTCAGGCATCCATCCAGGGAAGGAGGGTAGGAGTTGTTTAAGAATGGAACAGGTGTTTGAGGACAGCCTGACCAAACAAGGCATCCCGGCGGGAGTCCTTGTCCAAGCAGTAATGGGCTGTGAAGGCATAAACCGAGGCCCAGGTGGCTGCTCGACAGATCTGGTCGATAGACACAGAATTTAGATGAGCCATAGAGGTGGCCATGGCCCTCACATTATGAGCTGTGACATGGCTCTCCAGAGAAAGGTTCTTGCTCTGGTAGGTGAAAGAAATACACTGAGCAATCCAGTTGGACAGTGTTCTCTTAGAGACTGGAAGTCCCAAATGAGAAGGATCAAAAGCAACAAAAAGCTGGGAAGACTTTCTATGTTGCTGTGTCCTTTGTAGGTAAAAAGCAAGAGCTCTTTTACAATCCAGAGTATGAAGACTCTTCTCTGCACTGGATGCATGAGGAGCTGGAAAAAAGACAGGTAAATATACCTCTTGATTAAGATGAAAAGGTGAGACCACTTTAGGCATAAAGTGTGAATTTGTCCTAAGGACTACCTTATCATGATGGAACCTTGTATAAGGTGGATTAGCCACTAAAGCTTACAGTTCACTGATGCGGTGAGCTGAAGTGACTGCAATGAGGAAAATAACCTTCCAGGAAAGAAATTTCAAGGAGGTAGTGGCTAAGGGTTCAAAGGGTGGCTTCATAAGCTGGCCAAGAACCAAATTTAAATCCCATGCCACTGGAGGAGGCCTAATGGGAGGTTTAGTTAAAGTTAGTCCTCTCATGAATCTTGCAATGAGAGGATGAGAGGAAACAGGTTGTCCATTGATGGGCTTAAGGGATGCTGCAATAGCACTCAAATGGACTCTTACTGAATTTGTCTTAAGTCCTGCATCAGAAAGATGCAGGAGATAGTCTAAGAGAGAATTTAAAGGTAGTGCTAGAGGGTCAAGACCCTTTTCAGCACACCAGATGGAAAATCTTTTCCATTTAAAAGCATAGGAACGCCTGGTGGAAGGTTTTCTGGAAGCATGGAGAATATCCTTCACCTGCTGAGAAAGATTCAAGCCTTGAAGGTCTAGGCCTTCAGTAACCAAGCTCTGAGGTGAAGGGACTTGGGGTTTGGGTGCCACAAAGTCCCCTCCTCCTGAGACAGAAGGTCTGGAGCAGCTCCCAAGTCCAGAGAAGGGGCTTGAGAGAGATGCAGAAGTAGAGGGTACCACACTTGGCGTGGCCAGCATGGAGCTATGAGGATCATAGATCCTTGATCCCTCTGGAGTTTGAACAGAGTCTTGGGAATCAAAGGAATGGGTGGAAAGGCATAAAGGAAACCCTGACCCCAATGAAGGAGAAAGGCGTCCTTGGCCTGAACTCCCTGACACGGAATTCTGGAACGGAACCGGGGAAGTTTGGCATTCCACGGACTTGCAAAGAGGTCTATGTCCGGGGTTCCCCATTCTTGGAAGATTCTGAGTACCTGATCCATGTGCAGGGACCATTCGTGTGGAAGCAGAACTCGACTGAGCCTGTCTGCCCAAGAGTTTTGGACTCCTGGGAGGTATACTGCCAGGAGATGGATTTGATGCTCTCTGGCGAAGGCCCTCAATCTTAGAGCTTCGTTGCAAAGCGACAGAGAGCCAGTTCCTCCTTGCTTGTTTATGTAAAACATGGCTACTTGATTGTCCGTATGAATGAGGATTGTCTTGTAGCTGAGGAGGGTATAGAAGACCTTGAGAGCTAGAAAAACTGCTCGAAGCTCCAAGTGGTTGATATGAAGAGAGGTCTCCTGAGGGGACCAAGTGCCTTGAGTGGAGAGGTCCTGAAGATGAGCTCCCCAACCTGTTTGGGAGGCATCTGTTGTGAGGGTTGCTTGGGGCAACAACTGTTGGAAGGGGGACCCCAGCAACAGATTTTGAGTGGACATCCACCATTGGAGAGACCAAAAGAGACGCTTGGAGGTTGCTATTTGGTCTGAGAGAGCTCCTGATGCTTGTCCACTGGGTGGACAAAGTCCATTGAGCTGCTCTCATGTGTAGGCGAGCATAGGGTACCACATGCACTGTGGAAGCCATGTGGCCTAGCATCTCCCGGGCAGTTAAGTGGCTCCTTGACTGAATCTGGGAGGCTAACTGCACTAGACGTTGGCAACGGGCCTGAGGAAGGTAGGCCCTTGCAGTGGTGGTATCCAACCAGGCCCCTATGAATTCTAGGGACTGAGTAGGGGTAAGCTGAGACTTGGGAAGGTTTACCACAAGTCCCAGATACTGCAGTATGCGCCTTGTGCGGTCTAGGGAAATCTGTGCCTCTGACTGAGATGGAGCTCGGATGAGCCAGTCGTCCAGGTATGGGAAGACAAATATTCCCAGAGTGCGTAGAAATGCAGCAACTACTGCCATGCATTTGGTGAACACTCTTGGGGCAGAGGCCAGGCCGAAAGGAAGCACTCTGTATTGATAATGTTTTCCTTGGAAAAGAAAACGTAGGAATCTTCTGTGAGATGGATGGATGAGGACATGGGTGTACGCATCCTTGAGATCTAGAGAACAAAGCCAATCCTGACTTTGAAGGTATGGAAGGAGAGTGCCCAGAGAAAGCATCTTGAACTTCTCCTTGCATAGAAATTTGTTCAATTCTCTGAGATGTAAAATGGGTCTGTATCCCCCTGTCTTCTTTGGAATGAGAAAATAGGGGGAGTAGAACCCTGACCCTTGTTGGAGAAGAGGTACTTCTTCTATTGCCCCTTGGGCAAGAAGGGTAGTTATCTCCTGACCTAGAAGGTCGAGAAGAGATGTGGGAGAATTGAAGTGCTTCACCATGGTGTGGGGAGGAAGGTTTGAGAAATGAAGTTTGTAACCCTCTCTGATGATAGAGAGGGTCCACTGCTCTGATGTGATTTGCTCCCATCTGGGAGCAAAATGAGCTAACCTTCCTAGAATGGTGAGAGGTTCTGGCTGTTTCAAAGCCAGAAAGGCTAAGTTCTCTAGCATCAAGTCAAAAACCCTGAGGGGGTTGGGACTGCTGAGTTGCAGCAGGCCCTGCAGACTTAGTCCTGGCCTGCTTAGGTTGCTGACGCTTAGTGGTAAAGCGACCTGTAGAAGATTGTTGGCCAGAAGCGGAAGGGAATCTGCCCTTCTTGAAAAAAGACTTCTTAAAAGTCTTTTTCTTGGCAGGAATGGAGGTTGACTTTGAAAGTCTATCCAGAGCAGAGTTCTCTGCATCCATTTGAGTGACTTTGATCTGCCACTCCTTGCCAAATAGATTTTCACCTGTACAGGGCAGATTTCCTAGGCCATCTTGAACCCAGGGTTCTAAATCAGAAGCCTGGAGCCAAGCAATTCTGCGAGCAGCTATGGCAATGCCTGAGGCTCTGCTGGCACCTTCAAAGGAGTCAAAGGCTGCCTGTTGGAAAACTTTGAAATGTCTTGAGTATGCTTAAGCCAAAGGAGAAATTCTTCCCTTCTATCTTCTGGAATAAAAGGGAAGAAAGTGCACAACTTTTCTGCCACTTCTTTTAGAAACATACCCATATAGAGGCTATATGAGTTGATTCTGGCAATGAGCATACTGGCCTGGAAGATTTTCCTACCAAAAGCATCCAAGGTTCTGCATTCTCTTCCTGGAGGAGTAGAAGAGTGTCTCTTTGTAATCTTTATCCTCTTCATAGCTGACTGCACCACAATGGAATAGTGAGGAAGCTGAGTTTTTTGAAATCCAGGGCAGGGAGGGACACGGTACATAGTGTCCAACCTGCGAGAATGAGGAGAGAGAGTGAGAGGAGTCTCCCATAGATCAATCATGTGTTCATAAAGAATCTCATGAATTGGTAAGGTGACTGCCTCTCTAGGAGCCTTAGGGTATCCTAAAATATCCAATTTTTTTGCTCTAGGCTCTGATTCAGAAGTGACTGAAATAGAAAGTCCTTTAGCTACTTCTCTTATGAAGTCTTGAAAGGACAAATCTTCTGGAGGAAACATTCTTCTTTTTGGAGAAGGCGGCTCCTCAGGAAGGGCTATGGATACTTCGGGAGATTCATCCGATGAATCAGAATCACCAGAGGAATCGAAGTACCGTCTGTCAGGGTGCTCTTCCAACGCTCAGTACGCGTATCGAGCGGTATCGACATCGGGCGTTCTCGGAACCGGATTGGTACCGAGAAATAGCCCTGGACAAGGAACCGCTGCTGGTATCCTGGTCGATGTCGATGCAGTCGGTACCGGTATCGGCGCTGGTGGCGGTACCGGAACCGATACCGACAACGGAGCTCGTTGCGGTACCGTCGGCGTCGCAGCTTCAATAAAGGCTGTAATAGCCCGCTGCATGGACAGAACATTCTGATCCATGGACGCCATGAATGTCTGGAGTTCGGTACCGGGAGATTGTGCCGGTACCCCAGAGCATTCTAACAGGTGATCTGTCGAGGCCGTGCCATCGATGTCAACCTGTAACCCCATAGGAGGAGCTTTGGAAGCCGGAGCTTCCCGCCGGGGTTGTTTGGCTGGGGCAGGATCCTCGAGGGCAAGCCCGGAGGCATCTCGATGCTTAGAGGAAGATCTACCCTTCGAGGACCTGCTAGACTGATGTTTGGTTACCTGAGATCCATCAGGAGAAGAAGACCGGGAAGAGGTCGATGCTACCGACGCTGCATCAGCGGGAAACAGGACATGGAGCTTAGCTGCTCGGTTCTGTAGGCCCCGTTTAGACATTTGAGAGCAGGACGGACAATCCGGAATGGAGTGTTCAGGACCCAAACATTTAAGGCACCATTCATGGGTATCTGTAACAGAAATAGTATCGCTACACTTAGTGCATTTCTTGAACCCGGAGGCTGGTTTTAACATGAGGGAAATTTTCTCTTGGGCCCTGAGGCCTAGGAGAAAAAATTACACTAAGTGGAGAAAAGTATAGATTTTTTTTTTTTTAAAAGAAAGAAAGAAAAGACCGGCGGTGCCGGTCTGGAGTCGGGGAAGACAGACACGCGACCAAAGAAATAAAATAAAATAAAGAACTTCTTCAGCGGTGATAGGGCTCGACCTGCTGGCTCCGCGGCAAAGAAGAACTGAGGAGAGCTGGTCAGGAAAGGCGGGAAGGCAGCGCGCAGGCGCAGTGGGATGCTCCCAAAAGCTTTCCTTTTGGGAAGCTGGGGAGCGTTCCCGCGCAGGCTCCGTCGGTACCGACATACCCATATGTGAAGACTCATTCCTGCTTGTTCCTGGAGATAGCAAGCCAGTCCTGAAAGAAGGTCTCCCAGGAAAAAGGTACCCTTATATCACAAGCAGGGTGGCTGATATCCCCATGTGTTTATAAAGGGGAAGTTTACCACAGACTTTAAATGTGCTATTTGTTTGGTGCTTTAGCCAGCAAAGCTAAGAAGGGAATACAATTAGGCTTGCTGGTAAAGACTGTGTATCCTGCAATAGAGAGTACCTTTAAAACTGCATTTTGTGGTTGGATATGTTTTGGACAATTTTTGCTTCCAAGAGTCCTGAACCAACAATTCTATGTGTGGTATGATCGAACCATTGTGTATATAAAAATAATAAATTTCTGTCATTTGCCTTACCTACTTGAGCCTGACTACAACTTTCTGCATGGTGCACTCATACAGCTGAATAAGGACTACATTTCCCAGAGGGCATTGCAGGGAAATAGTTTAAAAAAAAGCTGAAAAAGCATACAGCAGAAAGTTCCTTCAATAATCCACGCCCCTCTAACCTAGAGGCGAGTGGTAGTGGCGTGACAAACTACCGTGGAAAAATAGCCCTTACTCACTAGGTACTGCCTCTCAAGAGCAAAGCCATAAGCGAGAAGGGGCCTGGGGTGACCAGCAGGAACAGCCTCTGCATAGAGAACACCCAAGGAGGCACATCAGATCCAGATACCATGGCTTCCTCGGCCAATCTAGTGCCGCCAAAACTGGACCCTGGTGTCACTCTACATAATGAAGCACTCACACTAGAAGAGACCATGCAGAAAACACATACAGCAGAACCTGTCTTGGCCAAAGGTTGAACTAGGGTGTCCACCCCTCAAAACCTGCTTCTTTGCATTGACTGAAGAATATTTGCATTTTGGCATTGGCCTTAGTCATGAACAGATACATGTTGGGACAACCCCACTTGTCCAGCATCCTCTGCAGTACCATTCAGCTCAATTCCCCTCTCCAGGATTGAGGAAGTGTCAATTGAAATTCTTCCACGGTGTCCATTCCCACAATATCCTGTGTCAAGATGGCTAAGAACTTCCACTCCACTCCGGAAAGCAGGAGGGTCATTTGCCTGGATACTCCTGAACTCGTTGTGCCTCCCTTGTCTGTTGATTGAGGCTACCACTGCTGTGTTGCCCAAGAGAATTTAAAGTGCCTCGCCTTTGACTAAGCTCTGAAGATGCAAGAGGACCAAGTGAATGGCTTTTGCATCCAGCAGTCTGAAGGGCCACGCCAAATCTCGTTTGTACTAGCAGCTCTGACCCATCTGCCCCTTGCAATGTGCTCCCCAGCCAAATAGGCTGGCATCCATTGTCATGAGAAGCCACTGGTAATCGTCCAGAGGAAGGCCCTTCAATAAATGACTGGACTGCTCCCACCATCATAGGCAAGCTGGCACCTATGGGAAAGGGAAAGCCTGATTTCAAAGTCCCATGGAGGAGACTAGCAGGACAAGAAGGGCCTTTGTAGCGATCACATGTGTGCTCACGCCCAAGGGATCATCTCGATCATTGCCACCACTGGCCCTAGGAAATGAAGGCAATCTCAAACTCTGGGAGTCTGCTGCTTTGAAAAGGCGTCAGCTGAGAACAGCCTCCCTGCTCTATTCTTGGGTAGAAAAACCTTTCCTGAGCTGTTTTCGAACCATGCCACTAGGTACTGTAGTGAGTGGGTAGGCTCCAGGTGGTTCTGGTTGCTGTTGATCACCCAGCCTATACTCTCCAGAAAATGCACCATTCAGGCCAAAGCCCTTAGTGCTTCTGAACGTGACCTGGCCTGTAAGCCAATCATCTAGATAAAGAAACACACAAATTGCTTCATGCCACAGAGCGGCGGCAGCCACAACCATTATCTATCTTGGTAGACCTTGGGGCGATAGACAGAGTGAATGGGAGAGCAGCAAACAGAAAATGAGAAGTGAGAAAAGGAAGAGCAGGAAGCACTGCTGATCCTTGCGAGTGGAAATGTGGAAACAGGCTTTGGCCAAACCCAGAAATGCCAGAACACACCTCGTCGAACTGCATGAATGACTGACTTCAGTGCCTCCTGTGGAAATGAAGGTCTTGAAATCCAAAATAAGCAGAAAGGATCTGTCCTTTTTTGGCATCACACATTAAATAGAACATTAGCCCTTGCAAATTTCGGCAGATGGCACTGGCATGACAGCTCGGAGCCTGAGCAATCTTGTCAGTGTAGCTCGTATGGTAGACTTCTTGATGGCAGACCTGATGGAGAGAATACCAAGGCCTCTGGAATGGACTCTGGAATGGCCCCCAACCTATCACTGCGTCTGACGGGGAAATAAGATCCGGAGAAGGAAGTCACGCAGACCCCAGAAACAAGAGCCCGAGGGAGGAAGAGATGCCTTCCCCATGCAATACCTTCTGGAGCCCCGAGATCCTGGAACCAGGAGCGAGGAGAAAGTGACAGAGGAAGAAGAAGGGCTGCATTTCCGAGGCCCTTTAGGTCTACCTTCTGGAAGACAGTGAAATTTGTACACTTCCAGTTTTTTAAACAGCTTCTCCTTGAAAGGAAGCTTATATAACCGGACCTGGACGCAAAGCACAGTTACTTACCTGTAACAGGTGATCTCTGGGAACAGCAGGAATTAGTCCTCACATATGGGTACGTCGGAACTGACGGAGCCTGCGCGGGAAAGCTCCCCAGCTTCCCAGAAAGGAAGCTTTTGGGGCCTCCCACTGCACATGCGCGCTGCCTTCCCGCCTTCCTGACCAGCTCTCCTCAGTTCGAGTTTATAGCTGAGACAATAGAGAGAGGAAAGGAAGATAGATAGAAGATACAACTCCTAGGGGAGGTGGGTGGGTTGTGAGGACTAATTCCTGCTGTTCCCAGAGGTCACCTGTTACAGGTAAATAACTGTGCTATCTCCAGGAACAAGCAGGAATAAGTCCTCACATATGGGGACTCCCTAGCTAAGATGCCTGGGAGATCCCCTTCCAAGGGTTCGCCATCTTCGTATGGATCTCAGGCATCCATCCTGGGAAGGTGGGCAGGAGTTGTTCAAGTATGGAACAGGTGTTTGAGGACAGCCTGACCAAACAAGGCATCCCGGCGGGAGTCCTTGTCCAAACAGTAATGGGCTGTGAAGGTATGAACCGAGGCCCAGGTGGCGGCTCGACAGATCTGATCTATGGATACAGAGTGAAGATGAGCCATAGAAGTGGCCATGGCTCTCACATTGTGAGCTGTGACATGGCCTTCCAGAGAAATGTTTTTACTCTGGTAAGCAAAGGAAATACACTTAGCAATCCAATTGGAAAGTGTACGTTTGGAGACTGGAAGTCCCAAATGAGAAGGATCAAAAGCCACAAAAAGTTGGGAAGACTTTCGATGTGGCTGAGTCCTGTTGAGGTAAAAGGCGAGAGCTCTTTTACAATCTAGAGTATGAAGGTTCCTCTCTGCACTGGATGCATGAGGAGCCGGAAAAAAGACAGGTAGATATACCTCTTGATTAAGATGAAAAGGCGAGACCACGTTGGGCATAAAGTGGGGATTCGTCCTGAGGACCACCTTATCATGATGAAACCTAGTATAAGGTGGATGAGCCACTAAGGCCTGTAGTTCACTGATGCGGCGAGCCGAAGTGACTGCAATAAGGAAAAGGACCTTCCAGGAAAGAAATTTCAAGGAGGTAGAAACCAACGGTTTAAAAGGTGGCTTCATAAGCTGACCTAGAACTAGGTTCAAATCCCATGCTACCGGAAGAGGTCGGATGGGAGGCTTAGTTAGAGTCAGGCCTCTCATGAACCTTGCAATAAGAGGATGAGAGGAGACAGGTTGTCCATTTATAGGTTTTAAGGATGCTGCAATAGCACTTAAATGGACTCTGACTGAATTTGTCTTAAGGCCTGCATTAGAAAGATGCAGGAGATAGTCTAGTAGAGAATTCAAGGGAAGTGCCAGAGGGTCAAGACCCTGTTGAGCACACCAAATGGAAAAGCGTTTCCATTTGAAAGCATAGGAACGCCTCGTGGAGGGTTTCCTAGAGGCATGAAGGATATCTTGCACTGGTTGAGAAAGATTGAAGTCATGAAGGCTTAGGCCTTCAGTAACCACGCTCTGAGGTGTAGGGACTTGGGGTTTGGGTGCCACAAATCCCCTCCTCCTGAGACAGAAGGTCTGGCGCAGCTCCCAGGTCCAGGGAGGGTCCCTGGGAAAGATGCAGAAGTAGAGGGAACCACACTTGGCGTGGCCAGCGTGGAGCTATGAGGATCATCGATCCGTGATCCCTCTGGAGTTTGAACAGAGTCTTGGGAATCAAAGGAATGGGTGGAAAGGCATATAGGAAGTCCTGACCCCAATGTAGGAGAAAGGCGTCGTTGGCCTGAGCTCTCTGACACGGAGTCCTGGAACAGAACCGGGGAAGTTTGGCATTGCACGGACTTGCAAAGAGGTCTATGTCCGGGGTTCCCCATTCCTGAAAGATTCTGCGTATCTGGTCCATATGCAAGGACCATTCGTGTGGAAGCAGAACTCGACTGAGTCTGTCTGCCCAAGAGTTTTGAACCCCTGAAAGATACACTGCCAGAAGATGAATTTGATGCTCTCTGGAGAAGGCCCATAATCTGAGAGCTTCGTTGCAAAGCGACAGAGAGCCTGTCCCTCCTTGTTTGTTTACGTAGAACATGGCCACCTGATTGTCTGTTTGAACTAGGACGGTCAGGTTGACAAGGAGGGTATGGAAGACTTTGAGGGCAAAGAAGATTGCTCGCAGTTCCAGGAGGTTGATGTGAAGGGTGGTCTCCTGTGGAGACCAAGTACCCTGAGTGGAGAGGTGTTGTACATGAGCTCCCCACCCTGTTTGGGAGGCATCTGTTGTGAGGGTTGCTTGGGGCAACAAAGGTTGGAAAGGGGCCACCAACAACAGATTCTTGGTGGACATCCACCATTGGAGGGACCAAAACAGACGCTTTGAGGTGAGTATTTGGTCGGAGAGCGCTCCTGATGCCTGAGTCCACTGAGTGGCCAAGGTCCATTGAGCTGCTCTCATATGAAGACGAGCGTAGGGCACCACGTGTACCGTGGAGGCCGTGTGGCCCAGAAGTCGCAGCATTTCTCTGGCTGTCAAGTGACTGCTGGACTGAGCTTGGGAGGCCAAGCACACCAGACGTTGGCCCCGGACTTGAGGTAGGTAGGCCCTTGCAGTGGTGGTGTCCAACTGGGCCCCTATGAATTCCAGAGACTGAGTAGGGATAAGTTGAGACTTGGGAAGGTTTATCACCAGTCCCAGATACTGCAGAATGTGCCTTGTGCGGTCCAGGGAAATCTGGGCCTCTGACTGAGATGGAGCTCGGATGAGCCAGTCGTCCAGATATGGGAATACAAAAATTCCCAGACCTCTTAGAAATGCGGCAACAACTGCCATGCATTTGGTGAACACTCTTGGAGCAGAGGCTAGACCGAAGGGAAGTACTCTGTACTGGAAATGTTTTCCCTGAAACAGAAATCTTAGATATTTTCTGTGGGATGGGTGGATGAGTATTTGTGTGTACGCATCCTTGAGATCTAAAGAACAAAGCCAATCCTGACTCTGAAGGTATGGAAGGAGAATGCCTAGAGAAAGCATTTTGAATTTCTCCTTGTACAGAAATCTGTTCAATTCTCTCAGATCTAGGATAGGTCTGAATCCCCCTGTCTTCTTTGGTATGAGAAAATAAAGGGAGTAGAATCCTGTCCCTTGTTGAAGAAGAGGAACCTCTTCTATTGCCCCTTGGGCAAGGAGAGAAGAGATTTCCTGACCCAACAGGCCCAGGAGAGATGGGGGAGAATTGAAGTGCCTCACCATGGTATATGGAGGAAGGTTGGAAAAATGAAGTTTGTAGCCCTCTCTGATGATAGAGAGGGTCCATTGCTCTGATGTAATTTGCCCCCATCTAGGGGCAAGTCAAAACCCCTGAGGGGGTTGAGCCTGCTGAGGAGTGGCAGACACTGCAGGCTTTGACCTTGCCTGTTTAGGCTGCTGATGTTTAGCAGCAAAGCGAGGCTGAGAAGATTGCTGGCCAGTATTTGTGGAAAATCTGGCCTTCTTGTAGTAAGGCCTCTTGAAAGACTTTTTCTTGGCAGGAGTAGAGGTAGACTTAGAAAGTCTATCTAATGTAGCATTTTCTGCGTCCATTTGAGTGGCTTTAATTTGCCAGTCTTTACCAAATAAGTTCTCACCTGTACAGGGCAGATTCCGTAAGCCATCCAGGACCCAGGGTTCTAGGTCAGAGGCCTGGAGCCAAGCAAGTCGTCGGGCTGCAATGGCAATGCCCGAAGCTCTACCGGCACCTTCAAAGGAATCAAAGGCTGCTCTGTTGGAGAACTTAGAAACATCTAGAAGCTGTTTCACCAGAGAAATGAACTCCTCCTTTCTATCCTCAGGGATAAATGAGGTAAAATGCCGTACCGTTAGGGCAAGTTCCCTTAGAAACATGCCCATATACAGACTGTATGAATTAATCCTGGCTATAAGCATACTAGCCTGGAAGATTTTCCTACCAAAAGAGTCTAGGGTCTTACATTCTCGCCCTGGAGGGGTAGAAGAGTGCCTTTTGGTACTCTTAATCTTTTTCAGCGCAGACTTCACCACAATGGAATGGTGAGGCAGCTGAGTTTTTTGAAAACCAGGAGGAGGGGGGACCCGGTACATGGTGTCCAACCTACGAGAATGAGGAGACAACGTTAGAGGAGCCTCCCATAAGTCCATCAAGTGTTCTTGAAGGATTTCATGGATAGGCAGGGTGAGACTGCCTCTTTAGGAACCTTAGGGTATCCTAAAATATCCAATTTCTTTGATCTAGGTTCTTTTTCAGAGGATGTAGTAATAGAAAGTCCTTTAGCTACTTCTATAATGAAGTCTTGAAAGGACAAATCCTCTGGTGGAGACATTCTCATCTTTGGGGAAGAAGGCTCTTCAGGAAGAACCAGAGACAGCTCATCAGAGTCATCAGAGGAGTCAAAATCCTCAGAAGAATCAGAGAATCCTCTATTTGCTTCCAACGCACGATACGCATACCGATCGGTATCGACATCGGGCGTACCGGGTATGGGATCGGTATCGGGTGAAAACCCGGATCCGGCATGCGGAACCGATCTGCGTTTGGAAGATGATGGTCTCGGTTCCGGTATGGAAGACAGTACCGGAACCGGAACCGCTAGATGCGGTACCGAGGGCGTCACAGCTTTAATGAAAGCCAGAACGGCCTGCTGCATGGTCTGGACAGTATCGCCCATAGACGCCACTGCTGCCTGGATGTCGGTACCGGCATGGGCCGGTACACCAGAGCAGTCTAACAGGTGATCAGTCGAGGCCGTGCCATCGATGTCAACCTGTAACCCCATAGATGGTGCTTTGGAAGCCAGAGCTTCCCGCCGGGGTTGTTTGGCTGGGGCAGGATCCTCAGATTCAAAAGTGAGAGCTTCTCGATGCTTTGAAGGAGATTTGCTCTTTGAGGACCTGCCCGAAGAAGAAGGTTTGGTTACCTGAGATCCATCCGGAGAGGAAGACCTGGATGACTGTGATGCTGGATTATCTGAAGCAAACAGCACATGGAATTTGTTGGCCCGGTTCTGCAAACCACGTTTAGACATCTGGGAGCAGGATGGGCAGTCCGGAATGGAGTGGTCAGGCCCCAAACATTTAAGACACCAGTCATGGGTGTCTGTAACAGAAATAACAGCACTACACTTGGTACACTTCTTGAAACCAGGGGCTGGTTTCTCCATGAGGAGAATTTGTGTAGGCCTGAGGCCTAACCGAAGTCACCAAGTTGCTAAATAAAAGTTGTTGTTTTTTTTTTTTAAAAGAAAAGAAAAGAGAGACCGGCGGTACCGGTTTCGGTATGGGGAAGGCAGGTACGCGGTCTAAAGAAACAAACTAAAATAAGAATTTCTTCAGCGGTGACAGGAACACGACCTGCTGGCTCCGCGGAAAAAGAGAAACTGAGGAGGGCTGGTCAGGAAGGCGGAAAGGCAGCGCGCATGTGCAGTGGGAGGCCCCAAAAGCTTCCTTTCTGGGAAGCTGGGGAGCTTTCCCGTGCAGGCTCCGTCGGTTCCGACGTACCCATATGTGAGGACTTATTCCTGCTTGTTCCTGGAGATTATCTGCTGCCCAGTAGCAAGACCAAAGCCAGCAATATGTCACTACAGAAAATACAATAACTTTGGCTGGCAGATGGACCAGATCATGCATGGCATCTGACAAGAAAACTGCTGCTGACTCCAGATGAATCAAAGTGTCTTCCTGAGGAGCGACTGGATCCAATAAGGAAGGGCACATGCCGCAAGCCCTCCACAAATCACCATCTGGAGAATAAGGGAGGCATCCAGCCAAAAACTGGCTCTTCAGGAAAACTTTCACCTTGCAATCCATGTGTTCCAAGAACTGCACCACTCTCCACCAAGATGGAGGTGTGTTTAGAGGCAGCAGTCATCTGCGCATCTGACTAGGGTAATGAAACCAGGCAGCAAGGTCCTCCTAAAGGAGAGCATAGAGCCTACTCATGACCCTGGTACCCTCACAATGTGGTGTGGGTCAAGCCCCATTCCGTGCAAACCATACCCTCGAGGACCTCCAGGAATTAACACCCTGGAGAATTTAAGAACCCCTTGCAGCAACAGCTCCATTGATGGAGCATCTGACACATCAGGGCAGAGGATGCCTGATCAATCAGTGCTTTCAGTACTTCTTTCCGAATCGAATGGACAATGAGAGACTCATCTTAGTCATCTGGCACAAAAGCTCATCTTCTTCACATTTGGAGTCACAGTACAAGAGAGATGCACTAAGTCCCCAGAATCCATTCTCTTCCAGGGCAGCTTTTGTACAGGGTCCCCCTGCAGGGCTTGCCCATCCTGTGAAGAAAGCGTAGTTACTCACCTGTAACAGGTAATCTCCAGGAACAAGCAGGAATGAGTCATCACATATGGGTACGTCGGTACCGACAGAGTCTGCGCGGGAACGCTCCCCAGTGTCCAATCAGAACGCTTTTGGAAGCATCCCAACACGCCTGCGTGCTGCCTTCCCGCCTTTTCCAACTGCTTCTCCTCAGTTTTCGTTTTTCCACGGAGCCGGCAGGAGGTCCTCCTGTCACCGCAGAAAATTCTTCCTTCATTTTTTGTTTTTTCTTGTGGTCGCGTCTACCTTCCCTCGACGCACCGGTACCGCCGGTGTTTTCTTCTTCTTTTCTTTTACAGATATTTCCTTCTGTAGGAAATGTTTTCCTATTTGGTGCCTGACAGGCTTCGGCCTGCTAGGCCTCTCCATTTCCCTCATGGAAATTCTAGCCACTAGAAAGTGTTTTAACTGTGGCACTACCAAATTACTTTTAGACACCCATAATTGGTGCCTTGTTGTAACTATCCATTGGGTTTTCATGGCAAGATACAGAAGTAGATTGCCGGGCCTTCCTTCTGCGCAGTTTGAGTTTGGTGTTGTTGCCGTTGTCACAGAAATGTGATCCTCCGCCGTCAACACTATCCCATTCTGCTGCTGCTGTGTATACCATGGACTGCCCGAAGAACAAACCAGTCGGTACTAGAGGAGATCAAACCTAAGCTTTCTTTAGAAGCTCAGATGACAAGACTTCGACTTTCATACTTCGGACACATCATGCGAAGAGAGAGATCATTAGAGAAAGACATCATGCTTGGAAAGATAAAAGGTCAACGCAAAAGAGGAAGGCCAGCAATGAGATGGATCGCTACAATAACAGCAGCTACGGGTACCAGTCTGTCAACAATGAGCCGCCTGACTGAAGACCGAACACAATTTAGGATAGCTATCCAGAGGGTCGCCATGAGTCGACTCCGACTCGACGGCACTTAACAACAACAATTGGTGCCTTCCATGTTTGGGACCTGAACACAATCCGCTGGACTGTCCCCTCCTGCACTTCTATTTCTGCAAGAAGTTTTCAGCATCGAGCTCAACTCGATACGCCGTTCCCCTCAGTACTGAGGGTACCAGCTCCATCTTCTTTTTCGCAGGATCAGGTAACCAAACAAAAGTCTGTAAAGACTAGCCAGTCCTCGGGTGGTAGATCTCATGTCCTTCATAGAGATGCCTTTCAGCTTGCCCCCGAGGACATTTTGGCTATAAAACCCCGATGGGAGGCTTCTGTCTCCAAAGCAGTAACGGAGTTTCAGGTTGTTCCCGGGATTTTTACCTCGGTGAACATGCCTGAGCCATGCCCGGTGGTGGTATCTGCTTTGAGCGGTGCCGGTACCCCGGCATCGGCAATGGTGCTGGATGAAACATTCCACACCGATGATAGCAGTCGAGCGCTCTCGGTATCTTCTGTGCCGCTAGAGCCGCTACCGACCGATCTTCCCACATTGGTCCCGGTACCGATGCTGGTATCCACGTCGGTACCCTCCCGATATGCATCGATAGACTCGCTTCTTTCGATACCGAGTCTAGAATCGATCTCTAGTCTGGATAATTGGGTACCGACTTGTCTCGGTACCAACTTCAGACGGTACCGTAGACATTCCACCGATGATCAATGTCTTCTACATTCGGTTACCACGGTACCGATAGTGCCATTACAGACTGATCTTCATATATCGGTGTCACCGACGGTACCGATCCCGGTACCGGTATTGACATCGGCATCGGTTCCTCCCATGCTAGCCGGCTCGCTTCCTTCCATACCGAGTTTGGAATCGATCCCTAGCACAGAGGACTTGCTACCGACCCGTTGTGTTACCGGTTTTCATCGGTACCCACAACTATCTTTCAAGGATAATCCGATGCTCCACCCCTCCAGATCTGCTATTCCACAGAATCTGAATGAGCAGGTGGCTGCTAGAGCTAGTTCTTCAACAGATCTAGTTCTTCCTCCTCTTCCTCGAGGACTCCCCTCTGGGGAGATTTCTTTTCAAGCTTTTCTGCTTGATATGGTGAAGTTACTTGACAATTCTATACCTGGTCAAGTCCCTGCACCAGGGGATACACAACTTATACAGATCCCCTGCAATCCAAAGGAACTCATTATGTTTTCTTTGCATCAGACCTTGCAGGATCTCCTATTTAGAATGTGGGAAACTCCTTTAATGGTATCCCCACCTTCTAGGGCAACTGATCTTCTATACAAGGTGCCCCCCTTTCTCCAGGTTTTCAAAAGCCTCAACTCCCTCATCATTCTCTGGTTGTAGAATCAGCAATGAGGCGTGTTAAGAGTACTAAGAAGCACTCTTCTTATCCGCCAGGTCGTGAGGCTAAGACTTTAGATGCCTTTGGACATCAAACTTTCCAGGCATCCATGCTTTCTGCAAGAATCCTTTCATATATTTTCTATATGGGATTATCTCTTGAGGAGGTCACAAAAGATTTATTACTTTTGACCCCTTTCCTCCAAGAGCCTAAAAGAGCAGATTTTTCTATGCTAGTCAATCATGCTCAAAATATTTCTAAGTTCCTTACTCGTGCTTCCCTAGACTCTTTCGAGTCTGTTAGCAGAACTTCTGCTATAGCCATAGCAGCACGACACAGAGCCTGGCTCCAAGCTTCAAACTTGGACAAATCTGTACAGGATATACTGGGAAATGCTCCTTGCACTGGAGAAAATCTCTTTAATAAGGAGACTTTACTCCAGGCTGCTCAGTTTACCACTGACACTATTGCTTTCAGAGGCTTGTCTACACCTTCCTCTATCCCAGTTTGTAGAAAGTCTACTACTAAGCTTTGTTCCCCTAATGGGAGAAGGTTTTATCCATCTTCTACCCATCATACAGATGTTTCTAGATAGAGGAATCACCCAGCCAGGCTCAGGAAACCACAACCTCAACAGGTTCAGCAAACCCAGCAGCCGCAAGGTTGCTGATAAACTCTTCCCTGAATCCTTTTTTCCTCTTGAGGTTTAGATCCTGTAGTTTGCTTCTTACCTCTACAAGCATCTGCATCGGTTCCATCCTAAAATTTACATATGTCCCTCTCAAGGACACATCCTAACTATTAGCTCAATGAGCTTCTTGAGATGATTATGCTTTACAGGTACTACAGTTACTCCTCGTCCTCTGAACTACACAGAGGAGTAACAGCTGTCAATAAGGTCACCATCCCTTACCTTTGACTTTTCTCCTGTATCAGCATCTCTCTTACTACTTATTGAGGATTTCCTCCACAATAAGTCTTCTTTTCAACTCTGCCACTCTTTCCAGGACATTTGGTCTGTAAGAGTGATACTACTTTACTGAGGGCTTTTCCTTAAGCCCCTAACAGTTTCTTTCAGAGTTGTCTCCCCCTTGCATTCTTAATTTTTCCTGGCAGCTTCTCAGACAGTAGCGGAGTCTTACCTCTCCTACTTCTGTCTGTATTTCTTTCCCAACCTTGGGACCTTCTGCTGCCCTATCAATAGTTAGAACTGCAGGGGTTCTTAATGCTTAGACCACTAACTTGCTGTCCAAGCAGCCAGGGCTTGTTCTCCAATTTCAATGGTTTCTGGCCTTGCCACTAAGTCCCAGACGGTTTAAGAACCTTTTCTGACTATTGTTGCAGACCTTACCTTCTCTCCTTAGCCGCCGCGCCGCCGCGCCGCCGCCCCCCCCCCCCCCCCCAATTCTTGGGCTTGGAGAAGTAGTTCATGCTGCCTGCGGGCTCTTGAACATCACGTTTCTTATATTAACCTGTAACATGCTCTCTGCATCTCTATGGAGCAGCTCTACACTATGGGGCCTTGTTAGAGAGCACATAATGTCAGATGTTTAGGAAGGGTTTTACCCAGTCAGGCTTACTGGATTCTCCTTACCCTTACCATTTCCATTAAAAGCTTCTTAAGTAAAGGTCACAGGCCTTTAATTAAGAGAAGACCTAAAGAATTATTCAATTCCCTGGTTTGCTTCACATTTCCAGGGGACCCCTTCACCAGAGATGGTTTGTTTCTTTCAGTACAGACCATTCCTGTCTGGTTTTCCTTCTATCCTCAGTTCTTCATGGCGTGATCCATGTTGAGCACAGGAATGCACCATACCCCTTTTTACCCTCATTGAGGGTAAATATGGTATTTTTATGGCATCTTTTTCTCCAGCTATCTGCAGGAGTTATGGAAGGATTCAGACTCACTGTCTGCAGATTAAAAACATCCTCTGCATTTTCCAGGTATGTCTCCATTGCTGGTTTTTCAGGGGCAAGAGTTCTTAGAGGACTCTAGACTTCACTTGCCAATGAGAGAACTCCCTGCACTTCCTACCCTTAACCAGGAAGTAGGGATTCTCTGAATATCTCCTCAAGCAGGTACCTCCCTTCTTGTTAGATAAATCTTCTCCACATACCCTATGTGCGGACATGGGTATGCATAAATATATATATATGTATATGTTACATGTATATGGACATCTGCATGTCTATGCCCATATCTATATACATATTTGATGTATATATCTGTATTTACCTATCTCTATATATATGTATTACAATATATGATAGTGGGTAGGTATATGTCTATATACTCTTTCTGTCTGTCTGCCTATATATATATATATATATATATATATATATATATACTTACACACACACATATATATATATATATATTCCACCACGGACTGACAGATACCCTCTATCCCTTTCCATGCTGTCCCAGCATACTTAGAGTTCTCCATGATCAACCCCTTCCTGTGGCAGTTCAGGAGTTTTTTTTTTTTTTTGAACCATAACCTTCAGTTTGGATACACCTCAAGCCCTCCACATACTTTCCTTTTCCATAAGGAGAGGCTTTTTCTGAATCTTCAGAAAATGGGAGGCTACAATGCCTCCTAACTCCTATCCTTCTTGCCTTCGGATAAGGAGACCTTGGAAGCTCCCTCTCCTATAAGAACTAGGTCTCTTAAGGTCAAAGGAGGTTTCAGTTTTATCCAATGGAGACTTCCGCGTTTTCCGCTAAGTCCTACCTCATTGAACTACCCAAGTTCCACTGGGATTGTTTCTCTCACCCTAAGGGTTCTACCTCAGCCTGTTTTTTGCACAGTTGTTTACCTCTTCTTACATTGAGGTACCCCCTGGGGATATTCTGTTGGTTCATATTCACAAATCCTCATGAACCTCCATATACCCCTCTACAATGCCACCAAGTGAGGTCCATCTTGGTTTATTGCTCTTCAATATTACCACTAAATATCACCTGAACAGCGCCTATCTAGGCATCATGTTTGGTCCAGCTGTTCTACAGCACAACATTTTAGCTCAACTCCTACCCTCCATCCCTGGAATGCCTGGGGGTTTGGTAAATTAGCATGGCTCTCAAACTCGCAACATGCTGGGACTCCTCCAGGCATCTTAGCTTGGGAGTCCCCATATGTGAAGACTCATTCCTGCTTGTTCCTGGAGAAAGCAGTTACTTACCTGTAACAGGTGATCTCTGGGAACAGCAGGAATAAGTCTTCACAACCCACCCACCTCCCCTAGGAGTTGCATTTCTCTATCTCTATCTTTCCCTTTCTTGCTCTCTCTCTCTTTGCCTCAGCTTTAAAACTTAACTGAGGAGAGGCAGTTGGGAAAGGCGGGAAGGCAGCACGCAGGCGTGTTGGGATGCTTCCAAAGACGTTCTGATTAGACGCTGGGGAGCATTCTCGTGCAGACTCTGACGGTACCGACGTACCCATATGTGAAGACTTATTCCTGCTGTTCCCAGAGATCACCTGTTGCAGGTAAGTAACTCTGCTTTCTCCGGGGACAACAGGAATCAGTCTCACATATGGGTGATGTCGGCACCGACAAAGCCCTCATGGAAGCATCCCCAAGCTTTCAAAGAAAGCCTTTGGGAGATGCCACCACGCATGCGTGGTCCCCTTCCCACCCAAGGGTGCCAGATGACATAGCTAAAAGACGGCTAAAATAAAAGATGATAAAGGAGCAACTCCAAGGGGAGGAGGGAGGGTTGTGAGGACTGATTCCTGCTGTCCCTGGAAAACACCTGTTACAGGTGAGTAACTACGCTTTCTCTGGGAACAAACAGGAATTCAGTCCTCACATATGGGACTCGCCAGCTACAAGCTACCGAAAACCTGTAGCAGAAAAACAGTACTCCCTGGGGAGCCGCAAGCAGCAGCAATTTGGTCCGTGTCCACAGACCACAGTAGGACCCCTGTGTCCGATGCACCAGCACTCCGGTAACCTGAACACAGAAGGGTCGGAGGGTAGGAGTTGCCTAGACCCCGAAAAGGTTATGAAGCACAGTCTGTCCAAAGGCACTGTCCTGTTGGGACTCTCTTCACAGGCAGTAATGGGCTACAAAGGTATGTACTGAATACCAGGTGGAAACCCGGCAGATGTCCACCATCGGGATGGAGCATAAGTTTGCCACCGAAGCCGCCATGGCCTTGACATAGTGCGCTGTGATGCAGCCCTCCAGCGGGAGCCGTGCCTACTGATAAGCAAGAGTGATACAGTCCGCCGCCGAGGTGGACAGCATACGCTTAGTCACCGCCTCCTCCAGTCTACTGGCGTTATGGGAGATAAATGGCTGAGAAGTCTTGCGGTGGCTCTGAGTACATTGGATATAGAAGGACAAAGCCCTCTTGCAGTCCAAGGTGTGGAGGACCATCTCTGCCCAACTGGAATGAGGTCTTGGAAAAAAGGTAGGGAGCACCACATCCTGGTTGAGATGGAAGGGCGACACTACCTTCAGCAGGAATTTGGGGTGCATGCAAAGCACCACTCTGTCCTTGTAGAACCTGGCATAAGGCGCCTCCACCACAAGGGCTTGGAGCTCGCTGATTCTGCGAGCGGAAGAGAGTGCAATCAGAAAAACCATCTTCCATGAGAATTAGCAAAGGTGGCAGGAAGCCAAAGGCTCAAAGGCTCGAGTGAGCTGCCCCAATACCACTTTGAGGTCCCATTCGGTTGCCGGTGGGTGAACCGGGGGCTTTGATAGGAGAAGGCCCCTAAGAAAACGGATCACCAGCGGTTGGGCCGAGAGGGGCTTACCATCCCATTGGATGGTGGTGTGCCGCCAGGGCACTAAGGTGTACCTGAATGGAGTTAGACTTGAGCCCGGACAGAGACAGGTGAAGAAGGTACTGTAATACAGTACAGTGATGACAATGTTGACCTGAAGCAGGGCGAACTAAATTTTATGCCCGAAACACAGGGCTGTGTCATGTCTTTCACCTTGGAGTTTGCCGTGGGCAGTTAAATTTACCTTTTACTGCTTGTTTGATTAAAATGAACTAATATTTACCAGGGTCTGGAGGTTTGTTTTCAATGTCTCCGGACGGGGTATTATATAGTCCGACAAAAAATTATTTTTGGATGGGAGTGTTTCTTATCCTTTCACTTTCATAGTGTGTATTCTGTCAGAGCCGGGTGACGGGATTTGGCTCATAGGGTTCGGCTTGTTGCCATTTGTGACTGATTTTCATGGCAGACTCTTTCCCAGATACCTTTACATACTCGGATGAGCAACATGATAAAATTATTCAACATGCGACTTTGTTTGAAGAGGATTCTTCTCTAGTGACTGATTCTAATGTTTTGGATGAACTGCACAAGGCTCGTAAGCGGTTTATACGAGCACAGCTTCATGGGGTTTATCTAACTCAGTACTTAAAGACACGGACGATTCCACGGGGTTTGAGGATTAACAAACCCCCAAAACTATTTTCAGACGAAGTTGACTTTCTTTCAAAATGGAATGGTATTTTAAATAAATGTGCATTTGACCTTATGACCCTTCTGGTGGAACGGACCACCACAGAGGAAGAAGTTATTTCAGCACAACTAACGGAATAACAGACTAAATATAAATCTTCTTGTGAAGAAGAGAAGTATAAATCTTCGTTACTTGATATGGAAACAAAATTATCGTCCTTCCGTGATAATCTACGGAATTATAAAATCAGGAAATTTAAGCGTGATCAGACTGATTACTTTAATGACCAGGTTTATTCCTGGATGGCTAAAGGGGATCTACCCGTAGTTAAAGCACAGTTACTTACCTGTAACAGGTGATCTCTGGGAACAGCAGGAATAAGTCTTCACATATGGGTACGTCGGTATCGACGGAGTCTGCACGGGAACGCTTCCCAGAGTCCAATCAGAAAGCTTTTGGAAGCATCCCAACACGCCTGCGTGCTGCCTTCCCACCTTCCCAACTGCCTCTCCTCAGTTAAGTTTTAAAGCTGAGACAAAGAGAGAGAGAGCAAGGAAGGGAAAGATAGAGATAGAGAAATGCAACTCCTAGGGGAGGTGGGTGGGTTGTGAAGACTTATTCCTGCTGTTCCCAGAGATCACCTGTTATAGGTAAGTAACTGTGCTATTTCCAGGAAAAAGCAGGAATGAGTCTTCACATATGGGGACTCCCAAGCTCAGATGCCCGGAGGGAGTCTTAGCATGTTTCAAGTCTAGAACGAGCCATGCTATTCCTCAGGACCTCAGGCATCCTGGGGATGGAGGGTAGGAGTTGAATATAGAAAAGGAGCTGTGGAACAGCTGGCTAGAACAGGGCTTCAAAAGGGGAAGACCCTGTATCGAGGGCACTTAGTAATGAAATATTGTAATCTGGGCCTCCCTTGTTGGCACTGCACAAGTGCACTGAGCTACATCTGGATCTGATAGGAGAGCCAGTGAATGTGCTCAAGGGGTACCTCACTGAGAAGTAGAGGTAATAAGTAGAAGAAAAACAAGTGGAGGTCAGAACCCAACAGGGTGAGAAACAGCCCCAGGGGAAAACTGGGGCAGCATAAGAGGTAGAGCTTCAGCGGAGACGCAGAAGGTACTATTAAAGAAAGCTTAAGCTTAGAACAACGGAAGCTCCGCAATGTCTTTCCTAAATGGGGTCAATTAGGAAAGAAAAAAGGTACATGGAGAGCTTCAGGAGTACCTAACCTGAAAAGGTTATGGTAAGGAAAAAACTTGTTAATTACCACAGGAAGTGGTTATAGCTGTAGCCCCCTAAGTATGCTGGCACAGCATTGATAGGGGCAGTGCCCATCTGTCAGGCTCACATAGGAATGTAGGGATACCTGAACCTGACAGACAGATAGATCTGTATCCATCTACTTATCTATCTAAAAATATCTCTCATTATATCTATAAATATATATATATTTAAATATATACACCTATAGGGTATATAGACATATAACTATAAGAGATATGTGTGGGCAGAGACACACCGATAGATATAGATAAGTATATATACATATATCTATATATAGCTATATATACCTATATGAACAGGCAGGCATATAGACACATGTCTCCAGGTATAAGGATGGAGAGATGTCCATAAAACCTCATCCCCCCTAGGGATATAGGGAGAGAGAAAGATTTATCTGACAGCAAGAAGGTTGATACCTGCTTGAATAGAGACAGAGAATCCTCTTTTCCTGGTTATGACTGGCAGAGTCAGAGGAGAGGTCTCCCTGACAAGAAGTCTGAATTCCTTGCAGAATTTGAGCTCTTGAATAACCAGGATGGCCTATGTGAAAATTGCAGAGGATAACATCAGTCTGTAGACAGGAAGTCCAGATATCTCCAGAATTGCAGTATGGAGAATGGATAGAGGACGCCTCTGGAGGAAGATACCTTAGTGACCCGCCTATGAGGGCAAGATGGGTATTAGGCGTCCTTTAGCTGCTATTGAAAAAATTTACCTCTGACGAGAAGACCCAAGGAGATATGGGCCAAGCCAGGGAATTGGCCCTCCTTTAGGTTTTCACGTAATAAAAGGCCTGAGGCTTATGCCTCAAAAGAGATTTAAGATGAGATGGTACGGGTAGGGAATACCTGCCAGACATGAACATGACAGGGGGAACCCCCCCCTAACCATCTGGGGTTATCTGCTAGGCAAGATACTAATGGTCTCTAGCAAGGGCCCATAGTAGCGTAGTTACTCACCTGTAACAGGTGTTCTCCAGGAGCAGCAGGAATCAGTCCTCACATATGGGTGACGTCGGCGCCGACGGAGCCCTCGCGGAGCAATTTTCCCCAGCTTTCAAAGAAAGCCTTTGGGAATTGCAGCGCGCATGCGCGGTCCCCTTCCCGCCCAAGGGTGCCATCTTAGCCAGTCAGATGACATAGCTAAAAGACAGCATAAAAATTTGCAAAAAAACTAAAGCAGATAATTGCAACTCCAAGGGGAGCAGGGAGGGTTGTGAGGACTGATTCCTGCTGCTCCTGGAGAACACCTGTTACAGGTGAGTAACTACGCTTTCTCCAGGACCAAGCAGGAAGTCAGTCCTCACATATGGGACTCCCAAGCTTAAGGCTACCGGAGACCCTAAGCACAAAAATGAGCTCCCTCTAGCTCAGCAGCACAGAAGGAAGGAATCTTCACTGAATTATTACCCACCGGTAGCCCCCATCCGGGATGGAGGGTAGGAGTTGCTCAAACCTCGAAGAGATTTCGGAGGACTGCCTGTCCGAAAGCACTGTCCCTGCGGGACTCCCTCTCGAGGCAGTAATGGACCGCAAAAGTCTGGCTCGAAGACCAAGTAGCGGCCCGGCAGATGTCTGCCAATGGAACAGAGCGGAGGTAAGCCACTGACGTAGCCTTCGCCCGAACACAATGAGCCGTGACCCGACTATCTAGCGAGAGTCCGGCTGCCCCATAAGCCCAAGCGATACAGTCAGCAACCCAGATGGACAGAGTACGCTTGGAGACAGGGAGCCCCAATTTATTGGGGTCAAAAGACACGAAAAGCTGAGCAGCTTTACGGTGCTCCCGCGTACGGTCAAGGTAGAAGTTCAACGCCCTTCTACAGTCCAGGGTATGCAGGACCATTTCAGCTCGGCTGGAGTGTGGCCTGGGAAAGAAGGTCGGAAGTACCACCTCCTGATTGATGTGAAAAGGGGAGACCACTTTTGGAAGAAATTTTGGGTGAGTCCGTAGGACTACCCTATTTTTGTAGAACCGAGTGTAAGGGGGATCAGACACGAGGGCCTGCAATTCACTTACGCGTCTAGCGGAAGTGAGGGCTATCAGGAATAAGGTTTTCCAAGAAAGAAAACGGAGAGAGAACAGGTAGCCATAGGTTCAAAAGGCGGACAGGTGATCCGCTGTAAAACCACATTCAGATCCCAGTCAGGTGCTGGCGGGCGCAGAGGTGGTTTAAGTAGAAGGAGACCTCGGAGAAACCTCGCTACGAGAGGGTCGCTGGAAAGAGGTCTGCCGTCCACCGGCACATGATGTGCTGAAAGAACACTGAGGTGAACTTTGACGGAGTTGGACTTAAGTCCCAGATTAGAGAGGTAGAGCAAGTACTGCAAGATCACCGACACCGAGCAGGAGAAGGGATCCTGAGACTGCTGGGCACACCAAGCGGAAAAGCGACGCCATTTAAGGGCGTAGCATTTGCGGGTAGAAGGTCGCCGGGAAGCTAGGACGACCTCTTCCACCTCTGCCGGCAGTAGAAGGGGAGCAAGGACTACCCTTTCAGCAGCCAGGCCATCAGATGTAGAGATCTGAGGTTGGGGTGTAGCAGGGACCCCTGATCCTGTGTTAGGAGATCTGGTTGAAACCCCAGAGGGAACGGATCCTCTACCGCTAATTGCAGCAGGAGTGGAAACCACGGCTGTCTGGGCCAGCGAGGAGCTATCAGGATCATGGAAGCTTTGTCTCGGAGAACCTTGAAAAGAGTTCGAGAGACTAGCGGTATGGGAGGAAAGGCATACAGAAGGCTTTTCGACCATGAGAGCAGAAAAGCATCCGCCGCTACTCGAAGGGGATGCGGCTGCCGAGAGCAGAAGCGAGGAAGTTGCCGGTTGAGAGGACTGGCAAAGAGATCCATCGTGGGGAGGCCCCACTTCAGAAAAAGTTTCTGAACTACCAAGGGATCCAGCCGCCACTCGTGCGGCTGGAGGATCCTGCTGAGTTTGTCCGCCAGGCAATTTTCTTGGCCTGGGAGATAAACTGCCTTGAGAAGAATGCCGTGGCTGACGGCCCAAGAGCAGAGCCTCTGTGCTTCTCGACAGAGAAGGAAGGAGCCCGTGCCTCCCTGTTTGTTCACGTAGAACATGGCAACTTGATTGTCCGTCTGGACAAGGACGGACTGGTGAGAAGTCAGGTGGGAGAAAGCCTTGAGAGCCAGACGGATTGCTCTGAGCTCCAGGAAGTTGATCTGCTGCGCAGACTCCCACGTGGTCCAGAGACCCTGAGTACATGCCCCTTGGCAATGCGCTCCCCATCCTAGGAGAGAAGCATCGGTCGTCAGCACTTGAGCCGGCGGAGGAGACTGAAAAGGCATTCCGAGCACCAGGTTTGGCCGATGAAGCCACCACTGTAGAGAAGAGGCCAGCGGGCCGGAGATGCGCACTAAGTCGGCTAGGCCGCCCGTGGCCTGTTGCCACTGCTTGCGAAGGCACCACTGAGCAGGACGCATATTCAGGCGGGCATTGGGGGTCACGTGGACGGTGGAAGCCATATGGCCGAGTAGTCTCAGGAAGCGCCTGGCTGAGACCAGGGCCTGGCTGCGAAAACGGCCGGCTAGGTCCATGAGCCGTTGAGCCCTGTCGAGAGGCAGGAAAGCTCGTGCCTGTAGAGTGTGCAATCTTGCGCCGATGAACTCGAGATCTTGCGAGGGGAGCAAAGTGGACTTTGCGAAGTTGTTATGGAAGGACAGAGTTGTTATGGAAGGACAGACTAGATAGGCCATGTGGTCTTTTTCTGTCGTCATATTTCTATGTTTCTATGTTTCTATGACAAAGCCCAAGTACTGCAGAAGAGTCACAGTGCGGTGTGTGGCTTTTGTGACTTCTGGAGAGGACGATGCTCTGATGAGCCAGTCGTCTAGGTACGGAAAGACATAGAGGTCGTGAAGCCGGAGATAAGCCGCCACCACCGCGAGACATTTTGTGAAGACTCATGGTGCGGAGGATAGGTCAAAGGGCAGTACTCTGTACTGGTAATGATTTCCTGCCACCACAAACCTTAGGTATTGGCGGTGGCTTGGGTGGATGAGGATGTGCGTGTAGGCATCCTTTAGATCCAAGGAGCATAGCCAATCTCCCTGCTGGAGGTAGGGCAGAAGGATTCCAAGGGTAAGCATCTTGAACTTCTCCCTGACGAGGAACTTGTTGAGGTTGCGCAAGTCCAGGATGGGTCTGAGGCCTCCCGTTCTTTTTGGTATTAGGAAATACCTGGAATAGAAGCCTTGACCCCTCAGGTGGTGGGGCACCGGTTCCACAGCCTGTTCCTGAAGAAGACCTGCTAACTCCTGAAGGAGTAAGTCCCTGTGCAGAGGGAGTCGTGGAGGTTCTCCCGGGAAATAGGAGGGAGGGACCTGGTGGAAGTGGAGAAGATAGCCTTCTCTCACAACATGAAGCACCCAGGCATCTGATGTGATGTTGGACCACCTGTGGGCAAAGTGAACCAGCCGGCCTCCTGTGCTGGGAGGAACCAGCTGAGGGGGAGAGGCTATGCTGATGAAGTCAAAAACCCCCACCCTGCTGAGCAGGGGCCGGTGGTGCAGGCTTGGGGGCTTGCTGCCTACGGGACCCGTTACCCCGTCCCTTGGCCTGCTGACCCTGTTGGGGAGCTGCGGAGGCCTGATATTGAGGGTAGTGTTTATAGGCAGCCGCCTTTCTCGGGTAAAAGGACTTCTTTCCCGAGCCCTTCTTCTTCTGGGAAGGGGCGGAGGTCTTCCTAGAGAGCCTAGTTCTGGTGAGAGTCTCTGTCTCGATTTGTGCAGCCTTCTCAGCCATGGGCTTGCCAAAGAGGTTCTCACCTCGGCAGGGGACATCGACCAACTTGTCCTGCACCCAGGGTTCAAGGTCAGACGACTGAAGCCAAGCCTGTCGGCGGGCACCGATGCCGGCTGCGGCCACTCGAGCCGATGCTTCAAAGCCATCATAGGCTGCTCGAGAAATGAATTTGGAGCAGTCCCGAATACCAGTTGTCAAGGCTAGGAACCTCCGCAAAGGTTCCTCGGACAGCCCAGCAGAGAATCCGGCTATCTCTTTAGCCAGGTCTCTAAGGTACATGCCCATGTAGAGCTGGTAGGTCTGGACCCGACAAGCAAGCATAGAGCCCTGGAAACACTTCTTACCGAGGCCATCCAGGTTGCGGGCCTCCCTGCCAGGAGGCACCGAGGAGTGCATCTTCTGGCTCTTAAGCCTATGCATGGCCGATTCCACCACCATGGAATGGTGCGGCAGCTGTGCTTTTGGAAGCCAGGGCTCTTGCGGACTCGATAGATGGAATTGACCCGCTTGCTTAATACCGGCGACGATGCCGGACTCTCCCACATGCGGAAGAGTAGTCGTTCCAGCATGGGAGGAACCGGTACAGTAAAGTGCTCCCTGGCGGGAGAGTCGTACTGAAGGGCATCGAGTTCTTCGGCTCGAGGCTCCTCCTCGGGATCCGCAGGGAAGGCCAAAGCCTTGGCCATATCCCTGACGAAGTCCGAGAACCGGGCATCCTCCGGAGGGGACTGTTTCCGAGGTTCGGACTCAGGCGAGTCCGAGGGGACACACCGAGTCCGAAAAGAATCAGGTGACTCTTCCTCTTCAGACTCCCAGGCCGACTCCGAGGAGGAATCGGTGGGGTCGGTCCGGGCGGGCGGAGGCGTCGGCCACCCCGACGCCGAGGGAGTCGGCGTCGACGACCTCGGTCCCGAACGGGAGGCCGAGGGTGACCTCAACCGAGGATCGACTCGAGCTCGCATGGACTCGAGGATCGGCTCGGTCTCCGGGGTCGACTTAGACGTCGACGTCCTGGCGGTCGGGGCAGAGGCGCCAGCGAGGCTAGCGATCAGTGCCCGCTGCTGGTCCATGAAGGCAGATAGTCTGCTCTCCAAGGCCGTCAACCTGAGTCCGACCTCAGGTGATCCAGCAGCCCCCGACTCGGGCCCCGACGGCGTCGGGCCCGACGTCGGACCCCTCGGAGGCGAGTCCAGGAGGACTACAGGACTTACCCGAGCAGGCAACTCCGATTCCAGACGAGGTTGCTTCGGGAGATGTTCCTTCTCCAAAGACCCGGGATGGTTATCGGGGCTATGTGACCTGGCCCTCGCGGAACCAGGAGCGTCCACCGACGCCGCCCTCGCGGGTTTCACCTTCCGATGATGGTCCCCGGAGGGAGGACCCCTGTCGGAGGAACTCCGGCGACGGTCAGAGCTGGAGCCTCTGGACGCCGAGGCCTCCGACGAGGTCCGGGTACGGGTGGGATCAGCGAAGATTCGTTCCCGCTGATGCCGCCGACTCCTTAACGCTTTGGAGGACATTTTGCTGCAGGCCCCACAGATCAGTTCCTCGTGATCCGGGCCAAGGCAGCGGAGGCAATTATCGTGTGTGTCAGTGAGTGACATATTTCTGTCACACTGAACACACCTCTTGAAACCACTAGCAGCCATCGGGGGAAAAAGGGCCCCTGCAAGGTCAAAGGACCGGGCTGCCAGCGAAAAAACCGAAAACGAAACTGACAGAAAATCAGAAAAACCGAAAAATAAGAGGACGACTCGCAACGGCGTCGCGAGTCCGGGCAGGAAAGAGACCGGCGTCGAACCGAAGAAAAAAGAGAAATAAATCACGAAAAATCAACTTTTTCAGCGGGGACAAGAAGACCACGTCTGTAGGGCTCCGCGGGAAAAAGAAGACTGGCTAAGATGGCACCCTTGGGCGGGAATGGGACCGCGCATGCGCGCTGCAATTCCCAAAGGCTTTCTTTGAAAGCTGGGGAAAATTGCTCCGCGAGGGCTCCGTCGGCGCCGACGTCACCCATATGTGAGGACTGACTTCCTGCTTGGTCCTGGAGAAGCAAAGCTACTCTGTAGAGATGCAGAGAGCATGCTGCAGGTTGGTTAGAAGAAAAAACTGTCTGTGAAAAGCCAACAGGTAACCAGCTATTCTGCCAAGGACAAGGGGGCGAAGAATAGCAGTTAACCAACCAGACTGTGATAATAGGGTTTCCCAAACGAGGTTGATAACCTGTTTGGAACTTAGCACTGAGGCGAGGAGGATGCTAGTGGATGGGAATCCCTGGTTGTGTAGTGAACAAAACCAGTGGCTTAACCCCTAGGAATTGCTGTATCTGCAGCAACTACCAGGGCAGCATGGAAAATTTCTTTTCCCTTTTCCTTTTTTAGACTGGGAAAAAGAAACAACAGACATGGTAGGACTTCCTATTGTCTGATGAGCTGCTGTAAGGTAACAAGGGGGGGGGGGGGGAGACAACTCCAGAAGGGAGAATCCCCCGGTAGAACAGGTAGAGGACCATAGGGGCTTACCCATTTAAAGAGCCACTCTTACAAAGCAAATGTTGTAGTAAGAGGGAGGTAAGACAGAGTTGCAAGAGACCGACTATGGAGGAGGTCTCGGACAAATGAGATGATACATGCCAGTACAGGGAAACAACTGTCTATTGATAGTTGCTACCTCTCTTTCCTCCAAGAAGAGGAGGAAAATCTATTGATTATGGGCATGATCATCATAAAGACTCTTAGAGTTAGAGAAAGATGTCTCATGAAGAGATATCTAGGTAGGTTAGGATAAAAATTAGTGCAGATACTTCAAGTGAAAAGAAGCAGACTGCTATCCTAACCCCCAACCAAAAGGGACAATGATCTATTTGAAACCCTGCGACTGCTGGGTTAGTTGACCCTGTTGAGGTTGTGGATTCTTCAGACCAGGGCGATGTTTCCCCTGTTTGGGAACATCTGAATGATGGGCAGATGGGCAAAACCTTCTCCCCCTAGGGGAAGAAAGTTTGGTAGGACATTTCCTACCTACTGGGAAAGGCGGCGGCATAGAACAGCCTCTGGAAAGAGGAAAGTCAGTGGATAACTGAGTAACCTGAAGTAAAGATTCCTTGTTGAAGAGATTTTCTCCAGTGCAAGGAGTATTTCCCAGTCTTTCTTGTACCCATTTGTCCAAGTCTGAGGCTTGAAGCTAGGCTCTACGTCGTGCCCCTATAGCTATAGCAGAAGTCCTGCTAACAGACTCAAAGGAGTCTAGGGTAGCACGAGTAAGAAACCTAGAGATATTTTGAGTATGACTAACCAGTGAGGAATAGTCTGTACATCTGGGCTCTTGAAGAAAAGGAGTCAAAAGATGTAATTGCTTTGTGACCTCCTCAAGAGATAGACCCATATAAAAAATATATGAGAGAATTCTTGCTGAAAGCATGGATGTCTGGAAGGTTTGTCGTCCAAAGGCATCTAGTGTCTTAGACTCACGACCTGGCGGACAAGAAGAGTGCTTTTTATTACTCTTCACTTGCCTCATTACTGATTCTACCACAATGGAATGATGAGGAAGTTGAGTCTTTTGAAACCCTGGAGAGGGGGGCACCTGATATAGAAGATCAGTTGCTCTAGAAGGTGGGGGTACCTTTAAAGGAGCTTCCCACATTCGTAGAAGGAGATCCTGCAAAGAATGATGCAAAGGAAGCATTATGTTCTCCTTTGCTTTGCTAGGAACAGAGAGGTATTCTGTATTCCCATGTGTAGGATCTTGTCCAGGAATAGGAATGGCAAGTGATTTTGCCATATCCAGGAGGAAAGTCTGGAAAGAAGGATTCCCAGAGGGAACTTCCCTTAGATAGGCTAGATCTGATGAAGAACTAGCGCTGGCACCGAGGGATCTAAGTATATAGGAATAGAAGATCCTGAATGGTGTAGTATGGGATCCTTAGATGGTGGTCGCTGGTACTGCAGGTCAGGACCAGCGACAGTCGGTAACAGATCGTCCATGCTAGGGATCGATTCCAAACTCGGCATCGAGGGAAGCGATCCTGACGAGAGAAGCATGGAAGGTACCGACAACAAAGGTAATGTGGATATCGGTACCGACTTCGGTACCGTATCTGATACCGGTGGATGAAGGCCAGCCGGTGGCAACTCTAACGGTATCGGAGGAACCGAGAGTTGCGGATCCGAAGTATCGGAACCGAGCCTTCGGTACCGACGGGAGTTGGTACCAAGGTGAGTCGGTATCCAGTCCTCCAGACTGGAGATCGATTCCAGACTCGGCATCGAAGGAAGGGAGTCTATCGATGCACGTCTGGAGGGTACCGACGTCGGTACTAGTATTGGTGTCAGTACCGATACTGGAAAGTCGGTCTGAAGCGTATCCACCGGGCCCGTAGGTACCGAGGACACCAGACGACGATCCTTGGTGAGGAATGTTTCATCCAACACCAGTGCCGATGCCGGGGTATTGGTACCGCTCGAAGCGGATGCCACCACCGGGCATGGCTCAGGTATGTTCTGTGAGGGGTGAACCTCAGGAACAACCTGAAACCCCACACAGGCTTTGGAGGCCGAAGACTCCCACCGGGGTTTTGAAGCCAGTGGATTCTCGAGGACAAGGCCAGAGGCATCTCTATGCCGCTCGAGGACTGGCTAGTCTTAACAGACTGTTTTTGGGTTACCTGATCCTGTGGAAAAGAAGATATGGTCGGCGCCCTGAAGTTGGAGGGGGACCGCGTGTCGAGGGGAACTCGATGTTGAAAACTTCTTCTCACAATACTATTGCCCGAGGGCTCCGAAGGAAAATGGTCAGGACCCAAGCAGGTTAGACACCAATTGTGAGTGTCTAAAAATAAAGTTGTACCGCCACAGTTTGTACATTTCTTGGGGAAAGTGGCTGGCGGTTCCATGAAGGAAATGGAGAGGCCTAGAAGGCCTGAGAAACCGTGAGACACTAAGGAAAAAAAATATTCCTTAAAAGGAAAATTTTACAAGAAAAGAAAAAAGAAACACTGGCGGTACCGGTGGCGTCGGGGAAGGCAGCCGCGACCACAAGAAAACTAAAAAATAAAAGAAGAATTTTCTGCGGTGACAGGAGGACATCCTGCCGGCTCCGTGGAAAAACGAAAACTGAGGAGAGGCATTTGGGAAGGCGGGAAGGCAGCACGCAGGCGTGTTGGGATGCGTCCAAAAGCTTTCTGATTGGACGCTGGGAAGCGTTCCCACGCAGACTCCGTCGGTACCGACGTACCCATATGTGAAGACTCATTCCTGCTTGTTCCTGGAGATGAAGGTTTCCTTCAGTGAGGCGTCAGGCACTTCTACGGATTCTGAGGTGGATAATTCACATGGAACTTCGGTACAGAAAAAATCCAAATCTAAAAAGAAAATGTCTGTGAATCAGGGAGGAATGTCCTCTTTTGGTCCAGATTGTGATCATTCAGTGGATTCTGGGCCCCAGAAGGATTTTCACGAGGGCTGGTATCGGGGATCGTCCCGCCCCCGTTACCAGGGCCAGTGGAGGGGCCCAGTTACCAGACAGAGGCACAAAAATCAGTTTTCAACCTTAGTGGACGAGTTTTAACATCTGATCAATTACAGGTTTTGTCATTAGGATTATCTTTTGTCCCTACGGTATTTTATGATTCTTTTACAGTACAAGTGGCATTACAAAAGTTTATTCGAAAACTACAAGTTAGTTTGTTCTTTTCGGATAAACAGTGTGGGGACGACGTGATCCTTTCTCGGACCTCTAATTGGATACCTCCGGGTCCGGTGGATCCAATTTTATATACCTTCCAGAGTCTGGTCTTGGCTGACCTATACAGTATGGAACAAAGAGTGGTTAAATTTCACCACAATCTTTCTAGGACACAGATGGCTGCTTTAAAGGAATTGATGGATGACCAAGACCTGGTTATACGAACGGCGGACAAAGGAGGTGCTGTGGTTGTACAATCCTTTTCAGATTATCATGAAGCTGTACTTTCACAACTAGTGAATGATCGTTACTATCAATTGCTATCTGAAGATCCAACGCCCACTCTGTTTTCTACTATTAAGGAGTTATGTGGTCAGGCTCAGAGGGAAGGGTGGATAACTGGTAGGGAGAATCGTTTTTTGATTCAAGAAAACCCTAGGATTCCTGTTTTCTACACCGTCCCGAAGGTACATAAATCCCTGCAGTGCCCTCCCGGCCGTCCTATTGTTTCTTGCTGTGGGTCGGTATTACAACCGCTGCCCCATTTTGTGATACATTTTTGCAGCCATTGGCGTTTAAAGTTCCATCTTTTATTAGGGACACCTCTCATTTCTTGATGATGTTACAATCAGTAACTTTACCCTCTTCCTCAGACATACTGGCCAACTTGGATGTGGTGGCCCTCTATTCTGACATATCGCAATCTCTGGCTTTGGAGGCGATTTCTAATTTAACACTTCCATTACCAGCTCGTCTCCCTCAACAATTTGTGATGTCGTTGCTTTATTTGGTGTTGGAAAAGAACTATTTCCGGTATGCCGACTCTTTTTATCTGCAAGTGTTCGGAATTGTGATGGGGGCCACTGTTGCTCCCTCAGTGGCCACATTGTTTATGGCCCATTTTGAACAACGATTTGTATATCAGTCTGAATGGTTTTCAGAAGTAATTCTTTGGAAACAGTTTCTTGACGATATTTTTATACCGTGGAAAGGAGATATTGTGGCATTGCAACAATTTATACATTATTTAAATCAAGTAGATCCTCACATTAAATTTACTTTGAACCACAACACTCATAGAATTTTTGGATGTTCTGGTTACATTGGATGAGGGAGGTTTATCTACTTCCTTGTTTAGAAAACCAGTTCAGCATAATACTCTACTGAAATATTCAAGTTTCCACCCTCCTGCTTTGAAACGAGGGCTTCCTTTTGGCCAATTTTTAAGGCTAAGATGTATTTGTTCCTCTTGCAGTGACTTTAAAGTTCATGCCGGAGAGTTGAGCCGGCACCTGCAAGTGGGGCTATCGTCAAGGGGTCATTAGGAAAGCCAACAAGAGGGCTTTATGTAACCATCGGGAATGGTTACTGGTGGGGGCCAATAGCCAAGTAGCTCTTGGAATGGGTGATGAAAATGACAATCGAAACAATGTTAATCATGAAGATAATACAACAAGTACAATTGGTTTATATTTCTCTTATTCACAAGAAGATTTATATTTAGTCTGTAATTCCGTTAGTTGTGCTGAAATAACTTCTTCCTCTGTGGTGGTCCGTTTGACCAGAAGGGTGACAAACTAATTCAAATTTTCCTCAAAATTTTCGTGGAGCTCCTCAGATGCATCCACATACTGCTGGAGACAGAGAAATTATGAGCAGGGACCATCTTTTACATGTATCTGTACAGCGCTGCATACGCCTTCTACTGCTATATATAAATGATTAAGAGTAGTAGTAATAAATTCTGGGGAAGAACGCCCCTAGCTGCCTCAGATATAGTTGCAGGATGAGGTCATAAGAAAACTTTGGATTTTTTTCTCTCTCTCTACCTCTGCTGGTAGAAGAACATTAAGCGTAGTTACTCACCTGTAACAGGTTTTCTCCAGCGAAAACAGGAATCAGTCCTCACTTATCGGTGACGTCGGCACCGACGGAGCTCACGAGAAGCAATTCCCCAGCTTTCAAAGAAAGCCTTTGGGATTGCTGCCATTCATGTCTGGTCCTCTTCCCGCCCAAGGGTGCCATCTTGTTCAGTCATGTCCCTTAGCTCGAGCCCTACCAAGCAGATGGCAAGGGAAGGATAAAAATCCAGCAACTCATCAGGTGAGGTGGGAGGGTAGTGAGGACTGATAGAGTAGTTACTCACCTGTAACAGGTGTTCTCCAGGAGCAGCAGGAATCAGTCCTCACATATGGGTGACGTCAGAGCCGACGGAGCCCCCGTGCGGACCATTTCCCCAGCTTTCATAGAAAGCATTTGGGAATGCAGCGCGCATGCACGGTCCCCTTCCCGCCCAAGGGTGCCATCTTGCTCAGTCTGATGACATAGCTAAAAGACAGCAAAAATAGCAAAATAAATAATATGACTGCAACTCCAAGGGGAGGAGGGAGGGTTGTGAGGATTGATTCCTGCTGCTCCTGGAGAACACCTGTTACAGGTGAGTAACTACTCTTTCTCCAGGACCAAGCAGGAAGTCAGTCCTCACATATAGGACTCCCTAGCTTAGGGCTACCAGAGGCCCCAAACTGAAAAATGAGCTCCCTCTAGAGCCTCAGCATGTAAGAACAGAATCTTATCTGATAACGCCCCCGACAGGTAGCCCAACACCAGGGCCGGAGGGTAGGAGTTGCCTAAACCCCAAAGAGATTATGGAGTACCGCTTGCCCGAAAGCAATGTCCCTGCGGGACTCCCTCTCAAGGCAGTAATGGGCCGCAAAAGTCTGGCTTGAAGACCAAGTAGCGGCCCGGCAGATGTCTACCAACGTAACAGAGTGGAGATGAGCCACTGACGCAGCCTTCGCCCTGACACAGTGAGCCGTAACTCGACCCTGCAACGAGAGGCCGGCTGCTCTGTAAGCCCAGGCGATGCAGTCAGCTACCCATATGGACAAAGTACGCTTGGAGACAGCCAGACCCAACTTATTGGGGTCATAAGAGACGAAGAGCTGAACCGCCCTCCGGTGCTCCCGCATACACTCAAGGTAGCAGGACAACGCCCTCCTACAGTCCAGGGTATGCAAAACCATCTCAGCCCGGCTAGCATGAGGCCTGGGAAAGAAAGTCGGAAGAACCACCTCCTGATTGAGGTGGAAGGAGGAGACAACCTTTGGGAGGAACTTAGGGTGAGTCCGTAAGACTACCCTGTTCCTATAGAACCTAGTATAAGGTGCTAATGAGACTAGGGCCTGAAGCTCACTCACTCGCCTAGCTGAGGTAAGGGCTACCAGAAACAGCGTTTTCCAGGACAGAAAATGCAGCGGGCAAGTAGCCATAGGTTCAAATGGTGGGCAAGTAAGCCGCTGCAAGACCACATTTAAATCCCAGTCAGGGGCAGGTGGACGCACTGGCGGCTTAAGCAAAAGCAGGCCACTGAGGAAGCGAGCCACCAAAGCATGGCTGGAGAGAGACTGACCCTCCACCTGTGAGTGGTGTGCGGAAAGAGCACTAAGATGAACTCTAACAGAATTAGATTTAAGGCCTAGGTTGGACAGGTGAAGCAAATACTGCAGCACCACCAGTACTAGGCATGAGAAGGGATTCTCGTTGTGTTGAGTACACCAGGAAGAGAATCTACTCCACTTAAGGGCATAAGACTTTCTGGTGGACTGCCTCCTAGAAGCCAAGACTACATCCTCCACTTCCCTAGGCAGTAGTAAAGGCGCTAGGACTACCCTTTCAACAGCCAGGCCATCAAATTGAGGGACTGGAGATTGGGGTGCAAGAGAGATCCCTGCTCCTGAGACAGGAGATCGGGTTGCATCCCCAGAGGAAGAGGAGTGTCCACCACTAGTTGCAACAGTAGTGGGAACCAGGGTTGCCTTGACCACCTGGGGGCCACCAGAATCACTGAGGCCTTGTCCCGGATCACCTTGAATAGTGTCTTGGACACTAGAGGCGTGGGAGGAAACGCATATAGGAGGCCTGTAGACCATGGAATGAGAAACACATCCGCTGCTACTCTGAGAGGGTGCGGTTGTCTGGAGCAGAACCTGGGAAGTTGACGGTTCAGAGGACTGGCAAAGAGATCTATGGTTGGAAGACCCCATCTCAGGAAAATCTGTTGAACCACTAAAGGGTTCAACTGCCATTCGTGCGGCTGCAGAATCCTGCTCAATCTGTCCGCCAGGTAATTCTCCTGACCTGGGAGGTAGACTGCTTTGAGAAGAATGCCATGATCGACTGCCCAGGAGCACAGTTTCTGCGCCTCCTGACAGAGAAGATGGGACCCTGTGCCCCCTTGTTTGTTCAAATAGAACATAGCCACTTGATTGTCTGTCTGAACTAAGACGGACTGGTGAGAGATGAGATGAGAGAAAGTTCTCAGGGCTAATCGGATAGCTCTCAGTTCTAAGAGACTGATCTGCTGTGCGGCCTCCCAAGGAGTCCACAGGCCTTGAGTACATGCCCCTTGGCAATGTGCACCCCAACCTTGTAGAGAAGCATCGGTTGTTAGTACCTGAGAGTGTGGAGGTGCCTGAAAAGGCACCCCTTGTACCAGATTTGGAAGATGAAGCCACCATTGCAGAGAGGACTGTAGTAGGCTGGACACCCTCACTGTGTCCACGAGGCTTCCTGTGGCTTGGTGCAACTGAGTCCTGAGGCCCCACTGAGCTGGTCTCATGTGTAGATGGGCATTTGGAGTCACATGGACCGTGGATGCCATGTGGCCTAAGAGCCTCAGGATTTGTCTGGCAGAGACCAGAGAATTGCTGTGGAATAGCCTGGCTAGAGCCATCAATCTGTGGGCCCTGTCCACTGGCAGAAAGGCCTTTGCCTGAAAGGTGTCCAGTCGAGCTCCTATGAACTCCATGTTCTGGGAGGGATGCAAACTGGACTTTGCGAAGTTTATGACAAACCCCAGGTGCTGAAGATGAGCGACAGTGCGAAGGGTGGCTTGATTGGCCTCTTGCGGGGACTGACCCCTGATGAGCCAATCATCCAGATATGGAAAGACAAAGAGGCCCTGAACCCTGAGGTAAGCCGCCACCACCGCCAGGCACTTGGTGAATACCCTGGGGGCGGAAGTAAGGCCAAAAGGCAGTACTCTGTACTGATAATGGTTTCCTCCCACTACAAATCTGAGATATTGTCTGTGGTCTGGATGAATAAGGATGTGAGTATAAGCATCCTTTAGATCTAAGGAGCATAGCCAATCTCCCTGCTGGGGGTAGGGCAGCAGGATTCCAAGGGTAAGCATCTTGAACTTTTCCCTCTCCAGGAACGTTTTCAGGTTTCGCAAGTCTAGGATGGGTCTGAGGCCCCCTGTTCTCTTTGGTACCAGGAAGTACCTGGAATAGAAGCCGTGACCTCTCAGGTGGTGGGGCACCGGTTCCACTGCCTGTTCCTTTAGCAGACCTGCCAACTCCTGCAGGAGTAAGTCCCTGTGCAGAGGGAGTCTGGGAGGCTCCACTGGAAAATTGGAGGGGGGTACCTGGTGGAAGTGGCGGAGATAGCCCTTCTGGACTATACTTAGAACCCAGGTATCCCTTGTGACGGCTGATCACCTGTGGGCGAACAGGGCCAGCCTGCCTCCAGTGCTGATGGGGGCCAGCTGAGGAGGAGAGACTATACCAATGCAGTCAAAATCCCCCTCCCTGCTGAGCAGGAGCCAGAGTAGGAGGCTTGGTGGCCATCTGCCTACGGGGCCCATGACCCTGCCCCCTTGGCCTGCTGACCCTGTTGGGGAGCTACACAGGCCTGATAATGAGGGTACTGTTTATAGGCAGATGACTTCCTCGGGTAAAAGGTCTTTTTCCCCGAGCCCTTCTTTTTCTGAGAAGGGGCAGAGGTTTTTCTGGACAGCCTTGTCCGGGTAAGAGTCTCGGTCACGAGTTCTGCAGCCTTGTCAGCCATGGGCTTGCCAAAGAGGTTTTCACCTCGGCAGGGGACATTGACCAACTTGCCCTGCACCCATGGCTCGAGGTCCGATGACTGTAGCCAAGCCTGACGGCATGCACCTATGTCGGCCGCGGCTACTCGGGCCGAAGCCTCGAAGCCATCATAGGCTGCTCGAGATATAAACTTCGAGCACTCACAGGTTCCTTGGAGAGAGCAGAAGAGAACCCGGCAATCTCCTTCGCCAGGTCTCGAAGGTACATGCCCATGTACAGCTGGTAGGTCTGGACACGGCAGGCAAGCAAGCATAGAGCCCTGGAAGGACTTCTTACCGAGGGCATCCAGGTTCCGGGCCACCCGGCGGGAGGAACCGAGGAGTGCATCTTCTGACTCTTCAGACGATGCATGGCCGATTCCACAACCATGGAGTGGTGCGGTAATTGTGCCTTTTGGAACCTGGGGCTCTTGCGGACTCAATAGATGGAATCGACCCGCTTGCTCAAAACCGGGGTCGAGGCCGGCGCCTCCAACATGCGGAAGAGCAACCATTCCAGCATCAGAGGAACCGGAACAGAAAAGGCCTCCTTCGGAGGAAAGTCATACTGTAGGGCCTCGAGCTCCTCGGCTCGAGGCTCCTCCTCGGGATCCGCGGGGAATGCCAAAGCCTTGGCCATGTCCCGCATGAAATCCGAGAACCGGGGGGGGGGGGGACTGTCTCCGAGGCTCGGACTCGGGCGAGTCCAAAGGAACGCACCGAGTCCGAAAGGTGTCGGGTGATTCCTCATCCTCCGTCTCCCAGCCGGACTCCTTGGAGGAGGAATCGAGCGGCTCCGGTCGGGCAGGCATCGATGCCATCCGCACCGATGCCGCAGGTACCGGCGTCGACGACCTCGGTCCCGAACGGAAGGCTGAGGGGGACCTTGGCCGAGGATCGGCTCGGCCTCTGGGGTCGACTTGGACATCGATGTCCTGGTGGTCGGGGCAGATGCACCGGTGAGACCGGCAATCAGTGCCTGCTGCTGTTCCATGAAGGCAGCCAAGTTGCTCTCCAAGGCCGTCAACCTGAGTCCGAGCTCAGGAGACTCAGCAGCCCCCGACTCGGGCCCCGGCGGTGCCGGGCCCGACGTCGGCTCTGCTGGAGGTGAGTCCACGAGGACTACAGTACTCACGTGACCCAGGGACTCCATCTCCACATGAGGTTGTTTTGCAGGCCTCTCCGACTCCGAAGACCCGGGACTACGCTCGGGGCTATGCGACTTGGCCCTCGAGGAACCAAGTGCGTCCACCAACGACGCCCTCGCGGGTTTTTTCTTCTTACGACGACGCTGCTCGGGGCCGGAGTCCCGAGATGTCGAGACCTCTGACGAGGTCCGGACCCGAACGGACGCGGAGTCAAAAAAGATTCTTTCCTTTTGGTGCTGCCGACTCCGTAATGCCTTAGAGGACATTTTCCCACACGGACCACAGATCATCGGGTCATGATCAGGTCCGAGGCACTGGAGGCAGCAGTCATGTGTGTCGGTGAGAGACATAAGTGTCACATGTATGATTGAGTGTCACATGTATGATTTTCTCCCAGTTGGTGAGAGGTCTTACGTATGCACTAGGTGCAAGGAGCTCTTTGCTCTCAGGGAACGAGTCCGTTCTCTAGAGGCTAAAGTAGCAGACTTGGAAAGCATAAGACAGACAGAGAGGTACATAGACGAGACCTACAGGGATATAGTCCTGAAGTCCCACTTCCAGTCTGGCAGCATCCCTGTTGCCATGGAGGAGAGAGGTCACGTGACAGGAGAGCATCACCCTGGTGTGGGAGGAAGTGATCCTGTAACCATAAACTGTCCTCCAGGTGATGTAAAACCCTCTCGCACCAAGGAAGTTTCTCCAGGGCCATGTGCCCATGAGGGAAGGGATAGGACAGCCGTTATAGTTGGTGATTCGATCATTAGGCATGTAGATAGCTGGGTGGCTGGTGGACATGAGGATCACCTGGTAACATGCCTGCCTGGTGCGAAGGTAGCGGACCTCATGCGCCACCTAGATAAGGTCTTAGATAGTGCTGGGGAGGAGTCTGCTGTCTTGGTATATGTCGGTACCAATGACATAAGAAAATGTGGTAGGGAGGTTCTGGAGGCTAAATTTAGGCTTTTAGGTAGGAAGTTGAAATCCAGAACTTCCAGGGTAGCATTCTCCGAAATGCTTCCTGTTCCATGTGCAGGACCCAAAGGCAGGCAGAGCTCCAGGGTCTCAATGTGTGGATGAGCCAATGGTTCAGAGATGAGGGTTTTGGATTTGTTAGGAACTGGGGAACATTCTGGGGAAAGGAGGGGCTCTTCCGAAGAGATGGGCTTCACCTTAACCGGGATGGAACCAGGCTGCTGGCATTAACCTTTAAAAAGGAGATAGAGCCGCTTTTAAACTAGATATTAGGGGAAAGCATACAGTCGAAAAGAGCGGATGGTTCGGAAGAATGTATCTTTGAAGGATACTACCAAAAGCAGAGAGGTTCCACAAAAGGGTAAAGTAGCCCAAATGCCCTCTAGTATGGAGCAGACAGAGCTTAAAGATCCCAAATTACCCATGTCTAACAATAGCCAAATATGAATAAAATACATTCTCTAAAATGCTTGTATGCAAATGCTAGAAGTCTAAAAAATAAGATGGGAGAGTTAGAATATAAAGCACTAAATGAAAGGTTAGATATGACTGGAATATCAGAGACATGGTGGAAGGAGGACAACCAGTGGGACACTGTGATACCTGGGTACAAACTATATCGCAATGATAGCGCTGATCAAATTGGTGGAGGGGTTGCTCTCTGTGTTAGAGAGGACATTGAGTCAGAAAGGATTAAAGTTTTGCAGGAAACAAAATCTGCTGTAGAATCTATATGGATTGAAATTCCATGTAAAAGGGGGAAGGCAATGGCACGGGGGGTGTACTATCGAGCGCCTGGCCAGAATGACCAAATGGATGATGAAATGCTCAAAGAAATCAAGGAAGCTAACAAAAGTTACAGCACAGTAGTAATAATGGGTGATTTCAACTACCCCGGTATCGACTGGTTCAGTGTCACGTCAGGACATGCTAGGGAGATAAAGTTCCTAGATGAAATAAATGACTGCTTCTTGGAGCAGCTGGTTCATGAACCGACCAGAGGGGAAGCCATATTAGACCTAGTCCTTAGTGGAACACCAGATCTAGTGCAAGAGATAAGGTTGTGGGGGCCACTTGGCAATAGTGATCATAGCATGATCGCCTTTGATTTAATTAGTGGAGGAGGGATAGTAAGGAAATCCACAGTACTAACTTTCGAAAGGGAGACTATGATAAAATGAGGAAAACAGTTAAGAAAAAACTAAATGGAGCAGTTGCAAAGGTTAAAGACGTACATCAGGCTTGGTTGTTGTTGAAAAACACTATCTTGGAAGCCCAGACCAGCTGTATTCCACGCTTTAAGAAAAGTGGAAGGAAGTCCAAAAAACTGCCAGCATGGTTTAAAGGTGAGGTCAGAGAGGCTGTTGTTGCCAAAAAAGCATCTTTCAGGAAATGGAAAAAAGAGCCAAACGATGAAACCTGGAAACAGCACAAGCACTGGCAAGTCAAATGCAAGGCATTGATAAGGCAGGCAAAGGGAGAATTTGAGAATAAGCTTGCTGCGGAAGCAAAAACGCGAAGTAAAGACCTTTCCAAGTACATTCATAGCAAAAAACCTGTGAGAGAGTCAGTTGGTCCATTAGATGATAAAGGGGTTAAAGGAGCACTAAGAGGCGACAAGGTGATAGCAGAGAGACTGAATGAATTCTTTGCTTCAGTCTTTACTGAGGAAGATGTAGGGATGTTACCCATGACTAAAGTGGTATTTAAAGGTGGGGAAGAATTGAAGGAAATATCGATAAATCGGGAAGATGTATTACAACTATTAGATAAACTGAAGAGTGGCAAATCACCTGGGCCGGATGGTATACATCCAAGGGTGTTGAAAGAACTGAAATATGAGATTGCAGACCTGCTATTAGTAATCTGTGAACTATCATTAAAATCATCTCTAATACCTGAAGATTGGAGGATCGCCAATGTAACACCAATTTTTAAAAAGGGTTCCAGGGGTGATCCGGGAAACTAGAGACCGGTGAGCCTGACATCAGTACCGGGAAAAATGGTAGAAACCATCATAAAGAATAAAATTACTCAGCATGTAGATAGTCATGACCTAATGGGAGACAGCCAACATGGCTTTAGACAAGGAAGATCTTGTCTTACTAATCTGTTATGGTTTTTTGAAGGAGTGAATAATCAGGTGGACAAAGGTGAGTCGGTTGATATTGTGTATCTGGACTTTCAGAAAGCCTTTGACAAGGTCCCTCATCAGAGACTTTTGGCAAAACTAAAGAGTCATGGGTTAGGAGGCAGTGTACTATTGTGGATCAGGAACTGGTTAAAAGATAGAAAGCAGAGGGTAGGGCTAAATAGCCAATTTTCCCAATAGAGAAAGGTGAATAGTGGTGTACCCCAGGGATCTGTGCTGGGTCCGCTGCTTTTTGACATTCATAAATGACCTGGAAAGTGGAATAACGGGTGAGGTTATCAAATTTGCAGATGACACAAAACTATTTAAAGTTGTTAAAACCCAAGAGGATTGTGGAAAATTGCAAGAGGATCTTGATAAATTGGAAGACTGGGCATCAAAATGGCAGATGAAATTTAATGTGGACAAGTGCAAGGTTATGCACCTAGGGAAGAACAATCCAAACTATGGTTACACGATGCAAGGTTCCACATTAGGAACCACCACCCAGGAAAAAGATTTAGGCGTCATTGTGGATACCATGTTAAAACCCTCGGCCCAGTGTGCAGCAGCTGCCAAGAGAGCAAATAGAATGCTAGGTATGATAAGGAAAGGAATGGAAAATAAAACAAAAGATATTATAATGCCTCTATATCGTTCCATGGTGAGACCGCACCTTGAATATTGTGTGCAATTCTGGTCGCCGTATCTTAAAAAGGATATAGCGATTTTAGAAAAGGTTCAGAGAAGAGCCACCAAAATGGTAAAGGGGATGGAAGGATACTCCTATGAAGAAAGGCTAAAAAGGTTAGGGCTCTTTAACCTGGAAAAGAGACGGCTGAGGGGAGACGGCTGAGGGGAGAAGTCTATAAATTAATGAACAGAGTGGAACGGGTAAATGTAGATCGATTGTTTACCTTATCAGAATATAGAAAGACTAGGGGACATGCAATGAAGCTACAGGGCAAACTATTTAAGACTAATAAAAACATTTTTTCACTGAACGTGTAATCAAACTCTGGAATTTGTTACTGGAGGATGTAGCTGGGTTTAGAAAAGGTTTGGACAAGTTCCTGGAGGAAAGGTCCATAAACCATTATTAAGAAGGGACCCAGGATATTAATGCTTGAACCAATACAAGCATTGTGGAACCTGTGTCCCTTGGGGAAACTGCTAGGTACATATGACCTAGATTGGCCACTGTTGGAAACAGAATACTGGGCTTGATGGACCTTGGTCTGACCCAGTATGGCATATCTTATGTTCTTATGTAAGTTTCTTGCACCGATCACACTTTTTAAACCCGCTGACATCCATCTGGGGAAAAAGGGCCCCTGCAAGGTCAAAAGACAGGGCTGCCAGTGAAAAAGGGAAAAAATGGCGCGAACGCTAGTCACTAAGGACAAAAACCAAAAAAGAGATCCGGGCTCGAAACTGACGTATCGGTCCCAGGCGGGAAAGGGAAACCGGCGTCGAACCAAAGAAAAACAGGTTAACGCAGAGAAAATCAACTTCTTCCCTCAGGTGAAACGAATATACATCCGTCGGGCTCTGTGGAAAAAAGACGACTGAGCAAGATGGCACCCTTGGGCGGGAAGGGGACCGCGCATGCGCGCTGCATTCCCACAGGCTTTCTATGAAAGCTGGGGAAATGCTCCACACGGGGGCTCCGTCGGCGCTGACGTCACCCATATGTGAGGACTGACTTCCTGCTTGGTCCTGGAGAATCCTGCTGTCCCTGGAGAACACTTGTTACAGGTGAGTAACTTTGTTTTCTCCAGGAACAAGCAGGAAGTCAGTCCTCACTTATGGGACTCCCCAGCTACAGGCTACCGAACCTGTAATCAAAAAACGCCTCCACGAGGCCGTGAGCAGAAGCCGATGACCGAAGAAACCCGAGTCCTTGGGTCCTCGGAGCGAACCGCTTGGTAGCCGTGAAGAAGGGTTGGAGGGCAGGAGTTGCTTATACACCAAACAGATTACGGAGTACAGCCTGGTTGAAGGCGCTGTCCTGGCGGGACTCCCTCTCCAGGCAGTGGTGTGCAGAGAAGGTATTCGTGGAAGACCAGGTCGCCGCCCGGCAATGTTCCCTCTAATTTTGTGTAGGCTGTGTGCGTATAAAATATCAGCTGTGCAGCTTTTGAAGGAAGGTTAAATTTTTGTGCGCCACATAACGACACTCGGAGTTATATACTTTAAAATTTGACTACACGTCAAAATACAGTATGTACACCACATTGATTGCACTAGAAAATATTGTAGAACTTGTGAAAACCATAAATGCACAACAACTTTTCAATTTTAAGAACGTCTGTGTTGTTTACTATCAGAATCAGAACCGTAAATTTTGTGCGCTCTGTTGTAAAGTATGTGCGCTCACTCGGCGAGGTGTGTGCGCGCGCACACGCGCACAGCTTAGAGGGAACAGTGCCGCCCGGCAGATGTCCATCAGGGGCACGGAGTGTAGTGAGGCCACCGAGGCTGTTTTGGCACGAATCCTGTGCGCAGTGACTCGATGCTCTAACGGGGTACCCACCTTCATATGAGCGAAAGCGATGCAGTCCGCCACCCAAACCGAAAGGGTCCGTTTGGTAACTGCCTGCCCCGGTCGATTGGGACCATAGGTTCCAAAGAGCCAGTCAGACTTGTGATGAGTCTGGATGCGCTGCAAGTAGAAGGTGAGAGCCCTTCTGCAGTCGAGGGTGTTAAGAGCCACCGACGCCTGGTCGGCGTGGAGTCTCGGGAAGAACGTCGGCAGGACTATCTACTGGTTAAGATGGAAATCTGAGACAACTTTAGGGAGGAATTTAGGGTGGGTACGGAGGACCACCCTATTCCGACAGGACCTGGTGTAAGGAGCACCAGCCAGGAGAGCCTGGAGCTCACTGACTCAGCGGGCCAAGGTCAGTTCCACCAGGAAGGCCACCTTCCAGGACAGGTGTCGGAGCGAGCACGTCGCCATTGGCTTGATGGGTGAGCTGCATGAGCACCACATTCAGGTCCCACTCCGCTGGAGGAGGTCAGATGGGCAGCCTGGAAAGTAAAAGACCCCCTATAAAGCGGGAGACTAACAACTGTCCAGAGAGGGGCTTTCCCTCGATGGGGAGGTGGTTCGCCAAGATGGCGCTCAAGTATACCCTGACAGAGTTCGACTCCAGCCCTTCCTTCGAGAGATGGAGGAGGTACTGAAGGATCCATGGAATGGGACACGAGAATGGGTCGATCTGAAGCCCCAAGCACCAGATCGAGAAGCATCGCTACTTGAAGGCGTAGGCCCGTCTAGTGGAGTCCTTCCTCGAGGCGAGTAATACCTCCCTGACCTCCTCCAGAAGAGCCAGAGAGGCTAGGGAAACCCTTTCAGCTGCCAGGCCGTGAGAGATAAGGAGGGTAGGTTCCTTGACCATGCTCATTTCATTACTCCCTCTTTTATCTCTATGATGTTGGTCCTTCTAATACAAGTTTTCACTTGTTTCTAAGGAAGATATAAGGAGGATACTGTCCCAAGTGAGTAATTCATCTGTATTTGACCATTGTCCAACTTGCGAAGTCAAAACAAAGATGGTATATGCAGATATGATTATCAGTATTAATGCATCAACTGAGGGCCTACTTCTCTGCTGTCTCAAGCAGGCTAGTATGTGGCCTATTTTGAAAACACCCTCGTGTTCCACTGAGCTCAGCAACTATCACCTCATTTCTTCTCTCCCATTTTTGTGACATGATAGAGAGCATGCTGCTTTCAAAATTACAGGATTTTTCTAGATGATATGATCTGTTAGATTAAGATCACTAAGGATTTTGCACTTATTGAGACTTGCAGGCATGTTTACAAAAGGGTGTGCTAGCACCAAGCATTTGAACTGCAAAACTAGTGTGAAGGCTCATCTGTCAGTCCACCGACAAAGTGCATTTTTAACACATGGCTAACAGGCACGCGGTTGGCACTTATTAATGCCAGTCACTGAGGGAGGTGCTGCTGTGTACCTGTGCTAACTGCAACATTCATGGTTAGTGCATGCTGAAACACCCACGCTAACTGAGAAAACCCATCAATGCCTGCATTCTGTCCCTAACCCAGCCAGTCACCGCCCACTCACATTCTATCCAGTTAGCACAGGATTTTTAGTGTAGGTGCTTAGTGCACAGCAAACCCTGTGTTAATGGTTACCACATGTTAGTAAACATGCCCCCAAGTTACTATTTAGTCTTGGTGTTGTTCATCAAGAGCTTGACAATGGTTCAGCTTTTTTTTTTTTGTTGTTGGATTTGTTTTCAGCTTTTGACACTTAGGATCATGTGCTCTTACCGAATAAGTTATGAATTCTGTGTTGGAGCCCTGGTCTGCTCATGGTTGAAAGGGCTTCTTTAGATACAGAAAGGGTGGGGGGGGGGGAGTGTCTGCACTTTGGGCTGTATCATTTAATATCTATATGTATCTTCAGCCACTTCAGACTCTTGTTGAGACTGTACTACAAGTTGCCAGCCCCTGTATGAAGTCCATTAAAGCCTGGATATCTTCTAATAAACTGGTGCTTAATTTAATGAAAACTCAGATTAGAGTAAAGCATAGCTACTCACCTGTAACAGGTGATCTCCGGGAACAGCAGGAATTTAGTCTTCGCATATCGGTATCGTCGGTACCGACGGAGCCTGCACGGGAACGCTCCCAAGCGTCCAATTAGAAAGCTTTTGGGAGCATCCCACAGCACCTGCGTGCTGCCTTCCCACCTTTCCCAACTGCCTCTCTCCAGTTGAGTTTAAAGCTGAGACAAAGTGAGAGAGAGGGAAAGAGAAAGAGATAGAGAGATACAACTCCTAGGGGAGGTGGGTGGGTTGTGAAGACTAAATTCCTGCTGCTCCCGGAGATCACCTGTTACAGGTGAGTAACTATGCTATCTCCAGGAACAATCAGGAATGTAGTCTTCACATATGGGGACTCCCTAGCTTTAGATGCCAGGGAGAGACCCCAGAGGTTGTGTGTCCCTGTGAAAGGGCTCCACTTCCCCCCCAATGGATCTCTGGCATCCAACCAGGGATGGTGGGTAGGAGTTGATTAGGTATGGAACAGGTGTTGAAGAACAGCCTGACCAAACAAGGCGTCCCGGCAGGAGTCCTTGTCCAAGCAGTAATGGGCTGTGAAGGTATGAACAGAGGCCCAAGTGGCTGCTCAACAGATGTCGTTGATAGACACAGAGTGCAGATGAGCCATTGAAGCTGCCATGGCTCTCACGTTGTGAACTGTGACATGACCGTCCAGAGGAAGTTCTTACTCTGATAGGCAAAGAAATACACTGAGCAATCCAGCTGGATAGTGTTCTCTTGGAGACTGGAAGTCCCAAATGAGAAGGATCAAAAGCAACAAAGAGTTGAGAGGACTTTCTATGTTGCTGTGTTCTTTGCAAGTAAAAGGCTAAAGCTCTTTTACAGTCCAAAGTATGAAGATTCCTTTCTGCATTTGATGCATGAGGCCTTGGAAAAAAAACACAGGCAGGTAGACCGCCTGGTTTAGATGAAAAGGAGAGACCACCTTTGGCATAAAGTGTGGATGAATCCTAAGGACTACCTTGTCATGATGGAACCTTGTATAAGGTGGATCAGCTATTAATGCCTGCAACTCACTGATGCGGTGTGCTGATGTAATTGCAATGAGAAAGATAACTTTCCAAGAAAGGAATTTCAATGAGGTAGTAGCTAAGGTCTCGAAAGGTGGCTTCATGAGCTGACCAAGAACCGGTGGTGGACTAATGGGAGGCTTAGTTAGAAGAAGGCCTCTCATAAATCTTGCTATAAGAGGATGGGAGGAAATAGGTTGTCCATTTAGAGGCTTGAAAGAAGCTGCAATAGCACTCAAATGGACTCTTACTGAGTTAGTTTTAAGTCCTGCATTGGATAAATGGAGGAGATACTCCAGTAATGATTCCAGAGGTATCGCAAGGGGGTTAAGACACTTCTGCGAACACCATATGGTAAATCTTTTCCACTTGAAAGCATAAGAGCGTCTTCTGGAAGGCTTCCTGGAAACATAAAGGATATCCTTCACTTGCTGAGGGAGGTTAAGATCATGGAGATCTAGGCCTTCAGCAACCAAGCCCCGAGATGCAGAGACTGGGGATTGGGATGCCATAACATTCCGTCCTCCTGAGACAGGAGATCTGGAGCAGAACCTAACTCCAGAGAGGGAGCTTGAGAGAAATGTAGAAGCAGAGGGTACCACACTTGCCGTGGCCAATGTGGAGCTATGAGAATCATACGGCCTCTGTCTCTCTGAAGGTTGAACAGGGTTTTGGGAATTAGGGGAATGGGTGGAAAGGCATAAAGGAAGTCTTGACCCCAGTGAAGGAGGAAAGCATCCCTGGCCTGAGAGCCCTGAGCCGGAATTCTGGAACAGAACGGGGGAAGTTTGGCATTCAACGGACTTGCAAAGAGGTCTATGTCTGGGGTTCCCCAAATTTGAAAAATCTTGGCCACCTGGTCTGCATGTAGAGACCATTCGTGTGGAAGCAGAACTCGACTGAGTCAGTCTGCCCAAGAGTTTTGTATGCCTGGAAGACAAACTGCCAGGAGATGAATCTGATGCTCTCTGGCGAGGGCCCATAGTCGCAAAGCTTCGTTGCAAAGCGACAGAGAGCCTGTTCCCCCCTGCTTGTTCAAGAAGAACATGGCTACTTGATTGTCCGTATGAATGAGGACTGTCTTGTAGCTGAGCAGGATGTGGAACACTCGAAGAGCAAGGAAGATTGCTCTGAGCTCTAAGAGATTGATATGTAGATGAGTTTCCTGTGGAGTCCAAGTGCCTTGGGTAGAGAGATCTTGTAGATGAGCTCCCCAACCCATTAATGAAGCATCTGTTGTGAGAGTTGCCTGGGGTAAAGGCTGTTGAAAAGGGGACCCCACCAACAGGTTTTGAGTGGACTGCCACCATTGGAGGGACAAAATAAGGCGATTTGTGATTGCTATTTTGTCTGACAGGCACCCTGAAGCCTGGGTCCATTGAGTGGATAAAGTCCACTGGGTTGCTCTCATATGGAGGCGAGCATAAGGAACCACATGCACAGTAGATGTCATGTGGCCTAGTAGTTGTAACATTTCTCGAGCAGTGAGATGAGGCTTTGACACTGCCTGAGAAGCTAACTGCACCATGCTAAAGCAACGGTTCTGGGGAAGATAGGCCCTTGCTTTTCTGGTATCCAGTAAAGCTCCTATGAACTCTAGAGACTGAGTGGGAGTTAGACTGGATTTTGGGATGTTTATGACCAGACCCAAATACTGAAGGATACGCACTGTGCAAGCTAGAGAAATCCTGGCCTCTGACTCTGATGGGGCTCGAATGAGCCAGTCGTCTAAGTAGGGGAAGACGAATATTCCTAGAGTGCGGAGAAATGCTGCTACCACAGCCATGCATTTCGTAAACACCCTCGGTGCTGAGGCCAGGCCAAAAGGAAGCACCCTGTATTGGTAGTGCTTTCATTGAAAAAGGAACCGAATGAACTTTCTGTGAGTTGGATGGATGAGAACATGAGTGTACGCATCCTTGAGATCTACAGAACAAAGCCAATCCTGACTCTGAAGGTATGGCAGCAGAGTTCCCAGAGAAATCATCTTGAATTTCTCTTTGAACAGGAATTTGTTCAATTCTCTGAGGTCTAAAATAGGTCTGTGTCCCCCTGTTTTCTTTGGGATAAGGAAATAGGGGGAATAAAACCCTGTACCCTGTTGAGGAATGGGTACCTCTTCTATTGCCCCTTGGGCAAGAAGCATAGTGACCTCTTGATCTAACAGGTTGATGAGAGAGGTCCGAGAATTGAACTATTTTACCACTGTGGGAGGGGGCATGCAAAGAAAGTGAAGCTTGTACCCCTCTTTTATAATGGATAGAGTCCAATGTTCTGCTGTTATCTGCCCCCATCTGGGGGCAAAGTGACACAAGCTTCCTGGAATGGTGGAAGGCTCTTGACCATTGAGAGCCAGGAAGGCTAAGTTCTCTAGATGGAAGTCAAAGGCCTTGTGGAGGCTGAGACTGCTGAGACGGTTGAGGCTTAGCAGCCTTTGCTTTCCTTTGCTTAGGTGGTTGCTGACTCTTTTGGGCAGGCTGACCTGCAGAACGTCCCTGCTGGGAATAAGAGGGATAAAACCTCTTCTTTTTTGAGAAGAATGGTTTCTTGAAAGATTTCTTCCTTGCAGGATCAGCTGTGGCTTTGGATAACCTATCCAAAGTGGAGTTGTCAGCATCCAACTCACTGGCTTTTTCTTGCCAATCTTTGCCGAATAGATTCTCACCTGTACAAGGGATATTGCCCAGTTTGTCCTGCACCCAGAGCTCCAAATCAGATGCCTAGAGCCAGGCAATTCTACGTGCACCTATGTCAATGGCAGAGGTTCTGCTTATGCACTCAAAACAGTCAAAAACTGCACGGTTGACAAACTTAGAAACATCTTGGGCATGTTTAACCAGTGTGAGAAAATCCTGCCTTTTATCTTCAGGAAGAAGAGGGCTCAAAACCTCTAAATCTCCTGTGACTTCCTTAAGGAACATTCCCATATATAAGATATAGGAACTGATCCTGGCAGAAAGCATGGAAGCCTGGAAAGTACGATGTTGAAAGGCATCCAAAGTTCTACACTCACGTCCTGGAGGATTAGAGGCATATCTCTTTGCACTCCTGATCCTTCTCATAGCTGATTCCACTACAATAGAGTGGTGAGGAAGCTGAGTCTTCTGGAAACCAGGACAAGGAGGGACTCGATACATGGTATCCAGTCTACAAGAGTGAGGAGAGGTGGTAAGAGGTGTTTCCCACATTCTTAACATGAGATCAGGTAAGATCTCATGGATAGGCAAAGTAGCTGCCTCTTTAGGAGCCTTGGGATATTGTAGAATCTCCAACTCCTTTGCCCTGGGCTCTGTTTCAGGAGCCACAGTAATGGAAAGACCTCGAGCCACCTCCCTGATAAAATCCTGAAAGGAGATATCTTCTGGAGGAGACATCCTACGTTTAGGAGAGGAAGGCTCCTCCGGGAGAAGTATTTCGGTACTTACAGAATTATCAGAATCCTCAGACTTCTCCGAGGATTCAAAGTACCTTCTGTCCGGATGCTCTTGAAGAGCCTGATACCCGTACCGACCGAAGTCGGTACCGGGGGGAATCAGTACTGGTGTATTGGTACCGGAAGGCATCGCATGACTGGGTGCCGGCAAAGCAGACACCGATGTCGATGCTGATGCTGTCGGTACCGGTACCGGTTGAACTGTCTGATGCGGTTCTGAGGGTGTCGATGCCGCAAGGAGAGCCGCCAGACTGCGTTCAATAGCCAGGACCCTCTGGACTATCGACGCTGCCGATGCCTGGATATCGGTACCGGAGAAGACCGCCGGTACCCCAGAGCATGGCACCAGTAGTTCTGCCGAGGTCAAGGCCTCAAGAACATCCTGGAGCCCCAATAATGCTTTGGAAGCCAAAGCCTCCCGCCGGGGCAATTTTGCCGGTACAGAACCCTCAAGGGCAACGCCAGAGGCATCTCGATGCTTAGAAGGAGATCTACCCTTTGAGGACTGGCTAGATTTATGTTTAGTTGCCTGAGATCCATGGGAGGAAGACGAAGCCCTGGAAGACGTCGATGCCACAGAAGCTGCATCGGAGAGAAAAAGGGTGCTGAGCTTAGCAGCTCGGTTTTGTCGACCCCTCTTGGACATCATGGCACAAGCCATACAGTCGGAGATGGAGTGGTCAGGAACTAAACATTTGAGACACCACTCATGGGTGTCGGTGACGGAGATGGTACCGCCACACTTGGTGCACCTTTTGAAACCCGAAGCGGGTTTTTCCATAGTGGAGGAAATTTTGGGCCTAAGGCCCAAAATGGTGCGTGCACCTGGAAAAGAAATGTTTGGAAAAAAATACTTTTTTTTTTTTTTTTTTTTTTTTTTAAAGAAAGAAAGAACCACCGGCGGTACCGGTATAGTGTCGAGGAAGGCAGACGCGACCACAAAAAAGAAGGGAATAAGCAAACATTTTCTGTGGTGACAGGAACAACGACCTGCTTGCTCCGCGGAAAACGAAAAACTGGAGAGAGGCAGTTGGGAAAGGTGGGAAGGCAGCACACAGGCACTGTGGGATGCTCCCAAAAGCTTTCTAATTGGACGCTGGGGAGCATTCCCGCGCAGGCTCCGTCGGTACCGACGATACCCATATGTGAAGACTACATTCCTGCTTGTTCCTGGAGATAAATCTATTTTACTCAGAGTAAAGTAGATTTTTAAATATTCCAACTTGTTTCCAGATTAATGGCTGCAATATTCCATTCAAACTTTTATAATGTAGGAATTGCAATGAACCTGTCTTTGGTAACATAACCCTTTATGAAGTCTGTTGTAGGAAAAAGCGTAGTTACTCACCTGTAACAGGTGTTCTCCGGGGACAGCAGGAATCTGTCCTCACATATGGGTTACGTCGGCGCCGACGGACCTCGCATGGAGCAAATCCCCAGCTTTCGAAGAAAGCCTTTGGGAGTTGTCACCATGCATGCATGGTCCGTTTCCTGCCCAAAGGAGCCATCTTGCTCAGTCAAATGACATAGCTAAAGACGTCAAAAAGAACAAAACAGTAATATAAGAGGACTGCAACTCCAAGGGGAGGAGGGAGGTTTGTGAGGACTGATTCCTGCTGTCCCCGGAGAACATCTGTTACAGATGAGTAACTATGTTTTCTCTGGGAACAAGCAGGAAGTCAGTCCTCACATATGGTACTCCCCAGCTACCGGCTACCATGAACCCATAGCCAAAAAAGGCTCCCTCATCGAGAGCTGTGAGCAGCTGCAGTGGAACACTCTCAACTGTCAAGGAATTAGCACTCTGGCAGCCTGAACACAGAAGGGTCGGAGGGCAGGAGTTGCCTAGACCTCAAAAAGGTTAAGGAGTACAGCCTGGCTGAAGGCACTGTCCCGTCAGGATTCCCTATCCAGGCAGTAATGAGCTGCGAAGGTATGAACCGAAGACCAGGTGGCGGCCCGGCAGATGTCTGCCAGAGGAACGGAGAGCAGATGAGGGACAGAGGTTGCCACGGCCCTGACCTTGTGAGCCTTGACACGGCCTTCCAAGGGGAGCTGTGGTTCCTCATAGGCCTGGGCAACAGTCCGCCATCCATGTGGACAGCGTACGCTTGGTCACATTGCTTGCCCAAGCTTAATGGGGTCATAGGAAATGAAAAGCTGAGATGTTTTCCGGTGGCCTTGAGTACGTTGAATGTAGAAAGATAAGGCCCTCCTACAGATTAGGGTATGGAGGACAGCCTCAGTGCGACCGGCGTGCAGTCTGGGAAAGAATATAGGGAGGACCACCTCCTGATTGAGGTGGAACGAGGACACCACCTTCGGAAGAAACTTGGGGTGTGTGCAAAGCACTACCTTATTGTTGTAGAACCTGGCATAAGGCCTCTCCGCCACGAGGGCCTGGAGCTCGCTCACCCTTCGGGCGGGAGTGCGACGAGGAACACCACCTTCCAGGAGAGACAGCAGAGATGACATGTAGCCATCAGTTCAAAAGGCGGTAGGGTGAGACGCCCCAACACTACACTGAGATCGCATTCGACCGCCAGAGGGAAGACCGGGGGCTTAGACAAGAGAAGGCCCTTAAGGAACCAGGACACCATTGGGTTCGCCGAGAGGGGCTTCCCATCTACCGGATGGTGGTTGGCCGCAAGGGCACTGAGATGTACCCTGATGGAGTTGGACTTGAGCCCCAAGTCAGAGAGGTAGAGAAGGTATTGCAACACCATAACTACCGGGCAGGAAAAGGGGTCAGCCCCCCAAGCCGCACACCAGAGCGCAAACCTGTGCCACTTAAAGGTGTAAGCCCGTCTGGTAGATGTTCTGCGCAAAGCTAGCAGAACATCCTCCACTTCCCTCCGAAGTAGGAGCGAAGCTAGTGAGATCCTCTCAGCAGCCACGTCATCAGCGAAAGGGAGCTGGGGTTGGGGTGCAGGAGAGAGCCCCCCTCCTGGGAGAGAAGTTGCTGGTCTGTCCCCAAGGGGATGGGAGTCTCCACTGCTAACTGCAGGAGGAGTGGGAACCACAGTGGCTTCAGCCACCGTGGGGCTATCAGAATGACTGCAGCTCTGTTGCAAAGAATCTTGAACAGGGTCTTGGCGATCAGAGGTGTCAGGGGAAACGCATACAGGAGACCCATCGACCATGAGATTAGAAAGGCGTCAGCAGCCACCCTGGCAGGATGTGGTTGCCGGGAACAGAAATGGGGTAACTGGTGGTTGTCCAGGCTGGCAAACAGGTCCATCATTGGCTCCCCCAAATCTGGAAGAACTCGCAGGCCACCTTCAGGTCCACCTGCCACTCGTGTGGCTGGAGCAGTCTGCTGAGTCTGTCGGCCAGCCAATTGTCCTGGCCCCAAATATCACAAGTCCAGAGCCTCCCAACAGAGGATGCGGGGACCCTGTGCCCCCTTGTTTGTTCATGTAGAACATGGCAACCTGGTTGTCAGTCTGGACCAGGACGGATCTGTGACTCATGGAGCTCCGGAACACCTTTAGGGCAAAGCGGATCACATGCAATTCCAACAGATTGATCTGTTGGGCACTATTGTCTGGGGACCAGATGCCCTAGAAGTGGTACCCCTAGCAGTGGGCTCCCCAGCCCAGCAGGGAGGCGTCTGTAGTGAGGACCTTCGAGCGATGAGAAGCCTGAAAAGGTATCCCCGTTTGCAAGTGGTGGGGTAACTGCCACCACTTCAGGGACTGCGCCAAGTGCCTGGTGACTTTGATTCTGTCCTGGAGATGCCCCGTTGCCTGGGACCACTGGTCCCTGAGGCACCACTGTGCAATTTGCATGTGTAGGCGGGCATCTGCTGTGACATGGACCATGGAGGCCATGTGCCCGAGGAGGCGCAACAGGTGTTTTGCAGGCACTGAGGGATGGTACTGCACATTTCTGGCCAGTGCCATAAGCCTGTTGATCCTGTCTGCAGGTAGGAAGTCCTTGGCTGGGAGGGCATTGATCCTTGCCCCGATAAATTCCAGCTCTTGAGCTGGACACAGGCTGGATTTGGGATAATTGATAATGAAGCCCAAGTGCTAAAGGACCGGGATAGTGCGCGCCGTGGCCTGCTGCACCTTGGGGGCCATGGTGCCCCTGATGAGCCAGTCGTTGAGATAGAGGAAGACAAAGATCCCCTGAAGCCTGAGAAAGGTGGCGACCACCGCTACGCACTTCGTGAATACCCTGGGGGCCGAGGCAAGGCCGAAGGGCAGCACCCTGTATTGAAAATGATGGTCCCCCACCACAAAGCGTAGGTATTGCCTGTGGTTTGGGTGGATTAGGATGTGTGTATAAGCATCCTTTAGGTCTAAGGAGCATAGCCAGTCTCCCTGGCGGAAGTAAGGCAGCAATGTTCCAAGGGAGAGCATCTTGAACTTCTCCCGCACCAGGAATCTGTTGAGGTTGTGCAGGTTGAGGATGGGTCTTAGGCCCCCTGTCCTCTTTGGGACGAGGAAGTATCTGGAATAGAACCCCTTGCCCTTTAGATGGTGGGCCACTGGTTCCACCGCTCGGTCCTCGTGAAGGCCTACCAACTCTTTCAACAGAAGGGCCTGGTGAAGGGGAGGCCGAAAGAGGTAACCCTCCTTGACCATCTGCAATGCCCATGCATTGGTGGTGATAGCTCCCCACCTGTGGGCTGCCCAGCCTCACTTGGAAGAGGGGCCATGCTGTAGGAGTCAAAAGCTTCCCCCGGGCTGAGCCAGGGTCGAAGCCTGGGGCTTGGGAGCCTTCTGCTTATGCGGACCATGACCTTGCCCTGTTGTCCCTGCTGGGGTGCTGGGGAGGCCTGATAAGGGGGATAACTTAGGTAAGCAGTGGACTTCCTCGGGTAGAAGGGCTTTTTCCCCCAAGCCCTTCTTTCGGAAAGGGGCCGAGGTCTTCTTAGAGAGCCTAGTCCTTGTCATGAACTTGGTCTCCAGTTCGGCAGCCTTTTCTATCATGGGTTTGCCAACTAGGTTCTCCCCATGACATGGGACATCAACCAACTTGTCTTGTACCCACTGTTCGAGGTCTGACGACTGTAGCCAGGCTTGACAGCGTGCACAGATGCCCACTGCGGCTACTTTGGCTGCTGACTCGAACCCGTCGTAGGCCGCTTGAGTCATGAATTTGAAGCATTCACCAATGGCTCTGGATAAGCCCTTGAAGTGCTGGAATGGCTCCTCGGAGAGACCAGCCAAGAATCTGGTGATCTCCTTTGCCAGGTCTCTCGGGTACATACCAATGTATAGCTGGTAGGCTTGTATCCGGCAATTCAGTATCGCGCCCTGGTAACATTTTCTGCAGAGGGCATCCAAGATGCGGGCCTCCCTGCCGGGTGGTACCGAGGAATGAGTCTTCTGACTTTTTAGTCGAAGCATGGCCGATTCCATGACCATGGAATTATGCAGCAATTGTGACTTTTGAAACCCAGGGCTTTGGCAGACCCGATATATCGAGTCGAGCTGCTTTCTGATCACCTGCGTCGACGCCGGTGTCTCCCACATGCAGAGCATAAGGCGTTCCAGGATAGGTGGAATGGGCACTGTGAGGGTTTCCCGGGGCACCGTGAGGGTTTCCCGAGGGGGGGGGGGCGCCTCGTATTAGAGGATCTTGAGTTCATCTAGGATCCTCCTCGGACTCCGTTGGGAAAGCCAAGGCTTTGGACATATCTCGAACGAAGTCCCGAAAAGCCATGTCCTCCGGAGATCTTCACCGAGGCTCCGATACTGGGGAATTGGACAGAACATCTCGGTGAAGGCGAGTGTCCGGAGACACCTCGTCTTCAGACTCCCAGACGGAAGCATCTGAGGAAGACAGATGGCATTCCTTGGGCCCCGAGGAGTCAGGCTGCTCCGGCACTCGCTGGCTTGCCAGTGACGATCTCCGTCCTAAAGAACGGGAGACCGAGCAGGACCTCGGCCAAGGATTTACTCGGGCCCATAGGGCTTTGAGGATCAGCTCGGCCTCTGGGTTCGACTTTGTCGTCGAACCTCCCGGTGGTCTGGGCAGAGGAACCGGATGAGCCGGATACTAGCGCCCGTTGCTGCTTTAGGAAGGCAGTGATCCTGTGTTCCAAGGACACCATACTGGACATGAGTTCGGGGGGTTCTGCAGCATCTAGCTCGGGCACTGATGTACTCGGGCCCAAAGCCGGTTCTCCCAGAGGGGAGTCCTCAACTAGGATAGGATGCGCTTGCCAGGGTTGGTCTGTGGCTGGATCCTTCCGGGAAAGTTTGATCGGGCGCTCCTTCCCTGACACCTCGGGCTGGCGCTTGGGGCTCTGTGACTGGCCCAGTGAGGGACCTGGCCGTTTTGAACCATCGAGAGACGCAGCAGTCAAGGATTTTCACCTTCTTTTTGTTTCCCTTGAGGGGGACCCCCTCTCTGAGGTCTCCCAATGGCGCTCGGGTTCGGAGCGTTCCTCCCGAGGCATGGAGGCCTCAGACAAGGCCCTGGCTTTTGGAGGCATGGGGGAATAAGGGAAAATTTTTCCATGCTGCTGCCTTTGAGGACATAAGTTTGCAAAGGCCACAAACAGCCAGGTCGTGGTCTGGGCCGAGGCACCGGAGGCAGCAGTCAGGCATATCGGCGAGAGACATAATTTTACCACACCTGTCGCACTTTTTGAACCCACTGGTAACCATGGGGGGGAAAAAGGACCTCAGCAAGGTCAAAGACCTTTCGGGCTACCAGTGAGGGAAAACAGGGGCAGAAACGCCCAAAAAGAAAAACGTAAAAAGAAAAAGACGGCCAACCCGATACGGGGTACTGTGGGCGGGCAGGAAGGATACCGGTGCTAGCCGGAAAGAAACAACAACAGCCAAAAAGGCAAGAAGAAAAACGCTTTTTCCAGGACAGAGAACAGACTATGTCTGAAGGGCTCCACGGAAAAAAGAAGACTGAGAAAGATGGCTCCTTTGTGCGGGAAGCAGACTACGCATATGTGGTGGCAACTCCCAAAGGCTTTCTTCAAAACCTGGGGATTTGCTCCGTGCAGGCTCCGTCGGCACCGATGTAACCCATATGTGAGGGCTGACTTCCTGCTTGTTCCTGGAGAATCATTTTATCAACTTCATTAGCTATACAGGTTGGAGGTCTATTTACCATTAGATGACTCTGAATCAGTGTTTCAGGCTTTAGGGGTCTCGCTTATTGAATACTATAATTCTATCTCAGTCTACCCACATCATTAAAAGCTTTACAAGTGATGCAAAACGCCATTGAGTAATTGCTAATATCATCTCAGTTTACGTGTGCTACACTAGATCCCTCTCAGCTGGTGTATCAAATTCAAGGTAGTGGTCTGAATTGTCAAAGCACAACACTGTGATGCACCTGTATATTTTAAAATGTTTTTTCCTCGCACATGCTCTCTTGTCCACTAAGGTCTGTTGGATGGGGCCTGTTGTCCATTCCATCTGTGTAGCACTTTCTTCGTGCTGAGACCTATGCCCAATCCTATTTTTTTTTATCTAGCATCATACAAGCCTGAATAATTTGGTTGTTCTAATCGTGTTGTGTCCTGATGATATATCAATGCAAGAGATGTTTCCACCTTGCTCTTTTTTGGGTTGGGGGACTGTTTTTATTCGGTTTATCTTCATTTTGTTTGATATTTTTATGCAATTTTCCAGTTTAAAATACTGCCTAAGCTTTTGTTGCAATCCATTCAAAATCACGGATGAACAGAAGTCACTTTTAAATGAAGATCCAATTTATTCAATAATACACTAACATACCATCCTTACTGAGTCCCCCAGATTCCTCGCGATCAGGCCCTATCAACATTTCAGTTTTCACTCCATCCATTAAATTCTCATTATACCCAGTTCCTCTCTGAAGGATCAATATTTTCTCACACTATTAACTAACCCACCCCCCTTGGCCCAAAAACGAATCTATTTAACCAATCTATTCTTTCTTACCATTGACTTTGTTTTCCCTCTGCTTCCCTTTTATATACACCTAACTCTGTCATCAGAATATTAAACCACCAAAATTAAGGTAAATGACAACCAGGAAAAGATGAGCTAAAAGAAACTGATGCTCAGTGTCAGTTACCATTATCAATCAGCTGAATATTATAAGAAAACTATGACTAACACATCAAGAGACAAATCAAGAGAGCACTTCAATAAAACATACAGGCCGATGCAGCAAGCAGACGTTCGAGCCAAGCCCTAAAAGCTGTGTACATGGTTGTCTAGGGAGAGAGTAAAGTCAAAGTTGTGCACCAGTAGGCTATAAGCAAAATTATGCAAATGAGATATGGGTAAAATGTCTGCACTAAAGGTGTGGTGGGTGACAGATGAACGCATATGCGCTGGCAGCAATGGCAGACAAATGTGCAAAAAGCTGATGCACTAGCCGTGACATATCTGTAGCAACATTTTATAAATAATTTTCAGCGCAGAGTGATTTATTTTAATTTATTTATTTAGCAGAGCTTATGTACCGCTTTTCACCGGGTCAAAGCGGTTTACATTGAACAGAAGAGATTCAGATTACATATGACAGTCAACTATGTACAAGGAACATAGTAATGAACATTGTAAATATATATACGTAACGAGTAGGTCTGTAGAGTTGGGAGTTTTGGTGGGCACATTTACTGAGCGGATCAGTATGATACTGGTTCGGAGTCAGGGTTGAAGTGTTTTGAGAAAAGGAACGTTTTGAGGTGTTTGCGGAAGGAATAGAAGTCAGAGATATTTCTTATATGATTTGGGAGTGTTATAGTTCAAAGGTTCTGTGGCATGCTTGTTGTGAGTGCTTTGTTCTGGAGTGTGGTATATTGAGTTTGTGGGTGATGGAGAATCTTCGTAGTCCTCTGGGATTGAGGGGTTGAAGAAGGATTTGCTGATGGGTAAGCAGGGGTGCAGTGGAGAGCCTTGGGTGTTAATAGTATAGGGTTTTGTATGTGATTCTGCTGGGGAGTGGTAGCCAGTGGAATTGTTGAGAATAGGGGTGATTCTGTTAAATTTGGATGCTCCTTGTATGATGCGTGCAACAGTGTGGAGGGCAGTTTGTAGTGGGAGGAGGGTAGACTGTGGGAGACTGTTACAAATAAATAGGCATGAGGAAGTATTAGGGTCTGGAGGGCTGAATGGAAATCCGATGAATTGAGGATGGGTTGTAGGTGTTGTCGAGTCTTGGAATTGTAGAATATTGCTTTGGCTGTAGTTGCTATTTGTGTCTTGAAGGAGAGGTTTTGGTCGATTATGATGCCTAGGTATTTAAGTTCTTGGTACATTTATTTGGATGTTGTTCATTGGTATGGTGGGGGGGGGGGTGAATGTGTTGTCTCTCGTGATGAATAAGGCTTCTGTTTTATTGTAATTGATAGGTTGTTGTCTGTCAACCAATGGGAAAGGTCAGCAAAGCTTTCTTGAATCCTTGTGCATGATGGTTGCTTGGTGTGATGTGGAGTGAAGTGGACTGTACTGTACAACATGATATCGTCATCATAGATGTGGAAATGAATGTGTGTTCTGATGATCTTGCAGAGGGGTTGTGGGTAAAGATTAACTAGGATAACTGTTTACCTGCATGGTGATAGGGAAAGTTGGAAAGGCAGTGAGGAAAGTTGTGCAGTGAACTTTAGTGCCTGAAACAGTGGTTCCATATTGTCCTGCTAGACCAGTCCAGACCAGTGGGTTGTGTTCCCCTACCAGCAAATTAATGGAGACAAAGAACCAATGAAAAGCCCAGGTTTCAATGACATCGCTCCCATGTATCTGTTCGCCTCAGCCATCGGAGGTGCCCTTCAGTATTTCTTTGTCTCTAGTAGATGGTGGATGGATTTTCGCCTCTCTGAAGAAAATCTGAGGATTGAGAGGAAAATATTGATTAAATGCTTGTGAATGACCACCTTGAGAGTGACTCTCTCAAGTAAGCGTGAAGTGAGAGGCTCCATTAGACTGTGGTCTTTTCGGTAGCCATAGGAGGAGAGAAAAATGGTTCAGCTCCACACTCTTCATGAAGAGATCCTGTTTAGCAGTCAGAAATTGGAAGGATTTGGAAGGACTGGCTCCTCCGGGCCTCTTGGGTGGCATCCTGAATGATGTCCTTTTTGGAAAGTCTCGTTTGGGTGATCAATCGAAGAGCGATCCAGCTGCTGCCCTCCCAGTCCCTGGAGTTCCAGGGAGCACATTTTGACATTCGAGTGGGCAGCGTTTTCCTGCTAGAGGAGAAGGTAAAAAAACTGTTGGATTGCCTGGAACTGTTCTGTGCGCAGAAGGCTCCCAGAGTCTTGGATTATCTTCAGCTCTTTGGAATGACGACGACAACCACCATAGAGATGGTGCTGTGGGCACATGCTGATATGCGACCTCTCCAATGGTCCTTGATGACTCAGTGGTCCCAGATTTCTCAGTTCAAGCGCAGGCTTCCGCTCTCGATGATGGTGAAGACCAGCTTGCTGTGGTGGCAGCAGCTCTAGGGCATGCTGCTGGACATTTCTCCTAGATCCTGCTGACGACAAATGATCATATGGCCCAGGGCCGTTGGAACTGCAGGGAAGTGGTATGGTCCATCAAACGCCTCGAGGCGAGGGCCATCAAGTTGGCTCTTCTGCGTTTCTAGCCCCTGGTCAAGGGTCGGGTGGTTAGAGTGTTTTCAGACAATGACACGGCGGTAGCTTATGTCAATCAGCAAGGCAGCACGAGGAGTGCCGGGGTAGATCTGGAGATGGCTATCTTGTTTGCCTCAGTGGAGAAGAACCTCCTATTCTTATCGGCTCAGCATATTGCCAGGGTGGACAACATGGAAGCAGACTTCCTCAGATGTCACTCTCTACAATCTTGGAGAGTGGGAGCTGAGTCAGGAGGTGTTTCAGTTGATTTTGTGCTACAAGGGTCGCCCTGTTCCAATTGCAAAGTTTTCCACTTTTTCAGTCGCCACATGGAGACGGGGTCCTAGGATGTCGACATCCTGACCCATTCCTTGACCAAGACAGCACCTGCTGTATGTGTCTCCTCCATGCCCCTAGTGGGGCATGTGATTCTGCATACAGAACTCCACCAGGGCAGGATTGTTCAGGTAGCGCTGGACTGGTCGGGACAGCGTCGTTTGGAGAACTGATGTGGCTCCTACAGGCACCACCTCTTCAGTTGCCTCCGTCTCGGGACCTATTGCAGCAGGAACTGATTGTCCTGGAGGACCCGGTTCCCCTTCTTGGTTACAACTTAGCTCTAGAAAAGCGTAGTTACTCACCTGTAACAGGTGTTCTCCAGGAGCAGCAGGAATCAGTCCTCACTTATGGGTGACGTCGGCGCCGACGGAGCCCTCGCGGAGCAATTTTCCCCAGCTTTCAAAGAAAGCCTTTGGGAATTGCAGCGCGCATGCGCGGTAGTCTTCCCGCCCGAAGGTGCCATCTTAGCCAGTCAGATGACATAGCTAAAAAGACAGCATAAAAATTTGCAAAAAGAACATAAGCAGACGATTGCAACTCCAAGGGGAGGAGGGAGGGTAGTGAGGACTGATTCCTGCTGCTCCTGGAGAACACCTGTTACAGGTGAGTAACTACGCTTTCTCCAGGACCAAGCAGGAAGTCAGTCCTCACTTATGGGACTCCCAAGCTCAAGGCTACCGGAGACCCTAAGCACAAAAATGAGCTCCCTCTAGCTCAGCAGCACAGAAGGATAGAATCTTCGCTGAATTATCACCCACCGGTAGCCCACATCCGGGATGGAGGGTAGGAGTTGCTCAGACCTCAAAGAGATTACGGAGGACTGCCTGTCCGAAAGCACTGTCCCTACGGGACTCCCTCTCGAGACAGTAATGGACCGCAAAAGTCTGGCTCGAAGACCAAGTAGCGGCCCGGCAGATGTCTGCCAGCGGAACAGAGCGGAGGTAAGCCACTGACGTGGCCTTTGCCCGAACGCAATGAGCCGTGACTCGACTCTCTAAGGCGAGTCCGGCTGCCCCATAAGCCCAAGAGATACAGTCCGCAACCCAGATGGACAGAGTACGCTTGGAGACCGGGAGCCCCAATTTATTGGGGTCAAAGGACACAAAAAGCTGCGCAGCTTTACGGTGCTCCCGCGTACGGTCAAGGTAGAAGTTCAACGCCCTTCTACAGTCCAGGGTATGGAGGACCGTCTCAGCTCGGCTGGAGTGTGGTCTGGGAAAGAAGGTTGGAAGTACCACCTCCTGATTCAAGTGAAAAGGGGAGACCACTTTAGGCAGAAACTTTGGGTGAGTCCGTAGGACTACCCTATTCTTGTAGAACCGAGTGTAGGGGGGATCAGACACGAGGGCCTGCAATTCACTTACGCGCCTAGCGGAAGTGAGGGCTATCAAGAACAGCGTTTTCCAAGACAGAAAACGGAGAGAGCAGGTAGCCATAGGTTCAAAAGGCGGACAGGTGATCCGCTGTAAAACCACATTCAGGTCCCAGTCAGGCGCTGGCGGGCGCAGAGGTGGTTTAAGTAGTAGGAGACCTCGGAGAAACCTCGCTACGAGAGGGTCGTTGGAGAGAGGTCTGCCGTCCACCGGCACATGATGTGCGGAAAGAGCACTGAGGTGAACTTTGACGGAGTTGGACTTAAGTCCCAGATTAGAGAGGTGTAGCAAGTACTGTAAGATCACCGACACCGGGCAGGAGAAGGGATCCTGAGACTGTTGGGTACACCAGACTGCAAAGCGACGCCATTTAAGGGCGTAGCATTTGCGGGTAGAAGGCCGTCGCGAAGCCAAGACGACCTCCTCCACCTCTGCCGGCAAGAGGAGAGGAGCAAGGACTACCCTCTCAGCAGCCAGGCCATGAGGTTGAGAGACCTGAGGTTGGGGTGCAGTAGGGACCCCTGATCCTGGGTGAGGAGATCCGGTTGCACCCCCAGAGGGATTGGATCCTCCACCGCCAGTTGCAGCAAGAGCGGAAACCACGGCTGCCTGGGCCAGCGAGGGGCCACCAGGATCATGAAAGCTTTGTCTCGGAGAACCTTGAAAAGGGTCCGAGAGACTAACGGGATGGGAGGGAAAGCGTACAGAAGGCTCCCCGACCATGAGATCAGAAAGGCGTCCGCCGCCACCCGAAGAGGGTGAGGCTGACGAGAGCAGAAGCGAGGAAGCTGCCGGTTGTGAGGACTGGCAAAGAGATCCACTGTGGGGAGGCCCCACCTGAGGAAGAGCTTCTGAACGATCAAGGGGTCCAGACGCCACTCGTGCGGCTGGAGGACCCTGCTGAGTTTGTCCGCCAGGCAATTTTCTTGGCCCGGGAGATAAACTGCCTTGAGGAGAATGCCGTGACCGACGGCCCAAGAGCAGAGCTTCTGTGCCTCCCGGCAGAGGAGGAAGGAGCCCGTGCCCCCCTGCTTGTTCACGTAGAACATGGCAACTTGATTGTCCGTCTGGACAAGGACGGACTGTTGGGAGGTCAGGTGGGAGAAGGCCTTGAGAGCTAGGCGGATCGCCCTGAGCTCCAGGAAGTTGATCTGCTGAGCAGACTCCCACTTGGTCCAGAGGCCCTGAGTACGTGCCTCTTGGCAATGGGCTCCCCAGCCCAGGAGGGATGCATCGGTGGTCAGCACCCGGGTCGGCTGAGGTGACTGGAAAGGCATTCCCAATACCAGGTTCGGCTGCCGGAGCCACCACCGGATAGACGAGACCAGCGGCTCGGAGACGCGCACCAGGTCTGCTAGGCCGCCCGTGGCCTGTCGCCACTGCTGGCGGAGACACCACTGAGCAGGCCGCATATTCAGGCGGGCATTGGGGGTCACATGGACGGTGGAAGCCATATGGCCGAGCAGTCTCAGGAAGCGCCTGGCGGAGACCAGGGGCTGGCTGCGAAAGCGGTCGGCTAGGTCCATGAGCCGCTGAGCCCTGTCGAGCGGTAGGTACGCTCGCGCCTGAGGGGTGTGCAGCCTTGCGCCGATGAACTCGAGATCCTGTGAGGGGAGCAAAGTGGACTTTGCGAAGTTGATGACAAAGCCCAAGTGCTGCAGCAGAGTCACCGTGCGGCACGTGGCGGTGGTGACCTCCTGAGCGGATGCTGCTCTGATGAGCCAGTCGTCGAGGTACGGAAAAACATAGAGGCCGTGAAGTCGGAGATGGGCCGCCACGACCGCGAGACATTTTGTGAAGACTCGCGGTGCGGAAGACAGGCCGAAGGGCAGTACTCTGTACTGGTAATGATTTCCTGCCACCACAAACCTTAGGTATTGGCGGTGGCTTGGGTGGATGAGGATGTGCGTGTAAGCATCCTTTAGATCCAAGGAGCATAGCCAATCTCCCTGCTGGAGGTAGGGCAGAAGGATTCCAAGGGTAAGCATTTTGAACTTCTCCCGCACAAGGAACTTGTTGAGGTTGCGCAAGTCCAGGATGGGTCGGAGGCCTCCTGTTCTCTTTGGTATCAGAAAATACCTTGAATAGAAGCCCTGACCTCTCAGGTGGTGTGGCACCGGTTCCACCGCCTGATCCTGCAGAAGACCTGCTAACTCCTGAAGGAGCAACTCCCTGTGCAGAGGGGGGCGCGGAGGCTCTCCCGGAAAATAGGAGGGAGGGACCTGATGGAAGTGGAGAAGGTAGCCCTCTCGCACGACCTGAAGCACCCAGGCATCTGCGGTGATGCTGGACCACCTGTCGGCGAAGTGAACCAGCCGGCCTCCGGTGCTGGGGGGAACCAGCGGGGGGGGAGAGGCTATGCTGAGCGAGTCAAAAACCCCCACCCTGCTGAGCAGGGGCTGGTGGCGCAGGCTTGGGGGCTTGCTGCCTACGGGACCCGTTACCCCGTCCCTTGGCCTGCTGGCCCTGTTGGGGAGCTGCAGGGGCCTGATAATGGGGGTATTGTTTGTAGGCAGCCGCCTTCCTCGGGTAAAAGGACTTTTTTTCCGAGCCCTTCTTTTTCTGGGAAGGGGCGGAGGTCTTCCTAGAAAGCCTGGTCCTGGTGAGAGTCTCAGTCTCAATTTGTGCAGCCTTTTCCGCCATGGGCTTGCCAAAGAGGTTTTCGCCTCGGCAGGGGACATCGACCAACTTGTCCTGTACCCAGGGCTCAAGGTCGGACGACTGAAGCCAAGCCTGTCGGCGGGCACCGATGCCGGCTGCGGCTACTCGAGCCGAGGCTTCAAAGCCATCATAGGCTGCTCGGGACATGAACTTTGAGCATTCCCGAATACCTGTGGACAAGGCTAGGAACCTCCGCAAGGGTTCCTCGGACAAACCAGCGGAGAAGCCGGCTAGCTCTTTAGCCAGATCCCTGAGATACATGCCCATGTAGAGCTGGTAAGTCTGGACACGACAGGCGAGCATAGAGCCCTGGAAGCACTTTTTGCCAAGGCCATCCAGGTTACGGGCCTCCCTTCCAGGAGGCACCGAGGAGTGCATCTTCTGGCTCTTAAGACGATGCATGGCCGATTCCACTACCATGGAATGGTGTGGCAACTGCGCCTTTTGAAAGCCAGGGCTCTTGCGGACTCGATAGATAGAATCGACCCGCTTGCTCAGGACCGGCGAGGAGGCCGGACTCTCCCACATGCGGAAGAGTAGTCGTTCCAGCATAGGAGGAACCGGCACAGTAAAGTGCTCCCTCGCGGGAGAGTCATACTGGAGGGCGTCGAGCTCTTCGGCTCGAGGCTCCTCCTCGGGGTCCGCAGGGAAGGCCAAAGCCTTGGCCATATCCCTAACGAAATCCGAGAACCGGGCATCCTCCGGGGGGGACTGCTTCCGAGGCTCGGACTCCGGAGAGTCCGATGGGACACACCGAGTCCGGAAAGAATCAGGTGACTCTTCCTCCTCAGACTCCCAGACCGACTCCGACGAGGACTCGGTGGGGTCGGCTCGGGCAGGGTGCGGCGCCAGCCGCCCCGACGCCGAGGGAGTCGGCGTCGGCGACCTCGGTCCCGAACGGGAGGCCGAGGGCGACCTCGACCGAGGATCGACTCGAGTTCTCATCGACTCGAGGATCGGCTCGGTCTCCGGGGTCGACTTGGACGTCGACGTCCCGGCGGTCGGGGCAGCGACGCCAGCGAAGCCAGCGAGCAGTGCCCGCTGCTGGTCCATGAAGGCAGACAATCTGCTCTCCAAGGCCGTCAACCTGAGTCCGAGCTCAGGCGACCCAGCAGCCCCCGACTCGGGCCCCGACGGCGTCGGGCCCGACGTCGGCTGACGCGGAGGCGAGTCCAGAAGGACAACAGGACTTACCCGGGCAGGCATCTCCGACTCCAGGCGAGGTCGCTTCGGGAGGTGTTCCTTCTCCAAGGACCCGGGGCGGCTGTCGGGGCTATGCGACCTGGCCCTCGCGGAGCCAGGAGCGTCCACCGACGCCGCCCTCGCGGGTTTTTCCTTCCGTCGATGGTCCCCGGAGGGAGAACCCCGGTCGGAGGAGCTCCGTCGACGGTCCGAACTGGAGCCTTTCGACAGTGAGGCCTCCGACGAGGTCCGGGTACGGCTGGGGTCAGCGAAGATTCTTTCGCGCTGATGCCGCCGACTTCTCAACGCCTTCGAGGACAGTTTGCTGCAGGGCCCACAGATCAGTTCCTCGTGATCTGGGCCCAGGCAGCGGAGGCAAAGGTCGTGTGAGTCGGTGAGTGACATATTTCGGTCACACCGACCACACCGCTTAAAGCCACTGGCAGCCATCGGGGGAAAAAGGGCCCCTGCGAGGTCAAAGGACCGGGCTGCCAGGGAAAAAACGAAAACGAAAGCTGACTAAGTCAGAAAAACCGAAAAACCGTTAGAGGACTCGAGACCGGCGTCGCGAGTCCGGGCGGGAAAACGACCGGCGTCGAACCGAAAGAAAAAAGGAAAAATACAGAGGAAAATCAACTTTTACGCGGGGACAAGACGGGGACGTCTGTAGGGCTCCGCGGAAAAAAGAAGACTGGCTAAGATGGCACCTTCGGGCGGGAAGACTACCGCGCATGCGCGCTGCAATTCCCAAAGGCTTTCTTTGAAAGCTGGGGAAAATTGCTCCGCGAGGGCTCCGTCGGCGCCGACGTCACCCATAAGTGAGGACTGACTTCCTGCTTGGTCCTGGAGAAGGAGACAGCTAGCATGTATAGGCTGCTCTCCAGTGGTGGTCTCCACACCACTCAGAGCCCGGAGGATGTCTACCAAACTAGCATACGTGCGGATGTGGTGCATCTTTGAGCGATGATGCAGTGCTCAGTAGATGGCTTCTGAGGTGGCCAAGGTGTCATCTCTGTTGGCTTTTGTACAGAATGGCCTGGAGAAGAGCCTTTCCCTTAGCTTCTTGAAAGTTCAGGTGGCAGCTTTGGCCTGTTTCCAAGGTCTGGTGGCTGGTAATTCTCTAGCCTTGCACCCAGACGTTTTACGCTTTCTCTAAGAGGTTTGACGTCTACGTTCCCCCCTTCGGTCTGTGATCCCTTCCTGGGATCTGGATCTGGTGCTCAGGGCCCTGATGGTGGCGCCCTTTGAGCTGTTGAAGTGCGCTACTTTGAATGATCCAATGCTCAAGACTGTCTTGTCACAATTTGTTCTGCAAGGCAGATTTCTGAGCTGCAGGTTCTGTCTTGCTGGGATCCTATTCTGCTCTTTTCAAAGGAGGCCATTTCTATTCGGCCTGTGCCTTCCTTTTTGTTGAAGGTGCTTTCTCTCTTTCATGTGAACCAGGTGGTTTACCTACCCTCCTTCTCTAAGGAGCACTGTTGGGGGAAGGATAAGGATCTTTGCCTTGTGGATGTCCGGAGGATGCTTTTGCAGTGCTTGGAAGTTATGAATTCTTTTTGTAATCAGAGCATCTTTTTGTGCTATTTGCTGGCCCACACAATGGTGCCGCAGCAGCCAAGTTGACTTCGGTGCACTGGATTAAGGAGGCCATTGCCTTGGTGAATCTTTTGCAGAACCGGCCAGTTCCGGAGGGTTTGCGTGCCCATAATATCAGAGCACAAACACGAATGAGGTTGTCTGAGGCTTACCATGTTTATCTCATATGCTTTGGGATGAATACTGAAGGGACCTCTGATAGCTGAGGCGAATAGAGGCATGGAAGTGATGTCATTGAAACCTGGGCTTTTCATTGGTTCTTTGTCTCCACCAATCTGCTGGTAGGGGGTTTGTGCCCATCCCAGCTTGATTTTGTACTATGTAAACCGCCTTGGTGTAACGATGGGTGGTATATCAAATTAAATAAACAAACAAACATAGGGGAACACAACCCACTTGTCTGACTGGTCTTGCAGGACTCAAGGAAAGGACATTAACTGGTAAGTAAAATGTTACCTTTGTGCCTATATGTTTCATTGGCACAGTAAAAGAAATGTGACCGCAAAGCTACCAGCAGGTAAAATCAGTAAGTAAAGCACACCAAAAACATTTCTATTCTCCTGCACTCATCTGTTTTCTCCTATATACGCCAAAGTTTCCTTCTCCGGCATAGGCTGAAGTTTCACTTCACTTCCAATCAGGGGCTAGAATAATGGACCTACTGAATGCTGTACTTGGCCTTTCGGTACCTCTTTGCAGCCGGGTGGAATAGCTAATGGCCTCTTTATCATGTAATTTTGAATACACACAGCTCACATTTTAATAGGCATTGCACTATTTATGCCAGGCCTCAACAAATTTTCTTAGGACCTAGATGAACCACCACATTCCACACCACAGCAGCCTCTTTTTTCAATTTTCTCCTCTGCATTAACCTCTCTCAAATGAATTTGCACTCCCCCCCCCCCCCACCCCATAGTGGCCTCTCAATTTGCCCTGCCAGCAGCCTCTCTTCTCAATTAGCCCCCCACCACACCAGCATCTTCTCTTCTCAATCTGCCCCCCAGCCTCTCTCAATCCTCTAAAATAGACCCTTTTATCATCAACAGAGATCCTACTAGATGCCTCAATTTCTAAAAGCGAAAGGTGAGACTACTTCAGCTGCTACTACCTCAATTATGAGCCTGCTTACTGCCGTTTTCTCGATTCGGGTCTGTTTACTGCTGCCACTAAGACCAATTCTGTTCTCCATCGCTGCCTCATAATCGGGCCCTGCTCACTGCAGCCGTCGCCAATATCTATCCTGCTTGTCGCCACAAGAAAGATTAATCAGCAGCTGTAGCAGTAGCAGTGGACAGCATAACTGATCTTAGGCTAAGTCCAATCGTGCTCTCTGCCGCTACCTCATGATCGGGCCACTGCACACTACCACTGCCACTAACATCAATCCTGCTTGCTGTTGCTGCCTCAACATTGGCCCCTGCTCACTGCTGCCACCTTAAAATTAAGCCAGCTGACTGCCACTCTGCTACCGTGCTACCCTGATGATGATAGTGCCAGTACTGCCCCCAGTGACAGTTTAACACAGTCCCAGCAGATATGTGCAGCCCCTAGAAGTGTGCTACAGCTTTTGTGCTCTCCCTGCAACCCCAGGCGCCACATCCAATTTTTTAGTTGTCATGGCAACCTAGCACCTGAGGTGCTCACACCAATCTTCTTTCTGCATAGTGGTGCAGCAGTAACTGTGCATATATGTCACTTTACTTATGTGCAAATGGTGTGCTAAAATTTCTGCATCAGCCCCATAATATGAAAACAGTTAGAGCATTTGCTCTTCAACCTAGATCTTTATAATAGCACATGCCTCACCATACCAATCCCAATCTTTACCATCTCACTATTTCCCCCTGTGCCCTCGCCTACAGCTACAACAAAAAAAAAAATCAGAACAGCACACATCTTTCCAACACAAATGGAGATGCATACAGGGGATGGAAAAAGATAACCTAATGCTGTGTAAATGTACATTCAATGCCCTGTTCCGCCTGGGACCACAGGGGAACAAAAAGCTCAAATGATGGAAGAAAAAGTAATATTGATAGAAAATGTGACAATCTTTTGTTTTTGTTATACAACCTGTTCAAATACAATAGGACCTGTCTCATCTGTCCTTTTCATATGCAGCCTGAGATGGAACATGCAATAAGCTGCAATCAGCAGAAAAAGGAATAGCTAGAAGAGATGGTGTCATTGCTGTGTGCCTGCAACTAGTTTTGATCCTGCAGGGCGCTTAATGAGAATGTTTACTCCAGAAGCAATGTTACCTAGTACTACCTAGGGATTAGCAAGTCATTTACACATCTCTTGCCTTAGGCTTCCAGCCAGAGTGCGATTCCCAAGGAAAATGCACATTTAATACTGTTCAGCAACATTAAAAGTAAATTGGATACAAGTGCTAGTCAGAGTCTGTGAATGTTTTCTTCAAGAAAGTACAAACCTTTTCACAGGAAAAGAGATATCTGATCTACAGACTAACTAAGGGTAGGGAAAGTAGACAACAAATGAGTGTGACAAAGCACTCACATGCTCACCTTTGAGAAGTAGCCAACGAGGTGGCATCCTTTCACATCATTGTGTGTCAAGACATAGAATAGAAATGGCTCCACATCATAATACAGAGTCTTATGGTCCAGGAACAGCTTAGCTAAAAGACACAGATTCTGGCAGTAAATGGTGCTGACATTTCCATCAACCTAAAGAAAATAAGGAACAGATCAATAAGGAACATGTCCTCAAATTTTTATTTATTTATTTAGCATTTTTTATATACTGCACTATTTTACCTCAGCGCGGTTTCCAGATAACACAAATGTCCAGTGTGGGGTTACATTGGACTTACAGTAAAACAAGGAAATCAGAACCTGGAGAACAAGTAGAACTATGTACATCACTTACAATATGTCTATGCACGCTAATTAACAGTCACTATGAAGTGCAGGATCAAGGTCGGTCGGGAGACTAACCGGGAAAGGGGGGTTGGAGGGAGTGAATTGGGGTGTCTGCTCAGTGGATGTTGGGTAGGGTGAGGTGTAGCTACGTGATGTCGTCTGAGTTGGGAAAGCATTGAAGGAAGAGGTGGTGCTTCAATGCCTTTCTGAATTGGTGGAGGTTGTTTATGGCACGGATGTTGTTGGTAAGTTGTTCCAGCATAAAGGTGCGGATAGAGCAAAGGCGCGGTCTCTAGAGGCTTTGGTGCATTTGGTGATGGTTTTCGGGATTATTAGGGAGTTGGTGGCGGTGAGTTGGATAAGTTCAGAGAGGGCGCTGGCAGTATATTTGTTGATGGCTTTGAATGTTATTGTTAGTATCTTGAAGGTGATCTTGTAGCGTACTGGGAGCCAATGTAGTGCTTTCAGGATGGGGGTGATGTGATCCCTTCTAGAGGCTTGGTGAAGAGTTTGGGCTGCTGTGTTCATTGTCAGCTGCAAAGGTTGTAGAGTGCATTTCGGAAGGCCGTGGAGAATGGAGTTCGCATAGTCGAAGTGGGGCATCACCAGTGACTCGAATACTGTTCGAAAGTCATTTGGCTCAAGTAGAGGTCTGATGTGACGTAGCATCTGGATTTTGTGGTAGATTGCTTTTGAAATGTTGCCTATCTGGGCGTTTAGGTTAAGATGTTGGTCGAGCGTTACTCGAAGGTAACGAATCATTGTCTTCGTGAGAAGTTCGGCATCTCGTACTTTCAAAGAAGGGGGTGGGGTGAATGCTGGGTCTCTGCTAATGAAGAGAACATCCATCTTTTTAAGGTTTATTTTGAGCTTCTGGGAGTGTAACCAGTCTGTGACTGCGTTGAAGCATGAGGTCAAGCGGGATACATCTGGGTGATCAGTATGTATTGGGGTGAATATGAGGACGTCATCAGCGTAAATTAGGCAGTTTACACCGAAGGATCTAATGATGGAGCAGATAGGCTGCATATAGATGTTGAAGAAGAGGGCGGAGAGTGAGGAACCCTGAGGGACGCCCTTTGTTAGTGGGAATGGGGTGGACGTTGAGGTACCGGAGCGAACGTGCTGCCATCTGTCATTTAGGTATGAGGTACACCATGCGAGGGCGGTGCCATGGATTCCCTTCTCGACAAGGCGGGACAGAAGTAGATCATGGCAGACGGAGTCAAAAGCCGCTGCAATGTCGAGGAAGGTGAGGGCGAATCCTTGTTTGACGTTGTCTAGTCCAGTTATCAGAGTGCTGAGTAAAATTGTCAGCAAGGTTTCCACACCATGTTGCTCCCAAAACCCGTGCTGGCAAGGATCGAGGGGCGAGTTATCCTCTATATGTTGGCTCAGTTGACGGTGGACTATTTTCTCTGAGATTTTAGCTAGAAGCGGTATACTGGAGATGGGTCTGTATGAGTCCATCTTTGTGGGGTCCAATTTATTGTTCTTGAGCAGCGGTCTTATTGATGTTTGTTTCAGTTTTTGGGGGAAGATGCCTGTCTGAAATGAGGTTCCAATCAGTTTAGTCAGGAAGGTGCTGAGCTCAATACGTAGAGTTTTTATCCAGAATGCTGGACATGGGTCGTTTGGTGCTGTGGTGGTGTTTATATTCATAATAATGTCTTGTATTTCCCTTTCAGTTGGGGTAGCAAAGGTGGAGATGGTACGCAGGGTAATTGACAGTACTTGTGTGGGTGAAGGTGGGGGGGGGGAAAGGGCCGGCGTCTTGTCCGGCAACCCGGAGCTGGCGGGTGGGGTAGACTGGTTCGCTTTGGTTTGTAGGTAGTCCGCATATAGCTGTGGGTCTGGCAGGTTTGCCTGGTCAGTAGAGGGTTCCTTAGCCAAGGATTTGACTATGTTGAACAACTCATGTGGCTTATTCAGAGATCGTTGTAGAACCTCAGCGATCGTTGTAGAACCTCTTCGAGACTGCTGTTCGATGGATGCAAAGCTGGGCAGAGTAAGCTTTCTGGATTTCAGTCGTTTTTGAGCGGCGCCAGCGTCTTTATAGCTGTTGCAGTTGTCGGAGGGAGGTCTTGAGCTCGGGCGAGTACCAAGGTGCATTCTTCCTCTTGTCATATGAAGTATTGATGGCAGGAGAGTCAATTGCAGCATTGAGGCATGAGTTCCAAGTGGAAATCATGTCATCAAGGTTCAGTCCATGTGTCTTGTAGAGAGGTTGTGCTCTCTCTAATATCTCTTCTCTGTTGAACTGGCGGTAACGTTTTGCTACTGGAGCAGGTATTTTGTTTGAGGAATGAGGGTTATGCAGGGAGGAGTGTGTGGGCATCGAGAATCTGATTAGACTATGGTCAGACCATGGTACTGAGCATAGTGATTGGTCGATCTTGGGTGTGGGGCAGAGAGCCGATTGTGGTGCGAATATGAGATCCAGGGTGTTCCCCTTGATATGGGTAGGACAGTTGACTAACTGGATGTAACCCACCATCTTGAGAACATCTAGGAAGCCTCTGGCTTGAGTGTCTTGGAGTGAGGGGAGGTTGAAATCTCCTAGTATCCAATTCGAGGTATGTGTCTTGATGGGGTTACAGGCGAGGTTAATAATTGAGGAAAGTTCATCTGGTGACGGTGAAGGCGCCCGATATAATAGATTGATGGTGAGATATTTATTTGCTATGGCGATGTGGTCTAGGTGGGGGGTGCTGCTTGATGTAATCGTCTGGAATTGTAGAATGGTCTTGCTTAGTATGAGTACTCCTCCCCCCCCTTCTGTCAGTTCTGGGGCAGGAGTGGGTGGAGAAGTTGGGGGGGACAAACTGGTGGAGGATCGCTGCATCTGCTTCTGACAACCATGTCTCTGTGATGCATAGTATGTCGATGTCGGGGGTGGCTAACATATCAGCCTATGGCAGGCCATTTATTTCTGATAGAGCGAGCATTTATTAGAGCACATTTCAGGTCATGAGGGGGGTTGTCGTGGTTGAGCTGAGAGGGTTGGCCTGGTGAAGGGCCACATAGATGAGGTGAGGGTGTGTTGTGTGCATGGGTCTGATCGTGTGGTGGTTAGTGTGGTTATGGTGTCTTTTCCAAAGGCTGTGAAGGATTGGGATGGAGCTGTGGGTGGGGGTGAGGGCTTGGGCGAATTGTGTCAGTGCGAGCAATATGTAGCAGCTGATGAACGCGTGTGATAGTGTGGCAGTGGAGGGTGGTGCCATGGCGTAAGGTGGTGGTAAGGAGTTCAGATTGAGCCTTTTGGTAGAGGTGTGGTCAGTGAGTGGTATGAGTGCGTTCCTGGTGATGTTCAGTAAATAGGGTCAAAGCACTGCTGGGGTGATATTATTACACGCTGACAGTGTAACAATACCATCCTGTAAGAAAAGGTACTAAAAATACCCCCTGTCAATAAACACCTCTCATAAAAAAAAAGAAAGAAAACAAAGGTACTTACCTGGTACGTTTTTTCTCTGAAGGCAAGGAAAAGCGTAGTTGCTCACCTGTAACAGGTGTTCTCCGGGGAAAGCAGGAATCAGTCCTCAAATATGGGTGATGTCGGTACTGAAAGAGCCCTCGCAGAAGCATCTCCCCCAGCTTTCAAAGAAAGCCTTTGGGAGATGCCACCACGTATGCGTTGTGCCCTTCCCGCCCAAGGGTGCCATCTTGCTCAGTCATCTGACATAGCTAAAGATGGCAAAAATTCAAAGATGGTAAAGAAGCAACTCCAAAGGGAGGAGGGAGGGTTGTGAGAACTGATTCCTGCTCTCCCCAGAGAACACGTTACAGGTGAGTAACTACGCTTTCTCTGGGAACAAGCAGGAAGTCAGTCCTCACATATGGGACTCCCTAACTACAGGCTACCACAAGCCTGTAGGAAAAAAACAGGGATGCCCTCAAGGGGAGCCGTGAGCAGCAGCAACTGAGTCCGCAAAGACGGACTGCAGTAAGACCCATGTGTCTGATGGAACCAACACTCCGGTAGCCTGAACACTGAAGGGTCAGAGGGAAGGAGTTGCCTAGACCCTGAAAAGATTACAGAGCACCGTAAGATTACACAGCTAAAGGTGCTGTCCCGTTGGGACTCCCTTTCCAGGCAGTAATGGGTTGCAAAGGTATGAAACGAAGACCTGGTGGCGGCTTGGCAGATGTCCAGCATCGGGACAGAGCGCAGGCTTGCCACAGAGGTCGCCATGGCTCTGACATAGCGTGCCTTGACTCGGCCATCCAGAGTGAGCCCTGCCTGCTCATAGGCAAGGGCGATACAGTCAGACACCCAGGTAGACAGTGTTCGTTTGGTCACCGCTTCCCCCAGCTGACTGGGGTCATAGGAAACAAAAAGCTGAGCAGCCTTCCGGTGCCGTGGGTACACTGAATGTAGAAGGACAGGGCCCTCTTACAGTCCAAGGTGTGAAGGACCAACTCCGCCCTGCTGTCGTGAGTCCTTGGGAAGAAGGTGGGCAGCACCACCTCCTTCTGGTTGAGGTGAAAGGGAGATACCACCTTCAGAAGGAATTTGGGGTGTGCGCAGAGCACAACCCTGTTCTTGGAGAACATGGTATATGGCATTTCTGCCATTAAGGCTTGGAACTCACTAACTCTGCGAGCGAAGGTGAGCGCTACCAGAAACGCCGCCTTCCACGAGAGGTATCGCAGGTGGCAGGTAGCCAGAGGCTCAAAAAGTGGGCGAGTGAGCAGTGCCAATTATACATTAAGGGCCCACTCGGTTGCTGGGGGGATGGATGGGGGATTTTTGATAGTAGAAGTCCCCTCAAGAAGTGGGTCACCAGCAGCTGGACCGAGAGGGGTTTGTCATCCACCAGATGATGATGCGCCACCAGGGTGCTGAAGTGCACTCTGACGGTGTTCAATTTGAGCTTAGATTGTGAGAGATAGGGAAGGTACTGCAGCACCGGACAGGAGAACGAGTTAACCCCTTGCTCCATGCACCAAACCGAAAATCTGTGCCATTTGAAGGCATATACTTTCCTAGTGGAAGCCTTGCAGGAGGCCGGGCAGCAGGATCTCCTCCACATCTCCCGAGAGGTTGAAAGGGCTAAGGTCACCCTTTCAGCAGCCACGCAGTCAGTGATAGGGACCCCAAGATGGTGTGCAGGAGAGACCCTTCTTGAGACAGGATGGGATGGGAGTCTCTACTGAGGCCAGTAGCGGGAACCACGGCTGCCTGGACCATCGAGGGGCTACCAGGATCAGGAAGGCCTTATCATGGAGGGTCCTGAACAGTGTTTTGGCAATTAGTGGCGTGGGTGGGAAGGCGTACATGAGACCTTCTGACCAGGAAATGAGAAACACATCTGCCGCCACCCAGGAGGGGTGGGCTTGCTGGAAGCAGAAGCGGAGCAACTGGTAGTTGTCTGGGTTGGCAAAAAGGTCAACTCATGGTGCCCCCCAGAGGCGGAAAAGCCGGTTGGTCATTCTGGGATCCAGCTGCCACTCATGCGGCTGGAGGATCCTGCTCAATGTCCACAAGGGGGTTGTTCTGACCTGGCAGGTATACTGCCCTTAGGAGTATGCCTGCTGGACTGCGTAGGAATAGGTGCGAGACCCCGTGCCCCCTTGCTTGTTCACATAGAACATTGCTACCTGGTCATCTATTTGGAACACCACCGGCTGGCGCCACAGGCAGTGGCAAAACGCTTGGCCAAAACCTCCAGGTTGATCCGCTGGTTGCTCTCATCCTGCAACCAGCTGCCCTGGGTGTGGAGCTCCTCACAGTGGGCTCCCCCATCCCAGCAGGGAGGTGTCCTCAGTGAGAACCCCTAGGGGGCTTGGAGTTTGGAAGGGCATCCCTGCCTCGAGGTGTTGGGGGTTTTGCCACCAGGTCAAAGATTCCACCAAATGGCGGATCACTGGAGATGGCCTGTGGCCTGTGTCCACTGGTCCTGAAGGCACCACTGTGCGGCCCTCATGTGAAGGCAGGCATCTGGGGTGACATGGATTGTGGACATGTGCCTAAGTAGGTGCAGCAGAAGCCGAGCTGACACCAAAGGACGGTGTTGTACATCTAGGGCCAGTGCCCTGAGACGGTCGGCTCAGTCCTCGGGAAGGAAAGCCTTTGCCTGGAGGGTATCTAGTCTTGCCCCTATGAACTCTAGACATTGCGTTGAGAGGAAGTGGGACAAGCCCCAGATGCTGCAGGACCTGGATGGTGCATGAGGTGGCCTGCTGCACATCTGTAGCCGTGCCTCCTTTTATGAGCCAATCGTCCAGGTAGGGGAAGACAAACACCCCCTGGAGGCGGAGGAAGGCGGCCACAACTGCCAGGCACTTGGTGAGGACCCTTGGGGCAGAAGTCAAGCCGAAGGGTAATACCCTGTACTGATAGTAGCCGCCCCCCCACCATGAACCACAGGTACTGCCTGTGGTTGGGGTGAATGAGGATGTGGGTATAAGCATCCTTCAGATACAAGAAGCATAGCAATCTCCCTGCTGGAGGTAAAGAAGCAATGTTCCAAGGGAGAGCATCTTGAACTTCTCCCTCACCAGGAATTTGTTCAGGTTGCACAGGTAGAGGATGGGCCTTAGGCCCTCTGTTCTTTTTGGAACGAGGAAATATCTGGAGTAGAACCCCTTCCCCCTGAGATAGTGGGGAACTGGTTCTATGGTTCTGTCCTCAGTAGAAGGTCCAAGTGAAGGGGAGACCTGAGGGCCTCTCCCGGGAAGAAAGGAGGGGGAATCTGAGCCAGCTGCAGGAGGTAGCCCGCCTTGACCACCTGGAGTGCCCAGGACTCGGTGGTGATGGTTGGCCACCTTTGGGCATAATGAATGAGACGTCCCCATGTGAGCTATGCCCAAGGAGTCAAAAGCTCCCCCCCTGGCTGGGCTGGGGCCAACACCTGGGGCTTGGGAGCCTTCTGCTTACGAGGGCCTTGCCCATGTCCCTCGACCTGCTGACCCTGCTGGGGAGCCGGGGAGGCCTGAAAAGGTGGATAGTTTCTGTAAGCAGCCCCTTTCCTTGGGTAGAAGGGCTTTTTACCCAAGCCCTTTCATCGGGGAGGGGCAGTGGGGTCTTTTTAGAGCCTGGTCCTTGTCGTGAACTAGGGCTCCAGCTCAGCAGCCTTGTCAGTCAGGGGGTTTACCAAAGAGGTTCTTCCCTTGGCATGGAACGTCGACCAATTTGTCCTGAACCCATTGCTCGAGGTCGGACTGTAGCCAAGCCTGACATCGGGCACTGATGCCCACCGCCGCTACTCAAGCAGCCGACTTGAAGCCGTCATAGGCTGCCAGAGACAAATTTGGAGCACTCACAGACGGCCTTGGCCAGGTTCTTGAACTGCTGCAGGGGTTCCTCGGAAAGACCAGCTGAGAACCCGGCGAGTTCCTTTGCCAGGTCTCTCAGGTAGATGCCAACGTACAGCTGGTAGGCCTGAATATGGCCAATGAGCAACGAGCCCTGGTAGCACTTTCTGCCGAGGGCATCCAGGGTGCAAAGCCTCCCTACCGGAGGGCACCGAGGAGTGCATCTTCTGACTCTTCAGCCAACGCATAGCCAACTCCATCACCATGGAATTGTGCGGCAGCTGTGCCTTCTGGAAGCCAAGGCTCCGGTGGACTCGGTACATCGAGTCAAGCCGCTTGCTCATAACTGGCACCGATGCCGGTGTCTACCACATATGGAGCATTAGCCGTTCCAGGATGGGTGGGATTAGCACCATAAGCGATTCATTTGGGGGGCCTCATACTGGAGGATTTCTAGCTCCTTTGTCCGAGAGTCCTCCTCTGATTCCGTTGGGAACGCTACAGCCTTGGACATGTACCTGACAAAGTCAAGGAATGCCATGTCCTCGGGTGGACACCGACACCGGGGCTCCGAAGGAGGGGAATCCAAAGGGACGTCACGGTGGCAACGGGTGTCTAGTGACTCCTTGTCCTCTGTCTCCCACTCGGAATAGTCCATTAAAGACTCAAGAGAAGGATGGCTTGTGGGCTATGGGCCTGAGCCTTACCTGCGGCGGACGCTAAGTGTGCTAGTTGGGGAAGATCTCGGCCCCGTGGAATGGGAACCAGATCGAGACCTCTGTCGAGGATCAACTCAAGGCCGAAGGGTCTTGAGTATCAGTTTGGCCTCCGGGGATGTCTTTGACGTCGATGGCCCAGTGGTCTGAGTGGAGGAACCGGTAGTACCGGACAACAGCGCCTGCTGCTGGTCCATGAAGGCAGACAAGCTGTGCTCCAAGGCTGCCTTTCTGGACTCGAGTCCAGAAGGCTCTGCAGCCATCGGCATGGGCACCGAAGGACGCGGGCCCGATGCCAGTTCCCCTGAGGGGGGAGTCCTCAATGAGGATAGTGTCTGGCGACCGAGGCCAGTCTGCGGTTGAGTCCTTACGGAGGACCTTTGCAGGCATCTCCCCCTCCGATCCCTCGGATGAGCATCAAGGACTGCGGGGACCTGGCTCGGGGTTTACCTGGCCTGTTGGAGCAATCCAGGGACGCTGCCTTCGAGGTTTTCTTCTTCTTGAGTTCCCTCGAGGAAGACACCCTTTCCAAAGAGCCATGGTGTCAATCGAGGTCCTTAATTCTACCCCGAGATTCTGTGGCTTCAGAGGAGGCCTTGGCCTTCGGAGGTACCAGGAACTGCAGGAAAAACTTATCATGCTGCAGATGGCGGCTCTTGAGGGTCTTGGTGGACATCTTTTTACAGAGGCCGCATGCCGTGAGGTCGTGGTCCAGCACTAGGCAGTGAAGGCAGCAGTTGTGTGTGTCAGTAAGGGACATTATTTTGACACACTGATCACACTTCTTAAAGCCACTGGTAGCCATGGGAGAAAAAAGTATCCCAGCAAGGTCGAAGACCACAGTGCTACCAGTTGGAAAAAAAGGCATAAAGGCGCCGAAAAGAGAAAAAAAGGTAGGAATCTGAGACTCAATGCTGAGGCAGCAAGTTCACGTGGCAGAAAGAGCACCAGTGCACTACCAGAGAGAGTATGAAACTCTGGTCGAGAAATATCAACTTTTTCTGGGGAAAGACCAGTCAGACGTCTGAAGGGCTCAGTGGAAAAAAGGAAACTGAGCAAGATGGCAACCTTGGGCAGGAAGGGCATCACACATGTGTGGTGCCATCTCCCAAAGGCTTTCTTTGAAAGCTGGTGGGATGATTCTGCGAGGGCTCTGACAGCACCGACGTCACCCATATGTGAGAACTGAATTCCTGCTTGTTCCCGGAGAAACATCTTTATGATGGGTGTTATCATTCATTGCTGCTGACCAGAAAATATTTCCATGGAAAACCTGAAATCCACTTTAGGCATTGTGGTAGTCGCCATATCTCTCCATTCACACAGCATTCCTCAATTCTGCTATTAAGCTAATAAGCCTAATTCCAGAATTGAAGATGAGAGGGCAGACATGACTGGTGATCCTCCTCACTTTAGAGAAAGCGTAGTTACTCACTTGTAACAGGTATACTCCGGGGACAGCAGGAATCTGTCCTCACAAACAGGTGACATTGGCGCTGATAGAGACTGTGTGGAAGCATCTCTCCAGCTTTCAAAGAAAGCCTTTGGGGGATGCACCATGAATGCATGGTCCCCTTCCCGCCCAAGGGTGCCAACTTGCCTCAGTCAAGTGACATAGCTAAGACGTCCAAGGAAAAAATAAAATAAAATAAAATACAATAAAGGAGCAACTCCAAGGAGAGGAGGAAGCGTTGTGAGGACTGATTCCTGCTATCCCCGGAGAACACCTGTTACAAGTGAGCAACTATGCTTTCTCCCGGAACAAGCAGGAAGTCAGTCCTCACATATGGGACTTCCCAACTATAGGCTACAACCTCTTAAAATGCCACAGCAAGCTACAAAGGGGGAGCCGTTATCAACAGCAGTTCAGTCCCTACTGAGAGATTCTCGCAAGACCCAAGTGTCAGGCAGAGAACCAGCACTCTGGTAGCCTGAACACAAAAGGGTCGGAGGGCAGAAGTTGCCTACACCCCACAGAGATTAAGGAGTACAGCCTGGCCAAAAGCGCTGTCCCGTTGGGACTCCCTCTACAGGCAGTAGTGAGCTGTGAAGGTATGGACTGAAGACCAGGTGGTGGCCCAACATATTTCCGCCATGGGGATGGAACGTAGATTTGCCACGGAAGTAGCCATGGCCCTGTCGCGGTGTGCCATGATCTTCTGGTCCAGTGGGATCCCCGCCTGCTCGTAGGCAAGGATAATGCAGTCTGCCACCCAAGCCGACAGCGTTTGATTAGTCACTGGGACCCCCAGCTGGTTGGGGACATAGGATACGAAAAGCTGGATGCTTTGTGGTAGCCTTGAGTCCACTGCAGATAGGACAGGGCCCTTCTACAATCCAGAGTATGGAGAACGGTCTCCACCCTACCAGCATGAGGCCTCGAAAAGAAGGTGGGGAGCACCACCTCGTGATTGAAGTGGAATGGGGACAATACCTTAGGCAGAAACTTGGGGTATATGCAAAGAATTACCGGTTTAGGGGGGCTCTGCCATCAGAGCCGGGAGCACGCTGACTCTGCGAGCTGATGTGAGTGCTACCAGGAATACAACCTTCCAGAAGTACCACAGGTGGCAGGTAGCCAGAGGCTCAAACGGAGGCTTAGTGGTCTGTGAGAGCACCACATTCAGATCCCACTCTGCTGCTGGAGAGCGAACGGGGGGGGGGGGGGGTGTTTGGAGAACATGAGGCCCCATGGAAACCAGGACACAAGGGGCTGTGCTGAGAGGGGTTTTCCCTCAATGGGGTGGTGATGCACTGCGATGGCACTCGTGTATTCTGACAGAATTGGACTTTAGTCCCATCTGCGACAGATGGAGCAGGTACTGGAGTACCACTTGTACCGAGCAGGAGAACAGGTTTGCCTGTCTTCCTGCGCACCACACTGAGAAACAGCACCACTTGAAGGCGTATCTCCTTCTTGTGGAGGTCTTATGCGAGACCAGAACCACCTCCTCCAGGTCCTGTGGGAGGTTGAAGGGAGCTAACACTACCATTTCAGCAGCCACGCTGTGAGTGACAGTGACCCCAGGTTGGGGTGCAAGAGAGCGCCTTGCTCCTGTGAGAATAGCCCTGGGGCTCGGCGACAACACTGAGGGGCTATCAGAATTATTGATGCTCTGTCATGTAAGCCTTAAATAGGCTCTTGGCAACCAGTGGTGTTGGTGGGAAGGCGTACAGAAGGCCTTCCATCCATGGGATGAGGCATGCATCTGCTGCCACCCAGGATGGGTGCAGTTGGCGAGAGCAGAATTGGGGCAACAGTGTGTTGTCTGAACTGGCAAACAGGTCCATCGAGGGGATGCCCCAGAGATGAAACCGAAAGGAGGCTACTGCTGGAAGACTCTGCTCAGTTTGTCCGCCAGGGCACTATCCTGGCCCGGGAGGTAAACTACTCTTAGGAGCATCCCCCTGCATGCCACATAGGTGCAGAGGGCTACTGCCTCCTGGCAGAGGGAGTACGACCATGTTTCCCCCTTGCTTGTTCACACAGAACATTGAAACCTGGTTTTCAGTCTGGATCAGCATCAGGTGGTACTGCAGCTGGAGGCAGAAGGCTTGGAGAACCAGGAATATTGCCTGGAGGTCTAGCAGGTTGATTTGCAACTGGGATTCCTCCTAGGACCAGCTGCCTTGCGTTTTGAGGTCCTCGCAATGCGCACCCCAGCCCAGTAGAGAGGCGTCCGCGGTGAGGACCCTCTGAGGGGTGGGTGACTGGAAGGGCATCCTGGCCTGAAGGTGACATGGACTCTGCCACCATCTTAGGGAATCTGCCAGATGAGTCACTTTCACTCTGTCCCTGAGCCTGCCTGTAGATTGTGTCCACTGAGAGCGGAAGCATCACTGGGCTGCTCTCATGTGCAGATGGGCATATGGGGGTTAACATGAACCGTGGAGGCCATGTGTCTCAAGAGGCGGAGCAGGAGCAGGGCAGGTAGTGTCCAGCATCGTTGCACCTCTGCGGCTAGCTCCATGAGGTGCTCTGACCTCTCCTGATGGAGGAAGGCTTTCGTCTGTAGTGTATCTAGTTGCACTCCTATGAACTCAGGCGCTGGGCCGGAATGAGGTGGGGTTTGGGGTAGTTTATGATGAACCCAGGTGCTGCAGGGAATTTATGGTGCCCCCAGTGGCGCATTGCGCCTCTGTAGCTGTGTCCCCCTTTATAAGCCAGTCATCCAGATAAGGGAAGATGAAGGCCCCCTGAAGACGGAGGTGGGCTGCAACCACTGCGAGGCAGTTTGTGAAGACCCTTGATGATGAGGCCAGACCAAAGGGCAGCACTCTGTATTGGTAGTACTGCCTCCCTCCCCTCCACCATGAACCGGAGGAATTTTCTGTGGTTGGGATGAATGTGCCATAGGCATCCTTTAGGTCTAAGAAGCATAGCCAATCTCCCTGCTGGAGGAATGGCAGCAGTGTCCCAAGGGAGAGCATCTTGAACTTCTCTCTGACCAGAAACCTGTTAAGCTCTTGCAGGTCCAGGAAGGGCCTGAGGCCCCCCTGTCCTCTTGGGAATAAGGAAATACCTGGAGTAGAAGCCTGTGCCCCAGAGGTGTTCCGGGCACTGGCTGCACTGCCTTGTCCTGGATTAGGCCTGCTAGCTCAGTAAGAAGCAAGGTCTGGTGAGCTCTCCTGGGAAGTACAAAGGTGGTGCCCGCTGCAGGTGGTGGAGGTAACCCTCCCTGACCACTTGCAGCACCCAGGCATCTGTGGTAATGGCTATCCACCTGTGGGCAAACATGGCTAAGCACCCCCCTGTGGGCTGTAGAAGACCCCCTGGGGAGGGGAGGAGTCATGCCCAGGCAGTCAAAAGCTCCCCCAAGGATGAGGCTGGCACCTGGGACTTCGGGGCCTTTTGCTTTTGGGGACCATGTCACTGGCCTTTCTGTTACTTGTCCTGTTGAAGAGCCAAGAAGGCCTAGAAATGCGATGTCCCGCGCCAAGGCTCCCCTTCTTCCTCGGAAAGGAGGACCTTCCTGGGGCTGTACAAAGGTCTTCTTCAAGAGCCTGGTTCTCGTCAGGAACTCAGTTTCTATCTTGGCAGCCTTGTCTGCCATGGGTTTCCCAAATAGGTTCTCTCCTATGCAGGGGACATTAATCAGTATGTCCTGCACCCATTGTTCTAGCTCAGACGACTGCAGCCATGCTTGGCATCGTGCACCTATGTCTGCGGCGGCCACCCTAGCCAAGGGTGCCGAGGTCAGGGTCTTAAACCTCTGTAGGTATTCCCTGTTGAGGCCTGCCGAGAAACCCTGAGCTACTTCGACAGTTCCTTCAGGTACATGCCAATATAGTGTTGATAGGACTGGATTTGGCATGTTACCATTGAGCCCTGAAAGGTCTTCCGGGCAAGGGCATACAGGGTTCGGGCCTCCCTGCTGGGTGGCACCAACGAAAGAGTTTTACTGCTTTTGAGCCGGCACATGGTCGATTCCACGACCAACAAGTTGTGGGGAAGTTGGGTATTTTGGAACTCAGGGCTTCAGCATACCCGGTTCATAGCATCGAGGCACCTATTGACAATTGATAGACACCAGTGTTTACCACATCTGGAGGAGTAGGCTGTCGAGGGTCGAGGGCACATCTCAGTGTCGCCTCATGTCCGGGGAGTCTTCGTCCTCGGTCTCTCATTCGGACTCAGTCAGAGTACGAGTCTGATGCCGCGCTGTCGCCTTGGTTGAGGTCCGCTCTAGATGGTCCATGACCTCTGGAAGATGTGTGATCCGAGCTGCGGGCGCTCACTGGGGAGGATTGGTGCCCCGAGGAACAGGACCGGGACCTCGTCTGCTGCCTGGGGCTCTCTCAAGGCCGGTGGTGCTCAAGGACCGGCTCGATGTCCAGGGAGGCCCTCAATGTCGAAATAGCCAATGCAATAAAATGGGGGGATAAGACATTTTTCAGATATATTAGTGAGAAGAGGAAGGGCAAAAGTGGTATTGTCAGACTCAAGGGTGCAGGGGGGGAATACGTAGAAGCTGATAAGGATAAAGCGGAATTGCTTAACAAATATTTTTGTTCTGTGTTCACAGATGAAGAACCAGGAGCAGGACCTCAGAAAACACCCACAAATAAGAACAGAAGCGAGGGACATCTTGAACAATTTTCAGAAGACTGTGTTCGTGAGAAACTAGCGCAACTTAAAGTAGACAAAGCGATGGGACCGGATGGGATACACTCTAGAATACTGAGGGAACTTGGGGACGTTCTAGCAACTCCACTGACAGACCTTTTCAATGCCTCGTTGGAGTCGGGAGTGATGCCAAAGGACTGGAGAGAGGCTCATGTGGTGCCTTTACACAAAAGCGGAAGTAAGGATGTGGTTGAAAACTACAGGCCGGTTAGTTTAACTTCGGTGGTAAGTAAATTATTGGAAACGCTGCTGAAAGAGAAAATAGTGAGGTTTCTGAAGTCCAGAGGAATACAGGATCCGAGGCAGCATGGATTCACCAGAGGCAGGTCTTGTCAGACAAATCTGATTGATTTCTTTGACTGGGTGACCAGGTAGTTGGAACGAGGGAGAGCTCTAGATGTGGTGTATTTAGATTTCAGTAAAGCCTTTGACACTGTTCCTCACAGGCGACTTATAAACAAACTGAGCACCCTAGGGATGGACCCTAAAGTTACTGCTTGGGTTAGAAATTGGTTGGGGTGGGAGGCGACAAAGAGTACAAGTAAATGGAGCTCACTCTGAGGAGAAGGATGTTACCAGTGGTGTACCCCAGGGATCTGTCCTTGGTCCGATTCTTTTTAACATCTTTGTTAGTGATATAGCGGAAGGGCTGTCGGGTAAGGTTTGCCTCTTTGCAGATGATACCAAAATCTGCAATAGAGTAGACACCCAGGAAGGTGTAGATAACATGAGGAGGGATCTAGCTAAGCTTGAAGAATGGTCTAGAATTTGGCAGCTGGGATTTAATGTTAAAAAATGTAAGGTCATGTATTTGGGCTGCAGCAATCCAAGGGAGCAATACAGTATAGGAGGTGAAGTACTTTTGTCCACTAAAGAAGAGCGGGACCTAGGCGTGGTTGTGTCTGATGATCTTAAAGTAGCTAAACAGGTAGAAAAGGCGACGGCAAAAGCTAGAAGGATGCTTGGGTGCATACGGAGAGGAATGGCTAGCAGAAAAAAGGTGGTGATAATGCCTCTGTATAAGTCTTTGGAGCGACCTCATTTGGAGTATAGTGTGCAATTCTGGAGACCGCACCTTCAAAAGGATGTGAACAGGATGGAGTCGGTGCAGAGGGTGGCTACTAAAATGATTAGTGGGCTTCATTATAAAGCATATGAGGATAGACTTAAGGATCTTAATATGTACACCTTAGAGGAAAGGCGGGATAGAGGTGATATGATTGAGATGTTTAAATACCTCCGTGGCATAAATGTTCAGGGAGAGAGCCTCTTTCAATTGAAAGCAAGTTCTGCTATGAGGGGACATGGGATGAGGGTGAAGGGAGATAGATTCAGGAGTGATATGCGGAAATATTTCTTTACAGAAAGAGTAGTGGATCCATGGAATAGTCTCCCAGTAGAGGTGGTGAAGATGAGGACAGTAACTGAATTCAAAAGAGCATGGGACCAACACAGAGGATCTCTAAAGATAAAAAGTGGACTGTTGTAGTTGTTGTTATGGAAGGATAGACTAGATAGGCCAGGGGTCTCAAACTCAAATTGCTTTGAGGGCCAAATGAGGACTTGTAAAGTAACCCGGGGGCCGCATAAGACACGGGGCCTCATTTGCATAAGGGGCCTCATTTGCATAAATATTTGCGTAATGCTACCATACACTAACTTTTAGTAAACATGCCTCTTAATGAGTGTATGGATAAAGAAAGACTAAAAGATTTCTATATTACTATAATCCAGTGCCAACCGCCAGGCACATTAGGAACTACTACAAACACTGCCCATTTAGAACCCATAGTAAACCCGCCATATCATAACAGCACTACCAGGGCTCACAAAGCACCAGACCCTACCTATCAAAAGGCAACACTGCAAATATTAAATCAATACATTTCAGAGAATAACAATACATGACCTACTGGGAAAAGAGAACAAGTAGCAATGTCAAATAGGAATTACATAAACAGAATATCTCAGCTCAGTTACACATGCAGAACATACACCATCAAACAAGGAATCACAATTTAGAAACAGGAAGACAATAATTAAATTGGGAACCCCAAAAGCCAAACTTGGAATGTACAACAACACTGTAGAAATAAAACTATAAATTAATTTCCTCTTGTACTAACAAAGCGCAGACGTTAACGATGCACATTTCCCAGAGCTGACATATTCCAGTTAATAAATTCAAAATAAAGAGATATTTTTCTACCTTTTGTGCATTTTTTTTCAGTTGCAATTGTTCCAGCCACTTTCTTATGGTCTGTTCATGTCTTCTGCTAACTCTCCATCGTCTGCTGTCCATTTGTCCTTTCTTCTCTCTTCTAGTTTTTTTTTCCATTCTCTCTCTACATCTGCTTTAACATACTAATCTTTCTCCTTTTGCTCTTTCCTCATTACTATTTTATCCACTCAAATATTACCCCTCCATCCTCAATCCCCACTTACTCTCCCAATACCTGGCCAATTGTAGATTTGTCTTCCCTCCAGCACAAAATATTTTTCCCCTCTCCATTTCACTTTCCCAGCTCCATCCCATTCTAATCCTCCCCCAACATCAGCTCCCTTCTAGTTCCAGCCCCACCCAGCATCCGCTCCTTTCTAGTCCCTGCATCAGTCCATTTCCAGTCCTAGCCCCCCATCAGCCCATTTCCAACCCTAGCTCTCCCCCCCTCAGCCCATTTCCAGTGCTAGCTCCCTCCCTTCACAGCCCATTTCCATTCCAAGCCCCCCTCCCCATCAGCCATTTGCAGTTCAAGCCCCCCTTCCACTCAGCCCATTTCCAGTCCTAGCAACCCCCCCAGCCCATTACCAGCCCTACCCCCCCCCATCATCCCACAGCCCATTACCAGCCCTAACCCCCCCATCTGCCCAGAGCCCATTACCAGCCCTAACCCCCCCCCATCTGCCCAGCCCCCCTTACCCGCCCTAACCCCCCCCCCCCTCTGCCCAGAGCCCATTACCAGCCCGAACCCCCCCCCCCCCATCTGCCCAGAGCACATTACCAGCCCTAACCCCCTATCTGCCCATGGAAAATTAAAACTTAAAAAAAAGCTGGCTGCCGACACGGCAAAATCGAATGTCCCACGGGGCCCCCCCTGCCCAGCAGAGCCAGCCCTCCCTCCCTGCTTCGGCTTAGAACCGCAAAGGGAGAGTTCCTCCCTCGCGACTCTGTTAAGCCCGCTGGGGCTTATGGGAAATTTCCCATCTGCCCCGGCGAGTTTAACAGAGTCGCGAGGGAGAAGCTCTCCCTTCGCGGCTCTGAAAGCCGAAGCGGAGAGGGACTGAGGGAGGCAGGGCTGGCTAACATTGGGGAATTCTGGGGGCAGGGTAGACTGCTTTCTCCTTACCTGTCCGCGGAGAGCTGTGCACACTGGAACAAGCACAGGCCGACTAACTGCAGCAGGGCAGGGAATGGATGAGGGCGCGTGGTACCTCGTGGCGTTGGGCTGGCTGCTCAGACTGCTTCTGCCCCCTCCTCCCTGTCTCCTATTGGTTGAGGGCAGACTCGTGAGAAGAGGACTTTGTAGATTCTCAGTCTAGAAGACGAGATTGCCGGCGCTGCATTTCAAAATACAATCATCAGGTGAGCGTGGCGTCGCGGACCGCACAAAATGCTCTCGCGGGCCGCGTGTTTGAGACCCCGGAGATAGGCCATGTGGTCTTTTTCTGTCATCATGTTTCTATGTTTCTATGTCCTGTCGTCGGGGCAGATGAACCAGACGAACTGGACATAAATGTCTGCTGCATGGCCACAAGGGCAGATATACTGCTCTCTAAGGCCGCCATGCTGGTCTCCATACTAGTTGGCTCCGCAGCCTTCGATGCGGGCACTGAGAACTTCAGTCCCAGTGTCGGTACTGTCGAGGGAGGGTCTTTGATGAGGATGGCTATGGAGTTCTGAGGCCAGTCAGCAGGTGCAGACGACTCCTTACAGGGCAGCTTGGAAGGTTGCTCCCGCTCCGACTCCTCAGACTCATGCCTGGGACTGCAGGGCCTGGGGTGGGATTTTCCCTTCTTCCCAGACCCATCCTCTGAGGCAGTCTTCGAGGGTTTCTTCTTGTGCTCCACCTCCGGGGATTTCCTCTCAGAGGAACCGCAGCCGCGGGACTCTGAGGAGGGTCAGGCTTCACAGGGCACCGAGATATTGGAGGATGCTCTGGAGCGTGGTGTTGCTGGAGATTCCGGTGTGGAGTCAGACTTCTGGAAAAAATTTTCTTGCTGCTGCTGATGGCTCTTTAGGGCCTTTGAGGTCATGGTTCTGCAGAGTTCGCAGTCGGACTTGTTATGCTCCAGGCCGAGGCACTGGAGGTAGCAGTTGTGCAGGTTGGTGAGACACATAATTTTGCCACACCTGTCGCACTTCTTGAAGCCACTGGAGGCCATCAGAAAAAGGGGGTCCCTGCTGCCCAGCTGGGGTCAGAGGCCTTCGGCTGGAAAAGGATGTGAACGCCGGTCAAGGGACACCATGATGAAAAGAGAGAAAAATTAATGAACGAACCAGAGAAGTGACGCAGAGGCGAGTTGGCTCGGGGGCAGGAAGGATCCGGAACAGAAATCAGAGAAAACATTTCCGGGGGAAACTGGACAACGTCAGAAGGGCTCCGTGGAAAAAAGGAGAATGAGGCAAGATGGCACCCTTGGACAGGAAGGGGACCAGGCATGTGTGATGCATCTCTCAAAGGCTTTCTTCCGTGCAGGCTCCATCAGTGCTGACATCACCCATATGTGAGGGCTGACTTTCTGCTTGTTCCTGGAGAACATCTGTTATAGGTAAGCAACTTTTTCTTCTCGGAGGACAAGATTAGTCACCTAGGCAGACTGATGGGACTCACTAGCTAAAGCTTTCCTTCAATAAGAAAAACAAGGAAAAATCACCTTTTTTTGGTAACCAAAATCCCCACTTTTTTCTTTTTAAGAAGATAAGTCCAAGTAGAATACTGTGCCTATAGAGGCTGGAGTGGGTTTAACCCCTCTAACCCTTGAGAATGGACTACCCAAATATGCTACTGCATTGGGAGTTTTCATCTGAACAATGGGATAAACATGTGAATAAAGGCCCATGTCACACCTGTGCAGATCCCCTCAATAAAAGCTAACCTCGGAGTCAGTCACCGACATAACCATCACCCTGACATAGACCTTAACTTGCCCTTGCAATGTCAAACAGCTTGAGTTTAAGTGATGGATAAGCAATTTACTGTCCCATTAAAGAGTGTGCTCTCCAAAACTCCTCCAAGGCTGGGAATAAACAAACAAAAAGAGGAATGGATTTTCTAAAGTTTTCAGCCCACTCCAGATAGAAGATTGCAGTCCCTTTTTAATTTAGTACGTTCACATTTATTGGCATGAGGCCTTGGGAAAAATGTTGGAAGGACAAATGGCTAATCAAGGGTGCAGTCCAATATGATCTATTTTTGTAATATTGTTTAGCTTTCTGCCATCTTCTGGTGCTTTCCTTGCTTTCCTGTTAATTTAAACAGCCCCTGTACCTGGTTTCTTTGTACTATCTGGTTTCTTCATTGTAAGAGGCCAGTTTCTATTTCATCTACAAGGTTTATCCAAGTTTTAATTGGAGTTTTTGAATTATTTAATGCCATTTGTGCTGAATCTGCCAGTTCTTAATTTTCCTGTGTAGGCAGAAGGTGGAGTGGACCAGCCCCTTCCCTCCCGTTATAGAGGCACTGTTATGCTCTTTTCATCTCTGTGCATGTATACTGAGCCCTCTGTTGGTTCTCTGCTTTTGTAAGAGCAACTTCAAAGCAAGCCTTTGCTTCAGCATCCTGGTTTGTTCAGACTTTTTTTGCCTAGGTTTTTTTTTTGATAGTCTATTTGGCATGGCCCTTAGGCATGGACTACAAGAAGTGTCCAGCAAGAACCCAAAATAAGACAACGCAAACAAGGTAACCTTATACCAATGAAAAGTGTAACCTTGTACCAGACATGCTCAGCACAAATTGGCTCATTCAGTATATAATGTGATGCCTGTGCAGATCCTCGTATGTCCAATTCTCGCTTTTACTTCTTTATCTGTAGAACCCAGTTCTGTCAGTGCCCCATAGTTTGAACAAAACAGGAGTACCTGAACTCTAACCACGTTAGCACCTAACAAAAACGCCCATCTCCTAAACATAACGTTCCTTTACACACAAACTAAACGCTCTCAGAAAATGGAGTACAAACCTTTAATAATATTATTTTGCAATGTCAATCTTCTAAGTGTAGTCTCCACTGCAATACACCAAACATATCTAACGAATCAGCTAACATACAACATACCTATAATCCCATACAACCATCGATCAAAGGACACAGAATATAACTACAGACACCTAGGAAGACCACTAAATACGCCGCAAAGGCGCATTCACATAATTCCATACAACCAAGTAACCCATGCAAAGACAGCTAATCAACAATCCCCTAGTACTATAGACTGCTTCCTAATAAATGCTAGATCAATAAAAATAAAATCCCTATCTTACTTGATTACATCCAAGATAACAAACCGGTTATGTTCATCACAGAAACATGGCTTGCAGAAACAGATACAGTCATACTCAACCAAATTAACCACACTGAATATGAATCCTTTCACACCAACAGAAAAGATAAACATGGAGATGGAGCCTTGATTATTGCCAAGACAAACCTAAAACCCACCCTTAATTGCCAATAAACGTTATGAGGGATTAGACACCCTTCTAATTGAAACAAAAAAGCAACATTTTACCTTATTTACAGAGCACCTTCACAGGACACCGACCAAGTAAAGCACAATTCTTGAAACTTTATACACCGGCGACTACCCCAACAGTTAATAGTACTTGGCGACTTTAACCTCACCTCACTACAAAATTTCCAAGCTCACACCTTCCATAAAGCCATGAATGAAATGGATTTCACACAAATTATAAATACTGCAACACACAATAAAAGAAATGCATTGGACTTTATTTTCTTCCCATCTAGGATATTACAAGGTCATACCCCGTCCTACCAAACACAGCCTATCCCTTACTCTGATCACTACAGCATCACATTTGAGGTCCCTTACAAGGGCCCAACACCTAGACTAAAACCTGTGCTTCCTCCCAAATCACGTTTCAAACACTATACCAAAGAAGCATTCCTCCAAGACATACTCTCCCAATTAAGCCAAGGCACAACAGTCATTGATTCACTCCTCGAATACTGGAACTATACCATATCTGAAGCAGCAGCTGCCCCATTATCTGCAAGCAAACAGACCTCCAAAAGATCAAACATATGGTATAATGATGAGTTGAGATTCCTAAAAAGACTCCTCTGCAAGTTAGAAAGAAAATGGAGGAGAACAAAAAAGAGAGGACAAACACACATACATGAATACACTCCACAAATACAGAGGTCTTAAAAAAATGTCAAGAAGGAAAACCACACCAAGATTCTAATGGTCGCTCAATAGACCAAGGGCGCTATTTGAGATAGTAAAAACCCTAACCAAATCAACTGACAATGACCACCCCTCTATGCAAATCAGTCTGCACATTCAGCACAGTTACTTACCTGTAACAGGTGATCTCTGGGAACAGCAGGAATTAGTCTTCACATATGGGTACGTCGGTACCGACGGAGCCTGCATGGGAATGCTGCCCAGCTTCCAATCAGAAAGCTTTTGGCAGCATCCCTCGCACCTGCGCAGTGACTTCCCGCCTTCTCCACAGCCTCTCTTCAGTTGAGTTTCAGAGTCGAGACAAAGGCGAGGAGAGAAAAGGAAGAAAATAAAAAAGATGCAACTCCTAGGGGAGGTGGGAGGGTTGTGAAGACTAATTCCTGCTGTTCCCAGAGATCACCTGTTACAGGTAAGTAACTGTGCTATCTCCAGGAACAAGCAGGAATGAGTCTTCACATATGGGGACTCCCTAGCTGGAGATGCCAGGGGGAGATCCCATAAAAATGCAAGTGCCTGGATCAGGGGTGCATTTTGTCTCCAGGAATCCCCGGCATCCAATGTGGGATGGAGGGTAGGAGTTGACAATAAAGGAGCTGTGAGGAAAGAAACAGCATAGCCAAGGACTAGAGGGTTCTACAGACTACAGGAGTCCTTGGTAGATATGATGAGTAGCATTAAAATACATTTAATGTACACTTAAAATATGCAGCTTACCTACTGTATTGTAGGAAGTAGAAAGCATGATGGAGTCTACTGGATAAGCAGTGGCGGAATCTTCAAGGTGACCTCTCAGTAGTGAGGATGAAGGTCCAGACCTGGAGGTAGTAGATGATCCAGGTGTCAACTGGGTAGGATTAGACGTCAGGTCTTCAATGGAAAGCTTTATGGGAAAAGCTGAAAACTCCTTTAGGCATAAGGTCATTAACATTGAGGACTAAAGGAAGAAGACTGACGGAGTTGGAGAACTAGCCCAGTCCTGGCGGGAAGAGGGGGACTGGAAAACCCCTATTCCCACGGAAAACAGTTGTGTACTCAAAGATAAAGATGTACACTGTTTTTCCTAGCTGGCGAGAGATAGGAAAAATATTGAAGCTTGATGCTTCAAGGACGTAAAGAAAAAATGGAAGATGTTAGCACCAAAGTGGTTATTGGTGCCTAACAGTTTCTGCATCGTAATATGGTATGGGACGTAGGGCGACAGACTGTCTAAAACCTCTAGGAGGAAAATCATGTAGTATAGACAGTAAGGGTGATAGTGTGTAAGACAGACCAACCCTTAAGAAGCCCCCCATCAAACACATATATATACGGATATATATATGTGGCTGGAATAGCGTAGTTACTCACCTGTAACAGGTGTTCTCCAGGAGCAGCAGGAATCAGTCCTCACATATGGGTGACGTCGGCGCCGACGGAGCCCTCGCGGAGCAATTTTCCCCAGCTTTCAAAGAAAGCCTTTGGGAATTGCAGCGCGCATGCGCGGTCGCCTTCCCGCCCAAGGGTGCCAGCTTAGCCAGTCTGATGACATAGCTAAAAGACAGCATAAAAATTTGCAAAAAAACTTAAGCAGATGATTGCAACTCCACGGGGAGGAGGGAGGGTTGTGAGGACTGATTCCTGCTGCTCCTGGAGAACACCTGTTACAGGTGAGTAACTATGCTTTCTCCAGGACCAAGCAGGAAGTCAGTCCTCACATATGGGACTCCCAAGCTTAAGGCTACCGGAGACCCTAAGCACAAAAATGAGCTCCCTCTAGCTCAGCGGCACAGAAGGAAGGAATCTTCACTGAATTATCACCCACCGGTAGCCCCCATCCGGGATGGAGGGTAGGAGTTGCTCAAACCTCGAAGAGATTTCGGAGGACTGCCTGTCCGAAAGCACTGTCCCTACGGGACTCCCTCTCGAGACAGTAATGGACCGCAAAAGTCTGGCTCGAAGACCAAATAGCGGCCCGGCAGATGTCTGCCAGCGGAACAGAGCGGAGGTAAGCCACTGACGTAGCCTTCGCCTGAACACAATGAGCCGTGACTCGACTTTCTAAGGAGAGTCCGGCTGCCCCATAAGCCCAAGCGATACAGTCAGCAACCCAGATGGACAGAGTACGCTTGGAGACCGGGAGCCCCAATTTATTGGGGTCAAAAGACACAAAAAGCTGAGCAGCTTTACGGTGCTCCCGCGTACGGTCAAGGTAGAAGTTCAATGCCCTTCTACAGTCCAGGGTATGCAGGACTCGTTCAGCTCGGCTGGAGTGAGGCCTGGGAAAGAAGGTTGGAAGTACCACCTCCTGATTAATGTGAAAAGGGGAGACAACTTTTGGAAGAAATTTAGGGTGAGTCCGTAGGACTACCCTATTTTTGTAGAACCGAGTGAAGGGAGGATCAGACACGAGGGCCTGCAATTCACTTACGCGTCTAGCGAAAGTGAGGGCTATCAGGAATAAGGTTTTCCACGAAAGAAAACGCAGAGAACAGGTAGCCATCGGTTCAAAAGGCGGACAGGTGATCCGCTGTAAAACCACATTCAGATCCCAGTCAGGTGCTGGCGGGCGCAGAGGTGGTTTAAGTAGAAGGAGACCTCGGAGAAACCGTGCTACGAGAGGGTCGCTGGAAAGAGGTCTGCCGTCCACCGGCACATGGTGTGCTGAAAGAGCACTGAGGTGGACTTTGACGGAGTTGGACTTAAGTCCCAGATTAGAGAGGTAGAGCAGGTACTGCAAGATCACCGACACCGAGCAGGAGAAGGGATCCTGAGACTGCTGTACACACCAAACGGAAAAGCGACGCCATTTAAGGGCGTAGCATTTGCGGGTAGAAGGGCGCCGAGAAGCTAGGACGACCTCTTCCACCTCTGCCGGCAGGAGAAGGGGAGCAAGGACTACCCTTTCAGCCGCCAGGCCATTAGGTTGAGAGATCTGAGGTTGGGGTGTAGCAGAGACCCCTGATCCTGTGTTAGGAGATCCGGTTGAAACCCCAGAGGGAACGGATCCTCTGCCGCTAATTGTAACAGGAGTGGGAACCACGGCTGTCTGGGCCAGCGAGCAGCCACCAGGATCATGGACGCTTTGTCCCGGAGAACCTTGAACAGAGTTCGGGAGACTAGCGGGATGGGAGGAAAAGCATAGAGAAGGCTTTCCGACCAGGAGAGCAGAAAAGCATCTGCCGCTACCCGAAGGGGATGTGGCTGACGAGAGCAGAAGCGAGGAAGTTGCCGGTTGAGAGGACTGGCAAAGAGATCCATCGTGGGGAGGCCCCACTTCAGAAAGAGTTTCTGAACTACCAAGGGATCCAGACGCCACTCGTGCGGCTGGAGTATCCTGCTGAGTTTGTCCGCCAGGCAATTTTCTTGGCCTGGGAGATAAACTGCCTTGAGAAGAATGCCGTGACTGACGGCCCAAGAGCAGAGCTTCTGAGCTTCTCGGCAGAGAAGGAAGGAGCCCGTGCCCCCCTGCTTGTTCACGTAGAACATGGCAACTTGATTGTCCGTCTGGACAAGGACGGACTGGTGAGAAGTCAGGTGGGAGAAAGCCTTGAGCGCCAGACGAATTGCTCTGAGCTCCAGGAAGTTGATCTGTTGAGCAGACTCCCACGTGGTCCAGAGACCTTGAGTACATGCCCCCTGGCAATGTGCTCCCCAACCCAGGAGGGAAGCATCGGTCGTCAGCACTTGAGCCGGCTGAGGCGACTGAAACAGCATTCCGAGCACCAGGTTCGGCCGATGAAGCCACCACTGTAGGGAAGAGGCCAGCGGTCTTGAGAGGCGCACTAAGTCGGCTAGTCCGCCGGTGGCTTGTTGCCACTGCTTGCGAAGGCACCATTGAGCCGGCCGCATATTCAGGCGAGCATTGGGGGTCACATGGACGGTGGAAGCCATATGGCCGAGTAATCTCAGGAAGCGCCTGGCGGAGACCAGGGACTGGCTGCGAAAACGGCCGGCTAGGTCCATGAGCCGTTGAGCCCTGTCGAGAGGCAGGAAAGCTCGAGCCTGAGGAGTGTGCAGTCTTGCGCCGATGAACTCGAGATCCTGTGAGAGGAGCAAAGTGGACTTTGCGAAGTTTATGACAAAGCCCAAGTACTGCAGAAGAGTCACCGTGCGGTGTGTGGCATTGGCGACTGCCAGAGAGGACGACGCTCTGATGAGCCAGTCGTCGAGGTATGGAAAGACATAGAGGCCGTGAAGCCTGAGATAGGCCGCCACCACCGCGAGACATTTTGTGAAGACTCGCGGTGCGGAGGATAGGCCAAAGGGCAGTACTCTGTACTGGTAGTGATTTCCTGCCACCACAAACCTTAGGTATTGGCGGTGGCTTGGGTGGATGAGGATGTGCGTGTAGGCATCCTTTAGATCCAAGGAGCATAGCCAATCTCCCTGCTGGAGGTAGGGCAGAAGGATTCCAAGGGTAAGCATCTTGAACTTTTCCCGCACGAGGAACTTGTTGAGGTTGCGCAAGTCCAGGATGGGTCTGAGGCCTCCTGTCCTTTTTGGTATTAGGAAATACCTGGAATAAAAGCCTTGACCTCTCAGGTGGTGGGGCACCGGTTCCACAGCCTGTTCCTGAAGAAGACTTGCTAACTCCTGAAGGAGTAAGTCCCTGTGCAGAGGGAGTCGAGGAGGTCCTCCCGGAAAATAAGAGGGAGGGACCTGATGGAAGTGGAGAAGATATCCTTCTCGCACGACTTGAAGCACCCAGGCATCTGAAGTGATGTTGGACCACCTGTGGGCGAAGTGAACCAGCCGGCCTCCGGTGCTGGGAGGAACCAGCTGAGGGGGAGAGGCTATGCTGAGGAAGTCAAAAACCCCCACCCTGCTGAGCAGGGGCTGGTGGTGCAGGCTTGGGGGCTTGCTGCCTACGGGACCCGTTACCCCGTCCCTTGGCCTGCTGACCCTGTTGGGGAGCTGGAGGGGCCTGATATTGGGGGTAGTGTTTATAGGCAGCCGCCTTTCTCAGGTAAAAGGACTTCTTTCCCGAGCCCTTCTTTTTCTGGGAAGGGGCGGAGGTCTTCCTAGAAAGCCTGGTCCTGGTGAGAGTCTCCGTCTCGATTTGTGCAGCCTTTTCAGCCATGGGCTTGCCAAAGAGGTTCTCACCTCTGCAGGGGACATCGACCAACTTGTCCTGCACCCAAGGTTCGAGGTCAGACGACTGAAGCCAAGCCTGTCGGCGGGCAGCGATGCCAGCTGCGGCCACACGAGCCGATGCTTCAAAGCCATCATAGGCTGCTCGGGACATGAATTTGGAGCATTCCCGAATACCAGTTGTCAAGGCTAGGAACCTCCGCAAAGGTTCCTCGGACAGTCCAGCGGAGAATCGGGCTAGCTCTTTAGCCAGGTCTCGGAGATACATGCCCATGTATAGCTGGTAGGTCTGGACACGACAAGCCAGCATAGAGCCCTGGAAACACTTCTTACCAAGGCCATCCAGGTTACGGGCCTCCCTGCCAGGAGGCACCGAGGAGTGCATTTTTTGGCTCTTAAGCCTATGCATGGCCGATTCCACTACCATGGAATGGTGTGGCAGCTGTGCTTTTTGGAAGCCAGGACTCTTGCGGACTCGATAGATAGAATCGACCCGCTTGCTCAATACCGGCGACGAGGCCGGACTCTCCCACATGCGGAAGAGTAGTCGTTCCAGCATGGGAGGCACCGGTACAGTAAAGTGCTCCCGGGCGGGAGAGTCGTACTGAAGGGCGTCGAGCTCTTCGGCTCGAGGCTCCTCCTCGGGATCCGCAGGGAAGGCCAAAGCCTTGGCCATATCCCTGACGAAGTCCGAGAACCGGGCATCCTCCGGAGGGGACTGTTTCCGAGGTTCGGACTCAGGTGAGTCCGAGGGGACACACCGAGTCCGAAAGGAATCAGGTGACTCCTCCTCTTCAGACTCCCAGACCGACTCCGAGGAGGAATCATCTGGGTCGGCTCGGGCAGGCGGAGGCGTCGACGACCTCGGTCCCGAACGGGAGGCCGAGGGTGACCTCGACCGAGGATCGACTCGAGTTCGCATGGACTCGAGGATCGGCTCGGTCTCCGGGGTCGACTTAGACGTCGACGTCCCGGCGGTCGGGGCAGCGGCGCCAGCGAGGCTAGCGATCAGTGCCCGCTGCTGGTCCATGAAGGCAGATAGTCTGCTCTCCAAGGCCGTCAACCTGAGTCCGACCTCAGGTGACCCAGCAGCCGTCGGACCTCTCGGAGGCGAGTCCAGAAGGACCACAGGACTTACCCGAGCAGGCAACTCCGACTCCAGGCGAGGTCGCTTCGGGAGGTGCTCCTTCTGCAAAGACCCGGGACGGCTGTCGGGGCTATGCGACCTGGCCCTCGCGGAGCCAGGAGCGTCCACCGATGCCGCCCTCGCGGGTTTTGTCTTCCGTCGATGGTCTCCGGAGGGAGAACCCCTGTCGGAGGAGCTTCGGCGATGGTCAGAGCTGGAGCCTCTGGATGCCGAGGCCTCCGACGAGGTCCGGGTACGACTGGGGTCAGCGAAAATTCTATCCCGCTGATGCCGCCGACTCCTCAACGCTTTGGAGGACATTTTGCCACAGGCTCCACAGATCATTTCTTCATGATCCGGGCCCAGGCAGCGGAGGCAATTATCGTGTGTGTCAGTGAGTGACATATTTCTGTCACACTGACCACACCGCTTGAAACCACTGGCAGCCATCGGGGGAAAAAGGGCCCCTGCAAGGTCAAAGGACCGGGCTGCCAGCGAAAAAACCGAAAACGAAACTGACCAAAAATCAGAAAAACCGAAAAATAAGAGAAGGACTTGCAACGGCGTCGCGAGTCCGGGCAGGAAAACGACCGGCGTCGAACCGAATTGAAAAAGAGAAAAACTCACGAAAATCAACTTTTTTAGCGGGGACACGACGGGTACGTCTGTAGGGCTCCGCGGAAAAAAGAAGACTGGCTAAGCTGGCACCCTTGGGCGGGAAGGCGACCGCGCATGCGCGCTGCAATTCCCAAAGGCTTTCTTTGAAAGCTGGGGAAAATTGCTCCGCGAGGGCTCCGTCGGCGCCGACGTCACCCATATGTGAGGACTGACTTCCTGCTTGGTCCTGGAGAAATATATATATATATATATCTATATGTATGTCCAGATGTGTATATTAGGATATGGGTGGCGAAATATATCAAATATATATATATATATAGATAGATAGATATGATATACCTAGATATATGTAAATTTGTGGGGCATGGTTTAGCACCACCAGAGTAATGATATAGGTATGTAGACATATATGGAGATGCTACATACAAGACAACAGATTGAAGATACATGTCTACCACCCAGCCCCATAATTGTACATGGGGAATATAAAAGAAAAAGATTCTGCGTTCTACAAGAGGGTGAACCCACTTGGGATATGTATAGAGAATCTATTTTCGTGGATTGAGGGATGCAGGAAGGCAATCCAACCAGATAACCGTGATGTTCGCGTGAGAACAGATGAAGATATGAATCTGTAAGGAACTAGGCGGGAGTTCCACAGAACACTGACATGGTAGATGTGGAGAAAACGCAGAGAAGATACCAGAGGGACCTATGGAGGGACCCAGAGGTAGCATGCGTAAACAGAAGCCTTGGATTTTCACGCAGAAGAACTGATATCTCGTGTTAACACCCCAGGCTAGAGGGGGTGTGGAGAACCCTCACAGGCATAGGAAGGGTTTATAAGTTTTTCTCTAATAATAGAGAAACTTCAGAGACAAGGTCAATGCTCTATAGCAAGGCCCTCATAGTAGAAAGCTTCTCTGAAGACTGCAGAGAGCATTGTGCAGGAGAGCTATGAGATAAACTGACTGAAGTCAGGTATGTTGCCATATCCTAGGAAAGGAGATGGTTAGAATAATGTGAGAAAGCCTAAACGAGTAGGAGGATCCAAGATAGTTTGGAATCACTACTGAGGCTAGACAAAATTTTGAACAAGGGACTGGAACTTGGAAAAAGTCCCAGTAATACAATTACTGTAACTCCTGCAGGCAGAGCTGCTGACGGAAACAGCAGAGAGATTGTCCTGTGCTGAATAAAGAAAAACAGACAAGAGAGGAGATATCTCTTCTCCCTGTCTGGGGAACGAGCTTGCCAGAGAAGCAGTTCAGTATGGTAGCCCTCAAGTAGTTGGAGGGTGACGTACCCATAGGGTAAGTCAACTGAAGGAAAAAATGTTCAGTTGGGATAGAAACTATCAGGGGATAGTTGCAACTGCTCTTCTAGAGAGTAAGAAGAGGAGAAGTGTGTAGTCCCTGAACAAAAAATTTTCCGACAGGTTAGTACACTGAAAAAGAAAAGCACAGTGAATAAACTTCTAATATGTAGAAGTAAAGTGTAAGTTACAATTCCCGGCCCCTATGGTTGCTGGGAATGCTGAGACTGGCCAGAACTGGAGGACTTCAGACTAGGCTGAGGCGTCCCTTGTTTAGGTACAGCCGAATGATGGGCAGGAGATGAATGAAACTTTCTTTTCTTAGGGAAAGAAGGTTTGGTAGGACATTTCCTACTCTTTGAAGAAGGAGGTGGCTTAGAATGGTTTTTAGTGGAAGGAGAGTCAGTGGAGCATTGAGCAACCTGACGTAAAGCCTCCTTATTGAAGAGACCTTCTCCTGTACAAGGAGAATGAGCTAGTATAGTTTGTGCCCATCTGCTCAAGTCTGAAGCTTCAAGCCAGGCTCTGCGACGTGCTGCAATGGCAATAGCAGAGGATCTGCTAACGGACTCAAAAGAGTCTATAGAAGCACGAGACAGGAACCAAGATATATTCCGGCTGTGATTGATGAGCAAGGAATAATCAGTAGCCTTGGGCTCTGGTAAAAAAGGGGTCAAAAGAGACAATTTCTCTGTGACTTCCTGGAGTGTTAGACTCATGTGAAAAATATATGAAAGAACTCTGGAGGCCAGCATAGAATTTTGGAAGGCCTGACGACCAAAAGCATCGAGTGTTCTTGAAGAACGACCCGGCGGATAAGAAGAATGCTTCTTCTTGCTCTTGACTTTCCTCGGTGCCGATTCCACTACAAGGGAACGATGAGAAAGTTGAGGCTTTTGGAACCCTGGAGAGGGTGGCACCCGGTACCGAACCTCAATGTCTGTAGAAACTAGAGGAAGTCGTAAGGGCGATTTCCAGACCCTGAGAAGGAGATCCTGCAGAGCAGGATGTAAAGGAAACTTTATATTTTCCATTTGCGCCGGTGAGCCATGAGTAGGATCACAGCCAGGGATAGAAATATTAAGAAAGGTTGCCATATCCCGGAGAAAAGCCTGGAAAGACTGATCTCCTATGGGAACCATCTCTGGTAAGGCTAAAGAAAGAGCCTGAGCATCAGAGGACGTACAGGGTACTGCACCAATGCCAGGTATCGGTTCCAAACTAGGCATCGGTGCAAGAACAGGCATCAACATCGATACTGATACAGGACTAGCAGGTGAAGTAGCCATCGGGAACTGCTGTAGTGGTACCGAGATCATGAGGGAGTTATGGCTAGGATCTTCGGAACTGCCTATCTGGAAACGACAGGAGTCGGTTCCAGGACGCGTCGGTACGCAGTCCTCGAGACTCGATATCGACTCAAGACTCGGCATCGAAGAGAGCGAGACTATCGATGCATGTCGCGACGGTTCCGACGCCGGTGGCAGTATCGGCAATGCCGATACCACTAAGGCAGCCTGGGTTACATCGATCGATACCGACGGTACCGAGGATACCCGATGAGCACCTATTGCAAAGGGTAAGGCGGTCCACCTCGATGCCGATGCTAGGGTATCGGAACCGATCGACGCCGGTACCGTCCCGGAGCATGGCTGAGATTGAGGGAAGTCAATGCGGTGCGTATCGATCGGTCCCGAAGGTACCGAGGATGCCCGATGACGATCCCTGGTGAAGAGTGGAATACTCGACACCGGTGCCGATGCCGGAGGCTCGGTACCGCTCGAAGCGGATACCACCCCCGCGCATGGCTCAGGCATGTTCTGTGAGGGGTGAGCCCCAGGAACATCCTGAAACCCCTTTAACGCTTTGGAGCCCGAAGACTCCCGCAGGGGTAATGCCAATGGATTCTTGAGGGTAAGGCCGGAGCCGTCACCATGCTGGGCATGGGACATACCACTCAAGCATTGACTAGTCTTAACAGACTGTTTTTGGGTTACCTGATCCTGTGAAGTAGAGAAACCGGGTACCCTCACTGCCGAGGAAAAAACGGTTATCGAGGGAAACTCTAAATACTGAAGGTTTCCTCACAAAATGATCTCCTGACAAGTCAGGGGAAAAAGGGTCAGGACCCACACAGTTGAGACACCAACTATTGGTGTCTAAAAAGAAACAGGTGTTTCCACATCGGATGCACTTCTTAGGAAAAGAAGGCTCCATAATGAAAAGGCCTAGTAGGCCCAAGAAGTTAAGGCAAAAAAACTGAAGAAAAAGTTTCTCAGAATTTAGTCAAAAAACCACCGGCGGTACTGGGAAATACAGCCGCGACCACAAGAAAACAAAAAACTAAAGTAATTAAAGCAATTAAAAAGAAAAGTTTCTGCGGTGACAGGACGTCCTGCCGGCTCCGCGGAAAAACGAAAACTGAAGAGAGGCTGTGGAGAAGGCGGGAAGTCACTGCGCAGGCGCGAGGGATGCTGCCAAAAGCTTTCTGATTGGAAGCTGGGCAGCATTCCCGTGCAGGCTCCATCGGTACCGACGTACCCATATGTGAAGACTCATTCCTGCTTGTTCCTGGAGATTAGCTATTACAGTACAAAAATATGTGCTCCTCCACATGACCCCTCAATTTACAAACTAGCCTCCACATGACTTACCAACGCTAAACTCATTCTCAACAATCACCCTAACTCAATTAGACAACATTGTCATTATGATAAACACAACCACAGCCCCAGGAGACCCATGCTCTGTTTCCTGGATAAAGATGGCACATGGATGCCTTAGCACCATTAATCTGAAAAATTGTAAACCTCTCATTAACTCAGGCCCACATGCCAAAATTTCTTAAACAGGCATCTATTCACCCAATACTAAAATCCAACATACTGGACAAACTACAACCAAGCTCCTATAGGCCAATATTGAGGCTACCATACATAGCAAAGATAATAGAAAAAATTGTTCAAAACCAACTACAAAACCACTTAGACTCAAATACTCCTTTTGATCATCAGCAGTATGGCCTCAGAGCACATCATGGGGTCGAAACACTTTTCATAGCACTATTTGATACTCTCATCAAAGGTATAGAAAAAAACAAAAATGCCTTCATAATGATATTCCTAGATACTGTGTCAGCTTTTGATTCCATTAACCACAATATACTTTTAACAAGATTACCACAAATTGGAATCTCCGTAATAGCCCTAATCTGGTTCACTTCATACCTAAAAGATCACATACCTAAAAAAGTAAAAACTGGCCAAAACTCATCCCAACCCTTTAGTCAATTCCAAGGAATACTCCAGGGTTCTGCTCTTTCTGCCCTTTTATTCAATATCTACCTTCAAACAATCTGCAAAATTTTCCATAAGCACCAAGTTTTCTAACATATTTATGCTGACAATATCATGATGTACCTCCCAATCAGTACTTCGAAACTTAACCTAGAGCAAATCACGGTGTGCTATCATGAAACCTATCAGTGGCTTCTAGCAAACAATCTGATGATAAACATAAAAAAAATGGAAGCCATGTTTATAACTACACCTACACAGATGCACCTTGGAGATGCAGTAATCGCAGTGAAAGATGAGATAAAATACCTTGGAATTATCATAGATAAAACCCTCAATCTTACCACTCACATAAAGCATAGTTACTCACCTGTAACAGGCGATCTCCGGGAACTGCAGGAATTGAGTCTTCACATATGGGTATCGTCGGTACCAACAGAGCCTGCGCAGGAATGCTCCCCAGCGTCCAATAGGAAAGCTTTTGGGAGCATCCCACTGCGCCTGTGTTGCTGCCTTCCTGCCTTTCCAACTCTCCCTCTTCAGTTGAGTTTATAGCTGAGGCAAAGGAGAGAAGGAGAGAGAGAGAGAAAACTCCTAGGGGAGGTGGGTGGGTTGTGAAGACTCAATTGCTGCTGTTCCCAGAGATCACCTGCTACAGGTGAGTAACTACGTTATCTCCAGGAACAAGCAGGAATATAGTCTTCACGTATGGGGACTCTCCGGCTAAAAGATACCGGTGAGATAACCCCGGAAGCTGCGTAACCCAAATTAGAATGGGTCATGTTTCCTCCCATGGATCTCTGGCATCGAAACCCGGGACGGCGGGTAGGAGTTGTTCTAAGTCTGAAAGAGATGCTGGAGAACAGCTTGACCAAACGAGGCATCCCGACAGGAGTCCTCGTCTAAGCAGTAGTGGGTTGCAAAGGTGTGTACCGAAGCCCGAGTGGCTGCTTTGTGGATGTCGTCGATGGACACTGGGCGAAGGTTAGCCATAGAGGCTGCCATTGTTCTCACACTGTGAGCTGTGACATGACCTTCGAGAGAAAGTCCCTTACTCTCATAGGCAAAGAATATGCAGTCTGCAATCCATTTCGATAATGTCCTCTTGGAAACTGGTAATCCAAGATGACTGGAGTCAAAAGCAACAAAAAGCTGGGAAGCTTTTGTGTGTTGCTTAGTTCTCTGAAGGTAAAAAGCCAAGGCTCTTTTACAGTCTAGAGTATGAAGATTTCTTTCTGCACTGGAGACATGAGGCATAGGAAAAAATACAGGAAGGTAAACCGATTGGCTTAAATGAAAAGACGAAACCACCTATGGCATAAAGTGAGGGTGAGTCCTAAGAACCACTTTATCATGGTGGAACCTTGTATAAGGAGGATCAGCCACTAAAGCTTGGAGCTCAATGATGCATCTTGCAGAAGTGAGGGCAATTAGGAAGATCACTTTCCAAGAAAGAAACTTCAGAGATGTAGTGGCTAAGGGTTCGAAGGGCGGTTTCATGAGCTGCCCAAGGACAAGATTCAAATCCCATGCCATGGGTGGTGGCTTAATGGGAGGTTCCGTTAACAGTAGACCTCTCATAAACCTTGCTACAAGTGGTTGAGAGGAAATAGGTTGTCCATCCAAGGGCTTGTGGAAAGCTGCAATGGCACTAAGGTGGGCCCTTACTGAATTGGTCTTAAGACCAGAGGATGACAAATGTAGGAGATACTCCAGTAACGCCTCCACTGGCATTGAAAGGGGTTAAGGTCCTTTTTTGAACACCAGATGGAAAGCACAGTTACTTACCTGTAACAGGTGATCTCTGAGAACAGCAGGAATAAGTCTTCACATATGGGTACGTCGGTACCGACGGAGCCTGCATGGGAATGCTCCCCAGCATCCAATCAGAAAGCTTTTGGGAGCATCCCTCGCGCCTGCGCACTGCCTTCCCGCCTTTTCCACTGCCTCTCCTCAGTTGGGTTTCATAGCTGAGACAAAAGGAGAGAAAGAAGAAAGGAAGATAGATAGATAGATAGATACAACTCCTAGGGGAGGTGGGTGGGTTGTGAAGACTTATTCCTGCTGTTCCCAGAGATCACCTGTTACAGGTAAGTAACTGTGCTATCTCCAGGAACAAGCAGGAATGAGTCTTCACATATGGGGACTCCCTAGCTATAGATGCCAGGGGGAGATCCCATAAAATGCGTGTCCCTGGATCAGGACTGCAGTTCCCACACATGGATCTCCGGCATCCCAGGAGGGATGGTGGGTAGGAGTTGAAAGGAGAGGATCTGTAAGAAAAAAAAAACAGGAAGCTAAGGACTACAGACAGAAGAGGAGTCCTTGGTATGTATGATAAGTACCATTAAAAATTATTTAATGAACAATCACAAAATGGATCTTACCTACTGGATTGTAGGAAGTAGAGAGCGTGATGGAGTCTACTGGAGATTCAGTAGAGGATCCTCAAGGTGACCTCACAGCAGTGAGGGTGAAGGTCCAAATCTGGAATTGGCAGGTGACCCAGGTGTCAACTGGGGTATTATATGAACGGCAGGTCTTCAGTGGAAAGCTTTATGGGAAAAAGCTGAAAACTCTTTTGGCTACAGATTCATTAACATTGATGAGTAAAAGAGGAAGACTGACCGATTTGGACAACTAGCCCAGTCCTGGAGGGAGAAGGGGTATGGAAAAAAGCCCGTATTCCCAAGGAGGACAGATGTGTGAAGGGCTGAAACTTCAGAACTACTGAAGGTCTACCCTGTCTTTCCTAGCTGGTGAGAGATAGGAAAGATATTAAAGCATGATGCTTCAGGAATAGGGAGACCTAGAGTAAAGTGGAAGCTGTTAGTACCACAGTAGTGGTTGTGTGCATAACAGCCCCCACATACTGAGGGACAGTATGAAGATATGCAAGCCCACTGTCTGGAAGCTCTAAAAAGGTAAACCCTTTATAGCATAGACAGTTAGGGAGATAGTATGTAAATACATATCTACTGAAAAAGAGCATCTCGACAGTTACACATATATGGGGGGATATATATATATATATATATATATATATATAGATAGATAGATAGATATAGATATGTATATATATGTGTATATATAGGGGCATAACCTATGCACACACAGCTTACAGACATATGTATGTATAGAAATATATAGAGATATATACATACAGGAATATGTAAGTCTGAAGATACATGTCTGCAACTAAGCTCCATAAGAACATTCACATGGGAGATGCGAAGGAGAAAGATTCATCTAATAACAAGAAGGTGGAACCTACTTGAAAAGATATATAGAGAATCTATTCCTCTGGGCTAAGAGGATGCAGGAATGCTATCCAGTGAAATAACCAGGATGGTTGCGTGAAAAAACAGAGGATAATGTCAGTCTGTAGAGAGCAAGTCGTGAGTTCTGTAGAACTCTGACATGGTAAATGGACAGAAAACGCATAGAGGAGATACCAGGATAACCCACTGAAGGGACACAGGGGTATCATGTGTTACTAGAAGAATATGTGCTGTCCATGAGGAGTAGGATAGCATGAGGCCAAGCTGTAAGGAAAAAAGAGCTTATTCCTGCAAGATTGGGAAACTGCTTGGACATTCACGCAGAAAAGCTTATATCCTGTATTATAACAGGAGACAAGAGGGTGTGGGAACCCTCACAGTCATGGAAAATGACTGATAAGCCTTTTCTACTATACAGAATAGCCATCAGAGACAAAGTTCAATGCTCTCTAGCAAGGGCCCATAGTAGAAAGCTTCTCTGAAGATTGCAGAGAGCATCATGCAAGAGAATTAGGATATAAAACTGACTGTAGGTCAGCTGTGTTGCCACATCCAAGAAAATGGAGATGGCGAGAAAGAAGATAAGGTTAGAAGCCTGAAGTGAGTAGGATTATCCAAGATAGATAAGTACTATCTTGGAATCACTTCTAAGGCTAGACAAAAACAGTGGAAGACAGACTGGAAACTTGTGGGAAGTACCAGTAGTTCAGTCAGTAGAACTCCTGCATGAACAGCTAGCTGAAAAAGCCAGCAGAGAGAATCTTCCTGTGTAAAACAGAGAGAACAGACAAAGGGAGAGGAGTATTCCTGTCCCTGTCTGGCAGCTGTCTAGAGAATTTATTCTAGGAAAAATTTCTATACTGGAATGAAAGGCTAGAGAAGCTGTCCAGTATGGTACCACTCATTCAGGGGAAACCCTGGATGAGAGGGTAGAGAAAACATGTAATTGAAGGGTGACTTACCATATGGTGAGTCAGCTGAAGGAAAAAATGTTCATGGTGGGACAGAAACTATCATGGGATAGCTTGTTAACTTCTCTTCTTGGGAGGAAGAAGAGGAGAAATCTGTAACCCATGGACAAGAATATCCTGACAGTTTAGCATATCCTGAAGAAAGGAAAGCACATTTAGAGCTTTAAAGAAAAAACAGTGAACAAACTTCTGCTAAGAAGAAGTTAACTGTAGGTTGCAACCTGCAGAAACCTATGGTTGCTGGGTATGCTGAGACTGGCTAGAGTTTGGGTTCTTCAGACTAGGACGAGGTGTCCCCTGCTTGGGTATATCTGGATGATGGGCAGGAGAAGAGTGAAACTTTGTTTTCTTAGGGAAAGAAGGTTTGGTAGGACATTTCCTACCTCCTGGGGAAGAAGGCGGCTTAGGATGGTCCCTAGAACCAGGGAAGTCAGTGGAGCAATGAGCAACCTGACGTAAAGCCTCCTTATTGAAGAGATTTTCTCCAGTACAAGGAGAATTACCCAGTGTGTGTTGTGCCCATCTGTTCAAGTCTGAAGCTTGGAGCCAGGCTCTACGACGTGCTCCTATAGCAATAGCAGAGGATCTGCTAACAGACTCAAAAGAGTCTAGAGAAGCACGAGAAAGAAACCAAGAGATATTTTGGCTATGACTAAGAAGCAAGGAATAGTCTGCAGCCTTAGGTTCCGAAAGAAAAGGAGTCAAAAGAGATAATTTCTGTGACCTCCTGGAGAAATAGACTCATATAAAAAATATAAGAGATAATCCTTGATGCCAGCATAGATGTTTGGAAGGTTTGACGTCCAAAAGCATCTAGTGCTTTAGATGCACGACCTGGCGGATAAGAAGAATGCTTCTTCTTGCTTTTTACCTTCCTCATTGCTGATTCCACTACAATGGAATGATGGGGAAGTTGAGTTTTTTGAAACCCTGGAGAGGGGGGCACCTGATACAGAACATCAGTTGCTGTAGAAGGTGAGGGAACCCTTAAAGGTGATTCCCACATTTTCAGGAGAAGATCCTGCAAAGAATGATGTAAAGGAAGCATGATATTTTCCTTTTCTGTACCTCGAGTAGGATCACAGCCAGGGACAGGAATAACAAGAAAGGTTGCCATGTCAAGGAGAAATTTCTGAAAAGAAGGATCTCCAATGGGAACTATCCCTGGGTAGGCTAAGGCTGAAGCAGCAGCCTGGGCACCAGAGGATGTAATGGTCTGGTGCAGAAAAAGAGACCCACTAGATGGATACTGGTACTGGCAGTCACGATGAGAGGCAGTCAGCACTGCATCGTCCATGCCAGGTATCGATTCTAAACTAGGCATAGAAAGGATCGATGGTACCGGTGTAACTGCAGGAACCGACATCGATACCGATACCGGTAGGTGAGTCGGAATCGGAGACGGTAACGCCATCAAAGCAGCCATCGGAGGCTGCTCAAATGGTACAGAGGCAACCAGAAACGCTTGATGGATATCCTCGGTACTGCGTATCCGGAAACGAGAATGGTCGGTTCCGAGACGCGTCGGTACCCAGTCATCTAGACCAGATATCGACTCCAGACTCGGCATCGAAGGGAGCGAGTCTATCAATGCATGTCTAGAGGGTACCGACATCGGTGGTGGTATCGGCAATGTTGTCAATACAGGAAAGTCAATCTGAGTCGTATCGATCGGTCCCGAAGGTACCGAAGACGCCAGATGACGATCCATGGTGAAGAGTGGATCACTCAACACCGGTGCCGATGCCGGGGTATCGGTACCGCTCAAAGCGGATGCCACCACCGAGCATGGCTCAGATACAGGAAAGTCAATCTGGAACGTATCGATCGGTCCCGAAGGTACCGAGGACGCCAGATGACGATCCCTGGTGAAGAGTGGATCACTCAACACCGGTGCCGATGCCGAGGTATCGGTACCGCTCGAAGCGGATGCCACCACCAAGCATGCCTCAGGTATGTTCTGTGAGAGGTGAGCCCCAGGAATAACCTGAAACCCCTGAAATGCTTTGGAGCTCGGAGACTCCCGCCGGGGCTGTAATGCCAATGGGGTCTTGAGGGTAAGGCCGGAGCCGTCATCATGCTTGGCATGAGACCTACCACTCAAGGATTGGCTAGTCTTAACAGACTGTTTGTGGGTTACCTGATCCTGAAGAGAAGAAAAGGCCGGTGCCCTCACTCCGGGAGGGAAAACGGTATCGAGGGAAACTCGAAAGAGAGAAGTTCTTCTCACAGTTTTGCAGCCTGATTGCTCAGGGGAAAAAGGGTCAGGACCCAAACAGGTTAGACACCAGGCATTGGAGTCTAAAAAGAACACTGTGTTTCCACAGTGAAGGCACTTCTTAGGAGAAGGCGGCTCCATGATGGAGAGGCCTTGCAGGCCCAAAAAATTTAAGACAGAAACTGAGGGAAAAATCTCCCTGAGTTTAAGAAAAAGAAAAGAAAAACTCCACCGGCGGTACCGGTGGCGGCGGGAAAAACAGCCGCGACCACAAGAAAACAAGAAATAAAGAATTTAAAGAAAAAGGTTTCTGCGGTGACAGGAGGACGTCCTGCCGGCTCCGTGGAAAAACGAAAACTGAGGAGAGGCAGTGGAAAAGGCGGGAAGGCAGTGCGCAGGCGAGAGGGATGCTCCCAAAAGCTTTCTGATTGGATGCTGGGGAGCATTCCCGTGCAGGCTCCGTCGGTACTGATGTACCCATATGTGAAGACTCATTCCTGCTTGTTCCTGGAGATAACCTTTTCCACTTAAAGGCATAAGCTCGCCTTGTGGAAGGTTTTCTTGAAGCCAACAGGATATCCTTAACCTGTTGGGAACGGTTGATATCCTGGAATTCTAGGCTCTCAGCAGCCACGCCCTGAGATGTAGAGACTGAGGATTCGGGTGCAATAGCGTCCCATCTCCTGAGAAAGAAGATCTGGAGCATATCCCAACTCCAGAGGCCTGGCTTGAGAGAGACGTAGAAGCAGAGGATAGCATATTTGCCATGGCCTTCGTGGGGCTATGAGGATCATATGGCCCTTGTCTCTCTGAAGCTTGATTAGAGTTTTGGGAATGAGGGGAGTGGGTGGGAAGGCATAGAGGAAGTCCTGACCCCAGTGGAGGTGAGAGGCATCCCTTGCCTGACAGTTCTAAGCCGCAATTGTGGAACAGAATCAGGGAAGTTTGGCATTCTGAGGATTTGCAAATAGGTCTATATTTGGAGTTCCCCAGATTTGAAAAATTCGAGCAATTTGCTCTGGATGAAGAGATCATTCATGTGGCAGCAAGACTCGACTGAGCTTGTCTGCCAAGAGATTTTGTGTGCCTGGTAAAGACACCACTAGTAGGTGGATTTGAAGATCTCTGGTGAAGGCCCAGAGGCGTAGAGCTACGTTGCACAACGCCCGAGATCCTGTTCCCCCCCTGCTTGTTCACATAGAACATGGCTACTTGATTGTCGGTCTGTACCAGTACCGTCTTGTAGCTCAGGTGGGTCTGAAATACTTGAAGAGCATAGAAGATGGCTCTGAGTTCCAGGAGGTTTATATAAAGACAAGCCTCTTGCTCGGACCAAAGACCCTGAGTGGAGAGATTGTCCAAGTGAGCTCCCCAGCCTAATGGACACATCCGTCGTTAAGGTGGCTTGATGTAGTGGCTGCTGGAAAGGGGATCCTACTAGAAGATTTTCCAGCAATTGCCACCATTGTGCGGATGAAATGAGACGTGACGAGTTTCTGATTTTGTCCCTTAGGCAACCCGAGGCCTGTGTCCATTGAGAGGTTAGGGTCCACTGGGCTGCTCGCATGTGAAGGCGAGCATAGGGAACCACATGTACAGTGGATTCCATATGCTGCAACAGCTGAAGCATTTCTCAAGCAGTTAGCCAAGTCTTCATAGCTGCTTGAGAGGCCAGCTGGAGTATTAGAAGACAACATTGTTGTGACAGGAAAGCCTTTGACTGCCTTGTGTCTAGAAGAGCCCTTATGAACTCTAGAGGCTGAGAAGGGGCGAGATGAGATTTTGGGAGGTTTATGACCAGTCCCAGGTACTGCAGGATTTGCATTGTGCAGGA